>OZ007592.1:39032782-39657782 GCA_963931845.1 Maratus michaelseni | reverse complement strand
TTCTAAAGTCTAATAGATGTATAGGCAAATTTTCAAAGTTATTGCATATATTTAAGACCTCTATATCGAAAATTTAGTATCCGTAATTTTACGTTTAAATCCATTATTCAAATATGTGTTTTTGATTTCAGTTAAAAATGAAATTTGAAAATCGTCTGCATTCCCATAGGAAAGTATTATGACCTAAAAAGAAATGTCCTATATTTTTTGAACGAATGAACCAAATTTAACCACAAACTATACAGCTAATTCCAGGTATCTCGCCAATATATCTACCGCAAAGCAACCTAATCGGACACTTTTTACGGCAGTTATCGCGGAACAGACAGACAAACAGACAAACAAACAAACAGACGGAAACGAAAAACTTTTCGCGTCCCCCTGTATATTCTCGATAGTTATGTATCATGAATAACGATAAAACATATATTTGTGAAATAATGGGTATTTAATGTTCTACCTTTATACCTTTACACAATTTTTACATCTAATACTGAAAAGATTATTTTCTATCTGACAAAATTATAAATATATTGAATGATACGTTCTCTAAAATGAAAAAAAAAAAATAGACGTATAAAGTTTGCTTTTAAAATTTTATATTTGTTTGTATCTTGTATGGAAGTACATTTTTTAGAAGAAATTGTTTTTGAAAAATGCTGATCTATGAATTTTAAATTTCCAACAAGAATAAGGATAATAAATAAATTCGACTCGCATTTTTTGAAATATAAATAATTACTAAAAATTTTTTTTGAAAGTTATATAAATACGTTTCTGTCGAAAGAAAATTAATTTATCACTGGGTTTATGAAATCTTGTACGTACTCAGTTTTGAGAGAAACAAAATCTGTTGTAAACTTTTAAAAGTGTATCTCTAATAATACAAAGGGATTTTAATAGCAATAATATTAATATTAATAAGATATATTCACTAGGATCTGATATCTTTTAATGATTAAAAATTCTACATAAAACAACATTTTCAATTTTGTTAGAAACATATGTAATTCACAAAGGAAACATAATTTATAAATAAATAAATATATATGAACACGTATCTTATTAATACCTCGAGGGATTAATACATTTAATGCAGCTATAAGAGTATACTTTATTACAAAGAAACTATTTTACTACGGTTATAAAATATTAATGTACACTATAAAAGACTGTTTTGTTTGCTACATTTTCAAAACAAAGGAAATGCTGTTAAATTTTTAATAAGAATAGATGACTATTTTTAATGATATTTTACTAGAGAAAAAACTTTTTGATTACAACGTTATTCGATTACAATGTCTTTCGGAAGAAATGTTTTCACTTGGAGAAAGTATTGTAATCGAATTTTTTTTTTTTTACTTTCGGTTTTTTCGAAGGGTTTAAGCGTTTTAGTGAAACATGTTTATAAAAGTGTCTGTCTGTCCGTGTGACTGTCCTCATTGTACCATTGAAAAGTGTATGAAGATATGCATAGAATTGAACGATCTTTTTTATAAGTTTGTGCAGGTCCTTCTTGATTTTGGAGATATTCCGCAGAAGGGGGCGCTGTAATAGCAATTTGTGTCCCATTTTCATTATAGTATCATCGACAAGTGTATAAAATTACGCATAGAATTAAATCATATTTTATGCGTATGATTTTGATTATTGCCTGAAGTTCCCAATGTAGTTTTAGGCTATTCCGACGGAAGCGGGCGCCGTAATAGCTATTTTTGTGTGATTTTTTTCATTTTTCGTAGTTTTGTTGTAAATCGGCTGGACGTGCAGCGAAGGTAACCGGGCGTTTCGCAAGCGGCTGACGCACAACTGAATAACGAAAAATATTAATTTTATTTTCCCTGTAATAGCGAATATTGAATTATTAACATGTATGAGATAGAAGAAAGTTTTGGGAATGACACATTCGACTAGTTAAAAAAAGCATTCGGAAAGGGGATAATTAATGTATGACAAGCTTTTTCTTTGTAGATTCTTTTAACACAAATGAATTATCTTGAGAAAAAGTACGTTTAGTCTATACTAATATTATAAAGGTGTAAAGATTGTTTTTTTTGTTTGTTTGTTTGTTTCTTTGTAGGGGGTAATCTCTGGAACTACCGAAACGATTTCAAAAGTGATGGTGGCAAATTGATGGTGACAACCCCTGCTCCAACATAGGCTATATTTTATGTCGGTGCCACTACCCCAGGGGGGTGCAGATGCGAAAAACGTTCTAAAATTGCGATCTTTTTTATACTGAAGCAGCTAGAAATTTAAAATTTGGCGTTGTAGTTACTTATAAGATGTAAATGCTCTCTAAGAACAAAATAAAAAAAAAATTTAATTTAAAAGGGTGAAATGAGCGAAAAGCGTTCTAAAAGCATTCTAAATTACAATTTCCACGGAATCTCTGGAACAACCGATCCGATTTCAAAAGTGATGGTCGCAAATTTATAAGGACAACCCCTGCTCCAACATAGGCTATATTTTATGTCGGTGCCACTAACCCCAGGGGGGTAGAGGAGCGAAAAACGTTCTAAAATTGCGATCTTTTTTATACTGAAGGAGCTAGAAATTTGAAATTTGGCTTTGTAGTTACTTATAAGATGCTCTCTAAGAATAAAATAAAAAAAATCGAAATTTAAAAGGGTGAAATGAGCGAAAAGCGTTCTAAAAACATTCTAAATTACAATTTCTATGGAATCTCTGGAACAACCGAACCGATTTCAAAAGTGATGGTGGCAAATTGATGGTGACAACCCCTGCTCCAACATAGGCTATATTTTATGTCGGTGTCACTAACTCCAAGGGGGTGCAGGAGCGAAAAACGTTCTAAAATTGCGATTTTTTTTATACTGAAAGAGCTAGAAATTTGAAATTTGGCATTGTAGTTACTTATAAGATGTAAATGCTCTCTAAAAACAAAATAAAAAAAAATTCGAAATTTAAAAGGGTGAAATGAGCGAAAAGCGGTCTAAAAACATTCTAAATTACAATTTCTATCGGATCTGTGGAACTACCGAACCGATTTCAAAAGTGATGGTGGCAAATTGATGGTGACAACCCCTGCTCCAATATAGGCTATATTTTATGTCGGTGTCACTAACCCAAGGGGGGTGCAGGAGCGAAAAACATTCTAAAATTGCGATCTTTTTTATACTGAAGGAGCTAGAAATTTGAAAATTGGCATTGTAGTTACTTATAAGATGTAAATGCTCTCTAAAAACAAAATAAAAAAAAAATCGAAATTTAAAAGGGTGAAATGAGCGAAAAGCGTTCTAAAAACATTCTAAATTACAATTTCTATTGAATCTCTAGAACTACCGAACCGATTTCAAAAGTGATGGTGGCAAATTGGTGGTGACAACCCCTGCTCCAACAGCCTCTTTAATAAAAAACTATGCGTTTCTGACGACTGGATTTTTCGCTAATTGTTGCCACGGATTAATCTCGGAAAATGAAACATTTGAAGTTACTGAAAAAAAATAGTAGCTCGAAAAGTATTTGCCAGAAAATTGTTAGGCAAACTGCGTTTGAAATGTAAAAAATTGTATTTTTCTTGATATAAATTTCAAATCTAATGATTATGCCATTTTTCAAATATTGAATTTGAAAAATTACTAAATTTCACAATGGAGTACCATAGCAAAACCTACATGCGTAAAAAGATAATGATAAGGGCGACGTGTCCTGGCGTGTATATTGGCTATAGCACGAGTCACAAATTATAGTAGCCTTATTATTCTGTTAAAATATAAAAGTGAATTATGAAATGTCAATATTTTGTTGGATTAAAAGTTCGTTATAAGAAATTGACCAGCGTAGCGGGCGTAGCTTGCTAGTAATTTATAAATGTTTGTCATATTTCAAGGCAAAAACTAAAAATGTAACAAAAAAAGTTATACATAAAAGGTAAAAAACTTCTTTAATACAGTAAAAAATACAAAGCATTCCGTAAGAATATATATTTGTTCGTCAGGCGCAGAAAGAGGTGCTACCACTTTGTCAGTAGTAGACCGTCAGAAAGGAAATATTTAAAAAAAAGATGAAAAAAAAAAACAAGTGAGGAAAACACCTAATAACAAGGATGTTTCCTCCTAGAGTTTCCCCATTTTGTTTTATTTTCAAGTTTACTCCGAAAGAAATCAGTTTATTTCCACAAAAATGTACTTTATCCTCATGTTTAAACCAGATATTTTTTACAGGACCTGATCAACTTTATGTGGGAACAGAGGCGTACAGGTCATGTTGGGGGCCCTTTCTCTTGAAAATTGCATTATAAATATAACAAACATTTTATGTACAGTTTTCAAATTTAAACCATAGCTTTATTATGTATACTTTTAAAAATGCATTAAAAAATTATGGAAATTCAAAATGCCAGTGGACCCGTGCGAAAATTTCGCACTCCAGTCTAATATTTTTTTACCAATATCCAATATTTTTTAGATGCAAGTTTAAACATCTTAAGAAAAAAATAAGGACTAAAAATACCTGCAAACAGCATTAGTCAAGACAGAAAATCATCTCATTTATTCCATCAAAGTTACAGTAAAAACTGACCGATAATAGCAAACGCAAAAAATATATATCACTCTTATTTTAACTGCATTAGAGGATGACATCGGTTTCGGAAAAAAAATGGAATAAAGAAAAATAAATTGAGCATTTGATTTTGAATTTTGCTTTTTAATCATGAATATGAAAGAAATCCGTGCAACAACAGTATTCCACTTTATTTTTATTGTACTATTTATTTTTCTTAAACCATTGTTGAGTACGATCTAATGCGGTATTTTATTTTTGTGGCAACACTGTTTTGAGAAAAACCTTTCACTTCATTTATGAAAACAATGCCGATTTAATTTTTAATTAACTGCAATTATTAATCAAAAAACATGCTTTAACGAAATGTGAGTGTGCTATGTCAGAAGCCTGTTCAAAATCCTCTCATATGGTATCTCATTTAACATTCTGCGCGTTATATTTGCTTAGAAAAAGGGCTGTTGTCAACAGAATTAATATATATGATTCTACACTATATGCTGTTTAGAGTGAATAAAACGCTAAACCTAAAGAGATTGAATGACATAATGTTTGGTGTAATATGCGTTCTTCTTAGAATTTCGAAGTTTACATTACGTTTCGTTGTCGTTAGTGAAGAACGCTGAGATAGTTTAGTTTACATGAATGGGAAAAAATCATTTTTTTTAAAACTATAAATGGAAATTGGCATTAATTTGTTTCTTCAGAAAGTGGACGATATGCATTTTGGGGCCCCTTGAAAAAGTGGTACCGGAGGACATGCCCTGAGTGCCCGTGTGATAATCAGGCCCTGATTTTTCAATCTTTACTGTTGTAGACCCCTCTCACCTGTTTTTCTCTTATATTTCTTTTCACTCTTAGTCCTCCTATCAAAGTGGTAGTATGTCTTTATGTGCAGAAAAAAGAAAAAAAAGAGATTGATGATCAGAATGGAAAAAGATTCGAAATTCATTGAACTTCTTTTACTTTTTACAGTGGATTCAAGAAGTACTTTTTAGTGCAGTGTGCTAATAACATTAACACTTTATTCAAGAGTTAGATTTCATAGAAAAATGTTCCGCAAAAAATACATTTTAGAAACTTTTAAAAATGTTAAATTTAAGAGAAATCTCTACCGGGTGCGGAGATCGGATTGTTTTTAATAACAAAAATGTTGTGCTTCAAAAAATAACCTATAGATGGCGCTGGCATGCATAATATCAAGCAGATATATCCAAATCAGGCTGTCAATAAAACACCTCGATGCACATAGATTTTTCATTCGATCCTAGCAGTATGCTATCGTTATCAAATCAAGCGCTGTAGGTTAAGCTCTTTTACAAGAATGGTGAATCAGCAACCGGCGCATTGCGAAAATTCTGCACTCCAAAAGTACTAAAGACAAGAACAGAGCTCGTTTAATGTACTGGGAATTAATGTTGATTTTTTCATGTTAATTGACTTTTACTATAAACCTAATTTGCATGCATCTGCTTCATGTTATGATGCCCCTTGCCTGTGACCCCTTGTGTTAACCCCTTGCCTGTGACGCCTGAACTCGGTTCGGGCAGCGCAAAGGCGCCATTTTTCTCTTGTCCGAACTCAAGTCGGGCATTCCAAAATTGTCGCATTTGCGTTACCCGAACTGAGTTCGGGCATCACGGAATTGAAACACCGCTTTTTCTCTTGCCCAAACTCAAGTCGGGCATTCCAAAATTGTCGCATTTGCGTTACCCGAACTGAGTTCGGGCATCACGGAATTGAAACACCGCTTTTTCTCTTGCCCAAACTCAAGTCGGGCATTCCAAAATTGTCGCATTTGCGTTACCCGAACTGAGTTCGGGAATCACGGAATTGAAACACCGCTTTTTCTCTTGCCCAAACTCAAGTCGGGCATTCCAAAATTGTCGCAATTGCGTTACCCGAACTGAGTTCGGGCATCACGGAATTGAAATACCGCTTTTTCTCTTGTCCAAACTCAAGTCGGGCATTTCAAAATTGTCGCATTTGCGTTACCCGAACTGAGTTCGGGCATCACGGAATTGAAACACCGCTTTTTCTCTTGTCCAAACTCAAGTCGGGCATTCCAAAATTGTCGCATTTGCGTTACCCGAACTGAGTTCGGGCATCACGGAATTGAAACACCGCTTTTTCTCTTGCTCAAACTCAAGTCGGGCATTCCAAAATTGTCGCATTTGCGTTACCCGAACTGAGTTCGGGCATCACGGAATTGAAACACCGCTTTTTCTCTTGCCCAAACTCAAGTCGGGCATTCCAAAATTGTCGCATTTGCGTTACCCGAACTGAGTTCGGGCGTCACAGGCAAAGCGTTAACCCCCTCGCGACGAGCGTCCTTTACAGAATTTTTAATCTTTTACCACCGGTTTTTCAAAACGTAAATTTTCGCCTAATAGAATCGCAGAAATGCTATCATTAATTAAGGCTAAGCTTACAATAAAAAATAACTGGTGGCAATAATCGAGGATTTTGAACATCTTATGCGTCACGTATACGTCTCGCTCGTCCCCAAGGGGTTAAACAAAATCTCCCTCTAATCCCATTTGTCCAAACAGCAAATTTTCAGCATCAGCCGTTCCTTTATAATGAATTTTTAAAGTTTTAACGAATTTAAGACTATTACATTTTCTTTAGAACTATAAATTTATCGAACGGATGCATACATACAAAAATTTCTAAAACTTTTTCATATCAAATTCATTTACAATTTTACCAGCTTTTTATCCTATATTTTAAAACACAAAAATAATTTACATCTGTGTTTATGTTTTTAAAATCAATCACGGGCCTTTTCTTTTACTAATAAAATTCAGATTAGGTTTAAAATATGTTTTCCAATCATTTTCCCATTCTATCAAAATGGAGTTTTGAACCGTTTTTCTTTTTCGTATTTAATGTTATTACGCAAATAGCTTATAGAAAATTCAAGGCAACGAGGCATTAAAAAAGTATTTATTGAAAAAATATGTGAGATAGATTAGCATAATTTCTACCTACAATTCAGTTTCTCCGAAATCAATTTTCTTCATGATTAAACCAAATTTTTCGTCTGTTATAAAAGTAAAAAACCAAATTACTAAATTCTGGCTTTTAGCAATTAAAATGAATATATTTCTGGATAAATTTTTATATTGCACAAATTCTTCACCGTAGGCTATAGAAAAATATAAAGCGACTTCTTTACATATTTTACATATTAATAGGTGGGAAGTTAAAAAGTTTAAAAGAATTTTAAAAGTTGTTAAAAAGTTTTGCAATAGACAACTAAAATTTAAAGGAAATTCTTATTCAATCTAGACCTTTTTCCATATACAAACGGGAATAAATCTTTTAATGTGTAAACATAAAAAAATTAAATAAAAAATAATAATGAACAATCCTTCCATATTTAAAGAATTAATTAACCCCTTAGTCGTAGTGCCCGATACATTCACGGGCAGCGTAGGTTACGCCTGTTTTATTCAGATTATTTGACTCCCACCAGTTTTTTAAAATAGTGTAATTGGCTTTATTCTCGCAATGTTTTATCTGCCTATTAAATAACGTGAATATTTCTACTTAAAAAAAAACTGCTGGCAATCAAGCAATCTGATTTTTTTTAAATAGCCTACACTTATCGGGCGCAACGATTAAGGGTTAATTTATTTATTATTCGCCAATTCTGCGTCTAAAATTAAAAATAAATTTAGTGTTTCACACCATAATTGGTAAATTGTTTTTCATTTCATTCAATTTGAAACCTTTCATTTGAAAACATTTACAAAATAAGTAAAATTTTTTAAAAGAATTATTTATGAGAGCGCTTTACCTTTATATCGATTTCTGAACATAAAGTAATTTACAATAAATCTGATTCTTATTTACAGTACAAAAGTATGTTGATGCAAGCTACAATCACAAATATTTGAAATGTTTTACGTACCGTTTTATCATTCGCTAAATGTACGTTAGAAACTGAATTAATTAAATTGATTTATTAACATGGGATTCGTTGATGTTTACAATTTTCCTATAATGACAAGTTAATAGCTTTCTCGAATACTCGAATTGAACTACGATAATACAGAAATAGTCTACTGCTTTGCTACTCTGTATCGTTATGTGGCAAATTCAATTTAGTGGATCATATTGTGTCACCATGGGTCGGGGTCAAGTTAATTGCATCTAAACAACGGTTCAAACGATTTTGACTAAATTTTGTATCCTACCATGTTCGGGCAGTAGAAGACTATTGGGCTAGGTCACATGTTCGAGAACTTTCGATTAGTAGGTCAATTTGGGTCAACGCGGGTCAAGTTAATTTTATCTAAAAAACGGCTCCAACGATTTTGATTACATTTTGTATCATACGGGTTTCGGGTACGAGAAAATCATTGGGCTAGATCACATGTCCGAGAAAATTCGATTAGTGGATCATTTTTGGGTCACTGTGGGTCTAGCTAATTTTATCTAAAAAACGGCTCGGACAATTTAAACTAAATTTTGTATCCTATAGTACTCGGGCTCGAGAAGACTTTTGGGCTAGATCACATGTTCGATAAAATTCAATTAGTGGGGGCAAGCTTTTTTATCCTAAAAACGGCTCAGACGATTTGAATTAAATTTTGAATCCTACGGTTTTTGGGCAATAGAAAATCTTTGTGCGAGAAAATTCAATTAGTAGATCATTTTGGTCATGGGTCATTATGGGTCAAGATTTTTTTTTTTTTAATCTTAAAAACGGGCAAGCCAATTTGAACTAAATTTTGTATCCTACGGTTTTGGGGAAAGAGAAAATCATTGGGCTGGGTCACAAGCTCGACAAAATCCGATTAATGGGTCATTTTTGGGTTACTGTGGGTCAAGCTAATTTAATCTAAGGAATGGCTCAGACTATTTTGACTAAATTTTATATCCTACGGGTTTCGGGCATGAGAATTATCTTTTCATTTTATCATTTGGTCACAAGTTCGGGAAAATTTGATTAGTGGATCATTTTGGTCATGGGTCATGATATTTGAACTCAAAGCTAATTTTGACCGAGCATAGCTCGGTCTTCCCTGCTCGTGTGAATATATTTTTCATTGTAATGATTTAATTTTAACTTACATATGCTTGTAGTATATCTGCAACCGAGTTTAAATTCTTATGTTTATTCTGACATCACTTCATTCAAGGCTTTACATGAACTTCAAATTTTATAATCAATACGTTACACCGCATTAAAGAAAAAAGTGCAACTTTATATTTCTTTATTTAATTGTTGCGAAAGCAATTTTCTACTGTACAGATAATACTTTTTCTCATATTATTTGCTTGTAAATTGTAGAGTGTATATGATGGTACCAAACTAAGTATCTCACTTTGCAAGTTTTTTCAATTCATTTGTTATTTTTAACACTTTCCAACCTATTTGAAAAGTGTTTATAACTTCGGTTTGTCTGGCCGTCTGGCCGTCTGTCAGTGCTCCCGTAAATATGCTCGGATTGCCTTGCAATTTTTATATGTTATTGTCGTTATCTATAGCATGTTCCCTATTGCAACTGAAGTGTGTAGCACATATAGTTACTTTACAGGGACAGTCAAAAGAATTGCGTTACATTACGTCTATGGAGAAAAATCTTTTAAGGTTTAATTAAATAATGTTTCGCTATTTTAAATGCATTGAAATTTATATATATCACTAAGGTACATTACAAGAGGCTTACTACAGAATATTGTGTGCATGGCAGTCATCGTTCATTTACAGGGGCACACAAAAGAATTCTCTACTGTCTCTTACCAATAATTCTTAAAAGTGCGTTTTAAGTTGCTGAACGCGATTTTAAATTTAACTCACTTTTTGTCTATTACTTTGGGTGTATAAATTCTGTAGATCCTATACAGGGCAGCCCAAAAGTTCGCGAACACATTTCCGTTTATTGACAGAATCTCCAGAAGGAGAATTTTAAATTGTGCTACGCGTTTTCTAACTGAACTAAAATTTAGCATCCTATGTAGTATATATACAAATCTTTAGATCATATACAGGGCTGAATAAAACTATTCGGATATATTTCCGAATATTGTATATGTTGGAAATTCCTGAAATTACGTTTTTAAATATGTTATGGGTTTTCCAAATTGTTTACTTCGATGTTATCTTTCAGCTTATTAAACGGTAATGATTTGTAAAATTATTTTGGATGCGTTGGAAAGTGTTACATAATCTATGCTCGACGCATGATTTTTCGTTCTTGTTTAAATATTATTATATTTTATTTTATTTTAGCTTTTTTATTTCACTTTATTTCTCTTTTCATTTTATACTGTTGGCTTGAGTATGTTATCTGCATGGACTAACTGACGTCTGATATTTTTGAAAAATTTATATTATATATATATATGTACATATATTATATCTCATTCTTTGTTTTCACATACGTTTTCAATATATATATATATATATAATATAAATTTTTCAAAAATATCAGACGTCAGTTAGTCCATGCAGGTAACATACTCAAGCCAACAGTATAAAATGAAAAGAGAAATAAAGTGAAATAAAAAAGCTAAAATAAAATAAAATATAATAATATTTAAACAAGAACGAAAAATCATGCGTCGAGCATAGATTATGTAACACTTTCCAACGCATCCAAAATAATTTTACAAACCATTACCGTTTAATAAGCTGAAAGATAACATCGAAGTAAACAATTTGGAAAACCCATAACATATTTAAAAACGTAATTTCAGGAATTTCCAACACATTTATATACATATATATATATATGTGTGTGTGTGTGTGTGTGTATGTGTGTGTGTGTGTGTGTGTGTATGTGTGTGTGTGTATGTGTGTGTGTGTGTGTGTGTATGTGTGTGTGTGTGTGTGTACACATATATATATAATATCTCGTTCTCTGTTTTTCACATGTGTTTTCATTTTTAAATATATATATACTAGAGATGAGTTTGGGCTCTCTTTTCAGAGCCCGGGCCCGCCCGAGCCCGAAACATTTTGTGTCTTCAGAGCCCGAGCCCGTCCGATCCCGATACCAAAAAAAAATTGCATAATACTTAAAAATTGTTTTAAAAGTAATTTCTCATTTTTTAAAAACTCTGTACTTTAAAATAACTGTTAAACCCGTGGACATAATTAATTTTATGGAAATTTACAATCAATCTTATCAAGAGAGAAGTTTGGTATCAAATAAAAATATACTTCCTTTAAATGATGTTCATATTTTTCTCTCCGAACAAGCAAATCTGATGGATACATTAACAAAGTTCGTTTTCATGAATAAATGCGTGAAATTTACAGAAATTACTATTTCTATGCCGAAGAATCGAACAAAGTTTTCTATTTCCTATAACAGGTTTTTTTCGTAAATTATAATTGATCCCTTAATTAAAGCAATATTTCGTATTCCTAAAAAGTAGGTTAAATTAAAAATTTGACACCGTTATCTGAAAGATCCTATGCTTTTATAGGAAAAGTGAAAACATTGTTCGATTGCTTTCTATCGGAATAACAATACAAGACAATTATATGTACTTACGAATGAAAGTGACTTCGTAAATGTGCAGAGCAGAGCTTTAGCATGAGCAGAGTTCATAATTAAAAATAGAATCACTAACGTTATTTTCATATGAAGAGCAATCATGAATCGCACACAATAGAAGACTAAAAATTTGCAATCCTAAGCTATAGCTGATTGATTAAAAACAAACAAAAAATATGTTCATTTCGCGTTAGATTTCAAAAAATAAAAAAATAAAATAAACGTTCCAATTAAAAAATATCCTACTGTCCCAATGGCGCCATATCACCCAGTCGCCAATCGCGTCAGAAATATTGTAATTTTTCTTTTTAAAGTGGCATTCTAATACTAGAAAAGTAAAAAAAAAAAAAAAAAAAAAAAAAATCTGTTTCCTCTTTTATTTATTCTGATCAAAATAACACTAAAACGACTTGAAATGGAATATGTAATTTTTTTAGGGCAAAAAAGGTTATTTATTTTTTTCCTATATGAGAATAAATAAAATTATTAGTTTCCGAACAATTGAGCCCAAGCCCGCCCGGGCCCGAAGGCTGGTATAAAAATCAAGCCCGAGCCCGTGTCGGGCTCGGGCTGAGCCCGTCTCATCTCTAATATATACCTTTGAAATAAAAATATTACTTACACACACACACATATATAGTTATTCACATATACACATATGTATTATAGTTATATATATTTAAATATACAGGGTGTAACTGAAATGCTTCAACAAACTTTGAGGGATGATAGTACTCATGAAGACGAACAAAAAATGCAATGGAACATGGGGTCGCAAATGACGTTTAACCCCTTCAGGGGCAGTGGTATGTTTATGAAAGCACTTAATTTTAATTCCAAAATGCCATAATGGCACCAGAATTTTGCTAAAATCTTTTCCATTTAATATGTATGTAAAATATAGCCTTTTTCTTATTTACAAACAAATTTTTTTTATAAATTCCGGTGCCAGTCATTTATTTCAACATTTTAGTACTAAAAGTAGTTTGCCCCTAAAAGGCTTAAAGGATAAAAATAGAGAAAATGCGTCTGAAAATGGACTGGCACCGGAATTTACAAAAAAAATTGTTTGTAAATAAGAAAAAGGCTATATTTCACATAAATATTAAATGGAAAAGATTTTAGCAAAATTCTGATGCCATTGTGGCGTTTTGGAATTAAAATTAAGTGGTTTTTTAGACATACCACTGTCCCTGAAAGGGTTAAATGTCTTTTGCGACCCCGTGTTCTATTGCATTTTTTGTTCATCTTCATGAGTACTATCATCCCTCAAAGTTTGTTGAAGCATTTCAGTTACACCCTGTATATATATAACTGCAATATATAACAACAAATTTACTTTCAAACTCTAATAAACTGAGGAAAGATATCTCATTAACGAAGAATGATTGTATGTATTGATAAAGTGTTAATTATATTCAAGTTAAGAAAGTACTAACTACTATAGTAATTAAAGAGGTAAATATGTTTTCTGATGATTAAAATAATAGTTCGCTGTTGTTTATTTTCAAATATTTATCCACCTCTTTATTAGTATAGTTTCGCAAGCTAAGGATGCATGTTGATTTAAACAATCCAATTAGAGTAATAATATTCTACCCACTGATGAGCGAAGTCTGTGTTAGTCGACTTGTAATATTGTTTTGTTGTTTTTGTGTTTCTTTATGTTTCTGTTTTTGTTATTATTCAAATAATTTTCATAGTTTAATTTATACATCTGATCTTAATTCTTAAAAAAAATTAATTCATGTATTGATTGATAATTATATTGAATTACATTTTTTAGGTGCTCCTTTTTCAGCGCTAATATTTCCAATATTTCTCACATGTATGTATATATATAGTTGAAAAAAATCCAAATTAAACTTAAATTGTACCACAAAATGTAAATCATAAAATGAAAATATAAATGCATAAACCAGAACATAATAAAATATATTAATGAGATAACTAATTGAAATAAACATTATAACGTAACCACTAAACTTTAACCAAAAACAACAGAAATAACTAAATAAATTACTAAATCAATGAACAACCCAACCCAGGAGACAGGCTGCGCCGCTTGTGACACGCAAATACAGGGTTAAAACTGTTTTTACGCATGCAACGTTCCCCAAATTTTCTTTTCGAGACCAGAAAAAGAATGGAAGGAAAGCAAAAACTAATCAAAATTAAAGGAGTATAAACTGATTAAAAAAAATTCGACACCTTCCACAGTCCTCAAACTGTCTGTCTCGAATAAAGGTCTCAGTTCACTTCGATTACTGCATGTTCTTACGAAATAAAACGTCATATTTCTGACCAAGTTCATTGGATAACTCTGGCAAAATGCAGTTTCGTACCAGCAATTTTTTTCGTCTTTCAGAGTATCGATATTGGAGGTGGATCTGTTTAAACGTTTGATTATTCGATCAAATAATCAATTTGAATTTTTCTATAAGAATATACTGGTAATTATTATTTTTTACTGTATTTTTCCCTGACCACTAACCACCCTGCACGTGCATACTGAAGCTGCAATTCGTATAACAGGTGGAAAACAAACTTCAACCTAAAAATTTATTTCCAAAACATGACACTGGGCTTCTACTTGTACGCCGGTAAGTGCACATTTGTGCTGCTATAGCCGTAGTGTCTAAAAACGACCGTTTCGTTTTGGGCGGCTATAGCCGTCATGCTACATTGTGAACTTCGCTTTGGCGGCTATAGCCGCAAGTGTCCGTCAACGTGTTAAATTAACATAAAAATAATTAACATTTTGATTGTTGTTGGAGGATGGTTTCAATTCTAGATTTTGAGGGTAGTAGTTTAAAAAGTTTGGTTTCATTCGATTTAATTCTAGAAGTAAAACATCATCAATATATCTAAAGCTGATTAAATTTTCATTTAAAATACTATTATTTCCATATGTATTTAGAAACATATCAGCCAAAATTGAACTGCAGCACCCCCACCGCCACACCCACACCCACTCATTGGAATGCCATGAATTTGCTTATAAACACAAATGCCCTCATATAAGTAGTTAATCATGGACCACTAATTGATATAAATTTTAAAAACCATTAAAACCATTGTATTGATCACCATACTTAATATAAACCTCTAATATTATTTCTTTAAAACCCAAATGTATATATACTGTTGAAGAGATCTGCAAAATCATATGCATAAATTTCTGTGACACTATTTTTAGATCTGTTTAATTATTCCAGAATGTCGTACCTGTTAATTATGAATGTCGAATTTGCACTTTTGATTTTTGAAAATAATCTTTGTAAACCCTTTAACAATATTTTGTTAGTATACTCATTATAAGAATTACATATTGTATATATATATTGGTCTCTTCAAATAATTACTTTTGTTACTGTAATGACCCAAAATTTCAAAAGTACATAAATACAACACATGGTCATATTATTACTGGTGATCTTAATATTGTAGAACAACCTATTTTACAAAACTTAATGCGTAATGGAACAAAATTTCGCCTTCCATACAGGTGTAATATCAAATCCATAATATTGCAGTTTATTCAAGATATTGATTTATTTATATATAAAATTGCTATTGATTACAATAAACCTATCGAGTATTTTAGAGAATGGAGATTTTCTGTAATAGATAAATTAAAAAATGAAATTATAAAAAATTATCAACATATTACACATGCAGTTTTTAAAAATATAAATAAACATATATCAGAATTACAAAACAAATTTATAATTACTTATGTAGATGAATCTCCAAATAATTATGTTATTATTTGTAAAGAGTACTATAAAGTGTTAATTCACAATGCAATTAACACAAGTATAATATTTTTAATAAAACTAAATTAAATATTGAAATTAATAATAGAAAATTATTAAATTACACAAATTACTAAAAATCAAATGTAACAATTTAAATTATCCTTATCTTGTTATAAGTCCAAAATTTCATAAAAATTCAATTAAATTTCGCACAGTTACCATCGGGTGTAATACATATAATAATAATGCAAGCAATTTACTACTTAATATTTTAAAGCAGATATATGATATAACGATAAAACATAATAAGCAACATTGCCTAAAAAACAGTTTTCAACTTATTAATAAAATACATGATATCAATCCGGTAAAATTCATAAAAATATTGGATTTTAATGATTTATTTAATAACATTGATATAAAAGACTTACATAAAACAATGTGTATATTATTTAAAGAATTTAAATCTCAATTAAAATTAAAAGATCACATTTCAGTAATTTTTTTTAAAACTTTACTAAATTTTACATTGCATAATAATTACATCATATATAACAATATTATTTATAAACAATGCCAGGGAATTCCGCAGGGTGGGACCGCTTCTAGTATTCTCTCTGACCTTTACTTATATTATTATGAAAGAAATATTGGACCGAACAATGATTATGTATTTTATCGCTATATTGATGACATTATCATATTTTATTTCAATGATATAAATTGCACATCACCACCCAATTTTTATCCTAATCAGCTTAAATTAAGCGAAAATGATTTGATTAATAATAATATAAATATTTTCTTGACTTAAAAATTAATATTAATGACAATTATAAATTAATTTTTGATATTTATGATAAAATATTTGATTTTCCATTTAAAGTAAATATTTTTACCAATTTTGCTTCATGTTTACATAAATCAGTTTATAAAAATATAATTATCAATTATCTTCATCGTATAAAATACTTATGCTCAGATATAAATAAAAACAAAAATATTAGATTTATTCGTGATCTTTTAAAAATATATGGTTATCCTATTTTTTTGATAAATTCAATCATCAACTCTTTTAAATAACATTTATTACATCATATAAATATAAACATGGTATGTAATAAATTATTGTTTTAGTGTGTGATAACATATAGCAAATGATATAACAAATTACAATTAAAACATACATAAATACAATTAAACATATAAGGACAATAATTAATTGATTGAACATTATATACACTTTATATAGTTTCTGTGATTGTGCGTTTAGCCGATCACCTTTATTTTAAGTGCTACTAGGGTTCAGTTTTAAACTTATAAATTATAACATATAACATTTACATATTAGGACAATACTTAAGATGGTTGTACATTATTTACACTTTATATAGTTATTGTGATTGTGCGTTAAGTCGATCACCTTTATATGAAGTGATTATAATTATCTGTTATATATATATATATATATATTAGGATGATATTAATTCATTAACTAATAAATACATGTATGAAATCTTAATTATCTTCGGTAAATACTATTTGATATATAAGTAGATAGAAGGTAAAAATAAGTATTAAATAAGAATTCATTAACTTATTAGTAGAAGTATATAAAATATTAATTTTTTATATAAATTCTATAATATATATAAGTAGATTAACATAGATGGCAGCAACAGCCCTTTGTATTATAAGAAATATCTCTTTTACATAATATATACTCTTGTTAAGAATCTTTGAAATACTATGTAAGATAAATTTAATTCTGTGTAAATTTATTCATATAACAGAATTTTATACGATTTTAATGTAAAACTACAATGATAATATTATTTTCTACTATTTATATATATTATTGAATCTAATATAATAAATATGTTACTCAAACTTAATTTTGAATAATTATAGTTCCAATAAAGGGAAGCACATTACTTGTCAAATAAATGTTAATAATATTGTTAATAATATTTTTAATTTATCTATAGAGGGCGCTTAACGCTTGTGTATTAATTTTACTTTTAAAGATTAAAATTAAATGGAAAATTTGTATATTCACAAATATAAATTTGTTTATAAGTGAATTTATCACAAAAAAAATATAAATTTGTGTATGTTTAAATCAATTTGTGTTAAGGTGTAATAATTAAGGTCCTGTTTCAAAAAATGTTCTCTCAAATTAACTTTCAAATAATTTCTCTCAACTTGACTATTTTCATCAAGTATGAGAAATTTCGTGAATTTCATGACATGTGGTCGTGTTGGTATCATGTTGACCTAGTGTTGGTTAAGGATTTTGTATAATTATTGTGAGTAAAATATTTTATCTACTCTTTACAAGTTTTTTATTTCTAATTTTATTATTTCAAACTGTTATCTGGTAATAATTAAGTATTGTGTTGTAAACGGATTTATGGATAATTATTGTGAGTGAAACATTTTATCTATTCTTTACGGGTTTTTTATTTCCAATTTTATTATTTCCAATTGTTTTCTGGTAATAATTCAGTATACCTGGGTGATTTTACTGATCTTAGCATATATGCCAGTAAAATTATGAAATACTGAATTATTTTTAAAACACATGAGGGTACATCCAGGATCCAGGCTGATGAGTATACCTACACGTGTTTTTTCATATCCAATTATGATTTAATTCTCTTGTTATTCTAATTTTCCATTGTATTTGGTTCATATTTCATTTCTTAATCCAATTGTATTCACTTGATAGCAACTCCAAATTATTAACATTTTATGGTTTATTATATATATATATATATATATATATATATATATATATATATATATATATATATATATATATATATATATATATATATATATATATATATATATATATATATCATTTTAAATTTTCTTCATGTTTTCAGTATTTTTGGCCAATTACCATTGAAGCACAAGCTATGGTAATATTATGATTGCACTTGTTAATTTATTAACTATGTGGTATTCTGTCTACACATTATCATTAATTATCTCTTTTTGAGATTTAAGTACAATGTTACAAGAACTTGATATGTTTTTTGAAATTCAAAGATATTATAATTATATATATATATATATATATATATATATATATATATATATATATATATATATATATATATATACCTTTGAATTCAAAATACAGCATATATATATATATGAAAATTATTGGATCAACAAGTGCTTAAAACAGCTCACAAAAAATCCAATGTAATATATTTCTCAATAAATGTATGAATTTTAACATGTCAATTTCAAAAATCAGGTGTATATAACTAACTAGACTATAAAATATTGAACAATAACAGAATAAATATATTATAAACTTTAACAACAACAAATAAAATTCACAAGTCGATAGACTAAACTTTTTCTCATATGTAGGTGGAAATGTGAGGAAATACACCCCCATCACCAAAATAAAATTTTCAGATTGTTTCAAAAAGGAATGCCATGTTTACATCCAAACGAAAACTAGTCGGATGTGTCAATCCCAAAACTTTCTTCTATCTCACACAGGTTCCGCATACACTAAAAAGAAACAGCACCCATTTATGTCAAGGTCTAACTGAAACTCAAGTTTTATTAAATTCCGTGCAATATTTCTTGAGATAGGACTATCGTTAAAATCGTGTAAATCCTGCAAAATGCGGCATAGCAGCGGCACCTGCTAGGCGATTTTTACCAAAAGCTAATCAGCACCAATTTATATCAGGGACTAACTGAATCTAAAGTTTTATTTAATTCCGAGCATTAGTTATTGAGATAGAGCTATTGCGAAAATCGCAAAAAATGCTGCATAGCAGCGCCACCTGCCGGGAGATTTTTACCAAAAACTAATCAGCACCAATTTATATCAGGGACTAACTGAATCTAAAGTTTTATTAAATTCCGAGCATTAGTTCTTGAGATAGAGCTATTGCGAAAATCGCAAAAAATGCTGCATAGCAGCGCCACCTGCCGGGAGATTTTTACCAAAAACTAATCAGCACCAATTTATATCAGGGACTAACTGAATCTAAAGTTTTATTAAATTCCGAGCATTAGTTCTTGAGATAGAGCGCCCACAAAAGTTTTGTCACATACAGACAGAGTCACAGACAGAGTCACAGACAGAGTCACAGACAGACATTTTCTAAAAATAGTCAAATCGTGTTCAGGAGCTTCTAAAACGTATAAATCCGTCAAAAACCGGAAGTCGAAAATTTTCATGAATCCAATACTTTCTTCTTGTAAAGATAGAAGAAAGTAAAAATAAAACTCTTTGATATAATAAAAACAAAGACAGTTGTAACTAAAAATACGTTTTCAAAGTATTTATAACTGAATAAGGAAACATTTTTTTTTATATCATAAACCATTTAAATCCTTTAATTTTATTTAAAAAAAAATAGAATTCAAGGTCTCCACCTAGACCTGCACAAAAAATAACGGGAAAGTCTCAAACATATTGTCTTACTAATCCTTTTGATTCAGCATTTGTCCATCATCGGCAATTTCGAAAACCATTAAATTGAAGAAATATTTATTTTTCCCCGTAATTTTCACGCTGACTTTATATGTCGTAAAAAAAAATGGCTACCAATGCATGCATAAACGTACCACATGAGCAAAAGATAAAATGCGCTCTTCTATTTATGTCTTTTAACCGATTTAAGAAAAAGATGTTATACATTTCGTTTGTATGTTTCTTCTTTTTCTTTTTTTCGAGTGTGTGTTCACAAATAACGTTTGAACGAATTGTCCGATTTTCATAAATCTTTTACCGTTTTATTTTATTTTATTTTATTCTGGAAAAGCTCCTTGTGGATGGTGATCTTGTTACAATTTCATTGGGAACGAAATAGGGTTATGTTGCTATTTCTGTCTTTCTTCTTACATTTCTTCTTATCTTTTTTTTTTCTTTTTTTACTATATAGATTATAATTTTCGCAAAAGTTTGCAAATCTTCAGAAAGTTTAAAAATGGCATTGAGATACATAGTACTTACTATTTTATGGTTTTAAATACCGTCATGTACTACATAGTTCTTTTTACATGGACGCAACAATTTATTTTTATCGCCTATTGTCTCACAAAAGATTAATATTGACTATAATGAGAATTGCCCCTTCGTGACGATCATCACGTATACGTGACACAAGGAATACAGGGTGATCAGAATTCTTCCGTATTCCTAACAGTAAATATTGCCTCACAACAGCATTTCTACGCCTGAATTAATCAAAAATATCTATTTTGTATTACCAGCGATAAAACATTAAAACCTGCAAAGGACGCTCGTCGCAAAAGCGTTGAATATAGCTAAATTAAATCAGTTAATTCTTCTGGATTTTATAAATAAATATTAATACCATCATTACATAAACACATGCTTTAAACTTTTTTTTTTCATTAGTTGGTTGAAAAAAAAAGCATTCCTAAACCTAACTGTCAGAAAAATTCTTATGTTTAATAAATACTTGCTTTCATAATGTATTAACTCTCTTTTTACGAAATAAAATCAACAAGAACGAAAAATAATGCGTCACGCATAGATTATGTAACACTATCCAACAGTTCCAAAATAGTTTCACAAATGTTTGCCGTTTAATAAGATGAAAGCTGATATCTAAGTAAACAAGGTCAAGGTCAAACCGGGCGGGGTGGCCTACCTTTCGGCTTAAGCTCAACTAGCCCCGCCCAGCGCGTTTGTTTACTTAATTATACCGAGCTTTACTAAATTATACTTTGTGAATCTAAGTAAACAATTTGAAAAACGCATAACACATTTAAAAATCCAATTTCAGGAATTACCAACATTATTTGGTACTATATCAGAATTCTTTTATGCATCCCTGTATATGATCTATAGATTTGTATATACACTACATAGAATGCTAAATTTTAGTTTAGCTAGGAAAAGCGTAGCACAGTTTAAAATTCCCCTTATGGAATTTCCGTCAATAAACAGAAATGTACTCCAGAACTTTTGTGCTACCCTGTATATGATCTACAAAACTTATACACACGCAGGAATATGCAAAAAAGGAGTTAAATTTAAAAACACATTCAACATCTAAAAACTCCTTTCCAGAAATTATTGTTAACATGCAATATCGAATTCTTTTGTGTGCCCCTGTAAATGTACGATGAATGCTATGCACAAAATATTCTATAATAAGCCTCTTGCAATAAACCTTAGTGATAAACTATATCAATTTCAATATGTTTGAAATAGTGAAACATTTTAAAAATAAACCACAAACGATTTTTCTCTATACATGGTAATGTGACGGAATTCTTTCGGGTGTTCCTGTAAAGGAACTATAAGTGCATTGCATACCATAATCTACAGTAAGCGTCTTCTGGTAAGCCTCTTAAAGTAAGCTTCCTCAGTGATATATACAATTTCAAAAGTTTTGAAAATGTGTAACAGCATTAAAATAAATCGCAAATTATTTATTCCCATATACCGCAATGTAATGGAATTATTTTGAGTATCCTTATAAGAAAACTATAAGTGCTACACACTTCATTTTCAATACTGAACATGCCATAGTAAATCTTTATAATATATATCAATTTCATGACAATTAGAATGTTTTTCGGCGAGTTAGAGCACGGACAGACAGACAGACAGACAGACGGCAGACTGATGGATAAACCGATTTCATAAACACTTTTCAACTATTTTGGAAAGTGTTGAAAAAGGTTTATAACAAACATTCTGTTGTGACAAATCACCTTGACTAAAATACGCCAACTGGCGTGCAATATGTAAAATCATGTATGTCAGTGAAATACAAAAAGAAGCAAAAGGATATATTATTTTCCTAAAAATATAACCGTTATAAAAATCTGTTTCAAATTCTTTTCTTAAAAATTACATGTTACAAAACTATGATGCAGGCGAACAAATTTTCACCTTAACAATAAGCAGAGAAAAAACATCTCCTTAAAAGAGAAAAGTTTCTGTATTGACGGATGGTATAAATATTTAAGAAGACGAAAAATTGTCTAATACTTTAAACAAAGAGATAAATATGTTTCCCGATAATTAAATTATTAGTTAGGAGTTGTTTACCTACAGATATTTATGTATATTTTAATTAGTATAGTTTTCCGTGTGGGAAATATGCTTTAATCAATCCAATAAGAGAAGAACATTGTTTCCTAAATAAAATAAATAACTCGTAATGCAGTACAGATGAAACGTTAATATTTTTAGCTAAAACCGAAAATAAATAAACTTTTAATATGATGCAGGAAGTACATTTTCGATTACATGTTGCATTTATTCTAAATAAGAAGCAGAGGTACAGATGTCACAGACGCACCGGGCTATCTTTGTTTTCCCCAAACTGGCGATTTTATGCCTGGGTAACCCGGCGATTTTGACGAGATTCTGCTTCGCATTTCAATCCGGTAGAGCAGATTGCGCGTGTTTTATATTAAATTAAACATTGTGTGTTTTATAATAAATTAATCATTGTTTTTGTTGTATGATAATATAATTTGAGTGCGTTCATAATTAAAATTGTGTGTTATTTATAATAAAATAAACTGTTTCGTAATAAAATAAACATACTGTTTTTGCAAGCTAGGCCTGGCAGGTTCCCGAAAATGGGGTTTTCACTCCAAAATGGTTCAAAACAAAAATCGTGCCAACAATGGTGCGTCTGCGACATCTGTTCCGAAGCAGAAATCAATATTTTAACTTTAGATCAGTTAAATTCTTAACAAATATTAAATGCATCAAAGTGCATCACTTGAATGTTTTTCTGAGAATTGAAATCTGAATTTTACATTCCAATAATTATTTTTTAAATATTCACATTATAAACTAGGTGTAAAGCAGTAGGAGTATTATATAAAACTGGAAATAACGTATAGAAGCAATATTTAAATTTTATAAATCGATAAACATATAACCCAGAGTAATACTTACCAATGAAAAACAGTGCGATTGAAATTAAAGTATTCCTGTTCGGAACCTCTGTAGGGACATCCTATAGATATAACACCTCCATATTTGGAGTATATGCATTTCAGACCATCACCCTGTTAACTGGTTTTGACGAAATATTTCGTCATACAAGAAATACTACTGCAATATTTTCAATGCATTACTTTCACCAGTAAAACTTTAATAGAAATTTTCGTCTTATTAAAACGCCCTATTCATGCAAAATTACTGCCATGAATAAGGAAAAAAATTCTATTTTTTTTAAACTGATGGAAGTGTACCCCGTTGGTAATCAGACGTATTAGTTGAACAAAAGTTTATTCCCTTGTTAACAGGTTTAGAAATAACTCATGTAAGTTTATTTATGCAAAATTATAGTTCCAAAAATGTTCTATAGAGGGCACTGAAAGTTGTACTGGAGGTCAAAATTTGCATAACATGCCCATGTTAGAGACTTAGAAGAAACAAAGTGTGCGAAACTTTTCGAGCATTATTCCACAAACATAATTGCGCTGTCGTTGAAGAAACGTGCGATGCTATGGAAGTTGTTTTACAGAAACAGCGAAAATGCTCGGGAACGCTACTGTGCTCTTCGAGAATACATTAGACAGGAATTGATTATATGTCCACTTATAGCTTGTGTGTAATTGGGAATAGTGTTTTCGTGTAGGAAGACGTTAAAACCCTCTTACTGACAAGCCCGTGTCCACTAAGCTCCAGGTTTCACTGCAATATAAGCATTATTTAAAGTAATAAAATTCTATTGATTTAATGCCTTTTCAATGTGCTGAGCAATAAATAATACTCTCAAGGATTGCATTCATATTTGTAGTTAAGTTTTTTATATTCAATGCTGAAAGATTAGTTTTTCTTAGCATGTAAAACAAAATGCAGAGACAAAAACATTACAGATTTTCCCTTTTGCAAGACTGTCAGAGGGTTAAGAACTTTTTTGTTTAAGCAGTATGCGGGCGAAAGCAAATAATACCGCAAGTGGCTGAGAATGTTGAAACTGCTGTAGTTGAGTAGTCCAATTAGAATCCAGCGGAATTTGCAATGCTATCGCCAAAGCCGAGAATTTCGATTTTTATGTCACAACATTGAAAACTGTCTTTTAGAAAAGGAAGAGCCATATAAAGTTTTCTGCACGTAACATCTCTACTGAACAGTTACCTATTACTATGAATCATGTTGTCGCATGGCATGGTATGGATATTGAACAAGGTGAGACTATTTTCAGGCAGCTTCTAGAAGCTTTTATTTGCTGTTATACACTGCTCAAAACAATTAAAGGATATTTGAAGTTTTATATAAAATAAAGATATAAACAAAATTTTTTTTGCCGAAAATAGAAGAAGAGAATCACAAATGCAAATTTTTCTGGTTTTCAAACTGTGGAGTATGCAAATTTTGAGTTCGACGTCAAAAACGTCGCTTCAGCGGCAGCGAATGAAATTTGACTTTCAACTGGATAAAAGAGAATGAAGACAAGGATGATCGGCATTCAGTGATTGCTTTGTTTCGATGAGTACGATGTCTCAGCGAAGTCATTTGACAGATTCAGAAGCTTGGAGAATTGTTGGTAGTTTAGAAGGGGGCCAAACTCAAGCCGAAGTAGCGCAAGCCATTGGAGTGTCACAAAGTGTCATTTCCAGGATCTGGAACCGTTTTTTGGAGAGTGGATGTGCAGTCCGAAGACCAGGGCATGGTCGTAGATGGGCAACAACGCCCAATGAAGATCGGTATTTAGCGTTAACAGCACGGAGACATCGAAACATGAACGCTACTCTTCTCCAACAACACCTTCGCTCGGCTACAGGCACCACGATTTCAACTCAGACTGTCCGAAACCGGCTCCATGCTGTAGGTCTGTATGCTCACCGACCGATGGTATGTGTTAGATTAACATCAAGGCATCGTCGCGACCGCAGGGAGTGGGCAACCGAGCATGTCAACTCGAGGAGAAATGAATGGAGCAATATTCTGTTTTCTGACGAGTCCCGTTTTTCTGTGCATCCGGATAAGAGGCGTATTTTCATCTGGAGGGACCGTGGCAGTAGGAATAATCCTGCGTTCGTGCACGAAAGTGTCAGATTTGGCGGTGGAGGAGTGTTGGTGTATGGTGGCATCTCCATTGACGAGCGCACTGACCTCTACATCATTCGAGATGGAGCTCTGACTGGTCGCCGATATAGGGATGAGATCCTCAGACCTATTGTAGTCCCTTACGCTGCAGCAATCGGAGATAACTTCATTTTAATGGACGATAACTGCAGGCCACATCGTGCAAACCTGGTGGAGGATTTCCTTTTCGAGGAAGGAATCGTTCGAATGGAATGGCCAGCGTGTTCTCCAGACATGAATCCAATCGAGCACGTTTGGGACGCTCTAGGAAGACGAGTTTCTGGCCGCCAACAACCCCCACAAACTCTCCAAGAACTGGAAAGAGCTCTTCTGGAAGAGTGGGGCAGAATACCCCAACTCGTCATTAATAGCCTCATTGAGTCCATGCCTCAAAGGTGTTCAACGTTGCTGGCCGCCCGTGGAAACCATACCTCCTACTGAAAATGATTTTCTTTGAAGAAAACACCTTTTCTTATTCTTTTTTTCTCATATGCACAAATTGTGTTTTTTTCCTTTTGTACACAAATGCGCAATAAAATGCATTTTTTTCTTCCAAACATGTGTAATTTATTTTCATATAACCTACTATGTCAGTCGACCATGTATCAATCAGCTAAAAAGTTTCCCAGATACAAAATCCACCTAAAACTGCAATATCCTTTAATTGTTTTGAGCAGTGTATTAGTCAAATATGTTTTGTGGATGGTGATACTCATATCGTAATAGAGAGTTTTCAGCGTTTGACATGATTTAAAATAATTAGATGATGTCGATTCAAAGGATGGTCTTAGAGGATAGCGTCGCTTTTTATTCATTACATAACAATGCTCATATTTTTACAGTCGGCTATTTTTGTAACTAATCTTTTTGTTGCATCGATCATTTCCTCATGACTTGAAGTCTATATCTTCCAAATATGGTCCACTACGAGAGAGAACCGTGGCTACCTCTGTAGGTTTCCACATCCCTCGAGCTGTGGTAGAGCAAGTACGGGTTGGAACATCCCGACTTAAGGCCTAGGGCCTGGTTCCCTTTTGGGTTTCCAGCTCCGAAACTGTTGGGGGACGCCGGCCCGTCTCCAAGTGTCTCGCGTTGACTCCCCGTGGTTTCATCGCGTATCGCAACGGCCTACGTCGTCGACACGTGTGTTCAAGGTTAGAGTGTCCGCAGTGGGGAGCGGCTCTGTGACCGGCCGAAGCGCCGCAGGGAGATAAACCTGGTGGCGCGATATAAGTCCCTCAGGACTTGGGTTTGGTGGTCGTCTGACGCGCAGGGCGCTCCCTCATGGTGCCTGCGGTGCAGCTTACATTTCCTCTATAGCCTACAAATATGATGCGTTGCGTTTATATGGGTTGTCTCTCCAAAGTATTCCAAACAGGGGTGCTTTAATTTGGATCACCCGGTATATAATACTGAGATTTTTAAACAAACATATTTTTAATCAGTGGCGACTCGTGACTGGCTTTATTTGGGGCACTAAATGGATGACTGCTAAATTCATACTTTTCTTACCACTATTATTAAAAAGGAATACTTTATTTGATTTTCTATCAGAAAGTTCTGCCATTAAACAAGCAAAAGATTTCTTGTAAAAAATAATGGTATGAAAATAATATGTGTTTCAGACATGCATTTAGATCCCCAAAAAAGGACAGCTACTGTTTTAAATAATTGTTTATAACTTTTACTGTTTTAAAATATTTTACCTATATTTTATCTCTTTTACTATCATTGTTAGAATAAGAAACACTAATTTGTGTTAAAATACCTTCTGCTTTATAAATAAATTGGGATTAACAAGTTTAATATAAAATTTATTTTAAGTCTCATCATTCTGAAAACTACTTCAATTATGTCAAATACAATTTACCGACCATGAAATAAAGGAGCTTGTTCATAACATTAAGAAATACCATACTTTAAGCTAAAATATCTAATTTTTATAATTTATAAGATTTAAACTTTATAACAATAAACTTAACAATAAATTAATAAACTTAACAATAAACTAACAATAAATTTATAAGATTTAATCCTATTTTTTTTGGCGGAAATAATGCATTTCAGAAAGAATTTTGCATTCTTCATCTCCTGACTGACATTTAATTGCAACAGCTGTCGAAAATGTTGATTTTTCCCGAACTGACATCCCATGTTATTGAACTCTAAGTTAAAAAAAATGTACTTCTCTATAACCCTGTCGACCACTTTTCATAACAAAAAACTATTGCCAAACTATAGGATTTAACGCTAAAAATGCATGATCGTGGCGTCACATTCACTTGGCGTCAGAAGCATTACACGTGTTTGTTATGTCATCAAGTAGTTTTTAATTTAACATTTATCTGTGTTTTTCATTGTGTTTCACTGATTTATTAGTTATTTTGTTAATTAAAATAACAATTGCATCCTTAAACTGCGACGCTATGATATTAAAAGAGAAAAAGCATTGAAAGAATGTTGCGATGCATAGTTACGTACAATACATCTGTTTCAACTGACGTTGAGATTCCGATGGCAACATTCTTCCATTTGTTTATTTGGCGTAACAGTTTGGCGAGAGCTTTTTCTGATGAAAAGTGATCAATTGAATAATGGAGACGTACCAAAAAAAAATAGAACTACCACACAATCAATGTCTGTGTCTACAACATTATGACTTCATTCAAATAGCTTCTTTTAACCCTTTGAGGGGCGGTGGTATGTATTATATACCACCTTTTTTAATCCGATTTAAACCAGAAACGTTTAATTAAATTTTACTTTCTTAACTTTGACGGGAAAAAGGGGGAAATATTGCTTTTCCTTATTTTGAACTAAATTCTTTCCTAAATTCCGGAGAGAATTCAACGATAGAGGAGCACAAGTGCTTGCCCCTGAAAGGGTTAAAACCTTTGGAAGGGCGTTGGTTTATTTTTCGACCACTCAATTATTATACCTAAATGCCACATTGGCACAAGAATTTTGAAATGAAAATTTTCGTTTAATTACCTACGTGAAGAAAAGCCTTTTTTTTTTAATTCTTTCTTCTATCTTTACAAGAAGAAAGTATTGCATTCATGAAATTTTTCGACTTCCGGTTTTCGACGAATTTATGCGTTTTAGAAGGTCCTGAACACGATTTGACTGTTTTTAGAAAATGTCTGTCTGTGAGTCTGTCTGTCTGTCTGTCTGTCTGTGACAAAAATTTTGTGGGCGCTCTATCTCAAGAACTAATGCTCGGAATTTAATAAAACTTTATATTCAGTTAATCTCTGATATAAATTGGTGCTGATTAGTTTTTGGTAAAAACCGCCCAGCAGGTGGCGTTGCTATGCAGCATTTTTCGCGTATTCTGCAAAAGCTCTATCTCAAGAACTAATGCTCGGAATTTAATAAAACTTTATATTCAGTTAGTCTATGATATAAATTGGTGCTGATTAATTTTTGGTAAACATCTCCCAGCAGGTGGCGCTGCTATGCAGCATTTTTCGTGATTTCCGCAATAGCTCTATCTCAAGAACTAATGCTCGGAATTTAATAAAACTTTATATTCAGTTAGTCTCTGATATAAATTGGTGCTGATTAGTTTTTGGTAAAAATCGATCTGCATGTGGCGCTGCTATGCAGCATTTTGCAGGATTTATAGGATTTTAGCGATAGTCATATCTCAAGAAATAATGCACGGAATTTAAAATAACTTGAGTTTCAGTTAGACCGTGATATAAATGGGTGCTGACTCTTTTTAGTGTATGCGAAACCTGTGTGAGATAGAAGAAAGTTTTGGGATTGACACATACGAATAGTTTTTCAAATAAATTTGTTTGTAAATTCTACAGATGCTACTCAATCATTTCAGCATTTTACGAATAGATGTACTTTACCCTTGAAAGGGTTAAATGTGATTTCCACAAAAAAAACTTTCAATACAAAAAGTGATACAAATTACAAAGTTACAAATTACAAGTTTTGGGATTGACACATCCGAATAGTTTTTCAAATAAATTTGTTTGTAAATTCTACAGATGCTACTCAATCATTTCAGCATTTTACGAATAGATGTACTTTACCCTTGAAAGGGTTAAATGTGATTTCCACACTAAAAACGTTCAATACAAAAAGTGATACAAATTACAAAATTCGAAGATTTCCTTTTCAGAGAACTACTTCTCTTGGTTCCTGCAGTTTATTGACTGCCTCATTTTAATTTAGAAAGCCCATTTATACAAAGCAATTTATAATATTTTGAAACATACTTCGAAAACATTCGAGAAAGTTTATATTTATGTCGGCACAGCTGAATCAATTTCATTTCCACATTTCCATAAATTTGGAAAACATGTAGAAACAACAAGTTTGATAATGAAAAAAAGGCGTGAAAAAAATTTCGACGCGTGAAAAGATTTCCAGACAAATATTTTATATGAAATGGAAAAATATGTTTTAGAAAGAAACAAAAATCATCTAGATGAAAAATTCTGAAATTTTATATTAAAAGAAAACAAAGAATTCTGCAACCAATAAAGAAAAGCAACGCAATCAAAATTTTGACCAAAAAAAATAATCTACCAAAACATTTAGAATAGAAATATGAATGAAAAATATTTTGTAAGAAATACAGGTTGGGCATAAAAACATTTTGCTGGTATATTGATCAGTAATGATTGTACAATCCAAGGAAACGGGATGTCATTTGGTATCTGCATAAATTAAGACATGGAATAAAAAATGAGCTAAAGAATACAAATAAAGATCTCATAGTTACGGTTACAGTGACAAAAAAATGGAACATTTTAAATAGCAACACCTAATTTTTGTCATCACAAAATTATCTTCATCGTGCACAACCATAAATGGCGTTAAAAAAACTAATTTAAGCAGAAATAATTTTAGATTTGACGTCTTGAAAACAAACGCAGAGAAGACTATTTCATGTTCCCCATATGTCGCGAAAATACGTTGGTGATATTGTCATCTAACGCCATTTTTGCGTTTCTGTGATCCGCAGGGCCATCCGACTTTACCTATTTTTGTCTCTTGGGATGTTTAAATTTTTAGATATACACGTTAAAGCTGCTAAGTGAGTTTGCTAAAACTCTATCAAACGTGAGATTTTGCATTCTCTCCCTACAGCCGTCAGCTTTCTCCCTACAGCGTCTTGCCTACAGCCGTTCCCAAACAATATGTTATCGCCTGTGAACGCAAACACTTGAAACTTTTGTAGTTCGATTAAAACGATTTGCTTTGTCTGCTGTTTCTAAATATTTTTTCTTTTCGTTGCTTTTTTTACATTTTCCAACATAGGTGAGAAAATTTTATGACTTCGATTTGTCTGTCTGCCGTATTTATGCGACGAAAAGTCTTTCGTATTTCTGGCGTCTGTCTGCCGCCTGCCGTGCTCCAACTTTCGTAAATAGACTTGGATTGTTATGTGATTTATATATGTTATTGATGTTTACTCTGGCATTTTAGCTCTGGTAAAAGGAGGGTGTAGCATCTATAATTCGTTTACAGGGAACCTCAAAATAATATCGCTACATTATGGTCAATAGGGGGAAATTATTTTCCGTGTATTTTATGGATGTTACGCTATGTCAAACATCAACATGTTGATATGAATTTAAGAAGTGCACTAAAACATGCTTTCTGTAGAATATGGTTTCAAAAGTATTTATATTTCCTTTATCGGGTAACTTTAAAAAATTCGGTTACAAAAGGGTCTACGGGAACAAATTGTTTCACGGTATTTTAATAATATTGCTATATTTCAAACATAATGAAATTTATATACATTATTGAAGTGCGCTACAAAATACTTAAAGTAGAATATGATGTGTATTACAGTTATCGTTCTGCTACAGGGACACACAAGAGATTTCGGTTACAGTACTGTCTCTAAGCGATAAAAGATAGAGGTGCGTTTTTAATGTGGTATGCGCTTTTATGTTTAACTAATTTTTGCATACTAAGTTGATATATATATAGTCCATAATAGAAAATATACAGGGCTACACTAAATGTTTTGTAAACATAACTGTATCTGACAGTAAATTGCTTAAGGATGATGCTTAATCGAGTCGTGCATTTTCCAGCTGAACGATATTTAATACACTAAGGGATTTTTGTAGAATATAAATAAATTCTTATACAGGGCTGCGCTAAGAACCGGATACATAGCCCTCTAGGGATAATACTTAAGTACGGCTTCAGTGTTGTTGTGCATTTTTTATTCCTGAATTAACTTTTATTTTATTATGAGAAGAATATAAAAATCTGTACACAATATACAAGGCTGCACAAATTTATTCCAGTGCATTTCCGTTTTAAAAACTGATGAAAGTGAATTATCGACTGTGTTATCCGTTTTGTAACTAAGCTAAATTTTAGGACAATATGTAGTGTATATACAGATCTATAATAGATCACATACATGGACGGACGAAATAATTCGAGTACCTTTCCGGTTATAGACGGTAATTCTTCAAACCTCGTTTCAACTTTTTAAACGCAGAAGTTCTGTTTCAGTATAGTGGAAGTGTTGGAATTTCATAATCTATGCTTGACGTATGACTTTTCTTTGTTATTTTCGTTTGTTTTATGTCGCCTTTTCAACTGTTAAAATTAGTTTCTTAACACTGTTCCTGGTTTTTCACCGTGAAGATCATTGTGCGATGAAAACATTGGGTGTTGCTATTTGACATTTTCAAAACTTTGTCACTGTCACTTCAACTGTGAGAGCTTGATTGTTGTTCTATACCGCATTCTCCATCCCATGCGAGAGTCATATTGCAAGAGTCAGCTGGATGGCGAGGCCTACCAAATGGCTTAAGCACTCACAAGCCCTGTCCAGAAGAGTTGGTCTGTTAATTTTGAACCAATTCCAGATGAGAGACCTGCACCTGGATTGGCACCCCCAGAGGTAACGCTTCTTCTAAACTTGGATGACATTGGAGCCACGAACAGATTTTACGTTTACCAGCTCCCATTAACGTACACGGTCCCGCAGCAGCCGCAGCTGATAGAGGTTGTCACCCTCCCAAACTGTGACCACGGTCGATGCTGCTTCACTTTCGGTGATCTTACGGGGACCGAGCTTACTCGTCCGCGCCACTGCGGGACATTCTCTATCTCATGCGATAAAATACCCATATTACAACTGACAACTCATTTCCTTAAACGATACGTTCGCTAGGGGCTCATATATCGGTAAAGTTTTTTAAGGCACCTTGTATTTTCTTAACGTACAGAAGATATTTTTTTCTTTAATCTATGTAAACGAATACGTTTTATATTAAGCAGAACTACGTATTTTAAGAAATAAAATGAAGATAGATTTGCTAGATGTTTTGTAATTGCACAACAAATATCCGTATATATAATGCAATTTCATTACAAACAACAAATTGTGAAAAAAATGTTTCAAAGTAAAATGTTATTGCAATGAAATCCTGTTTAAATATATTTTAAAACGGTAGATTTCAAGAAATTGATTTTTAAAAATAAATATAACATGTTTCAATAAAATACACCATTAAAAGATAAATAATATTGTGTTTATGTAACAGAATGCAAAAAATATTATATATGTACTCGTTTTAAAAATGACATTTGCAAAAGATAAAACGAAAATTTAAAATAAATGATAAAAGAACGAAAGAAAAAGCATGCGTTGCGCATAGATAATGAAACACTTACTAATATTAAAAAAACATACATCTATGTAAGCTAAAAATACAACTAAAGATAAAAGATAAAAAGAAGAAAGAAAAATCACGCGTCGCGCATAGATTATGAAATACACCACCTTTCTAATTTTAGGAAATCTTCTTCTTTTGCTATTACGGCAGCAGATTTGTAAATAAAGAAATTTGTTTTTGGTTGTCCTATGTTTTTCATTCTTCTTTCTATTGACAATCATGGAGGATATAGCACAAATCGTTTCATAAGATGCAGAAAAGCCGCATAATAAAAACAAAGTAATGTGAAACCTTTTCACAAAACACGAAGCATCAACAGAATGTAAAGTTCAGTTTCTAAATTTACAAGCTATTATCCAGGGGCAGCGCTAAGATTTTCAAAATGCTAGTCAGTAAATTAGCCAAATTTATCTATAATTAACCGAAAGTATATAATACATTTTTTATCATTAACTCTTTCAGCCCTGACTTTATTGAAGCATTTTCTCACTGCATTACATTTGCTGCGTGTCCAAAAATTGTGCCCATTTTTTTCTTTTTAAATTTCTTTTAGTTATACTTCATCCAAAAATAAAAGTATTACTTTAAAGCATGGCTGCCAACTGTACCAATTTTTGCATACCACTGAAATTTAATAGAAATTTTTGCCTTATTTAATCGTCGAAATGCTGTGTTTCTATTAAATTTTATATTTTCTATAAAATTTCTATTAAATTTTAGTAGTATCCAAAAATCGGAAGAGTTGGTAGTTCTGCCTTAAAGTAAAGATTAAAATTAAACTGTCGACAACTAAAAAAAAACCCAAAAAACTGCTGATTAACTTTGAACTCAGTACCGTTTTATTATTGTTACTTTTGTGGGCATAGCATACATATTTTTCACTACAAACTTTTAAAAAAAATCATCTGCGTTTCAAAACATGATTACAAGAACGAAAAGCTCCCGATAAATTATTCGCCAGTCTTTTCGCCATAATAATTTTTTATTCGCCAATTTCATGATGTATTCGTATTTGGCGCATAGGCGAATGAAAAGCCCTGATTATCCATCAACAAATCTAACCTTATCAAGGTTTGAATAAAATCTCTTGTGCCGCTGGTAACCACATGCCACTTTACTAACCCGTTAACTGACAAGTATTGCTAGGTACCTCTATAAGAGAGTTGCGGTATACTCACAAGGCGCATGCTCAGACTGTGTTCAGACAGAAGTTTTATACGAACTATGGCAAACCTACTTCCACACCTTGGTGATACTCGCCTGCACAAGCTTTGTTTCAGGAGTGAGACAAGTTAACAATCATTAGCTTGGCGATAATGACAAGCACGCCAAGATGCTTGGCGATTCGATTTTTTCCAAAATCTTCTCAACTAATAAATTTTATGTACTGTATGTCACCACTCTCATATAAGACTAATGCGGGTGTTTAAAAAAACGCGGCACCCATCCATTACTGGATATTGCCCCCTTCATACTTCCTGAGGCCTGCATCGGCGCGATCGTAACCCCTTTCATGAGTACGAGAGTGGCCGGACAGGCTCGGTTCAGGAAAGACAGTCCGTGACATCCTCGAAGCCGAGCTTGTCTGGAGAGCTCATAGAAGCAACCAGGGCCCAGCTACTAGTCAAGGGCTCCCTCCCATGATTTGCTGTATCCCAATTCGAGATCGAGAACAACTCACACGAGTGATCTCTTGTCTCTCTAGTCGGGAATAGACAAATACATCTTAAAAACTAGGTTAGTAAAACACAGATACATTAAAATAATAGGAAGAGGTTCCGACCCCCGCCACGCTGTCGGGTGACCAGGCCGTCAGAGCCGTAGGGCCGGGAGAACGTTAGTTTGAAAGCTAAAAGTGATAGGATCGAAACAGGTAGTGCGATAGTTTCGTCCCGGTGACCCGGCCAGACCTGTGTAACCGCCCGCGTCCGCTAGCTCACTCTCACTAGACAAGAACACCAGCTTTCCAAAACCTTAACCAGGTGGCTCCCGACACCTGGCTCCACACCTCAACAACAGCTGTCTCCGGCGCCCCCCTCCAGGGGCCCTGGGAACGGACAAGAGAAGCACTCGTCTATCCCCTGGAGTGCCGTACGCTGAGGAAGGATGAGTTTCAGGCCACTCGAATGATGTACGGTTCGAGACACCCCAGGCTGCACTTAGGATTGCCCGGACTAACCAGCGACAGCCGGCCGCTTAGTCCTCCCGGAAGTGGACTTACGTCAGTTACCGCTCCCTCGGAGACCCCGCTTTGTCCCAAACTCCTGAAAATGGAATCCGGACGCCACGGCGTCTACTGCCGGGCTCCAGGTCATCCCTCCGCGTCCCGAAGGACCGGATTGATTCCGGAACACCCGGAGGAGCACGCAGCCCACTCTCATATAAAGGCACCCGCCTATGAATGTGTTTGGCTTGGCACGAAAATTTTTAGTTCCTTGTCGTTGGGGGCCACCGTAATACTTACCCATCATGGATATGGATAATGTAAAATATTAAAATAAAAAATGTATAAACTACTTATAAAATGCATTGCAAATCGAATAATATCGTGGCTTGATGACGTCATAAACTTTGAAGCGAGGCTAACGAAAAAGAAAGGCTACCGCGGTGCTTTACGGATATCTTTTTTTACAGACCGCCGGAGTCACGTGATGCTCGAAACCACCAATACAGGTGTACGAAAAGTGTATCACGTCACTCTAGCGGTCTGTAAAAAAAGATAAGTGGAATGCACCGCGGTAGACTGTCTTTTTCGTTAGCCTCGCTTTGAAGGCTCGATTACTGAATTGCTTAAAAGAAACATCCTTATAACTCCAAAAACAATAATCCTATTAACCCTTTCCGGCGCGAGTAAGTCTGTTTGTAAAATGATGCAATAATGGACTGACACCAGAATTTACTAATCGACTTCATTTGAAAATATAAACTTGCTTATTTTCCGGAACTTGATAAAAGGAACATTTAAATTAAATATTCTTGGTGCCGCTTGTCAGTTTTGGAATTAAAATTAGGTGTCCTTTTTTGTGGACACTGCCCGTTAAAGGGTTAACTAGCGGTTTATTGCATCTGATTAAGCGTCTAATTTCCAATTAAAATATATCTTTGAATTGAAATTTGGATGAAATACAGGATCATGGAACATCGAAGAGTGTGCAAAATAGGATTATAAATATCTCGGCAACTAGTTATCCGATCGACTTCATGCTTTATGCAAAATTTATGTTTTTTTTTTTTATTGTCTTTTATATTTACTCCTCAAAATAAACAATTTCGAAAATTTTTATATACCTTTTATCAGAAAGAATATTTCGAGAGTCCGAAAAAAATAGTTCCGGATAATCGAGGTTATTGAAATTCAATAGGCTTCTTCCCATTATTACATACTAAGTACATGCCAAATTTCAAGTCTGTATCTCAATTTGTTCGGGAGATAGAGCGTTTACAGACACACAGACGGACGGCAAATTGTTTTTTCTAAAAATATGTTTTTCGGAATCTCCAGTGTCTGAAACGTGTAAATCCGTCAAAATTTTTTTTTCGATTTTCAAAACGATTACAAGACTTACCCTATACTATGTATGATGGGTAAGTAAAAAAGAAAAAAAAATCGCCACGTTTAAGGCAACTATTATTATAATTTATTACTGTAAACTATTATTATAATTTTGGTACTTCTTACAAAGAATTTTTTCGTTTTATAATTTAATTGTGTCATTATTAACATCATCAACCTATTATTTACTTAATAATATAAAAAAATGAATTCGTAAGACTAATGAATTATCGTAAAAGTAATGCACTGTTAAAGATTTGCAGGAAACTGTCCAGTCATTCGACCGTTTTTATAGAAAATGTTTATATAACCGTAATTTAACTGTATTCTGACCATATTATAAACCATATTACGGCCAGAATGGTGTTGAATAATGGTTACATAACAGATTTCTATAAAAACGGTCAAAACACTGGACAGTTTGCTGCAAATTTCTTAACAGCGTTGAATCTAAAATTAAAAAATTTCCAATAGTTAATTATCTGAAGAAAAGTAATTGTTAAAATCTGCTTTTACATGATTCAATAAAAGTAATTTATGTAATCATCAGTAGTCAAACTTTATACATGAAATGAAGTTATTTAATTTTCTCATGAAGAAAAGAAAAAAAAATCTTCCAAAATTATTTCCTGTAAATGGTGTAGTCTGAATGAATTAGTTTTATAAAATTCAATTATCTTTCAGCCTACTTCGGAGATCAGGCATTCTCTGAGTATAAAGATGAATGAATGCCATTTTATTAGCAAAATATTTCATTTTAATCCTTTGAGGGGCGGTGGGATATATTATAACCCACCTAATTTTAATCCAATTCAAACCAGAAACATTTAATTAAATTTTACTTTATTAAGTTTGGCGGGAAAAACTTAAAAAATTGCTTTTTCTTATTTTGAACTAAATTCTTTCATAAATTCCGGTAATAATTCAACGTTAAAGGAACACAAGTGCCTGAAAGGGTTAAGAAACATAAATAATTCTGTTATATTACAGTAGTCCTAAATACCTACATTGACAATTTTGGAAAATTTAATAATTTTAAGGAACTGGTCCATTAGAGAGAACTTAAAATTAGGTAAACAATTATTATCGGCCAAATGCATCATGCTTATTTTCCACCAAATTCTTGTAAGGCTCATTAACAGAGCAGGGCTCAGTTGAGCGTGTGTGGAGAAGACATTCTTGATATTGTATTACATAAATAAACTTTCATTTAGACTGTAAACTATAGCATCACTGAAAATAATTTCAGCGGAATATTAGAGAAGTAGTCGAATTAGTATTTATATCTACCTTATACAGTTTAAATAGTTTGAAACTACATTGTCTCTTTAAAATTTGATAGTAATTTAATATGTTGTAAATACAGAGTGACAGGAAATTAAATGCTTCAATTTGAAAATTCAGTAATTCACTAACTACAGGCACAGGTAGCTAGTGGTCAGGGAAAAATACAGTCAAAAAAAGTGACAAACACCAGTATATTCTTATAGAAAAATTCATGTTCATTATTCGATCAAATAAGCAATAAGAATTTTTCCATAACAATATACTGGTGTTTATCACTTTTTTTTAAAGTGTTTTTCCCTGACCATTAGCCATCCTGAACTATAATAAATATGAAGGTGATGTAAGTGATATTTATATCTGGTACCTCTTTAATTTCATATGCTGTAATTTTAATTAAAATATTCCTCAATAGATGGCGCTGCAGTGTCGGATACATTAAAAATGCTTAAAAAAATTTCAAAATTGGAGTCTTTTTTCGGGTTTTAATAGCTAAATAGAGAAAATAATAAAACTTGAGAGGTTTTTAATGCACTTTTACATGTTAGTTTGAGCCTTCTTAGAATTTGAGACAGTGCAACGCCCTCTATTGATGAAAATATTAACTGTTTTTTAAATTACAGCATATGAAATTTAAGAACTATGTACCAGATATGAATGTCACTTTTTTTCATCTTCATTTTTATAAACTTTAATGAATTATTGGATTTTCAAATTGAAACGCTTATTACCTGTCACACTATATGAATTTGAAATACATTTTCTTGTTTCATTTATTACACATCTATATCTATATATTACGCTATCGTACGTGGCACAGAAATCGTGATTATTTGTTAATTGTTTAATGGCAAAGCCCGAGGCAGGATTTGAGCCGAGTTCAATCGTGTTTATTTACATTTCACTGCAATTATGGAGCTTCAAAATGCCCGTAAAACATCTCGGCAAATGCTTGAAAGTGAAGAAGAAGCCGAATTAAGATGATAAAATTGAAATAGATTGGATCGAGAACGCCGTCAAACACCGAGCATACGCGATTGCCAAAACAGGCTTACTAAGCGTCGCATGCACGAACGCTTTGCTTCTGAAATCCAAATTACTGATTTAAACGTTCCGGAGCATACCTGTGGGACTTTGAGTGAAACGTGCAATTTCTGCCAAGACTTTTCTTACAGAAATCGCGATTATTTGTTAATTGGGTTAGGTTTTATTTGTTAATTTAGGTTCAACCGTAAGAGCTTCCCTGACCTTTTCATTCTTTGAAAGTAAACGTAATAATTTTCCCTGACTGTTTCATTTTTAAAACATAACTGTTATACTTATGAAATTTTAGCTCTTATTCAATTGTTTTAGAAGTTTTTAGTATAAATAAATATTATTTAGTCTTTTTTCCACTCCACTGTTATATTTTTCAATGGCAGTCTGCCCGGGCAACGCCGGGTGGGTCAGCTAGTCAGATTAAATTATGTATGCAAACATTTATTCAATTAGAATTGGTCGTTTCATGATTAGTCTTCGACCTTAACGGAGCGACAACTGTTGAGAAATCACGTGCAAGGCAGCTGACATTCATATTCCTTTTTATCGAGAATTACTGAAAATATTTCAATACTTTAAAAAAACATGTTTTGTTAGTAGCTAAATTAAAAAATGATAGTTCGGCACATAATAAAGGCAAGAACGAAAGGTCAAGCGTGAAGCATAGATTATGAAACATTTTCCAACATGCCCAGAATACTGTAACAAAACTTTATCGTTTTATAAGGGAAAAGTTCATGTCTCAGTAAAGAAGGGGATGACAAGGGATGACCGCCCAGTTTCTGAGTAAATATTTTGGAAAACGCATAACAAACTTAAAAACCCAATTTTAGAAATTATCATCATTGGGCGGGAAAATATCCGTATTCTTTCGTGCAGTCCTGTATATGATCTATAAATTTGTATATATACTACAAAATATGCTAAAATTCAGTTTAGTTAAGACATGCATAGCACAGTTAAAAATGCCTATTCAGCAATTTCGGCCAATAAACCGAAATGTCGTCGATATCTTTAGTGCTGGCCTGAATATGATCTATAGCATTTATTACACTCCAAATAATATGTAAAAAAGTAGATAACTTTAAAAACGCATACCACAACTGAAAACGCACTTTCAACAATTATTGTTCATAGACAGTGCTGTAATCTAATTATTTTGTGCGTCCCTGTAAATGAACGAGGAATGCCATGTCCCCCATATTCTATAGAAAATCTTGTGTAGTGCACCTCAGTGATATATGTCAATTTCAATACGTTTGAAATAGTGTAACATCATTAAAATACACAGCAAAGAATTATTCTCCATACTCCGTAATGTAACGGAATTCTTTAGAGTGTCCCTGTAAATGAACTATACGCTTCATCTGCAATACCAAACATGCTATAGTAAATATCAATAACATATATCATTTACATGATAATCCGAGTATATTTACGCCAGTTAGAGCATGGACAGATAAACGGAAGGTAGACAGACAGACATAAACGCTTTTCAATTATGTTGGAAAGCGTTAAAAAAAGCAGCAGTTACATTAATTAAAAAAAATCTAGATATCTTTTGTTTTCAAAATTGAGAAACTATTGTATATTTTATTTTTATTTATTTCCGAAAGGTCAATTTAAAATTTAGCTATTGCCAAAATATTGAAATCGTTTCAGTAGTTGCTGAGAAAAACGTACACAAATTTCAGCTGTTTTAAATATGATATCGCAACTGAAGTTAGTACTTAAGTTTCGTATTAAGACTATCTAAAATTTTCATTTGATCAGTCAAAGTAAACATTTCTTTTTAAAGTATAAAAATCAAATTCTAGATAAAAAACGCAGTCAAGATATCTTTTGTTTTTAAAATTGAGTAACTACTGAATATTTTATTTTAATTTATTTCCGAGCGTTCAATTTAAAGTTTACCAAAACTCATTAAAGAAAAGTATTAAAATAGTGTCCGTAGTTGCTGAAAAAAACGTACTCAAATTTCAGCTATTTTAAATATGATTTCGCCACTGCTGTTAATACATAAAGTTTCGTATTAAGACTATCTGAAATTTTCATTTGATCACTCTGAGTAAACATTTCTTTTTAAAGAATAAAAATCAAGTCCTACATGCAAAACTCCAAAAAAAAAGTTACTTTTTTTTGTGACATATATTTCTATTAAAAAAAAAACCTACTGATTTTTTTTTCAATTACCGTTTTAGTTTTAACTGAAAACGTATATTACAAAGTACTGCGATACAGGTTGTAATTTAATTATTTTAGAAATATTGAATATTTTATAGAAATATATATTATGTAATGAATTACGCCTTTAGTGTGACGAAAAAAGTTAAAATTCCTTGTTTGTTGAATACATTTTAATTTTATAATAAAAAATTTAAATAATACAAATCTGTTTAATTTCAAAATTAAGTCAAATATGGTTCAAGGCTAAAACCTTCGACGTAAGTAAGTTATCATTAAGTTAGATTTAGAATGTGATACTTTATGCGTTCACCGTAAAACATAAATTACGTTAATAAGCATTTTATTTTGACGTATATCTTTAACTTAATTAAATGTTTCGAAATTCAAAATATTACTATTAACTCGATTAATGAACTTGTTTATTTATTAATCAAACAGCAAAAAGAATATCTTTAATTTTTATGACATATTCAACAAAATTCAAGTTTATTCTTTTCCCTTATCAAAGTATTTTTTTTACATATTTTAATTAATTAATATTACTTATCGTTGATTAATAGTTAAATAAAATATATTCCATGTAAATCCTAGGTTACTGTTGAAGAGAAATAGTTTAAATTCTAGAGATAACACTTGGGCATAAACATATAACCAAAAGTATCAATGTTTGTTTGGACAGGGTGTTTCGGAACTAATGCAACAAACTTTCAGGGGTGATAATGCGCGCCATGACAATGTATATATATATATATATATATATATCAAGGAAACGCTCTTCACTGCAAATCTTTATGCACTTTTCAAAACAGTTTTTAGAACACTTATTTTGTCACCTTTTTAAGAACACTTTGAAACGCACTTTTTAAAACAGCTTTTAGAATACACTGTTAAAAATTTGCAGCAAACTATCCAGTCATTTGACCGCTTTTGTAGAAAACGGTTACATAACCGTAATTTGACTATATTCTGACCATAAAATGAGCAATAATAGGATCATAATATAGTTAAATTACGGTTATGTAACCGTTTTATACAAAAACGGTCAAATGACTGGACAGTTTGCTGCAAATTTTTAACAGTGTACCCCTGCGAAACTTCTTTTGTTCAGCACATTTTTTAACGTACTTTTTGAAAGCGGTGATTTCACAAGTGTGCCCAAATGTGCTCCTAATCTGTTCTCAAATGTGTTCCCAAATTTAGATTTAACAGATATCCTGAACAGAACACTTTCGGTACACTTTCAGAACACTTTCTTTATAGCGGAGCATATTCGAAACACATTCAGTACACATTAAGGTGACTGGAACACTTTTTTTGAATCAAAGTGTTCCAAATGTGTTCCCAATATGTGCTGGGAATTTGCAGTGTTGCATTATCTTTTTATTATTCATTTTTTATATACAAAGGACCTTAACCCATTACCCGCTGGTGTTGCGTTAACGCAACCTTCAAACTAAAAGTGTATTAAAAAGAAACCCTACCAAACCACCACTATTTTAATATGTTAAAAAATACTTCATTTAATGACAAAAACTTTGCTATTAAAGGTAACGAATATTATCTTTCAGAATTGTTGGTAGGAAACGAATTTCAGTTAAAATATTGAAGGCTCCGCCCACATAGTTTTGGCGGTTGATGGGTTAACAAACATTGTAACAAATGTGAAAGAAAAAGCTGATATGTACATAGATGGCAACTTTTCACAATCAGACAAGAACAGTTGTAAAGCATGTATATTCGATTGTATTTATTTAAGGAATCACAGTTCAAGCACGTGCATGTTATCCTGTGTGCTTAGAAAAAGCAATCTTGAACCCGAGTAAAATAGTTCAATCCGGTAGGAGTAAATATTTTATAACGACACTAAATTGCTCAAACGAAGTGTTTCAACTGAGACGAAGCAATTTAAATTACATACAGATGCATCTCTTGAATCTCTTAAAAATTTAACTAAAGGTAATTTAAAACTATTATTGTAACTATAGTAATAATATTGTAACTATTATTGTATCTTTAAAACTATTATTGTAATTTAGGTACTTTTTAAAATAATGTTTTGTTTTGTAATTTAATTTTATCATTATTAACATAATCAACCTATTGTTTAATTAATAATATTTTTTTATATAAAATGAAATCATAAGACTAATAATATATTATAAAATAAATATAATCTAAAATTCGTATAACGTACAAATTTCAATTATTAAATATCCGGAGAAAAGTAACTGTTAAAATCTGCTTTTCATAATTCAATAAAAGTAATTTGCGTAATCATCAGTAATAAAACTTCATATTTGAAATCGAGTTATTTGATTTTTCCATGAAGAAAAGAAAACTTCTCCTCAAAATGGTCTAGTCTGAATGAATTGACATCACAAAACTCAATTATCATTTAGCTTGCTCCTAAGATGAGACATTTTCTACGAAAAAAGATATGATTGAATTAGATTTTATTAGCTAAATTTCATCTTAAAGGGGGAAAAAAAGAATCATTTCCATTCTATTGGAATTTTTATATTACAGTAGTCCTTATTACCTGCAATGATAGCTTTGAAACAAGTAGGAAATTGTATGTCAAACGTGACAAATGAGGTGTGTTCGTACTATAACTAGTTTTATAAATATTCAGATCTCGGTACAATAGCTGGTGCACTCTTATACAAAAAACATGAATGTACAAAATTTATTTTATGTGCAGATTTTCATATTATAGATATTAATTTTATTTTATGAAATTAAGTTTCAATACACTTTTATAAACAATTAATTACAATTCTATTACATTAAAATTTTACTATGCGCAAACATCCAGTACAAGGCCATGTAAAAAAATCATTGTTATTATTTCACTGAAAAATGAATTATATCGTCTGTTATTTTGATATGATTCGTTTCAGTAATAAAATAAGTGCATTTTAAGTTGCCAACATTTTATATTTGTTGACATTTACTAAAAATTCCAATGGGAAACTTAAGCCTAGATTTGAAAATTTTAGAATTTGAAATCCTTAGACTCTTTTTCCATTTAATATCTATTTCTCCGGAAATATCTATTCAAAAAACTGTCGGTAGATTATGAGATTGCTATAATTACACAATTTTAGCATACAATTCGGTTTTTAAATTCAGTAATACGGAATTAACATGACTCCATCTTAAATAGGACGTAATCATCATGGCAATCTAGAATCATTACCTATCACGGAACATCACTGAATTAATTATCTATGATAGGATTTAATAGAATGAAGAAAACTTTTATTAATATCTTTTTTAAGTTTTGATTCGATTTTTTTTTTTGAACGATATTACTATTAATGTAACTTTTATGCAATTTTATTCGAAAAAAATAACTTTAAAAAATGGCCGCCTGTAAAAAAAGAAGTGATTAGCCCATATTTGTTTTCCTCAGTTATATGACTTGCGCTTTTGTTATATAAGTTATGTATGATAGTATTTAATAGAATAAAGAAAACGTTTGTTAATATATTTTTAAGTTTTGATTCGATTTTCATAAAATTTGAAATGGCATCACAAAATTCTGCAACGATTATATACAGGGTGATTATAAAAAAAACTATCCCGATATATGAGCCCGTAACTGTCATATCGTACACAGAAACTGAATGAAATTTTGGTATAAAGTATTTTGAGGTATGCGCTCAAGAATCATGTGAAAAACAACAGTTAAATTCCAACAGTTACGGTTACAGTGACAAAATTTCGAAAATTTCAAATGGCAACACCTATTTTTTTTCTTATTGGCATGTGATCTTCATAGTGAAAAACCATCAAAAGCGTTGGAACGGTGCCTGTATCACGAAAATTGCCGGCGCTAGACAGACTAAGAAGAATAGTGAAAACAACCAATAAGGACAGAGAAGCAACAGAAAACAAAACATTTTATTGTGTTTCATACATTTTCCATTTCTCACACAATGACACTTTACATGCGGCAGATGGTGGATAGCACTGAACAATAAAATGTTTTACTTTCTGTTGCTTCTCTGTCCTTTATTGGTTGTTTTCACTTTTCTTCTTTGTCTGTCTAGCGTCGGCGATTTTCGAGCTACAGGTACCGTTCCAACACTTTTGATGGTTTTTCACTATCTGATCACATTCCAATAAAAAAAAAATAGATGTTGCCATTTGAAATTTTCGAAATTTTGTCACTGTAACCGTAACTGTTAGAATTTAACTGTTGTTTTTCACATGATTCTTGAGCGCATACCTCAAAATACTTTAAACCAAAATTTCATTCAGTTTCTGTGAACGATATGACAGTTACGGGCTCATATATCGGGATAGTTTTTTTATAATCACCCTGTATATTAAATTTCAAACCATTCAGTTGGGTAGTATTTTGCGCTGTTACATGCGGACAGACGGATGGACCAGGCGGTGACAATAGGTGCTACGTATTTATATAACTACGAAAGCACCTACAAATGATTAATCTTAAGGATAGATGAACTTGTCCGTAAGATAGAAGATTCAATTAGGTAAACGGTTGTTACTAAATGACATTAACTATGATTAAAATTCTGTTATCTTGTTTCACAATAAATTAAGAACCGAGTTATTTATTAGAGGAAGATCGGGATTTTGTTAAACATCGGCCAGTTTTGGTCATGTTATTGTGGGAGACATGCCTTAAAGTAGGGCTTTTACAGCGAAAATGACCCCATGTATCATTTTCATGCAAGGAAAACCCTGGTTGGTTGGTTGGTTGATTATTGACGGCCAATTATCTACACTAGGGATATAGGCCCAGGGGGAGTGCCCTTCGTGGGGGTCTTTCTAAGGGAACCTAACCCGTATTTACGCATGGATAAATCCACGGCTCGAAGAAAACCACGAAAACTCCGAACGATTAGGCCGACGGGCGCGATTGGGATCGAACCCAGCACCTCCCATCTACCAGCTTCGAGAGCACAACCTCTCAGCCACTGGTGGGGCGGAAAACCCTGGAAAACCCCACAGTCGCCCTGTCCAGACAGCGCTGGCATCGAACCCGCGAACATCGGTTGAAGCTTCTAATTTGTGGCCAGTATGCTGACCACTGTGCTGATTAATTCCCCGATTAGATCTTAATAAATTAAGGCGGTTCTTCAAAAACTATTTTTATCTGTTCAACAACGCAAAATTTTCCAATACATTTAATGACTCATTTTTAAATTTAAAAGCATGACACTTGCAAGTATGATTATTAAAGTAATTTAAAAACGAACATTTTTTTCATTTTCGATAAATGAATTACATTTTGAATTATTACCTATTGTTGTCCCCAGAAGGCAGTTTTTTCCCTCACCCAAGCTGTCGCGTCTAGACATTCGATTGAAAACGTCAATTTTGACAATATTTTTCGAAAAATATTCTATTTTACCGAAAAATGGAAAAAACTATTCGATTACATTCTAAGTAAGAGCGTCTACCAATTTCATGCGTTTGCAAACAAAATTAAATGAGTGTGTCAGAAAGCAGCCAATTTAGATTTGAGAACAGCCTTCTGACTGCCATACTTTATTTGTTGATTTATCTTATTACTTTTATAATGGCTGTCCTTTTCATTCTACCATTTTAATTTACTGTTAATTAAAATTTCTGTTAACTATGTGGAATAATAGGCTAGCATAAAAAACTTCCATATTGCAAGAAAAGTTTGCTTTTTCAAAAATTTCGCAAACAGGAAATTTCGAAGTGAATAAAAGTTTTTGATGATAGAAAACATTTATTCTTAAAATATATATACCCGTCTAAATTTCAAACAAATCCTTTACTTGCAATGACCATACTCTTGTATTCATTTTTACAGAACATTTTTAATTTAGAGAAGCTTATAAAAGTTTACTCAATAAAAACGCTTATTTACTATGCGCTTATTTTCGATAATCCGTTATCAGTATTTCCCAAGCTCCATATATTAAAAAACCTTTTAAAGAATAATTTTTTTTTAAATAAAACTTCGTGTTGTTCTTTTTTTTCTCGTGTAAGGAAAAAGAATGGATTACTTATTTTTTATTTATATATTTCATTTAATGCATTTAAAAAAAAACTAGTCAGATGTGTTAATCCCAAAACTTTCTTCTATCTCACACATGTTTCGCATACACTAAAAACAATCAGCACCAATTTATATCAAGGTCTAACTGAAACTCAAGTTTTATTAAATTCCGCGCATTATTTCTTGAGATATGACTATCGCTAAAATCGTGTAAATCCTGCAAAATGCTGCATAGCAGTGCCACCTGCTGGGCGATTTTTACCAAAAACAAATCAGCACCAATTTATATCAGGGACTAACTGAATATAAAGTTTTATCAAATTCCGAGCACTAGTTCTTGAGATAGAGCTATTGCAAAAATCGCGAAAAATGCTGCATAGCAGCGCCACCTGCTGGGCGATTTTTACCAAAAACTAATCAGCATCAATTTATATCAGGGACTAACTGAATATAAAGTTTTATTGACATGAGGTTCAAATAGCAAAATAAATAAATAAATAAAAATATTTAAATTTAAGATTAAAATTCCAAAGAAAAAAGCCAAGTTAAAAATGAGATGACATGTTATATTAGAGTGAGGGGGGAAAAAAACCCACACAGATGCGTATTTCAAGTGAAAAAGAAAAAAAAGCTATAATGGTACCATATCTACAACATGTAAACAAATTGAAGACTATATATATATCCGCTTCAGTTACTCAATTTCATTTTAGAATATAACTGTATCACCATATATATTATAAAATAAGAAGCCCTAAAAGTGTATGTCCAGGGTAATTTCAAAATCTACCCGATGGGTTTTTTTGCGGTTTGTACCATGGAAAAAATTTCCGCAGTCATTATGATGTATAATATACCTATATAACCATGATTTTTTATAATAAAATTTTGTATTTTATCCTTATTTTGGACGAAAAGGGTGCCACCAGTTAATGTTTTTCATCTTGGCGACCTGTATATTATGCTATCGTTTGGTTAATAGTCTTTAGGAAATGACTATATCATTTAGAGATAAAATTTAAAAAAATTACAAACACCTCGAAAATTAAAATAAATAACTATTACTGATTTTATTTAACATGCAAAGAGAAGAGATATATATAAAAGTATATATATAATCTATATATAATAGATTATATATATATAATTGTAAAATGAAGATATTTAATTTAAATATGAAAGTAGATTCTGAGTAATCGACACATTGAAAATCTAGTCTCAAGAGGTAGGAAAAGATATCTCTAGTACTGATTGGGGGGCGGATGCCCTTACACTGAAAACAACATATGTGTCACTAATTAGGCCCATTTTGGAATATGGATCTGAGGTTTATTTCTGTGCCTCCTCTAGCAATTTACTAAGGCTTGAACGAGTCCAACTGAGTGCTGCCCCTTTAATAGCTGGCTTACGTCAGAGTTGCCCGGGGAAATTGGCTCTTTAGGAATGCGATTTACAGCCACTGAGTTTTAGACGAACAATAAGATTAACGAAATACTTTAATAAACTCTATAGCTATGGCACACATAACTGTACCTCTTTGCTTCTTCGTAACTGGACAAACAATCAAAGGCAAAGTACAATCAAAGGCTGAAAAGAAACAGTCTCTTCTCTCTGGCAATCAAACAGGGTTTTATTGATACCAGCGTCGAGGGTCACTCCCTAAAACTTTACCCTTCTGAGGGACTGCCAAGAGTATACTTTAATACTGAACTTCTTTCCTACACCAACAAACAGCAAGACATCCCAGACTATCTTAGACAAATTGCATTAGAAACCATCAGTACTATTCCATCTAATGCCCTCCAAAATTTCAGTAGTAAAAATGAACATAATCATTGTGGCAGCGCATATTTGTGAAAATGTTCTCATCCCAGAAATCCAAACCACTGTTCAGTTTTTCAATCGGAGCTACTTGCGATTGAGGAGGGCCTCAAAGCTGCTACTTCCTGTACCACTTATAAAGATATTTGGATTCTAACTGACAGCCGCAGTTCCATACGACACTTACAAAATTGGCCTCACGTTGGCGACAGAACTTCATTATCTATTCTATCTCTACTGAGAAGACTTTCAAGCTACCATGACATGTTCTTTCAATGGATTTCTTCGCATGTTTGCATAGGCGGAAATGAAATGGCAGATACATTGGCTCTTTGACACCGCACACTTCCACCTTGACTTTTCTGGAGATCTGTTCAAGAGCCAAATATTCTCTCGACACATCTTGGCGTTCCCCTCCAATTCATAACTGGTACTGTGGCAAAAAGCCTAGAGGAGCTCTTGGGGGTATCCGTGACCAGCAGTCTGCTATTTCAAGATTTTTGAGTGGACACTTGAGATGCCTGAAATTTGACAACGGTACCAAGATTTTTCCCATTTGTGGAAAGTGCAAGACTGCGCCATCCACCCCTGACCATCTCCTATCCTGTTTGGACATGACTAGAAGTGACCTTTTGGAGTGTTCTTTCATCGTTTTTTACTTCCTCAAAATTGTTGGGCTAATGGACTTGGTCTAGCCTATTGGCTAGATCATTTAGGATTAGAAACAACAACAAATATGAAAGTAATGTTTGTGCAGCTTAAAAGAAATATTCGTTGTTATTGAAACAATACTTGACAATTTATCACTTTGGTCGCCTATATTTGGTGCTATACATTCAGAAAACATTAGAAAAAATGAACTTTTAAGGCTATGGTATATATGATTACCGTAAAAGTCGCAGCAGACGATTTCTTAAAAATATTTTTTTTTATATGTATTACAAATTTTATTTTATCTCTCATTTACAGATTATTTTTGCATTTCCATTTAAATTTTTATGTATGACGTCGACAGTGTTTTTACTTGATAGAATTTAAAAAAAAATTCATATGTAATGTGTAAATTTTATTTGTGCAAATTAAGAATGATTTTGGAAGTTTGAACTTTACAGACTTCCACGTGATACATATGTAGCAAAAAGGTACGCATAGGCTAAGAATTATAAGGATTGCTCCTAGGAACAGTGGAAGGGTGTCCTTTCGGTGACGAATCGAAATTTGAACTTTTAGGTCTCTCATCGCCGGGATTTTTTTGCGTCGCCGTCCAAGTGAAGAATTTCTCCCAGACTGTGTAGTGCAGAAAGGAGAAAATACGATGGCATGGGATATTTCACGAGAAACCCAGTTGGTAATTTAACCAGAATATACGGAATAATGGATCAGAAAGTATACCACAATATATTTTTGCGTCATGCGATTCACTCCGAAAAGAGATTTGTGGGTCAGAACTTCGTTTTCCTACAAGATAACGATACAAAGCATACGTCCAAATTGCATGTTAATTATTTGCAGAATAAAGAAGACGATAGAGTCATTATAAAAATGAAGTGGCCAACTCAGTCCATAATTGTTTCACCTATCGAGCTTTTGAGGGAAGAATTAAACAGGGAAGTCTGGAAACAGATGCCTACCAATGCGGATGGGCTCTGAGAGGTTGTTCAGAACTTCTGGAATCGAAATGCTCACCAAAAGCTGGAAAAATTAGTAAAGCACTTACATTATACAAAGGGCTCATCAAAGCTAAAGGTCGTCACTTCAAACAAAGGAGACTACCTAAAACAACCTTTTGTTTTTTCATTGTTCTAACAATTGTTTATTTTATAAACAAATCCAATAAAATAAGCTCTATTTCGTTATTGTGCGGATTTAATAGAAAATGTCGTAAAATATACTGGTGTGGACAAAGTTTTGATAAGTACGTGTGACCATTGTTCCAACACAAACATATCATGCAGATAATTTATCTAAATTGCGGTAGGAGCAATAAAATTTCTTCTATACGCTTTGAGTCCTGCATATTACCAGACGAGTATACGCTAATAAAAAAAATAAGTATAAAAAATCAGTTCTAATATTTTCCCGAATATGAGTAGTCATTGGAAAGCACATTGCTAAATTAAATTATCTTTCGAGTGGTGTAGAGGCTGACTTGTGCTGCAGGAAAAAAAACCTTGATTGCATTAAAAAGAGACCCAATAGGTGAGTTCAAAGTATCTAACCACTTTTTAATTTGTACTTCTTCAATTTGCATTTATTACTATATGTCAAAACTTTGCACATTACCACTAATTCGGAGATTAACTTTAATTACAAAATTATGAAGGTGTTCAGAACAAACGAGAAAATACCTGGTGTATCCAGAATCGCCATTAGCAACTGAAATTTTTCGCAAAACGGAAAATTGTAAAAATATGCATACATTTAACACTATAGCGTGTAAAAGTGCAAAATTAATCCTTCTAATTTTTTGTTGATTGTTTCTAACAGTTTCATTTCTCTTCTCAAATGTTTACAGTAGTTAAATACTTGATCAATTGTATATACAAGATTTAATAACAAATGCGAAACAAATCTATCGATTCCTTTACGAAAAAGCTAAAAACAACGCTGAATCACACAAATTAAAAAACTTTAAAACACATACGGCCGTTTCAAAGATGCATAGATCCCCTTCATCAGTGTAAGGTGTGGGGGAAAAAAATGTTAAAAGGGTTCAAAAGACCCACGCTCGGCTAGTTTTTTTTCCCCATACCTTACACTGATGAAGGGGATCTATGCATCTTTGAAACGGCCGTATGTGTTTTAAAGTTTTTTAATTTGTGTGCTTTAACGTTGTCTTTAGCTTTTTCGTATTGATAACCACACAAAGTGTACCTTTATACCTAATATAGATTCCTTTATAATCAGTTGTTTAAAAAGTGTGAAATCTGTCATTGCTCTAACCCATCTTGTAACATGCTTTTCACATATCTGTTAAAGTGTATTTGAAAGTATTTTATACCAATTTAATTCACGTATATGTTTGGTTCCTGAGCATTATCGTAAATTTGAACAAATTTCAGCAGCATGAGAAACCGGGATTTATATCTTCGTAAAATAAATTTTTCGTTCAATCTAGTATGATTTAGAATCACTAAGAGAAATATTCTGTCTCCTTCTACTTGTGGGAACAACAATATTACGAGATGTAATATATGAATACGTACACAGGGTTATTGAAAGGGAAAACTTGGATCATAGTCATACGCTTCTTTTTGTTTGTTTGTACTGAAAATTATACCAAAATTACGCACCGGAAAATATAAAGAAGAAAATATTGAAAGAAAAAAAAAAAAGTTGGGCAATTTTGCTGGAAACAATCGATTTCATAACGACCAAGCTACCTGACTGCATCTGTCGGACCAGTCAGATGATATAGTCAAAATTTAGAAATAGTTTATGTCAACAGTTAGTTTCTATAGAATATATTAAAAATATCTGTTATATGAGATATTTCCTCAAATTTTACTGCTACAGAAGATTTTCGAAAAAATTGAATAAATTGTTATTTGTTATTGAAAATAATTTTTGATGATTATTTCAGAAAATACAGAAATCGTAAGCGTGACATTTTTTTTCTCAGAATACTTAAATTTCAGAAAATTAACCCTTTAACGAACATTGGTTTCCCTACGATACCACAAAATTTTAATTACGAAATTCAACAATGACAGCAGAATTTTAATAGAAATGTTTTCCATTTATCATGTATGTAAAATATCGCTTTTTTGTTATATACAAATAAATTTGTTCATAATATCCGGTGTGTCAATCATTTATTTCAACATTTTAGCAATTGAAGTGCTTTATCCGTTAAAGGGTTAAAAAATCAAATAACCTTACTAATAGAGAAAACAGAAATCAAGAAAATTGTGATTAAAATAGGGGAATAAAATTTTAGGATTATCCAAGCTCAATCAGATAAAATAATTCGACATTCTCAAGAAGAGAGATTGAGCTGCTAAGAAAAGTGATAAAGATAAGTTTAAGAAAAGACTACAAATATGGTGTTGTTGCAAATGGTATACGTTGAAAAACTATTTTCTTATCTGAAGAAACAATAATTGTTGGATAGAACAGTTCATTATGAGTTATTTTGACCAATACATCTTCATACATTGTAACAGAAATTATTCAAGATAGATTCCATGTATAATATATATAAAAACTTTTACTACAATTAAAGTTTTAATCTTACAGTTCGTATATTCGAATTTTGTTTTCTTTCCGTGTACTGTAAAGGAGTGAATAATTCATTTTTTATACTGCTGCATGTAAATATTTTATTATACTTCTAGATGAAATATTTTTTCGAGGATTTCCAAATTCTTTAAATAACTGTTTTATTTCCAAAGAAGTAGCAAAATTCTCTTTTGTAAAATCAGCTCACAATTTGCATTTTAAAAAGATTTATTTTGTATTTGAATTCAATAGAGTCTAAATAATATTGCATGATTTAGTAACAGTAATTTATGAGCTTATTTCAGTATAAATCAACTGCGATAGCTAAATGTGTAACACCACTGTGACCACTTCAAATTTACGAAGATTACTTTTTTCGTTTAAAGTCATTTTTATACACACGGAAATAACATTGTTTAGATAAATCTCGATATCGAAAGTCAAAGGGTAAATTTGGAGCTATAGAAGTAGAACGCGAAACAGCAAGCAAACAGTAACTAAAACTTTAAACTTCTTTTTAAATATAGCATTTTAAAAATCGGTGGATGCACTAACTCCATTAATTTTCAATCAATCAACTTGATATTTTGAAAATTCATTGTCACGTAAATCAAGTGAAAAACCTTGGATTTCTTTGAAATATTGTTATCTTATATTTCTGCGTAACTTTAAGTAACGAAAATTGTTGTTAAAAACTTTTACTTTTAATCAATGACATTTCACTAAAATTGCAGATTTTTCAAAAAGGCTATGTCACTAGCTTTTGAACTAAGAAAACTAGTTATTGTGTTACATTCTTCTATGTCAAGGATACGATGAATTTAAGGGTCCACCGCCTGAGTGTTTTTTTTTTTTTCAAAGCGCTCAAGTATTTTTTCGCTTAAATTACCGTAATTTCCGGCGTATAATCCGCAGCTCAAAGAGTCGTTTTTCGACCCAGAAATATTATTTTATAAAATGTAACTTAAAGATCGCTGTAAATATTTAACTACAATTATTGAATAAAATTTCTTGGTCGAAAAACGACTCTTTGAGCTGCGGATTATACGCCGGAAATTACGGTAATTTTGTATTTGAATTCAATACAGTCCGAATAATATTGCATGATTTAGTAACAGTAATTTATGGGCATATTGCAGGATAATTCAGCTCAGGATAATTCAACGATAACTAAGTGTGTAACACCACTGTGACCACTTTGAAATTACGAAGCTTATTTTTTTCGTTTAAAGTTATTTTTATACAGGCGGAAATAACATTGTTTAGATAGAAATTGATTTCGAAAGCGAAAGGATAAATTCGGAACTATAGAAGTAGAACGCGAAGTAGCGAACAAACAGTAACTAAAACTTTAATTTTTTTTTTTTTAATATAGCATTTTAAAAATCGGTGGATACACTAACTCCACTAATTTTCAATCAATCAACTTGATATTTTGAAATTTTATTGTCACGTAAGTCTAGTGAAATACGTTGGATTTCTTTGAAATATTGTTATCTATATTTCTGTATAATTTTAAGTAACGAAAATTGTTGTTAAAAACTTACATTTTACCTTGAATCCTTATGACATTTCACTAAATTTGCATATTTTTCAAAAAAGCTATGTCACGAGCTTTTGAACTAAGAAAACTAGTTTTTATGTTAAATTCGTCTATGTCAAGTACGCAATGAATTTTAGTCTCCACCGTCTGAGTCCCGTTTTCAAAGCGCTCGAGTATTTTTTCGGTTAAATTAATTATTCAATTACATCTTTTTATTGATAACGCTCATCTTATTTTGATACAACGGTTCAATTTTATAAGATCATTACGTAGTTTAATAAATATTTTTTCCTTATATATATATATATATATATATATAAGTGACATTATAAATCTATATCATAATGCAATGGTTCAGAGTTATCCTATTGGTTTGTTAAATAGTTTGACAAATGATTTCGTCAAAGATAAAGAATACTGGGAGACTCTCCTTTTGGCGATTAAAAAGATTGCCAAATAATTGTAGGTTTTATAGGGAGCTCTGTATTAGGGCTGGGCGATATAGCGATAAAATCGATATAAAATTCATATCGTGATACCGATATCAAAAAATCCTACCCAACGGTATATCGCAAATATCATAAATTTGACGAAAATCGTGAAAACCACGATATTAAAAGATCTTCCTCGTCTTCGAGTATTCATGAATACGAACGGTGTGAATTTCCCAGCCTAAACCATGATACACCGTATTAATGAATACTAACGGTGTGAATTCCCCTAGCCTAAACCATGATTCACCGTATTCATGAATACTAACGGTGTGAATTCTCGCAGCTGAAAAGGTTTTTGAAAAGAGGAAGGGTGATTTTCGCCATCGACCACTAACAGTGGATGATATATCGTTTTTATGCTATTGACGGTGCAAGGTTAAACTCTGAGCGCATGCGTAGGATTTTGCATATTTTTTCCTTTCATTACGATATTTATATCTTGCCGGTGTGGATGAATATTCGCTGTTGTTGAATAATGTGTGAATTAGGGCGATAAAGAAAGGAAGTATTTTATTTGCAACAGTTGATTTAATGGGACAAATGAGCAAATAATAATTCAGACATGTTTTTATTTGTTTTTTATAATTATTATTTTATGAAAAAAATATTAATTCCTTAGTAGTATTTATTAATGCACATTCTATGGTAAAGAAGGATTTTTAAAAATACAAATATTTTTACTTCTATACCGCGAGTTTTTTTCTCCCCAGAATTTAGTTTTAAAATCGCGTTCGCGTGACAGATATGAGTATTTGGTATTTGACTGCGTCTGTATATATGACCACTGGTCACTGGTTTAAATTTTTAAAACCATTAACCCCTTGGGGACGAGCGACACGTATACGTGACGCATAAGATGCTCAGAATCCTCGATTATTCCCACCAGTTACATTTTATTGTAATCTTTGTCTTATCTAATCAGAGCATTTCTGCGATTCAATTAGGCGAACATTTCTCTTTTGAAAAACCGATGATAAAAGATTAAATATTCTGCAAAGGACGCTCGTCGCGAAGGGTTTAACGTTTAACCATTATTATATTTTATTTGCAACGGTGGAAATGAATACCATGCAATTTTAATACGAGGTGTTCAATTTTAATAGAATAAAATATGTTGAAATGTTTCTTCCCTATTTTTATCCGACTTACCCCCCCCCCCCTTCTTCACAAATGAGATATTTATTTAGTATATTAATCTTGAAAACATCATGGCTCCCGTGCGAAGCCGTAGCGGGTCGCTAACATATATAACAAAATGCATCGAAAATGTAATAAGTGGTAAATGTAAAAGTTTTATTTTTATTCTTACTTTATTGAAATCATTATTCACCTAAAAACAGAATGATAAAAAGTAACTGAATAAAAAATGCATGTCTGGTTTAATAAGAATTTAAAAATTCTATAAATGTTTATATTATATAATATATAAAACATCAATATGTATATATATTTCACTAAGTAATCAAAATTTTGCTTCAGTTATACGCATATATTAATTCTTCTTCCAAACTATACGATAGCACCAAAAACTTGCTCAGTAGTTTTAGGAAAATCACAAAATGTGTTAAAGAATTTCAGAATTCCGAATTTAATATTTTGAAATTTCACAAACAAAAATTTTGGAATAAAAGATTTTGAAAAAAAAATTCCTTTGATTTTTAAAACATAGATGTCTCTAAATTTGAAGAAACTTCGTTATTTACGTGTGTCTTCACATTTTCATAAAATCTTAAGTTTGAAGCAGCTTACATAAGTTTACGCAATCAAATTTCTTATGTACTGCACATATTTTCTAGATTCAGTTTTCATGTTTTCTCATGTTTTCTCCATATTTTGCAAAACATTTTAACAATTTTTGAATAAATCTTCATGTTACGTTTTTTCATTTTGTGACAGTAGAACGAATGGATTAGTTATTTTAAATCTATGTATTTGAATAACATATTCGTTTTACTCATGCATTATTTTTTTCGAGGTTAAATTTAAATGCAATAAGATAACATACATGGAAATTTAAGAAATTATGGTAAATATAAAATAAAGTAGAGAAAGGGGGGGGGGGGGGAGCTTCCGATTGCATGCGATGCATTTTTGTTCTTCAGTTTCTTTTTCATAAGTTTATTAGATCATGATATACAGGCTGTCCATAAATTAATTTCGGGATTTCCTCACCTCATAACTTTTGATTTAAGAACACGACGAAAAATTTTATTACATATTCGTAAAGTACAACTTAACTCAACTCAAAAAAAAATCATAACGCATACAAAGTTACATATGCGTAAAGTTGCAACTCAAAACGTAATTAATCAAATAATGATTATAATCAAGTAATAATTAATATACAATTTTATTTTTTTCCAATAGGAATAGAGACAAATATCATGTGGAAATTACTTAGCTTTGCGCTCATAATTCATTAATAAAATTTTGATATCGTTCTATCGTTCTTTACCCAAACTCACTGTAAATTATCAACTAAAAGTGTTGATCCTTAACAGCCTAAATTTTGTCTAACACATTCGAAAAAATAATAGCGCAATAGCGTAAGTATCGTTTTCAGTAATGCCAAAGGACATTTCAGGTAAAGGTCCATATTGTTTAAAAACATAAGGTCAAATTCGCCAATAATATTTCGTTTGATTCAAGGTACGTTTGGAGAAAACGACCATCGTAGCGGGTGAAGCCTGCTAGTATTATATATATGTTATATAAAAATTTCACTTCGCGAAATTTTTTTAAATTATTCTAAATTCCGACACATTCATTATTTCCCTATTTCTTAATAATATCTATTTCAATGTAATTTCCCTTTCAATTCATAACGCGTATATTAATTAATTAACGCGTATAGTAATTAACTATAGTATTCAAAATCTTAATCTAAAGCTTTAAGTCAATTCATAAGCTTTTATCACCTATCCAATCTATAATATTCTCAGAAAAGCTTGTTTTTCATTTCGAATGATTTTAAAAGCCATTTTGTTATTTTTATTGCACGGATCTGCTTTCGCGCTCTAGACTTTTCACGTCAAAAACCTCCGTTTCAATGTCGAGGATTCTTTCTCCTTAGACCACTCCCTCTCACGTTCATTAGCTTAGCTGCTCAGCTCTCGAGTGATCCTTTCACCGGTTGGTTCGTTTCTCTTCTACGTCGATTGTGTAGTTCTCCGCGCGTCTAACAAATGTATGTCTGGTAGTACTTTTAAATTTGCTGTTAAGATCGATTAGTATGATGTAATGATTTATATTCAAGCCCGAGGGCTTTAGGAACATCTCGTCATGCGAGAGTTTTTTTTTCGTTTTTCCTGTGGATAAATAAACGCGTTATTTGGAAAACTGGCTTGTTATTTCTGGAGAAATTGCCGAATGGGTAAAGTCATTGCCTTACTACATCTCGCCATCATTATCTAGATATATCGACTGCAATTAATCACCCTCGTTCAAAAGCTGCCATTTTCTCATGAATTTTTAATACATCCATATAAAACCTTTCATATATTTATAAAATACATAGAAAAATTAGAAAGTAATTAATATAAAAGTTCTATTTTTACAGTATTAAAAGCATTATTCTCTTAAAGACACGGACTGCTAAAAATATAACAAGAAAAAAATTGTAAGTCAGGTAAAATACCTCTAGAATTTCAAACTTCTATAAATATTTATATGCATAAATATGTAAATATTTCGCTGCATAAACAAAGTTTGCTTAAATTATACACATATATTAATTATATCGCTAGTTAAAAGATAAAGACTATAAGTTTTTAATTTCTTTTACGAAAAGTGTTCAAATATATAAGAAACTCTGTTATTTAAAAATGATCGAACTCTTGCCTTTATTCTTTTGGTAGTGTTTATTAAAATATTCAGAAATATAAATTTTATATGTATTAATTATTTATATCTATAAATATATTTTGCTAAGTAATCAAAATTTTGCTTAAATTATACATAAAAAAGCATCAAAGCTTGTTAATTGGTTAATATATATATATATGTGTGTGTGTAAAAGAATTTTGAAATTCCGAATTTAAATTTTGAAATTTCATTAACATGAAATATTGAAATAAAATTTTCTTGAGAAATAATTTTATCTTTAAAACATTTTACATGTGTCTAAATTTAAAGAAACTCCGTTACTTAGAATGATCATACAAGTGTCTTCATATTTTTTAGAAAGGTTTGAATTTGAAGCAGTTTAGAAAAGTTTTACGTAATCAAAATTCTTATTTACTGCACTTACTTCCAATAATCCCTTTTCCAAACCCCCATACATTGCAAAGACTTTTAAGATTTTGAATAAATCTTCACGTTATGCTTTTTTATCTCGTTCAAATAGAACGAACGGATTACTCATTTTATATTCATGTCTTTCTTTTAACGCATTTGAATAAAATATTCATTTTACTCATGCATTATGTTTTTTGAATATAAATGTAAATGTAATAATGTACACCGAAAATTGTGAAAGTGTTGAATACGAAATAAATTTAAAGGTTTCTTTTTTTACTACATGTATTTTTTTAGTTTATTATTATTATTATTTTCTTTAAGGTTTGTAGATAATATTTTTTCTTTCTTTTATCTTTACAAATATTGGATTGATGAAATTTTCCGATTTTCGATAGCTATATCTCAAGAACTAATACATGGATTTTCATCAAACTTCAGATTCAATTAGACGTTGACATGAGTTGTGTTGCAGCTTAGGTTTTGGTGTAAATAGACTTACAGGTGGCGCTTCTATGCTACGTTTTTCAGGATGTTAACGATTTTAGCGCTAGTTATATCTCAATGATTAATGCACGGAATTCCATCAAACTTCATATTCTGTTATTTTGAAATATTAGCATCAGAATTGCCAAGTCTCCGAATTTTTGCACACCAGTCATTTTTTAAAGAAAATGTTGTTCTCTTAAATCGCAAAATTCTCTGATTAAATAAAATAACATTTTCAGTACTAAGCTACCGGTATCCAAAAAGTCGGAGACTTGGCAGGTCTGTAACATGTATGAGATAGAACAAAGTTTTGGGATTGGCATATACGACTGGTTTCATTATACTTTTGAAAGCGTGAATCACACATAACATATCTCTAACAAACTGATTAACGAGACATGTTTAGAAACACACATGTATGTATTTTAGTTTAACATTTTTATACCATTTTTTTCCTGATACGAAATTAGTCATTCCAACTTTTTTTTTCAACCTTAATCAGTTCGTCTGATGTGAATATACAAAGTGTATATGAACTACAGGAAGACAGATAACAAATGTCAACATAAACAATTTTTCTATAGTAACCAGAATCACAATCAGCTTATTTTATAAAAAAAATCAACGTGTCTCCTTTCAAGACAAACCCGGATTTTGTTCAAAATTATAATAAATATTAAGATATTTTAGAAAATTGCAATTAAAAAATATTAAAATAAAAATGGTGCTAAAAATAAAAATGTATATGCACGACGCTCATCCAGAAGGAATTAGTTGTGACAACCTAATGCGCCTGTTATCAAAAACATCCAACTTTGAAGTAAATATTTTGTTTTATTACTATGCGATTTGTTAAAATTTAAACTTGTTATGATCGAAAACTCAATATGATTAGCTTCATTTTCAAGAAAATGTAATGTTAATTACTGCTCATATAAAATAAAACGTAGTAAAGTGTAACAAAAACTTTCACAATTCATCACAAGCTGTTACTTCTCACAACCTGGATTTAAAAAGAAAATAAACATTAACAAATCCCTGACGGCTCGGCCTACAGGCACAGGTATATTTCGAAGACTTAGACAGAGGGGCGCCTGTTTATTGGGAATTGCAGATGAAAGACCTTTTTTCCATGATGCGGCAGTTGGGACCACCCACTTCGAAATATACGTGTACCTGTAGGCGGAGCCAGCAGATATTTTTTTTGTAAGAGTTGATCCTATTAAAAACTTGTCAGTATAAAAGTTGTAGGTAATATTAAGGAGATTTATAATAAATTTAAGCGGATTTGATATCCTGTGAGTTGACAAAGTTATGATTTTTTTCTTCTTAAACCCCTATCCCCCCCCTTGGGGGCATTTGTAATGAAATAAAAAATCTGCCATACATCATTTTTGGCCCTTTTCCTGGAAGTAATAATAGCATTAAACGGATTCGATATGTATCATAATTAAGACGTTATGGGTTTTTTTCTACTTTCACAAAATGCCCCTACATCCCCCTCCTGGTTTGATTTTGCCCATTAACGAACTTGACCGAGATTTTATGCCGCTTGATTTTATGTATCAGTTTGGAAGAGATTTGTGAAGACTTATGGAGGTTATCGTGTCCCTAAAAAAGTGATATCGATAGATAGATAGATAGATAAAGTTTTGAACTGGGGATGGTTTTGGGTTCTAGGAGTCATGATCGGTGTAGATCTGCCAAAATTTTTCCGAAATTACAACTTAGGAGAGAATGTAATAGGTAGTATTTCGTAATAGGTAGTATTCTACCTAAAATTATGCTTGTGTCAGAAGCAGGGGTGCCGCATGAATCTATGAATTGTCGGTATAAAAGACAAAAATAGAGCGCAACTCTTTTCTTTTTAAACCAAGAAATATAATCGTACACAAAGAAACAAATATATAAACTACCGAAATCTTATTATTTGATTTCTGGTAGTGAATTACAATTTTTTTAACTTTGGCACAAAATGAGATTTTATAGAACCCAGAGAAAACATAATAATTGCATAATATATGGATACTTTTATTACATACGAAAGATTTTAATTTTGGACTTGTGAGATCTGATTCTCATATTCCCAGTTTAAAAGAACGGATTAACTTATGTTTCATTAATTAGCGTAAAATACAGACATGACCTTGTATTTTTGGGCAATTCGTATACTACTATCTATTACAAGGTTGCCAGTTTGGTCTATTTTTTTAATTCAGAAATTCCGAGTTCTTATGAAAAAATACGAATAGTAGATTTTGCTGTATTTAATGACAGACATTTCGTGACACAAAAATTAAAATTTCTTTTTCGAAATTTCCGGTATGAACTCGAAATTTCTGAATAAAAACAGAGATCAAACTGGCAATCCTGATCTATTACATGGTGATCTGTATATAAAACTACCGAAATCTTATTATTTTATTTCTGGTAGTGATATTTATTAACGCAATCTTTTCCCCCTAATAGACAGAAACAAAGCCACGTTTCCTCATCATAACGCTTGCATTGTGTGGAGCAGTTTCATTAATTTAGCGGATTATGTTTTTTTAACAAAATATACCATTATTTACAAAAAGGAATATTCTCAATATTTAATATATCATTAACCCTTTGAAGAACGATGTTATAATTTATGCCACTTAATTTCAATCAAAAGTTTTATCAGAAATTAAACTTTTACACCGTCGAACAGGAAAAAATGTATTCTTTCACCTGCAGTTTCTTTGAAAACCTTACCGCAATTTACTGCTATTTTGTGATTTTAAAAATAATTTTGAAGCATAATTATTTTTTTTAAACTATTTATCGCGTGCAGCTTGATTACAAAAAATTAACACGTTTGTACTTAAAACAATATAAATAGTTCAACATTTGTTTCCGGCTTTATACCATAACGAAAATAACACTTCACCAATAAAGAAATAAAATAATGAAATAATATAAATAAAAACAAATTTAACATACATATTATCCAACTACACGGTTAAACCACTGAAATTATCAGAATGAAAAAAGCCGCTGTAAGTAGCGAAATCTTTGGCGATATCTTCAACTTTTAACTCCCATCACACTGCTAATACGAATAAATTTCAAAACTGCATTTGAATACATTAATGCTATTTTTCATATAAAATTGTCTTTTTTTCTGTTGTTACTGGGAAACTAAAAAGATATATTAAGTGTAAATTATCTATTAGAGTTTTAAACTAAAAAAAGAGTTTTCACCTATATTTTGTAACCAGGGAAACACGGGTTGGATCCCCTGGTTTTTATAACTGTTATTTGCTTTAAATTAAAGTCTAATTAATGCTTAAAATGATAAAAACATATCACGAAATATTTAAAAATACCTTTTAATACAGATTACATATGTTTCATTCGCTCTACCGGCGACATCGTCAGATCTAAATGATAAATAAAATATTCTCGCATAATTTTTTGAAAATGGCAAACATAAACCACGAGACCGCGTGTCCAAGGCAAGCAGGCGCTTAAATTGGTCAAACTGTAAAACGTGAATATTATTATTATTATTATTATTATTTATTGCTTGTTCAATCTGTGAATCATCGCGTGTCAAAATTTAAGTAATTCAAAAGAAGCGGCTTCGTTGCAAATGTTATCTTTTCGCAAATATATTTCTATTGATTCACGGATAATGGATGGGAAATAAGCTCTTGATTGAAAAATTATTTTACTTTTCTTGAAATCAATCTGCAATGGCTCTATTCTATAATATTTTTTATCACTTTAAGCATTAATTAGACTTTAATTTAAAGTTAGCAAGGGATTTGATTATAATATTTTGTTATTTGCTGTTGTTTTTTTTTGTACTTGTTTTATTTATTTTATCCATATTTTTAGTTTTAAAAGCTTTAGTTTTTGAATTTTTTAATATGAGTAAATTAAAGAAATTTCATTTGAGAAAACTTGTTCATTTAGTCGATGTAATGCATCTTTTGACGGAAGGATGATGAAAATTCTTCTAATTAGTAGCGTGCAATAAAATAATTAGTTCAGAAAAAAATATGGTCTGGGAAGCGTCGCCTTAGCCCATTAGCCATTCGATATTGAAAACTATAGAAGATACGATAAAACAGTATTTGAACAAAATTCGCGTGTTCACACATAAGTGCTAAGAATAGAAAACGCAAAATGTGTATTTGTTCGCAATTTTCAACACTGCATCGTAAATACTACTAAAATAATCTCAAATGTGTAACTTTTTTTTTTTTGAAAACTTTGTATTTATTTTTTTGAAGCATTTTTCTTTTCAGTCTTTTCAAATTTGCTTTTAAAGTTGACAAAAATAGAGTTGGGTTTATTAAACCATCGCGTATAAAACGGTTTTTAAAAAAATGACGGGAATAACAGTATTCAAGCAATAAAAGAGACCTGCAAGAAATGCAATATAATTACACTAAACACTATCCCAAATTAAAATCATATTACTTAAAATATTGCATTAAAATTAAAAAAAAATTTTTTTGCTTACTCATAAAATTTTGATAAAATTTTATTCAAAAATTTTGCGGTTCATAGGTTGAAAAGCCCTAACTCAGAAAAAAAATATTCCGCAGCCGTCATTTATATAGCAAGTAGAGGGCTTTGTTAACAAGTTTTTTATACTATTACTTAAAGCTTGTCTGTATTAGGTGAGGCAGTTTTATTGCTTGAATATAAGACCAATCCTTCTACTAGCAAATTAAATAAAAATGCATAAGTTTATTAATTAAATATTCTTCAAAATTTTACCGGTTTATATTATTTTTTTAAGAAACTATATAATTTGAAATGTGTTGAGAGTCATAATAGTGTTTCTTTTCTTTCAGATGTATGGAGAAAATAAAATGCTTAACCCTTTAACGAACATTGGTTTCCCTAGGAAACCGCAAAACTTTAACTACGAAATTCAACAATGACAGCAGAATTTTAATAGAAATGCCTTCTATTTTTTTTGTATGTGAAATATCGCTTTTTTATTATATACAAATAAATTTGTTCACAATTTCCGGTGTCAATCATTTATTTCAATATTTCAGCAATTGAAGTGCTTTATCCGTTAAAGGGTTAAACTGTAACAAGAGATTTAAAAGATTTTGGTTCGCTATTGGATTAGGAATAATTGTACCGTGTCGCTTGGTCAGTTATCAAATCGCGACTGTTCACAAAATAAAAACTCGAATCAAAATATTATCTAGAACGAACTTTCGAGAAAATAAAAGAGATCAAATAGCAATATATTAAATCATATATATTACAGAAATGCGTTTACTTAATACATATTCAAACAATGGATCAGGTATATCGCATTAAAGGGGCAAATAAAAAACGCCGTCCTACCTTCTGTTAAATTATAATATTTACATTTATTGTAACCTTTATAAAACAGAATTATTTTTTAACTTACGGGTTTTTTTCCAAAACTGTAAATTAAACTTGAAATTGTAATAATTGGTTTAGTGGAAAATAAATAGCATTAGTGAAATACAAATATTTTAACATTGAATTAAGGGAAATTATGTTTGGGGATCTCGTCAATGCACATCAAACAAAAGGATACTCTTAGTAATTCAGTTTAAAAAACACTGGTGTGCAATAAAATTTCTGAAGAAGAATCGATTCACTTCATTAATTGCAATGGTTTTTTTTTTATTATTTTAACACTTTGCCGTCCGCATGTCTTGTAAAAATACTTCCATTCATAAAATGCTGAAATGATTGATTGACACCAGAATTTAGAAACTAATTTATTCGAAAATAAGTAAAAGCTTTTCTTCGTGTACTTGATAAAAGGGAATTTTTCATTCCGAAATTCTGGTGTCAATGTAGCATTTAAGGATTAAAATTAAGTTACTTTACGTACGGCACAACTGTGGTGTCACCGGACGGCAAAGTGTTAATATTCCATTAGACGTATGATTGTGTAGTTTTATAGAAACAATTTATAGGGAATTTACCCTTACCGCGATACGTGAGTATTCATTTTTCACTTGGGACTGTTTCGTTGCTGTTGTGGCACCCCTGTGCCACCATCAGGAACACGGCCTAACGTAAATTCGCAGAAGCTAGTTGGGGGACTACTGCCACAGAAATCAATGTGCTGGATACCCGCCTTCCTTGCTCCCCCTTGAGCAGACTACGATCTAAGTAAGCGTAGTAGATGTCTCTAGTAGGTGATATAGTAGGTGTAAAGAACTCCATTTCATCTTTTAGGACTTTCTTAGGCAGAGTTTAGTGCACAAACTTGCAAGTCAGTCTGAGAAGGGCATAAATCAAATCCTTTCCCATTCTTCTCGAAACAGTTTGTGGTCAGGTACAAAATAAATGGAAGATTCAACAAAATAAATGAGTGGTGTCAACAGCTGTCAAGTGCTCCCGTTTTGACCTCGGAACTTTAGACAATCCTGAGACATCCTGAGAAAGTCATAAAACATCAAAGATTCGGAAACCCGCAAAAGAGAACCCGAGATTTATGTCTACGCACTGTTCGAGCACTTAGCATGTCTGAAGGTCAGGGATCAAAAGCGGGAGCCGTGGACAGCTGGAAAAACACCCATTTCTTTTGTTGAAACTCCTCTTTTTTTTGTCGACGACTGCAAAATGATTCGAGAAGAATGGGGAGGGAAAGGATTTATGGCTATCTCAAGACGACTTACTCAGGAAGGTTCTGAACTGAGCTTAAAGGTTCGAACAGACTACGTTTTTGCTAAGCGGTATCATTCAAGTGGCCAGCCGCACTTTTTCATATGGTAAGTATTAAGACGCTCGTCTAGAAGTTAGAGGTCAGCGGAAAATATCTCTGACATGTTTATCACTTTCTCTTTCTTTTATTGAATACCACAGAATCTTTCGAAAAGAAAGGCCAGGGGGATGATTTACGACTTTTTGTCAAGATTTTTGAAATCCCAATATAAACGCACGTTAAAACCATACTCACATGTCGTAGCGGCGGTAATAAAATAAGTAAAAATGTGCCACATTTGTAAGTTTAATACAGTTTTTCTTGCTGTTTTGTTATTTATTCTGAGTTTATTAATTTAAAACAACCCACTGGAGATACTAGAGAAATGGAATTACAAATTGTAACGTGCCGAATGTGTTTTAAAAGCTTAAAATAACGGAAATCGTGATGGTGAGTGTGCCATACTGACGTGTCGCCAAAGGAGTGGCTGAAAGCACGGGTCGTGTAAAGGGTTACATAATTCTGTGTTTTAAATTTTAGGGTGCTTTCCCTTCATTTATAAAATTATTCATAAACATTTTTCAATTTTTACTACGCCTACCACAGATTTTTTTTGTTTCGTGCTTGATTTAAATTATTTGGTTTATGGTTGTAGATTTGATATTCGTCGGGTTTATTTTTTATAATTTAAACAATAAAAAATATTTAATTTACAAAATGTAGTTAAATCTTGTTTTTATTTTTATTTTATTTTATTTATTTATTTATTGCCAGATTTCACTGTCTTATAATTAAATTATGATCAAAAAGTAGATGAGATTTTTATTATTTTGAAAGCTATAAAGGGCATTTTAACAAATTTGAACAAACCAGTCAAAATTCAATTTTCTTATTCAAAAAATAAAACTCAAAATTCTGGTGTGAATTGAATATTACAGAAACGGTATTGCCTGTCCTTCATATGGATGAAAAATATTTTACAATAAAAGATTATTATAAATTCCATATTCAAAAAATGTATATATTTCAGATATTATTGACTTAATTAATTCTTATTCCAAGACGACAATACAGATTCTAATTTGCCTTCAAGTTGTTTTAACCTATATCATTGTGTTAACAGAACAACTTGGTGAATCTTAACAAATATGGCAGGCAATGATGAATGTCCTAGTACCTAGTAAAACAAATTCGCAGCATTTTTTATTTTTATTTTTTCTCTTTTTTTTTTCCCTTTTTCTTTTTTTTTCTTTTTTTTTTTCCTTTCCTTTTTTTTTTTAATTTTGTAAATTTTAGTGTTTTATGATTTCGTGAAGGAAAATGATTTAATCAAGAAAAAATGCAATTCTTATGAAAATTTTTTACAAATTTAATTGTTTTGGAAAAAATGAAGTAAATTTTATTTTTTTTAAGCTGAAGTAAATTTTAAACCTTACTTCTCCAGGAATTTTAATTTATTTATTTATTTATTTATTTATTTATTTATTTTTTTTGCATGATTTTTATAAAAGTGCGTTCTATAACACTACGAATCGAAATTCCAGAAAGTTAATAAAGTATGTATTATTAATTATTAATTTTAGTATTATTAACTTTATTTATTTATTTGTTTATTTAATAAATAAATAAATAAATAAATAAAACATCATAACTTATGTAAAACAGAGTTTTACCACAATTGTTTAATAGAAAATTACTATTTAATATTTAAATAGCAGACATTATAAACACCTCGTTAAATTGCATGATTTGTAATTCTTTTCTGAATCTAATTAAGGCGGGAAAATTTATTAAAAATTTATGGTAAAAGCGTACGAACCCTGTAAAAATTACATTCAAAATTACTATTTATTTGACATTATATATATTTTTAATAAATTATTTATGTTATTGAAAATCCCATCCCTAATTTTACGAAATGCATCATAATGCATAAGGGTCGTCCAAAAAAAGCGAGTTAATCGATAAGTATAAGGAAGATTTGCATTTTGATCATACTGATATGTTAAAAAATAAATTTAAAAAAAACTGGGAAAAATGAATTTAAAGAGCTTTTTAAAACATTCTCTTGTGCTCTAAATTTAAAAGGAAATTGATGCATTAAAAAGTCTATTTTACATATCTATTTTTATTGGATCTTTACGTAACTTTCCCAGAGTATACTTTGGATGCATGAACACATTTTAACCCTTTAAGAGCCTACATCAGTCACGCGAAAAAGCGCGCAAGCTAATGTTAAGTCTATGGGCAGGTTCTTGCCCGATTTCTCGCTCGCAGTTTAATATTTTTAAATGATTTTTTTTTACATAGGATAGCTGACGTCGATCTCTAACGTTGTTAGATTTTACTTTTTCAATTTCGGTTCCCGTTTTTTCATATAAAGGTACATTCACTTTCAGAACCGGTTCCATCCGCTTCCAAAATTGAAAATGACCGGTTATAAAAAAAACTGTAACCAAAATCAAAAAAGTAAAAACTAACAACGTTGGAGATCGACCTCAGCTATCTTATGCAAAAAAATCATTTTAAAATATTAAAATGCGAGCGAGAAATCGCGCAAGAACCTTCCCATAGAGTTAACATTAGCTAGTGCGTTTCTTCGCGTGACTAGCGTAGGCTATTAACGGACATTGGTTTCCCTATAAAACAACAAAATTTTAATTACGAAAATCAACAATGACAGCAGAATTTTAATAGAAATGTTTTCCATTTATTATGTATGTGAAATATCGCTCTTTTCTTACATACAAATAAACTTATTCATAATTTCCGGTGTCAATCATTTATTTCTACATTTTAGTAATTGAAGTTCTTTATCCGTTAAAGGGTTAAGCAATAAATTGGAAAATTGACATTTTCGTTACTTTTCGCAAAGTGAAGAGTAGCGAGCACCTTTAAAATTGTAAAATAAAATATTTTTCTTTTTTCAAAAGAATGTCGAAACATTTCCTATTCTTCTAAGATTAACATATCATGCGGTATCACATAGTAGTAGGTAGAATTAATGATTTTGATATTCAAAGGAATCATTCGGGCATGCGCTAAATCATAAGTGCTAACCTTCGTATTATTTTTAATCAAGTACTACCAGAAATTATGTAAAATAAGTTTTTAATTTTAATTTGAAGTGAGATCTGAGTCACATAAAATTTAAATTAATTTTTCTTCATAAAATGTCTGGTTTAAATTGATAAAAAAATATATAAAGGTTGGCAATTATGCTTTTGCGCATACACGAATGATTCATTCGTATGACAAAATCATTCATTATGTCCATCACTAGTATTATCCCACCGGATGATTTTGACTTTTTATAAATAATCATTTATTAATAATAAAAAATATTCGAAATCGCATATTTCAAATGATATTAGGATACAAGTAGAAGCGCAGAGTATGTAGACAAAGTTACATTAATTTCTGTTTTAACAATAAGAGTTATCAATTTTACATCTACATAATTCCTAAATTACTTCATCGAATGACTTCTCGTTCGGTATCCGAAGGTAATTTTTACCGAAAGATTCAAATATGGTGTCGAATTGGTAAGTTGTATTGAAAACCTCGAAGTTTGTTATAATTTCATTATAAAGACGATCCTTGAGATATTTTTTTAATTATACATTTAAAGAAGACATAATCATTTTTGAATGGCTATTTTTTTTGTCCTGCACCAATTTCGCGATAATGTAATACAGATAGTGGTGGTGGTGGTGGTGGTGGTGGTGGTGGTGGTGGTGGTGTGTTGTGGGGGTGGGATACTTTTTTTTTTTACCATAGATGTAAAATGATAGTATTTAAGTTTGTAAATAACTGTGTCTTTAATAATGTAATTGGTGAATAAAGTATTGAGATAAAAAGCATTAAACAGAATGCGTACGGTGCTTACTGTTGAATACCACTGTTTCCAAATAGCATACTTCCCATTATTGAATTTGAGAAAATAATTACAGATCCTGCGATGACATAAAACGGAGAAAACTATGTCAGAAACCACTATTTACGAATAGTAATCACCGCGTTATTTGATCACAGGAATCGTAATAATTTCCTATAATTAAATCAAGCAAAAAAGACTATTTGGAAAAATTAGCAAAGTGTCTATGTAAAATTGAAACTAGGTTGAAGTATGGCGTAATTTTCAAGTTAAACACCATTTTTAAATGTTATCCCCTTCCAGCACGTAAATAAAATTACAAAATAAAGCATTATGATTTGTATTATTTGTTTTTCTGCAATACATATCTATAAAAGTTACAAATAAACATGCAGATTTTTTTGTCAAATTTAGTGTACCAAGATAACGTGGCAAATGTTCTTTACCATTTTTTGTTCGGAACACAAATTAAATATTTAGCTTTATTTTAAATTATTTTACTAGGGAAACTTTTCCGTCAAAAACATTTCCACGCGTTATTTGGGATATCATGATTTAATCTTACTACATATATGCATATAATTATTTTTTCTGATTGATATAGTTTTAAAATCTTTATCTCGAAATCTATCAATTCTTCTAACAATTCTTAATTCTAAAGCAATCTGTATCCTAGGAAAACAAATTATATATATTTTTCTTAAACAAGCACATATAATAAATGAATGATTTATTTTAATACTGATCATTAACTGAGAAAGTAGCACATGTTTATTATATTTTCTTTGTCTTCAAAACATACATTAAAATTATTTTTGTAATCCTTTTTAGGGAGCTTTTTCCGTCGATTAAATTTGCATGCGTTATTTTAAATATCATGAGTTAATCATGCTATATGATCATAAAAATACTTATGTTTGATACAGTTTAAAAATATTTAAATTGAAAAGCTGAATATCTTAATTTGAATTGAAACTAACTCTATGAAAGAATCGTATAAATTTCTTTTTCATTTTCTATAAAACCTTTTGAAAATATGTTTCTTTCCATAAAATTCTCACAATAAATCCATTCACTGTAAAAGTTTCAAAAATGTTTCCAGTCACTTTTCTGCTGGGCTTCAAAATTATATCCGGTCTCATTTTTTTCTTTTTAAGAGGTTTCCTTTTCTATAAAGAATGGTTGAATAGAAAAAATACGTTTTAATATTTTAAAATTGTTTATTTTTAATATATTTCAAAAAACAGTCAAATTTGTTGACAAATTGGACTAAATTTTCAAAAATCACTCCTAATTCCTGAATTTTAAATACAAATACACAAGAAGAAAAATGGTTTTACTTTTACAAAACATCCTTAAACAATTTAATAAAAAGAAAAGTGCCCAGTTAAAATGATGGCATTGAGCTCACAGGCTATTCACACTAATTGTATCTTTATTTCAAAGAATAATGCCCCTCGAAAAATAAAGAAATCGACAATAAATTAAGGGTGGAGAAATAGCCCCCCTTCACCCCGTTACACTTAACCGAAGAACCCCGAAAACTAATAAGGGAAGCGCCTTATCACAATGAACCTATATACAAAATTTGAAGCAAATCAGATAATTCTGCATGAAAAACTCATTTATCTGAATTAAGGGAGGTTAGCCCTCCGTTCCCCCTTTATACTTAACCAATGAACCCCCAATACTAATCAAGGAAGCGCCTTATCACAATGAACCTATAAACAAAATTTGAAGCAAAACAGATATTTCTATCAAGAGTTATCGCGTTACATACATACATACAGAACGGGCACTCATTAGTTCAAAGGCTTTGATAACCTGTGAGCTAAAAACTAGTTTGATGTACCAATCCCAAAATGTTCTGCTATCTGATACATGATAATGCTTCAAAAAGTGTATTTTTTCTTAATTATGCACTTTAGAATCAAATGCAGCATAGCAGCGATTTACATGAAATACACTGAATTACATGAATAAACTCTTATACGATTTACATTAAAACCTAACCAGCATCAACTTTTGTCAAGGTCTAACAAAATATGAAATTTGATTAAATTACGTGTAATTATTCTGTGATAAAAATTACGTGACTATCGCTAAAATCATCTAAATCCTGTAAAATGCAGCATAGAAGTGCCATCTGTTGGACTATTTACACTAAAACCTAATTAGCAACAACTTATGTCAACGTTTAACTTAACCTGAAGTTTGATGAAAATCCGTGCATTAGTCCTTGAGATAGAACTATTGCAAAAATCGTGAAAAATGCAGCATAAACGCGCCATCTGACGGCCGATTTACACCAAAAAGGAATACACACCCATTTATATCAGTCTAACTGAATCTAAAGTTTCATTAAATCCCGGGCATTAGTTACTGAGATATAACAATCGCTAAAATGGTGTATATCCTGAAAAATGCAGCATATAAGCGACACCTGCTGTGAGATTTACTCCAAAGCCTAATCAGCAACAACTTATGCAAGCGAGAAATTTGAAAATAATGTTCCCATAGACTTAACATTAGCTTACGTGTGTTTTCACATGACTAGTGTAGGCTCTTAATAATTTCTTCTGTATGGACAACATTGTTATTTACTTGCTCATTTACTAAAATAACTAAAAATAAGATAAAAGTTGTTTATTTTAGTTCAAAATTGTCATCTGTTTGTTTATTTGTTTTCACAAAACAGAGTTCAGTTAAATCAACGCAAGAGACCGTTGAAATGTTTAACTCGCTTATTGCGTATTTCGGTTAGTGCGGACGAAAAATACAGGCCCTTGGAATTCCACACTAACGGATGTTCACGGTAAACTTACTTTTTAGCAGTATGTAATTTATTTATTATACGGCTATTCATTTATTTTTTTATTTATTAAGATAGTTTTGTGTAAACATTTCTGTTGAATTTCAGTCCGTTAATTTTAATAAATTTTGATACAACAAACTGTTATAACTGGTAAATTAAGTGTTAATTTACCAATTTTTTAATTCAATTTACCAACGTTATAGTTAAGTTGACTTAGAAATGCACACATAACGTTTTGATAATATTTCTCTGCGACTGGAAAAGACTGCATATACGTCTTCCGACAGAACAGAAACATTTAGAAAAGTTTAATGTAACCTCAAAATCTCTCTATGCTCCGGGAACGTGTTCGTTATCTACAGAAACCGTTTGGAAAAGGACCAGTCAAGAACATAAAAAAATAATAGTTTTAGATTCAAGGAAATGTTTTAAAGTATAATTAAATTTGGAAAAGTTGACTTATCTGAGAATTATTTTCCAAGAATATTCAGTCTGTTATCCAGAAACCGTTTGGAAAAGGACAGTCAAGAACCTGAAAAAAAAAATAGTTTTAGAGATTGAAGGAAATGTTTTTAAACTATAATTACCCTTCTGCTATTCGAAAAATTCAGAAAAGTGAACTTCTCTGGGGATTCTTTTTCGAAAATATTCAGTCCGTTTTCAAGAAACCGTTTTAAGAAGGACCAGTCAAGAACCTAAAAAAATAATAGCTTTAGAGATTCAAGGAAATGTTTTAAAGTATAATTACGTTTCTGCTATTCGAAAAATTCGGAAAAGTGACTGCTCTGGGAATTCTTTTTCAAGAATATTCAGTACGTTATCCAGAAACCGTTTGGAAAAGGACCGGTCAAAAACCTGAAAAAAGTGTTTTAGAGATTGAAGGAAATGTTTTTAAAATATAATTATCCTTCTGCTATTCGAAAAATTCAGAAAAGTGGACTTCTCTAAGTTTTTTTTTTTTTCGAAAATATTCAGTCCGTTATCTAGAAACCGTTTGGAAAAGGACTAGTCAAGAACCTAAAAAAATAATACACTACTGGCCATTGAAATTGCTACACCAAGAAGGCGACATAATACAGACGTGAAATTTAAAGGACAGGAAGAAGGTGCTGTGATATGCAAATGATTAGCTTTTCAGCGCATTCAGACAAATCAGGTGCCGGTAGCGACACCTACAATGTGTTTAAATGAGGAAATTGTTCAGGCGGTTTCTCATACACAAATTGCATTTGAACGTTGTTGTCTGGTGAAAAGTTGTTGTGATGCCTCGTGTAACAAGGAGAAATGCGTACCAGCACGTTTCTGACTTTGATAAAGGTCGAATTTTAGCCTACTGGGATTGCGGTTTATCGTATCGCAGAATTGTTGCTCGCGTCGGTCAAGATCCAATGTCTGTTCGTAGAATATGGAATCGATGGGTTCAGGACGGTAATACGGAACGCCGTGCGGCATCTCGACGGCCCCCTATCACTAGCAGCCGAGAAGACGTGCATGTTATCTGCATGGCCGTAATGGATCATGCAGCGAAGTCACGAGCCTTGAGTCAAGAAATGAGGTCGTTTGTAAGACAACAAGTGTCTGCAAGAACAGTTCGACGACGTTTGCAGCAGCATGGACTCTCAGCTTAGAGACGATGGCTGCGGCTTCCCTTGACGCTGCGTCATAGACAGGAACGCCTTCAATGGTGTGATCAACGCCGAACCTGGGCGCACGAATGACGAGGCGTCATTTTTTCAGATGAATCCAGGTTCTGTTTACAGCATCATGATGGTCACATCCGTGTTTGGCGGCATCGTGGTGAATGAACATTGGCAGCGTGCATTCGTTAACGTCATACTGGTCCATCATCTGGCGTGATGGTATGGGGTGCCATTGGATACACGTTTCGGTCACCTCTTGTTCGCATTGACGGCACTTTGAACAATGCACGTTACATTTCTGGTGTGTTACGACCTGTGGCTCTACCCTTTATTCGAGCCATGCGAAACCTTATGTTTCAGCAGGATAATGCCCAACCGCATGTTGCTGATATTGTACGGACCTTCCTTGATACGGAAAATGTTCAGCTGTTGCCCTGGTCAGCACGTTCTCCAGATCTCTCACCAATAGAAAACGTCTGGTTGCCGAGCGACTGGCTCGTCACCATACGCCAGTTGATGAACTGTGGCATCGTGTTAAAGCTGCATAGGTATCTGTACCGGTACATGCCATCCAATCTCTGTTTGACTCAATGCCCAGGCATATAAGTGCTGTTATTACTGCCAGAGGTGGATGTTCTGGGTACTGATTTCTCAGGATCTATGCACCCAAATTTCTTGAAAATTTAATCACTTGTTATTTCGAGTATAATATATTTGTCCAATAAATATCATTTTGTTATCTGCATTTATTCCTTGTGTAGCAAATTTAATGGCCAGTAGTGTAGTTTTAGAGATTCCAGGAAATGTTTTAACGTATAATTATGCTTCTGCTATTCGAAAAATTCGGAAAAATTGACTTTTCTGATAATTTCTTTTCAAGAATATTCAGTCTGGTATCCAGAAACCGTTTGGAAAAAGACGAGTCAAAAATGTGAAAAAAAAATAGTTTTAGAGATTGAAGGAAATGTTTTTAAAGGGTAATTACCCTTCTACTAATCAAAAAATTCAGAAAAGTGGACTTCTCTGAGGATTCGTTTTCGAAAATATTCAGTCCGATATCCAGAAACCGTATGGAAAAAGACCAGTCAAGAACCTAAAAAAAAGAAAGCTTTAGAGATTGAAGTAAATGTTTTAAAAATAATTATCCTTCTACTATTCAGAAAAATTGACTTCTCTGAGAATATCTCTTTTACAATGAAACGAAACGAAAATTTATCTTTAGGGGGGAGGGGAACAATAGTTTCGAAATAACATGTTTTAACAGCTTTGAATGTATCTAAACTATAATAGGACTAGTATATAGCCCATTAACTCCCGTCAAAAATGACGGAATATTGATCTGCATTTCATTTTCATAAGACTTCATATTAACAAACAGCATGGAAATTTTTATTATTGAAATGTTTGTATTGTAGAAAAGTACATTTAAAAAATGACACATACAAATGATGAGGATATTGACTTTTTACTCAATATTCAATCTCTGAAATAGTTCGACGGTTGAAAAAAACATTCAAATTAAATATTATTAAAATAATCCATCTGCGAAATTTTTTGTAAAAATGTTTTATCAACGAGTTTCTAAAGAGCTTGACTCGCCACATAGCTCATCATTTGGTTACATAAGCAAAATTAAACGTAAATTCTAAAATGGTTTAACGATTGCACAAAACATTAAAATTTTGTTAGTTATAATTTGTTGATTGGCTCTGATCTGATCTGGTTGATTTTGAAGAAGCTGGCGATTTTCTTATTCAAAACTAAGCATAAGGTCATTTTTACCGGCACAAACTTTTCACACGTAATTTATTTACGTACTTTTATACTTAACCACCATGAATTTAAATAAAAATATATTTTCTATTTAATTGTAATGAAAAAAAAAACGGCATCAATACATTTTCAACGCATAAAAATAAAATAAACCCAATAGACGCTGTTCTCGTGACGTCACACTAAATATGAATTTTTATTCACTCATAATAACAAAGTACAAGTGCAGAAATGTTTTTACCGAAATTTGACCTACAAATTAAAAAATATACGTCCAAAAAGCCACGTGTCTGAATATGTTTCGATATTTATATTTTCTGTGCAGCAATGGAAGTAATACATTGTTACACATCCATTGTTTGGATGGGTTCGCACCGGAATGGTTGCCTGCACTTTCCAACTGTTAGCTTGTATATAAGTACAAGTTCGGCAAAAGTAAATAGTAATAATAATTAATAATAATTATAATAATAATAGTAATACAATAGCTATGAGAATTTAAAAAATAAAAGCGTACTTTAAAAAATATTGTTACACTCTTTAGTTTCTGCTTTTTACTGTTTAATCTGTTTCATTGTTGCATCATATTTGCATATTTTAGCGAGTGTGGTTTGATGCATAATTAACTCAATTGTTGTTGTAACTCGTATACAGTTATGACCATAAACTATTTGTGGTGAATGAAAGGAAAAAACTAAAGTTTAAATTTAATTGTAAAGCATATGACTTGCCAAACTGATTATTTTTACAATAACATCACATATTTGCACGTGTAATAACACACGTACGTACATATTTTGAGCTATCAATTTTTTAAGCATGCTGATAATTCTAGAATTTATTAACTCTGTCCTTTACAGTATACATTACAGTATGCTTCATATGGTACAAAAGGCGTTTTGAACTTTCAACTCATAGTTAATAAAGTTTATTTAAAAATGAACTTGCTCTCAAACACGGTTCTCCAATTACTGGTAAGAAAACCCGATAAAAAAAAATTATTGTAAAATCTTATCATTTTCCACAAAATGAAAATTCTAGATATCTCTTTAAAGAGTACAGGCCTCGGACCGCAACACCGGTAATTTTTTTAAATCATTTTGGCGGTAGATTTCTACAACAGTTGCAAAAAAACGCTCTTCACGTTGCGAGATTTTACGATATATGCATGATAAATGTAAACCGAAAATTTTTGTAAGGAAAAAGTGGTGGACAAAATTTTGATTTAGTCTATTTTTATATAGATCGTTCCGAGGCCTGAAGTAACTAGTCTTATGTTTGCAATGTTATGCACACTTATGCTGTAGTAATATTTAATTTGAGACGATTTTGTTAATAAAATAAATAAGCGTTATGCATAATTTATTACGACATTTTTTTTTAGCAGGATATTTTTTTTTTTTTTTTTTTTTTACATTTTAGAAAATATCTATTCGCATTTTAGGTGTTGCCTCGGAAGTTGCTAGAAATCGTTTAGTGCGTTAATTTTAATGAATATCTTTATAATTCCATTTCATAATGCCTAGAAACCAAGAACAAGGATTATTTGAATAGATAAGATAATATACTCACTGACCTCCAATTTTTATTTACATTTCTGACAGCTGTTTTAGTAAATTCAGTATTTAAAAACAAAAATTAACTGGACCTAAAAGAAAAGTCACATATAACGTAAACTCCAATAGCTATTTAATTCGTTGACAATTATTTAATAATTACAGTATTTAAAAAATAGAAATTAAATTAACAGTAAATTCTTTATTTATAAAATAAATCCATTTCTAAAAGTAATTTAAATTTTAAACTATCATCACACACTTTAAACGGTCATGTCATTTAATATTTATGAAACATTTAATCAAAAGAACACACATTTGGGAACCGGAACTAAAACAGTTACTTTACATATTTTCTAACAAGTAATTTAATGTTCACGTATGTACATATATTTACACATTACGGTTTGTGAATTTTAATTAACTAGTATCTAATTTCTATGCGTAGTTAATTAGGAACAGTGTTGTTAGCTTTAAACTATACTGCTAAAAGTCAAAAGCTGTGTAAAGAGACTGTTTCAGGTGAGGAAATATTTTCCGATTACGATAATATTTTCGAAAGTGGAACAAGCTCTTTGTTAACAAAGTTTGCTGCGCTAAAATTGTGGTAGTAGATTTTTGAATTGTATTTTTCGCAATTCATTTGAAATCATAAGTTAACATTTAAAATCATATTTTTTATAAGTTATTGCTTTTTATAATCTAACATATGAAAAAGTAATAATACAATAGGGAAAAGTGATATAAAAATGCATTTTATTTTCCTCTATATGTAATCTTTTTCTCGTACTGTAAACGAAACAAACAAGTTTTTTAGTGCCAGAAAATGCTGAAATTTTCATAATGTTCAAAGAATAAAATTTCGGTAAGTTTTAGTTGTATAAAAATAAAATTTTTATTGTTTTACGTGTTGGATCACGGAAATAAAATTCCTAAATTTAACACAGATGACCCTGGGAGCGTAAAAAATTTAAATTTCGTAATTTTAAATACTTTTGTATTTAAATTTTTTTTTTATATATAACACAAATGACTTTAACATGATGAAGAGAAGCATTTGTAATAAATATTTATACATTTGGAACTATACCTTTAAAATTAAGAGTTTATGAATTAACTATTGGACATTAAAAACAATGGCCACCCTATATATATATTGTTTTTCAAAATAATATACTAATACGCATTATTGTTTTTAAATTCTGGTTTTCTTTTATACTCATCTCCAGTGTTTTTTTTTTTTGTTTTTTTTTTTGCGTCATTTATAATTTTGATTATAAACATTAATATAATAACCATTTCATTTAGACGTGATTTCTTTTCGCTAAATCAACAGATTCCTACAAACAAAAGAGATTTAATCTCTAGAGTACGTAACACGTTCTACAGCGGTATATAAATTTAATTATTTTGCCTCTCGGCTAGATGAAATGCAATCCAAAAATCAATCATGCCACTTCATTACGTAAAATTATTAGATTAATTCCAACGCCCAAATTTCTAGGAAATTACAGTTCAACAATAATTAGGTTATCACAAAGTTAAACAAACAACCTGACTAGACAAAATCGCAACCTGAGTGAAGGAATAAAGGGTAACAGAGTTATCCAAATAGGATTGTCAGTAAATGAAATGAAATGGTTTAGTCGACACACTTATTGAAGTTTTTCTTAATTAGAAATTTAATACACTGTGTTTAGATTAGTGCTCCCTACTAAACGTTTATACGAGTATACGTATAATACGTATTATACGGGGTGCAGATTTTGGATACGTATGATACGACCTCAGCGGTTATACGTATTATACGAAACAGCATATACGGTACATCGTATATACGGATCTTACACCAGCGGTTAAACGTGTAAGCGTTTAAACGGTTTTCGTTCATTGCTTAAAAAATTATGCCTTTCTCCTGCTGGTCTGCGGATCAGAGACTTTGAGAAACCGCCGTTATGTCCTGTGCACTGTGCAGTCGGTAAATGCAAAAAAAAAAAAAAAAAAAAAAAAAAAACGGAATATTTTTTCTTTAATTTAGATTTTGTTTTTCCCCCCTCAAATCTAAACTATTAATTAATTAATTAATAAAACTATTACCTTTCGCATATTTGTAATACACGCAAATAGCTTATTTTGATTTATGGCGTGGACATTTCGCCCGAAACATAAGTATCGCAGAACACAAACTTACATTGACTTCATATTTTATACAGACATTGATCAATTCAACACCTGGGAAGTTTCATAATCTTATTTTTATTTTAAAGACCCTCACGGAAGACACTCCCCCCACCGGCCTATATCCCTATTGCAGATAATCGCCCGTAACAAATAACTAACTAAACATACTTTTATTGTATTTAATAATACTTTATTCTATATTAAAAATATTTTGAAAATACGTTTTACAGCAAAAAAGGAAAGAGAAGGCAAGTCATTTTAAGCTTGTGTGATTGCGTTCTGAAACCAGCAGTGACGATTATTTGTCAGGCTATAAGTAATGGAAATTTATAGGTACTAATACAAAAAATTAAATTTGTCAAGATTAACAACAATTCTTAAAACGTAATATCTTGTAATGAATATACACTTTGTATAAAAAATACCACGAGTGTGATAGTTAAAAAAATGAAATTGCGTTATATATTAACATAGAGTAGAAAACATTAGCATCGTGGAAAGAACAACATTTCCCCCGCCCCGGGCGCAATCTGGGTATACGCACAAAAAAATAAATATATGTTTAAAATTAAACAAGAAAGAAAAATCATGCGCCAAGCATAGATTATGTAACACTTTCCAACGCTTCAAAAATAATTTTACAAATCATTACCGTTTAATAAGCAGAAAGATAACATCTAAGTAAACAATTTGGAAAACGCATAACATATTTAAAAACTTAATTTCAGGAATTTCCAACATATTCAATATTAGGAAAATTATCCGAATACTTTTATTCAGCCCTGTATATGATCTATAGATTTGTATATATGCTACATAGGATGCTAAATTTTAGTTTAGTTAGGAAACGCGTAGCACAGTTTAAAATTCTCCTTCTGGAATTTCTGTCAATAAACGGAAATGTGTTCGCGAACTTTTGTACTGCCATGTATGTGAAATACAGAATTTATACACACCAAGTAATAGACAAAAAGTGAGTTAAATTTAAAATCGCGGGCAGCAACTTAAAACGCACTTCCAGGAATTACTTTTAACAGACAGTAGTGAATTATTTTGTGTGTCCCTGTAAATGAACGATGACTGCTTTACACACACTATTCTGTAGTAAGCCTCTTGTAATGCACCTTAGTGATATATATAAATTTCAATGCGTTTAAAATAGTGAAACATTATTTAATTAAACCGCAAACGATTTTTCTCCATAGACGTAATGTAACGGAATTTTTTTACTGTCCCTGTAAAGAAACTATAAGTGCTATGCACACCCTATTCCAAATTAAGCTTCTTGTAATGCACGTTAGTGATATATATCAATTACAATGTATTTGAAATTGTGTAACATCATTAAAATAAACCGCAAATGATTTTTCCCCATAGACCGTAATGTAACGGAATTCTTTTGAATGCCCTTGTAAAAAAACTATAAGTGCGTACACTTCAGTTGAAATAAGGAACATGCTATAGATAACGAAAATAACATATAAAAATTTCAGAGCAATCCGAGCATATTTACGGGAGCTAGAGTACGGACAGACGGCAGACGGCCATATGGCCAGACAAACCGAAATCATAAACACTTTTCAACTAGGTTGGAAAGTCTTAAAAAGAAAGAATATATTTAATAAGGATTAATAATAAATCTGAAACGTGTATATTCTTCTTATTTGCTCAAAACGTCTTTTTACTTTCGTTATATATTTACAATAATCATTTATAGGGAAAAATAACAAGATTCTATGTATGAAACATACTATACAGATTGCTAAAGTAACGCCACCGATTTCCAACCTGTTCTCCCATTCAGTGTGGTAACACTGATGAGATCCATTTGTATTAAAAGTAAATACGATTCTTGAAATATACGTATACTTGAATTAAACGTATTATTTAGTTATACGTTTAACCGATATACGCTTATACGTATATGGATACGTTTAAACGTATAGTTTAAGGTATACGTATTTCTTAAATACGTATTATACGTATATACGTATATCGGTTAAACGTATAACTGAAATACGTATCGCATCGGGAGCACTAGTTTAGATACCGTCGTACAAACTTTGCTGAACGGGAATCCTCGCTCAGAGCTCATGAGAAGTTTTTAAAGAACCACGCCTCTAAACCGCATACCTAGATAAATGCGACAGTAAAACAAAGACGTCACACTGAGAAATGTGAGCACATGACATTTTATTCTTGAGTGTGTGTATGATTCCAGAAATGAGTATATACATGTTTCAAACTTGAATAATTTTGATTCGGGGCCATTTTGAGTATGCGACATACTCAGATTTGAGTATTTTTTGCTCAATTTTGAAAATGTCGTTTTTAGAGTGCACATACGAAGAACCAAAAATAAGCTTTATTGAAGCTCGTGAAATTAGAAACCGATGAAAAATAGGATAAAAATCTACATTAAAACATAAAAATTGTACTATGTAATCTTGTTGAAAGGTAAGAATTTAAAAAATGTTTGACGGTGGACGTGTGTTTAATATGCAAATCAACAGCCACAGATCGGTTCGCTTTAAAAGGCGACAGCTTGAAACTATCGGCAATCTTCACATAGTAATATTTTTTTTTTGTGTTCATAAGTAATTGGATATGTATTTGAGAAAAGGTCAGTGCAATCGTAATTCGTTACAAACTGCTATGAAAGGTGTGACGTCAAAAATTTGTTTTTGCATTTTTCTCGAAAACTATGCGTCGTCGATATATTTACATCTGTGTAAAAATGTTCCTATGTAACGAGCGATTATTTTAAATATCATCATAATCATTCAAAAAATGTTCGAATAAACTGTGGTTTTATACGATTTTTGTTGTTGTAAAGTAACATTTGCAATAATACAAACCAATAGGCAAAACTAAAGAGAAAGCGGCAGCATTACCACAAATTGGAGTTCACTGCCCAATTTGGCAAGTTTTTTTTTTTTCTGTATTACATTTTATCTTTGCCAGGAATGTCCCCATGTCGCCAATCGTCAGTCATGTTCACGTGTGAGTTTCTGTTTATGATTTTAAATAACTTTAACATTGATCGATAATTATTAAACCCTTAAAAGATGTAACTAAATTTTTTTGTGAAAGATTATTGCATTATATACAGGGTGCACCAGAAAAATGTATACATACTTTGAACACTACCTCTTTAATAACTAAATGCCTATCGTATTTGTCTCAAAAATGGAAGTTAGCATGTCCCAGATAGTAGCGCTACCTAGGCGCTACTATCTGGGGCATGTATTATCAGTTGCTACCAGTAATTTTAACTTACTCTTAGTCTTTGATCTATTAATTGAATTTTATAGTGTTATTAAATTTTTTAGCTCCCTAGACGTTATTAATTATTGTTTGTGTTATTTTTTATGGAAAACTATTTATAAATCAAGGTCAGTGTTACTAATTTTTTAACTTACTCTTTGATCTATTAATTGAATTTTATAGTGTTATTAAATTTTTTAGCTCCCTAGACGTTATTAATTATTGTTTGTGTTATTTTTTATGGAAAACTATTTATAAATCAAGGTCAGTGTTACTAATTTATATATTATAATTAATTAAAAAAAGAAATTTTACATAAAAAACAAATATTTTAAATTAAAAATATCAGTCACTACAGCAATTTAAATTGTTATTTATAAAAGAAAAGATAATAAATACATTTGTGAAATTCTAGAAATTAATTACAAAGTTTATTTTTTAGGTTATATTTTTTAACTTTCCATATAAATATTCTCAATACAGCCTTTGTTTACGTTATTTACTGATCACTACCTCCGTAATATGTACGTTAATGTGTTACAGAGGTTTTAACATGACATTTTTACTGATTTGTAATTTTTTTTGACATTTTTACTGATATGTATTGAACGATCATGTCAGTTGTCGCCGATAGATGGCACTGTACTCCGGGAAAAAATTGACTTCCAATTTCTGTATGGGAAAAACGTGAATTCGATCGGCATTTAGTATTAAGGAGGTAGTGCTTCACCAAACATGTCATTTGATGTTGTAGCGCATTCTTTTTTAATTGCAGTTCCGGAACGTTGTCTGTGAACATCCATTCGTTTCAAACTTATCTTTAACCGATAAGTCGCATAAGTGGATCGACCTGAAACTGCCTGCTATATTGTTTTATTACTTATGCTACATTTTCATACTTACACTAGTATTTTAACACGTTGACGGACACTTGCGGCTATAGCCGCCAAAGCGAAGTTCACAGTGGCATGACGGCTATAGCCGCCCAAAATGAAACGGTCGTTTTTAGACACTACGGCTATAGCAGCACAAACGTGCATTTACCGGAGTACAAGTAGAAGCCCAGTGTCATGTTTTGGAAACAATTTTTAAGGTTGAAGTTCGTTTTACACCTATTATACGAGTTGCAGCTTCAGTATGCACGTGCAGGGTGGCTAGTGGTCAGGGAAAAATACAGTAAAAAAATATTATAAATACCAGTATATTCTTATAGAAAAATTCAAATTGATTGTTTGACAGTGTTGCCAGATAGTCGAAAGTTAATTTCCCCAAAAGTTCTGAAATTTTCCCCAAATCAGTGGTTTTTTCCGAAAAAATCCCCAACTCAGTTTCTACTCAAAAGAGGAAATTTTTAATTTTTAATTTATCACTACAAAAAATATTTAACTAATTTAAGCTCAAAAATTTTCCCCAAATCAAACCTTTTTCTCAAAAAATTCCCCATTTACAAAACATAAATATTAAAACTCTTACATGTAATTTTTATTAATATACTAGCTGTTTAACCCGTTCTACGTACGGGAGTTCGTGATTTTAATTCTAAAACCAAAAAAAAATTAAAAGTAACAACAACTTAAAAATATCTAAATAAGAAATATGAATTGCCCCGTTAAGATGTTGAGTTGTTCATCTATTCGATTTAGAAAAATACTTTTCTGCTACTGAGCATTTTTTTTAATGAAATTTAAAAATAGCCCGTTCGCAAAATTCCTTTTAATAAAACAGGCCCCTTTACAAAATGTCTCGTAATAAGAGTCCTCTTGTCACAAAATTCCATTCCATAAAAGCAACCTTTCCATTAATTATTCAAACTTTGCTAGAATTTGAAATATGCAATCTGAAAACAAAACAAGCTTAACAGAAAAAAATTATCACCAGGAGAACTTGAACTTACAGTTAATAAAGTATATAAACTTAATAAATCATAAATGTTTGGTTTTAATTAGAGTATTTTCTTTTTGTTTCAAAATTGTAATTTTCATAAAAATGTAATAATTTTCTGAAAAAAAAAATTCAGTATGGGTGTATCGAAGGGAAAAAAGCATGCATCAACCCTTGCAAATTTAGAAATATGCTCCTTTTAAATAAGATTAAAAAAATAATAATAAGATTTTAAATTTTCACTTACCTTTAAATTCTGGTACATTTTCCCAGTCTCTTTTATACTTGCGAACTGACATTTTAACTTTAATCTATTACTTTCTTTGGTAAAATTTCTTTTAACAGAAAATACAAATTAAAAATACATACATAGCTATTAGAATTAGATAAATCTGCGTAAACTATAATGTTGAACACGAGAATACTTCCGATTTTTACTTCCGATTATTTTCTTTTCCGAAATCAAAATGAAAATCAAGTTTGAGACAGATCCATTGTTCTCCGATTCCGATGACTCGTGAAACAATAAAAAAAAATCCCCAAGTTTTCCCCAGAAATGCTAATCGTCCCCCAAAAATTCCCCAAAATGGGGAAAAAATCCCCAATCTGGCAACACTGTTGTTTGATCGAATAATCAAGATAAATTTTTCTGTAAGAATATACTGGTGTTTATCACTTTTTTTGACTGTATGTTTCCCTGACCACTAGCCACCCTGACGTGGTTGTGAAGGGAGTAGTGCAACCTAATTAAAGGTGCTGAATTAATCAAAATGAAGTTTATTTAAGCAGAAAGAGTAAAACTATACTTCTAATATTCTAAAAATTACAAAAACATATAGTGTCAATTTTCAAACTTCACTTGTTCCCACTGTCCATCAATGTGTTAAAATATTTTTTTTTCAAAAGTTACTCTTGGTCCACTCATTATTTCCAATTAATTACACACTGAAAAGTAAGAAAAATTAGAAATTTATGACCTGTTAAACTGAGTATGTATACATTTTTCTGATGCAATCTGTGTATTTCCACAAAAATAAACAAACATCGCTGAAAATTGTGTTTTCTTATTTAAATTTTAGTAAATATTTAAATTGATGTCAATGGCTTTTTTATTAATCACATTTTAAGTAAGAATCATTATTTTTCAATAAATATTTTTTTAGCTCACCGCTTTTAGCACATCAATGACAAATTTTAAAATTTTCATAAATAAACTCTTAAATTTCTCAATCAAGACTTCTTAGACCGAAAAAACCCAATACAAAGATACCGTCATCTGTTTTGTAGCTCTCTTGATTTTCACTGATATAACTTCATTTTCTATTTACCATCTATTATACTTTCTATTATTTATCTTTCCAAGGTTCTATTAATAATATCCTTTCATATTTTACTCTATATTCAGTTATTTTGTATCATTGCTCCATAATTATTTTTTAGGGTTTCGTTCATCTCACGAAACCCTATTCGTCCACTTCTCTGTCTGTCCGTCACAGAGGCAGAAACTGCATAACATATAGGCTTGAAATTTTGTGTACTTACAGCTAAATACCTACTGTCACGCTAAAAATCATAAAATTTTGAAAGAAATCGTATTATTTTAATATAGATAGATAAAAACCAAAAATCTAACAACTTTTTCCCATTAAATTTAAACATTTTATGTTTTAGCAGTTGCCAACAATTAAAAATCCACAGTAAAATTCTTTCTACAATAATTAATTTTCTATTGAAAGATTTCCACATGAAAAATGAAAATTAAATAAAAAGTTTCACCAATTGAAAAAAAAAGATTAATATGACGTCATATTGGTAATAAAACGGAAATTTTCAAACATTTCTCAATAATACAAGGAGTATGAATATGTGTAAGTACAGAAAGCAGATCAATATGATGTCGTTAGAGAATTAAAAAGAAAATTAATCTGACGTTATATTGGAAGTTTAACGGACGTTTTCAAATGTTTGAGAATAATACAAAGATAGTATCAATATGAGTAATAGAAAAAGCAAGTAGATAGGACGTCAGCAATTGATTATAACGTCATATGAGTTTGAGGAACGTATTGAACAGGGGTGAAAAAATCTAGGCGCCAATGGGCTGATTCCCACCACTAAATTTTATTAGTATTCTTCATCAAATTTTATTACCATACTTTGCCTAAATTTTATCAGTATTCTTATTAGGCGAAGAATACTAAACATTTAGAGGTGGGAATCGGCTTATTGGCGCCTAGATTTTTGCACCCCTGGTATTGAATCATAATAAAACCCCGATTATGGAAATATTGGCATATTTTAACATTTTGAAGGTCTCTAACAACATATTTAATTTTGAAATATATATTTTTTAATATCGCATTTAGTCCACATGGCAGATATTATTATGACAGAGTATAATAGCGGGCTTCGTCCGCTGTCGGCCGGTTCAGATATTCGAAAAAAACGAGAAAAATAGACCGGTAAATTTTTACTTTATAAAAAACATGATTTTTTTTTTTTTTTTTTTTTTTTTTTTTTTTTTTTTTAATGAAATTTATTTGGATTTATTAAATAAGGAATAAAGTATTTTGAAAGGAATATTAAACAAAACCCTTTGTGCGATTTCGATCACACTTACTCATTTGTTGTTATTTTTTCACAAAAACATGTTACGGATTTTTATGGCTTTATCTGAAATGAAAAACGATGCAGGATGTATCCTTTTAGTACCATAATTTTCACGAAAATAAGATTTTTATGTGCACTGGCAATTTTTTAAAAATTGTTTGAACGAGGAAAAATTATAGGAAACTTCATTATTGTAAAACATATTGCAAATAAATTAAAGTAAAAAAAAAAAAAATACATATTGATTTGGGGTTGAAACAATATTTCGATATACGATGCCTATGTCTCAACAGAAACTAAATTAGATATTATGTTGATCCATTCATCAAAATCTAATTTAAAATGTTTAAATTAATGAAACGATTTTTCAATCAAATTTTGCGCAATATCTTAAATAATGTTGAATATTACTTCATCTAATTTTGCAAAATGAGCAGTAATTAACGTTAAAGCAACATGCTTTTTTCAGTTTCATGTTCAATGTCTTTTATCTCTAAGATGATTAAATTCATTTGATATAAAAGTAGTAGTTTTGAGGTAGATAAAATCTAATTTAAAGTTGATGCTAAGTTTTGTACCTAATCCTCAATCAATTACGAAATAAACGACCTATTATGGATTTCTCTTTCTAGATAACAAAATATAGCAGTAAATTATATAACAGTAATAAATACAACAGTTTTTAAAAGCTATATTTTCTGAATTTTTGAGAAATCTTATAATTTTAGAAATATACACATAAATCTAACATTATGAAAATGCGTATTCTAGGATGTTAGATATTGTGTGAAGTGAACTAAAAATTAAAATGACTTTCAAAATTGACGTTGAAACTCCTGATTTTAAGATTTTCTAATATGATATACCGTAATTTCCGTCGTATAATCCGCAGATGAAACAATCGTGTTTGGACTCAGAAATTTTATTTTATAAAGTGTTACTTCCCACATCACTGTAAATATTTCACTTCAATTATTAAATAAAATTTCTGGCTTGAAACCGAATTGTTTGATTCGTGGATTATACGCCGGAAATTACGGTAGTTTATATTTTACTATTAGTCTGTACTAATATTATAAATAAGTAACGTTTGTTTGTTTGTAGGGGTTAATATCTGGAACTACAGAACCGATTTTAAAAGTGATGGTGGAAAGTAATTAATGGTGACAATCCCTGCTCCAACATAGGTTTTATTTTATATCAGTGCCACTAAATTAAATTAAGCACACTGGTCTTAATAACAATCCTCTGATATCTAGATTACGTAAAACACTGTACAGCATTTTATAAATTTAATTTCCGGTCTCTCGCTAAGCGTTTTGCCACTCAAAAATCATTTGTTCCACCATTCTATTCACACCCTCTTCATCAATAACATTGGCTCTATTAACGTTGAACTCTTATTTTTGTCTTAGCACGCAGAACAACAGCAATTAGATTACCAAAAGGCTAAACAAATAACATACTCAGGAAAAACTCCTATTATCACTAAACAAATAAAGGATAAACAAATAACATACTCAGGAAAAACTCCTATTATCACTAAACAAATAAAGGAGAAACAAAATTAATTATTCACAGCGGACTGCAATTAAATGATATGACATGGCCTCACCATTTATTAATGCATTAATATGGTTTTCTCCAATTCGCAACTCATAATATTTTTAATCGTAACAAAATTTAGATTAAGACTGGATTATTCATTATTCTAAATTATAAAAAAAAATATTATGTTTGTGAAAGAGTATTTTTCGTTTTATTCTTTTAATTTTAAGAAAAGCTTCCTTTATTAAACAATAAAGAAAATACATGCGATACATATAGATTGTGTACCATTGCACCATTACAACACTTATAGAATATTTTCCCCACATTTCATTCTTAGAAAGGCTAGATAATTTAGAAAAGCATAACACCGTCCCACTTTCAGCAGTTACCACCTATAATAATAAATATTGTGTTGCCCGGGAAATTCGTACCGTTTGGGAAAATTAATTTGTACCGGAAAATTCAGCCTGTTAATGTATTAGACATTAGCTAACGGAATTAATGTCTAATAATTAAATGATAGAATTTTGCGATACGAATTAATTTCACCTAACAGAGCACATTTTTCGGGCAACCTAATATCATTTCTGATGTCAACATTCCTTTTTCTATGTACGTAGAAAACGCACAACGATGAATTAGGTATCATTCGAAAGGTTTTTGAACAGGCTTTGTAAAAACACATTCACATTTATTTTAAACACTTTTTCGATTAAAAATTGCAGTTAAGGAAGAATTAATGAAAAAATGTATCAAATCATCTCAAAGATTGCTGTGCGAAAGCCTCGCACGAATTCACTGGTCAACAATATTTTAGAATTCTTTTGTTTATTATTGTATAAAATCTGATTAATTCATACACTCTATGTAATATACTAAAACTTACTAATCCTTCAAAACGCAAAACAAAACTAAAACGCACCTCCAGCATTTGACCTCTCGCTCGTAGACAATAATGTATCTGAACTCTTGTGTGCATACATGTAAAATACATTAAACGTTACGTAAACCATTTTCTTGAGAGAAAATTGTGTATGTATTCTACATAGTATTCTAAAATTTAGTTTAGTAAGAAAACGCATAATCGATTGAAAATCCCCCTTCACTAATTTCTATCAATAGACGGAAACATACTTTAATTCTTTTGTACAGCCCTGTATATTACCTACAGATTTTTATGCACGTCACATAAATTTAATTCGGACTAAAACAGGATTAAAACTACTGAAATCACACTTGCAGAAATTATCATTCATAGGCCGCCATGTATACTGTTCTTTGTGTGGCCTTGTATAAAGTTTTATTTCAATACTACAGACATCTCTTAGTATACTAAATATAGCTCAGTTTGAATTTCGTATCTGAATTAAATACCACCTTTAAGTAAATCATGCTCATACTTAGTAATGCGTACGAATGCTTTTGTGTAACCCTGTATATGATCTATAGCATTTATACATACAATGTAGTAGTATGCAAAACTTTTAGTTAAAACACATACCATATTCGAAAACGTACTTCCAGCAATTATCGCTAATAGACAGTAGTTCGGGACATTACTGTATCCAAAATCTGTTGTGTGTCCCTGTAAATGAATAATCAATGCTAGGCACATCATATTCTACAGCAAGTATCTTCTAATAAACCGCGGTAATATCAATTTCATTATATTTGAAATAATTAACATACTTAAAATACGCTGCAAGCAGTTTTCCCCGTAGACCATTTTGTAAAGGAATTCTTTTGTGTTGCCCTGTAAATGAATAATAAATTCTTTGCACCCCATATTCTACAGAATGCATGTTTCAGTGCACTCCTTAATTGCATATTAATTTCATTATATCTGAAATGATGTAACATGATTAAAATGCAATTGAAACGACTTTTTCACATTGACCTAATGTAAGGGAATACTTTTGACTGTCTCTGTTAACTATTAATTAATGATACACACTTCATTTTCAATAGCGCTTGTGCTATAGTAAGCGTCAATAACATATAAGAATTCGAGTATACCTACGAGAGTCAGAGAACGGCCAGACAAACCGAAGTCATAAGAACACTTTTCAACTAGGTTGGAAAATGTTGAATTTTTTTTTTTTTAATTGAACTTCTAAATTAATTACCAGAAAAACTTAACACAAAAAATCCATTTTAAAAATAGTGGTACAAATAGAGTATAAAAATAGCAGCCTGTTGATACCTCGTTTATATCACCATCCGTAAATATGCTGAAAGACTGCTTTTCATCGTAGAAACTGCAGGAAACGTAAAAAAGCACCTAAAAATGCCAATACAACTTTTTTATAGAAAATATTCTCCACTTACACAGCTGTTTTACTTCGAAAGGATACACATCAAAGACTAACAAAAGTTATCATTTTAAATTTTGCGTATTTACTTCTATTCACTCAGTAAATCTCAAAAACTCGGTACTATTTATTAAGGGATTATAATAAAATACAAATATAAATAAAAATTATTTAACCTATATTTAATTAGTATAATTATTATAGATAATTAATAATAGTAAATTAATAATAGATAATATAATAATAATGTTGCTATGTTATGTGTTTATTGGTAGAGAAATCAGAAAATAAACCAGTGTATTGTTTTTAGTACATGCATAAAGCAAACTTGGAAGAAAAATTTTATGTAACATTATGCATTTCTAATGAGTAAATGGCATGATTTGACATTTGCAGTAAAATATTTGATAAATACATACTTCAACTTATAAAGCAGTAAATGTTTTCAATAATCAACTGATTATTAAATACATGGTCGCATTCCTTCCTATTCCCTATAGTATTTTCAAATTTTCTTATAAATTATAAACTCGAGCAAGACCGGAAACTGTTTCAATAGACTCTCTAAAACATAAAACTTGATTATTCGGCAAAAAAACATTTAAATGAGATTAATGTATAATTAAGTATGTTAAATCTTATAAAGAGACGGGGTCGTGCAATTTCTCTGGAACTTTGGATTTTTGCTGTTTTTTAATTACCGAAAATGAATTTTCTAGAAAAAATAAAATTAGTAATGGTAAGTGAATGACCAGAAAAGAAAAGTTAAATTAAACTTCGAAAGCACGTTAAATAAAAATAGTGGTTTAAATTACTTCTACTTAAACAATTTCTACTTATAAAATATGATTTACACTAAAATAATAAATTAATTAAAATAATTGGGACATATATATCATTAGAATAATTAATAATTACATTACTGAATCTATAGTAAGTCAGTATTGGTATGCTAAAAAGTTATAAAATACAATCCATACTGTTTTCATAAGCATAAAATAAATTTGAGGGAAACTATTTTTTTTATTAATAAAGATCTCGCATAAAGGAAATAATTTAATATTTGCAATAAAAAAATCGATAAAGACTCCAATTTATTAAGAAGTAAAAATTTTCATTATTCAATTAATTATTCATTGTGTGATCGTCTTACTTCCTTTTCATTAGATTATAGAATCTTATAAATTTCTATTAAGTTATAAACTCATACAAGTTTGAACAAATCTTTTATATAGTCTAGCTACAATTTTTGAAATGTGATTACATGGCAAATAGCTTTTGAAATAAGATTAGCAAAGCCATGTTTATGCACGCGCAACTTGTGCAGCTGCACAGAGTTGCAAAAGTTTGGGGGGGGGGGGGTATCCATTTTGGGTCGAAAGTTTGGATACATCTTCTTTAATAACAATAATAGTAAAATTGACCCAATTAATTTTGAGAATTATTCAGGAGTATATTAAATATGTTTTATTAAAGAAGATGGATCTAAGAATTACTATACTGGCATGACAAGCACGAAATTTAGTTACAGAAACAAGGAGCATATAGCTGATATTAAGTATAATAGAAAAACCCGAGCCCTGGTAAGATTATATCAAGAAGAAACCATCCAAGTAAATTTCAGTGAAAGTAAAATAATTTTTTCCTCCAGTCTATACTATCCATCCATAATAAGAGAAACGGTAGAGATAGTAACACGGAAAAATACAATATGCAACGATGCGGCATCCTTAATTTACCGAAATTGTGGTTCGATTTATTCCACGGTTACAAATATGAAAATAAACAACCAAGTAAAAATAAAAGAAAGCGTGCGTGATTTTAAAAAGGTACATGAAAATTAAACTGATAGCATTTCAAACAATAATTTCAAAGACCGTGCAATTATAGAATATTCTCATTTGTTTTTGAAAATAGCTCGGAGTGAGCCAAAACATGTCAACAACCTAATAAAAGTTATTATACTGTATATTATGTTGTTAATTTACACCTTTTAGTATTTAAAAGAAATATATTAAAATCTTTATAATACAAAATATTGAGGATTTGTAGTTTATTCACTTGTTTAAAGTGTTAAATTTGTTATTGTGTAAATTTAGATGATTGATCAGGGTGGCTAGTGAACAAAGAAGAATACAGTCAAAAAAGTGATAAACATCAGTATATTCTTATAGAAAATTTATCTTGATTATTCGATCAAATAATGAATTTGAATTTTTCTATAAGAATATACTGGTAATTATCATTTTTTTACTGTATTTTTCCCTGACCACTAGCCACCCTGTTGATAATTAAATTGGTATCTTAACCCATTCCCTGCTAATGGTGTGTTTTCGCACCATTCAAAATAAAAGAGTATGAAAAAAAAACTGCCAAACTACCATTATTTTAATATGTTAAAATATACTTTATTTAATGACAAAAACTTTGCTATTAAAGATACCGAATATTATCTTTCAGAATTTTTGGTGACAAACGAATTTCAGCAAAAACATTAAGACTTCGCCCATATAGTTTCGACAGTTAATGGGTTAAAAGTGCTAATAATTTTAGATTCATATTTGTGAACCTTAATTACCAATCCCCTAAAGTATCAATTTGCGAAAAAGGTTATTTCTGTTATCTATGGCGTCATTTTGTTTGTGAAAAAGTAATGGATGTTTATTTGTAACGTCATTTTAACATCAATCACAAGAGAATAAAAAGTTAAACTGTAATGAGGCAGCATTTATGATATTTGCGTAGACCTGTATTTTCCAAGAGTTGGGCAAAGCAAGTAAAACACTGGATGCCGAAGATGTACAAGTTTTCACTGGTCTTTGAATGTATGAGTTTCACTGTATTTAAAGTTAAACGAGCTTCAGACCTTTTTTTACATACATTTTTCTATTCCGCTGAAAAGAAACTTGCTCAGATCGGGCGTCCGAAATAAATTCATCTCTTTCATGAATGGAGTAAATTTATAACCGATTTTTTCTACAGATGATATTAGCTTAGATTTGCATGCATCTCATATATCACGAAATTAGAAGCTGCTTAAATTTGTGATGCTTTAGAGCAGGGGTGCAAAAATCTAGGCACCAATAAGCTGATTCCCACCACTGAATTTTATTAGTATTTTTCGTCAAATTTTATTAATATACTTCGTCTAAATTTTATCAGTATTCTTATTAGGTGAAGAATATTAAAAATTTAGTGGTAGGAATCGACCCATTGGCGCCTAGATTTTTGCAACCCTGCTTTAGAGAAAGTTTGATTAAAACGATTCCAACACAAGGCGAAGTTTATGAAATGTACGCGTTTTAAAAGCCATTTCTCTATGAAACTAGTCGTTGGGGGCCACCGTAATACTTACCCATCATGTATATGCATAATACAAAATATGAAAATAAAACATGTGTAAACTATTTATAAAATGCATTGCAATTCGAATAAAATCTTGGCTCGATGACGTCATAAACTAATAATACTAATTATAATAAACTAATAATAATTTAAATACTCTATTACTGAATTGCGTAAGAGAAACATCCTTATAACTCTAAAAATCATAATTCTATTAATTAACATTTTGCTGCGTCGGTTTAAGCGTCTTTTTACTAATTAAAATATATCTTTGAATTGAAATTTGAATGAAATACAGGGTCACGAAAAATCGAAGAGTGTGGTAAATGTGATTACAAATATCTCGGCAACTCATTATCCGATCGACTTCATTCTTAATGCAAAATTTAGGTTTTGTTATTGTCTTTTATATTCACTTCTTAACATAAACAGTTTCGAAAATTTTTATATACTTTTTATCAGAACGAATATTTCGAGAGTCCGAAAAAAATAGTTCCGGATAATCGAGGTTACTGAAATTCAATAAGCTTATTCTCATTATTACATACCAATTTTCAAGTCTCTATCTCAATTTGTTCGGGAGATAGAGCATTCTCTTGAAGGAAGAGGAATTCTCTATGAAGAAGGACGATGTGACTAGCTTTTCCATTTTCCATTCCTCTGCAGGTGTTGGATTGAAAAGAAAAATTGTAATATTATCGGCTCAAATGTGTACAGTGCACAGCAACTGCGATTGATGCAGGAAAGTCATCAATCTTGGAATGCTCGACAAAGAATCAGACAGCACATTCGGTTTGTATTTCGCCGAAAGGATAAACACATATGGAAAAGTAAGAGTGAGTACAGGATAATTTCTCTATATTTCGTTATTTTTGAAAAATGATTATTAAAATGTATTGTTTCTACAGTGCAGTTTTGAATTTCTAAAGGGGGTGTTTCTGCGAAGAATTTTTTTAATGGGCTATTAATCTGTATGAATGTGTTTATTTTGTGTTTCATTCGTATATATTCTTGGCTAGATTGGATATTTCTGCACTAATTTTTACAAGAGCTTTGTTTGTTTGATCAAATTGGAAAGTTTTGTGATTTGTTTGTATGGTCATTTAAAATGTAGTGATTATTTTCAGTTTATTTATCATACATTTTTCTCTTTATAATAATGTATAACTATTAAGTTGAAGCTTTGTCTTATGCATCGTGCATTCATTTAAGTTTCAATAGTACAAAACAGTTTAAACCTAAAGTAAATAATTCAACAATTTATATTTAAAGTCTGTAAATGATTAGCGCTAATAAAGTTCATCTGAGAGGCGTAAATAGAGGCGCTGCAATGGGGCGCCATACAACTTTAATACGTACTTGAAGATCAGAATCAGAATTTAAAAAAATAATCTTATAAAAAGACTACCTTAAACTTATAAAGAGACGCGACGGCGGCGCAAAAATTTTCAAGGACTTCGATTTTTTTTTCTTTATTACTGGAAATGGCCTTTTTTGAAAGGATAAAAATTTTAATTGTTACTGAATAACAAGCAGAGAAAATTTAATCTAAACTTTGAAAGCACGTTGATTAAAAATACTGCTTTAAATTATATATAAGATTTTTCCTGTCTTATAAAAAATGATTTATACTAAGAAAAATAAATTTAAAAAATAATGAAATACGTACAAGACATATAATCTTATGAAGAGGCGGAACGATGCAACTTTTCTGGAACTCTGAGCTTTGTTATTTCGAAAATATTGAAAATGAACACTCTGAGAAGGAAAAAATCTTCTAATTGTATACAAATAGAGGAAAATAATCTGAACTTTTCAAAAGAACTTTAAGTAAAATACTTGTTCAATTTACATATTGATTTTTCTTGAAATATAAAAGGTGATGTGTACTATAATACATCTAAGAGTAAATAATCAAATTATACACATAAATAAATCAGTTGTCCTAATAAGCATTTACTTTTAAGTAGAGATCTAATATACATCAAGACATCATATCAAGACATCATGTTCACAGCACAAAAAAATTACATTCATAGTCTATTTACATCTACAATGAAAATAATGCATATTAATGGCGTTACCGTACAGACTTTCTTACAAATGTTAGTGTTGCCATCTAGAGACTATTAACAGAAATACAAACACTATATGAACTAAAGAAAATTCACGTAACTTATAACAAATATAATTAATTAATACAATACTGAAGCCATCTAGAGACTATTAACAGAAATACAAACACTATATGAACTAAAGAAAATTCACGTAACTTATAACAAATATAATTAATTAATACAATACTGAAGCCTAGAGTAGGTCAGTATTGAGTAGGTCAGTATTGGTGTAATAGAGAAATTTTAGTGTATTTTTTTATAAGCAAAAATAAACATGAATAATTTTTTTATATAACAGTAAACATCTCCTGTGACTAAAGGAGATAATGAAATAGTTAAAGCAAATTATTCAATAAAGATTTTTTTCAATAAAGACAATTTATTAAGCAATAAAAGTTTTCAATATTCAATTAATTATTCAGCTTGTGTAGTTGTCGTACTTCGTATTAATTAGATTATAGTACATTTTAAATTCCTATTAACTTTTAAACTGAAACAAGTCTCAACAAAGCGTATAACTTTTGAAACTCGATTATTTGGCAAATATTTTTGAAATCAGATTAGTAGTGAAATAATTCGCCAAATCTAATCTTTTAAAGAGAAAGGTCGGCGCAATTTCATTGGAACTTTAAAGTTTTCTTGTTTCTTAATTACGGAAAATAAACACTCTAGAAAGGATACAAATCTGGATTGTTAAGTGTAATCTCCAATTGTAAGTGTAATCTCCAATAGAGTAAAGTTAATCTGAATTTCAATATAAAGATAAATAACAAATGCTTGTTTAAATTACACACTGTTTTTTTTTACTTGTTACATCGGATTTATACTAAAGGAATAAGTAATTAAAATTAATGTGACCTATATATGATCAGTATAATTAATAAATACAGTGCCAGAGATACATTAGGTCAGTATTTGTATGTTTAATTTGTACTTCGTATTTTTAATCAGTTACAAGAAAATTTTAAACAAAAGATAAAAACAACTTCAAGCAACTCTTTCTTAATAAACGATTTAGAAAATATGAAAAAAAAAAAGCATTATCAATCCTTAGCTGCTGTTTCAGAAAATATCGCATAGCTACTGTGAGCGGTCTCACAGACAGCTTGATTAAAAGATGAATAAAAGTCACGTTAACTCATAGAATACTGTTTCTGTACTTTATTTACAAGACTATTATAATTAAATTTCACCTATTAAAAACTCTCTAGCGATACTACTAGCAGTCCAAACGAGACAAAATTTGACTAGTATGTATAGTTCAACTGAAAATTACTAGTTAAACTTTGAAAATCCAAAGCAAAGCAGCAGTCTATGAGACCACTGACATCAGTTTGGGGTTAAAACTGAATATGTTTCCTATTTACTTACTGTGCGCCAGTTGGTCTGTTTTATTGAGAGTGGTTTGGCACAACAGAGTTGTTTTTGTGATAATAATTTATTGTGGTATAAGGTCTTACACTCACGCACCGTTTTTTTTAATCGATTATAAAAAGGAAAATCTCTCCACATTTTGATTTTTTTTTCTTTTAGTGGTAACCTGGTTATTGTATTAAGTTAATGTTTTGGCGTGGGCTTGGAAATCGCGCCAATCAAAAAGTCGCCAAACATCGGTGCGTGAATGCAACACATCTGTTCAATTTATTGTTATGTTTATACAATTTAATTTATGTTGTTTCCATTAGACTGCCTTTATAAATATAAGAGTGATGACATAAGAAATAAAACATACAGGGTAGACCGATCAGTAAATGAACACTTAAGCACTATCACGCCTGATGTATGTCCGATAATTTGGATCAGGAAATAACATAAGCGATTCACTGATTTAATATACACTGCTCAAAACAATTAAAGGATATCTGAAGTTTTATATAAAATAAAGATATAAACGAAATTTTTTTTGCCGAAAATAGAAGAAGAGAATCACAAATGCAAATTTTTCTGGTTTTCAAACTGTGGAGTATGCAAATTTTGAGTTCGACGTCAAAAACGTCGCTTCAGCGGCAGCGAATGAAATTTGACTTTCAACTGGATAAAAGAGAATGAAGACAAGGATGATCGGCATTCAGTGATTGCTTTGTTTCGATGAGTACGATGTCTCAGCGAAGTCATTTGACAGATTCAGAAGCTTGGAGAATTGTTGGTAGGTTAGAAGGGGGCCAAACTCAAGCCGAAGTAGCGCAAGCCATTGGAGTGTCACAAAGTGTCATTTCCAGGATCTGGAACCGTTTTTTGGAGAGTGGATGTGCAGGCCGAAGACCAGGGCAAGGTCGTAGACGGGCAACAACGCCCAATGAAGATCGGTATTTAGCGTTAACAGCTCGGAGACACCGAAACATGAACGCTACTCTTCTCCAACAACACCTTCGCTCGGCTACAGGCACCACGATTTCAACTCAGACTGTCCGAAACCGGCTCCATGCTGTAGGTTTGTATGCTCGCCGACCGATGGTATGTGTTAGATTAACATCAAGGCATCGTCGTGACCGCAGGGAGTGGGCAACCGAGCATGTCAACTGGAGGAGAAATGATTGGAGCAATATTCTGTTTTCTGACGAGTCCCGTTTTTCTGTGCATCCGGATAATAGGCGTATTTTCATCTGGAGGGACCGTGGCAGTAGGAATAATCCTGCGTTCGTGCACGAAAGTGTCAGATTTGGCGGTGGAGGAGTGTTGGTGTATGGTGGCATCTCCATTGACGGGCGCACTGACCTCTACATCATTCGAGATGGAGCTCTGACTGGTCGCCGATATAGGGATGAGATCCTCAGACCTATTGTAGTCCCTTACGCTGCAGCAATCGGAGATAACTTCATTTTAATGGACGATAACTGCAGGCCACATCGTGCAAACCTGGTGGAGGATTTCCTTTTCGAGGAAGGAATCGTTCGAATGGAATGGCCAGCGTGTTCTCCAGACATTAATCCAATCGAGCACTTTTGGGACGCTCTAGGAAGACGAGTTTCTGGCCGCCAACAACCCCCACAAACTCTCCAAGAACTGGAAAGAGCTCTTCTGGAAGAGTGGGGCAGAATACCCCAACTCGTCATTAATAGCCTCATTGAGTCCATGCCTCAAAGGTGTTCAACGTTACTGGCCGCCCGTGGAAACCATACCCCCTACTGAAAATGATTTTCTTTGAAGAAAACACCTTTTCTTATTCTTTTTTTCTCATATGCACAAATTGTGTATTTTTCCTTTTGTACACAAATGCGCAATAAAATGCATTTTTTTCTGCCAAACATGTGTAATTTATTCTCATATAACCTACTATGTCTGTCGACCATGTATCAATCAGCTAAAAGGTTTCCCAGATACAAAATCCACCTAAAACTGCAATATCCTTTAATTGTTTTGAGCAGTGTATATAAGACGAACAGGACATTCAAGACATAACACACATAAAAATAATAGTTAACAAGATTCGCGACTACATGTCTTAAGGAATATTCCACCGCGCGTCACAGCACGCTTTGTAACACATTCTCCGACTCTCTCCTTGCATGTCGTTGCCATTCGAAGTTTTCTAAACAGTTCTTGCCCCATGGAGTAGAGGCGACCTTCACAAGCACATTTCAAAAGAAAATGGTTGATAATATTTTAATAAATGGTACCTTTTGGTGTCTGACCGTGCAAATACGTGGGTTTGTATACAAATTATTAAAAATAATAAAAGAAAGTTTATATTTTATTTGTTTGGAATGTTAGGGTGTCTTAATAAAAAGCTATGTAAAAAACAAGTAAATGAATAGTTCTCACCAGTGAATGAAAGCAAAATTTTCCAGTGAATGAACAGGCAGCAATTTAAAAACACTTATGTTTCATACTATGTTACTTAATTTACAACTTGTACAAATAACTTATAACATATTTTTACTGAATTAGAATGTTTTTTTAAACCTAGAATGATAATCCATTAACTTGAAAAAATGTCAGTTTTAAGCTTGAAATTAATTATAAATTACAGATTTATTTAAAATAAACTGATTCTTCTTCCTGAAATCTTAAGCCCTGTACTTATCTATTTCAGGAACAAGGTAAACTCCAGAATCCTTTAGTATAGAAAAATAACCATCGGAGGAATTTTTTTAATGCTGGCAGAAAAGTTTGCCCAAACTGTAATGCTTTATTTTTCTTTCCCAGGTGCGACTGTGGATCCATGACCTTTACTATTTTTGGACAGCATTCAACCCCATTTTCATCAGCATTTTGTATACGATCGCCACATAAAAAGTCTGGATAGTTTTACTCTTCAAGGTATTTTTGATGTTCTTTGAACCACTGTCGAAAATTTTCTTCTGTGAGACAAGCTTTCCCTTTTGAAATTATTTCTGTATTACGTTGTGCTATGCTTGGATGCCATTTTAGAAAAAGGGCCTCAAATTTCTCTCCTTGTCTAGAAAAGGATTTTTCTTCTTGTTTGTTTCATGACATTGTAAACAATATCTTCTACGTCATCGTTATTCATTACAAATCCAGTTTTCACTTTTTCAACTATCCAATCTTCAAGAAATTTTCCGTCTTCAACGGACAGCACAGGTAATAAATAGTTCCATACGCCTACCTTCAATTGCTTTCCCTCACAGTATGAAAGTCAACATTGCCTTTGGAATATTAAAATGAACAGATGCCCTGTTCAAACTGAGCTGTTTGGCCTCACAGCTTGTAACGCATTTTCAAGGTCCTTTGTGGCGTACTTGAACCTTCCATATTTTCTTTGTCATCAGTAGAAATATTTCTTTCAGTCATCTAAAAACAATGAAAAAATAAGATTTGAAGCACACCAATAATCATTATATTTAAAAATGTGCGTATGTTCTTTTGCTATGTTTTTATATGTGTTAACTTTTCATTTCTAATCATTGTTCAAAACTCACTTAATTCCAAATATACAATAAAAGAAGACACGAAACATAAATTCCAAACAGTGCATTGACTAGGAAAAGTAGCCTAATGTATCCCTTCCAATGAAAGATCACTTGTGCTCCGTCATTGGTTAGAGACAGTTTTCTGTTCATTTAGTGAATTTATTGCATATATAATGAATAAAACAATAAGGAAGTAAGTACTTTTCTTTGATTCTGTGCAACACAGACAATTCCCAGTGAATGAACAGGTGCTCATTCATTCGAGTTTTAACATTTGTCTAACCGGTTATTAAACACCCCCTATTCTTAATTTGTACTTATTCTACAATGGTTAAAACCAAGACTCCCTTATCATAGATCAGACTTGACAATCCGGAGAAAGTCTATGGGAGAAAATGTCCGCGGTAATTGCCAATTTATTAATTGACTTTCTCCGGAAAGTATCGCCGCCTGGTGGATACTACCGCACAGTTGCCATGTTTCGGGCTTTTTGAACACCAGTATATTTTTAGAGAAAATGTTGTTCTTTTAAATCCCAGAATTCTCCGATCAAACAAAACAAAATTGTCTCTACTAAAAAACTGGTATCCAAAAATATAATAGAGAAATCTATAGAAAAATCTAGCTGGTCTGCTACCGCATAGCTGCCAACTCTTACGCTTTTTTCTTACCACTAAAATTTAATAGAATTTTTTTCGTCATGTAATCACACGATCTTGTCAATTTAATAAGATAAAATTTACTATAACATTTTAGTGGTAGGAAAACTACTAGTTCATAAGCAAATGCATAGAACAAATGGAGCTGTGAAAAAATTTCGTGTGATTTCGTGTCGTAAATACTATTACTGACGATTGATGGCGCTAGTAGCAGGACAAGTATAGCGGTCAAAGGCAACTTGCTGATTGAGAGGTCTGATACTATGATAAGGAGGTCTTGGTTAAAACAATCGGAAATATAACTATAATATGTATATTTAATGTATGTTCAATTTATTAGTGCATAATGCAAATAAATACAATTAATTCTTATCAAACGTATGCAATGACAAAGCACTTACCTTATTATTTCAGCACAGAAACCATGTCATGCTGACAACTCAGTCATGAAAAATCCAACATGTTCTCAAATTAAAGTCATGTGACTTCAGTAACTAATCAGGAATGAGATATCTTCCTGTTGAATAGAATTACGGCAATATTTACTCTAAAAACGACATTTTCAAAACTGAGCAAAAAATACTTAAATTTGAGTATGTCCCATTGTCAAAATGGCTCCGAATCAAAATTACTCAAATTTGAAACATGTATATACTCAGTTCTGAAAACATGCACACACTCAAGAATAAAACATCATGTGCTTATATTTGAGTATGTCCATGTTTCAAAAATGAGTTTGAACTGATTCTAATCATTTTTGAGTATGTCCATGTTTCCAAAATGAGTATGAACTGACCCGTATGTGCTCAGTTTTGAGTATGTCCATGTTTTAGTATTCTGAGTATTTCTAGTATTTCAGAATTGAAAGCATTCGGTCGTCATATTTGAGACAAAAAGTTTCATAGTAAAATGAAAACATCGATTTACTCAGATTTGAAAGTGTCATTTTTCTCAGTGTTGAAATCCTATCTAGTGGGAAGTTTTTCAAACCTTATTCTATTGAAATATTTACTAATCTTTCATTCACTGGGGGCTGTTCACTTACTGGCCGGACTACTCTAATCATATTGGAATTTGTTTTCCAAACCAGCAAATCACATTACAAAACGTAACAGTCCTCGCCAGAATATGTTCGACTAGGCACATGAGACAAATCAAAAAGCATTTGCTTGGCGATTATGAACAGCTCGTCAAGTTTATGTCAAATTTCTCTTGACCAATCAAATTTTATAGGCCGGATGCTGCCGATCTCTTACATTCAAAGACACTTTTTTCCAGAAGAGCTCTTATTTGACGAGTTGTTTTGAAAAGTCTTTTTATTCCCAAGTTTAATCCCAGGTTTCTCTCGTCTATGAAACTCTGCCTTTGATACTTACTGGACATTCATATATTGAAATTTCTCAAGTGCCTCTATCGAAAAAAAATTTAAATTCTGCACGGTACGATATTTATTTATGGCTTATAATCTTCCGTCGTTTATTAGAATTGTAGTGTAAAAATTTATATTCAAATCCTTTCAGTTTCGATTGAGATTCTGCTTACATGTAAAGATTCTTAGGAAAACTAGGTCGAAGAAAGTTTTTAAGCAAGTTAATAAACTAACTTTTTCACCGTTAATGGATAAAATTCCACATCAAAACTTTTGGAGTATTTACAATATCCAATGTGAATGTGGTTTGTCCTATATAGGAGAGACTAAACGACAGAATCAATGAACACAGAAACTATGTTAAGAAAAAGGAATCACAAAAATCCTCTATTGCTTGTCATTGTTGGAGTGAGAGACATAATTTCAACTGTGATTCAATCACTATTATTAAGAAATAAAATACTCCTTTAGATTTAGACTTTTTTGAAGCGATTTATATTCATAAATTTGGTAACTCCCTGGTCAACAATTTTTCAAGCGTACCTTACATCTCACCTTTATGGGTTGATTTACTGAGTCATAGTGCAGCACTTCCGGCTTAATCTTATTGGTTGCCCGTGCGTGATGAGCTTTCGGTGTGTTGTTATCTGTCATTTGGGTTTTTCGACTGTGTTTCATGTCTTTGGGGGATATAATTTTTATATTTACTGACACTGATAATGTAAGTCCAAGTTACTCACGAAACGTACGTCTGTTCATTGTGCTATAGTTCTATATTGTGTTTAACACACAATATAGAACTATAGTGTATATTTATCCATACAAGATATTCTTCATAATGAAAGAAGTTTCTGTTTAGAAAATGTAACATCGACCAGAAGATGTGAACTCATGTTATGCTGGCGATATTTCAGTCTTTGTAATAGTAAACGAGCGATTTTAGTGGTATGACATCAAGGATAATCCACAGTGTGTTTCTCCGATTGATGGAAAAAAAACAGCACTTCTCATCACACACATTTTTATTAGCAATGTCAAGTGCACTGGGTTGATGGAAAAACAGATAAGTATCAGATAAGTATTCGTCAGATAGAGATTCGTAATCTTTACACACTAAAATTCTATGATAATTATATACGAATTATACTTCCACAACAACTCATAGCAGTTCCACAAGAAACTCTGTAAGAACTTCACACTAGGTCATAACTGCTTATAACTTAATTTAACAGATCCATATTAACTTAACAACTACGTACCCTACACCGAAATGTCATATTCCATCGCTCCCTGATGTTGCATGGGTTTTGATGACAATACAAAATATGTTAAAATCACCACTCTAAGCCGAAACATCAGCTTTTATTGATAAGGGCATCGGGACACAAAACCCCCAAAACCCGTCCAGACGTCTGAACCAATCAACGCACCCGTCGGAACTCGTTACTGGTGTATGGAAAATAGTGATGCAATACGGCGGCAGTATTCGGCATGAAAGATCCTAGCACGCGTCTCATTGAAAATCAAAACTTGACTTACAGTTTAAATGTAATATTTTAAAATGGACTGAACCTTTATACGGGAAAGTTAAGCTACTAGATGTAGAAGCATTTGAAATTTGAAATAGAAAAAGAAAACAAAAAAGTATTTTAATATGGGTATAAGTGAATTAAAAAGGAAAAATACAGAATATTAAAATTTATGTTACATAAATAGATACATAATGGTCAAAAACAGAATATTCTTCTTTTGAAGTCTCTTAAAAATGAACACTCTGGAAAGAATAAAAGTCGTAGTTGTGACTGTATGATCAGTAAAGAAAAAATAATGTGAAAGCACTTTAAATAAAATATTGTTTTAATTTATACCTTGAATATTCTTGACTTATACAATGTATTATTACAATGCATTTTATAAGTCAAGAAGTAATATATGATTTATGCTATGAAAAAGACATAAACTAAAATAAACGCGACGTCTATATAATTAGTATTATTAAAAAATACAGTACTGAAGATATGTTAAGTCTGTATTAGTACCGGGAGCGTAATAAGTTCGTTAAAACTTTAAAAATTCATTAAAAAGAAAACAAGGATGCTAAAAAATTGTGGTTTGCAGGAACTATATTAGAAGGAGATCGGAGTTTTTTTTAGCAAAAAAATTTTGGTTAAAAAATTATCGATAGATGGCGCTGCACGTACAGTATGAAGAAGATTTATGCAAATCAGACTGTCAATAAAAAATCTCGATGCACACAGATTCTTCATTCGATGCCAACAGTATGCTATCGTTACCTGATCAGCTCTGTTGGTTAGACAGTTTTAGAAGAAAGGGGAATCAGCAAGTGGCGCATTATGAAAATTCCTTACGGCAAAATGACTGAAGATGAGAAGGGCCTGTTTCAGATGCTGGGATACTGCATCTTGTCAGACGCTTGGCGAAATGGGTCTTTTACTATAGACCCAATTTTCATACATCTACTTCATATTACGCATGCCAGCGCCATCTATCGGTAATTTTTTAACCACAACTTTTTGGTTATTAAAAAAAATTCCCATCTCCCTCTAATTCTATTCTTTCAAAACGCATTTTTAGCATTATTTCTTTATTTTAAACTAATTGTTAAAGTTTTAATGAACTTATGACGCATCCGGTATTCTAGAAAAATAATACAATAAATTTCATTGTATTTTTTCTATAAGTAAACACTAAACTTGAAAAAAATTATAAATTTATAATATTAAGCCTCTCCAATGTATTAAGGAGTTAATTAAATATTTGAAGTAAAATATTCCATTAAAATTTTATTTCATTAAGCAATAAAAGTGTTCAAAACTCAATTAATTATTCAATGTTTGGTTGCTCCGTTTGGTATTATTTTTAGCAACATTGTGAAATTCTATTAACTTGTAAACTCAAACAGGTCTAAACAAACTGTTTGAAACGATTAGTTAAAACTTTTAAAACTAGATTATTCGGAAAATAGCTTTTGTAATGAGATTAGTATTTAAACTAGTATACTAAATCTAATCTTATGAAGGAAAATTATGGTGCAATTTCATTGTATTTTTATTGTGTCTTAAATTCTCTAGAAAGAATAAATATCTCAATGAATGACTAGTAGGAAAAGTTAACTGAACACGGTTGGTTGATTTATGACGGCCGATTATCTACTCGAGGAATATAGGCCATGTGCCCTCCGTGGGGTCTTTCTGAGGGATCCTAACCCGTATTTACGGCAAGGTTCGAAGAAAACCACGGAAAACTCCGAACGGTTAGGTTGACGAGCGCGACAGGGGTTCGAACCCAGCACCTCTCGTCTACCAGGTTTGAGAGCAAAACCTCTCAGACTCTGGTGGGGCTCAACTGAACACGGAATACACATGAAAGAAATTACTCGTTTAAGTAAATCATTGAAATTTCTTTACTTATAAAATATGATTTATACAGGCTTCGGAGAGTTTCACCGGTAATTTTTTTAAATTATTTTGGCAATAGATTTCTACAATAGTTGCAAGAAAACACTCTTCACGAAGCGCGTTTCTACGACATATGCAGTATCAATCTAAACCAAAAATTTTCATATGGAAATAGTGGTGGACAAAATTTTGATTTAGTCTATTTTAATATAGATCGCTAAGAGGCCTATTTATAACAAGAAAAACTAGTCGTTGGGGGCCACCGTAATACTTACCCATCATGAATATGCATAATATAAAATATGAAAATAAAACATATGTAAACTATTTATAAAATGCATTACAATTCGAATAAAATCCTGGCTAAAATCATAAAGTTTAAATGCTCTCTTACTGAATTGCGTAAAAGAAACATCTGTATAACTCCAAAAATGATAATCATATTAACAAAGAAATTACTGCGTCGGATTAAGCGTCTCATTTTCAATTAAAATATATCTTTGAATTGAAATTTGAATGAAATACAGGGTCAGGAAAAATCGAAGAGTGTGGAAAATAGGATTACAAATATCTCGCAACTCATTATCCGTTCAACTTCATTCTTTATGCAAAATTTATGTTTTTTATTGTCTTTTATATTCACTCTTTAAAATAAACAATTTCGAAAATTTTTATGCACCTTTTATCAGAAAGAATATTTCGAGAGTCCGATAAAAATAGTTCCAGATAATCGAGGTTACTGAAATTCAATAAGCTACTTCTCATTATTACAAACTAAGCACATATCAAATTTCAAGTCTCTATCTCAATTTGTTCCGGAGATAGAGCGTTTACAGACACACACACAGAGACAGACGGACGGCAATTTTTTGTCTCTAAAAATATGTTTTTCGGAATCACCAGTGTCTGAAGCGTGTAAATCCGTCAAAAAAAATTTTTCGATTTTTAAAACGATAACAAGATTTACTCTATGCTACGTATGATGGGTAAGTAATAAATAAATTAAATTATTAAATTAAATTATTAAAAATATTAAATTGAAAATATTAAATTAAATTTTATAACTTGTATAACTTGGAAACTTTTATAATGAGATTAGTATTTAAATTAGTATGTTAAATCTAATCTTACAAGGGGACAGGATGGTACAATTTCTCTGGAATTTTCTATTTTAGTTGTGTCTTAAATACTGAACATGAATTTTATAGAAATATTAAAAGTCTTAATTAATTATTAGTAGGGAAAATTTAATCTGAACTTCGAATACACATGAAAGAAATTACTCGTTTAAGTAACTCATTGAAATTTCTTTGCTTTTAAAATATGATTTATAACAAGAAAAATAAATATATAAAAATGTAAATGTGACCTAGATATAACCAGTATAATTAATAAATACAATTTTGAAAGTTTATTATTTCGGTATTGTTATGCAAGAGAAATGGTAAAATACATCTCTTCACACTGTTTTCATAAACATAAAAAAACTTGCAAAAAATACAAATTTTATAATATTAAACTTATCCAATGTGAAGCAAGTATACAGATTAAAAATATAAACAGCACATAATTGTACTTGTACTTTGGTAAAACAGTGTAAAATGGAAACGTTAAAACTTATTTAAAAGTTAAATTATTGTAACAGTTTAGGCTAAACTTTTATAGCTTTCATCAGGGACATCAAGGAACTCAAATGGTGAGCTTATAGCCTAAGAGAGAAATGATAAATGGTAAGGAAAGTGAAAGGGTAACCAAGAAGGAAAAAAGGACAAGTAATTAAATATTTCAATAAACTATATGATAAAAATTCCATTTCATTAAGCAATAAAAAATTTCGAAATCCGATTAATTATTCAATGTTTAGTCACCTTCTTTTTTATTGTTCATATAATTATTTTAAAAAATCTATCAACTCAAACAGGATTGAACAAAGTGTTTCAAACAACAACTAGTTAAAACTTTCGAAACTCGATTATTTGGCTCATAGCTTTTGAAATATGGTTAGCATAGAAATTTCTATGCGAAATTACATTATTTAAAGAGACGATCTGTTCTGCAACTTTTGTTATTTCGTAATTGCTGAGAAATAAGTTTTTTGCTAAAATCAAAAGTTTTAATTGTAAGTGAAAAACCAGTAGTGAAAAGTAATCTGAACTTCCAAAGCACTTTAATTAAAAGATTATGTTATAGAACAAATTGGATTTTTCTTGAATTATAAAGTACGATATATTCACGGAAGAGAAAGCGCTAGGATTCGTTGTAGTTAAGATTTAAATTATCACCGGCTTTTTAATGTGTACACTAAGAAAAATGACACTTTCAAATCTGAGTAAATCGATGTTTTCATTTTGTTATGAAACTTTTTGTTTCAAATAGGACGACCTAATGCTTTCAGTTCTGAAATACCAGAAATACTCAGAATATTGAAACTTGGACAAACTCAAAACTGAGTACATAAAGGTCAGTTCATACTCAATTTTGAAATATGAACATACTCAAAAATGATTAGAATCAGTTCAAACTCGTTTTTGAAACATGGATATACTCAAAAATGAGCACATAAAAGTCAGTTAATACTCATTTTTGAAACATGGTCATACGCAAATATGAGTACATGATGTTTTATTCTTGAGTGTGTGCATGTTTTCAGAAATGAGTATATACATGTTTCAAACTTCAATAATTTTTATTCGAAGCCATTTTGACTATGCGACATACTCAGATTTGAGTATTGTTTGCTCAGTTTTGAAAATGTCGTTTTTAGAGTGTATGCTGCGCAATTTTCCAACTCACAATTTATTTTTTAAATCGATGTGTGAGTGATACATGAGTATTTGGATTTGACTGGCCCCTAAACATGTGACCATTATACATAGCATAAATTCGTTCGACGTCACTTTTGTATTTAAATGTAAGAAACAATTCGGCAATACACTATGAGTAATGTACAGTTTTAGCACTAACTGTTAAATTTTTGTAAAATAAAGTCTGTTTGAAAGGTTTTCTCTTTTTATACGTCCCCCCCCCCTGCACACACACACACACACACACACACAAATTATGGATTAAAAATCAAGATCCTCGTGTTACATCAGAGTGTGACATACAAAACTAGTCTTATGTTATTTACATTCCCAAAACTTTTTTCTATCTCATACATGTTAATACTTCAAACTTCGCTATCAAATAAAATCAATATTTTTCATTATTCATTGTACGTCAACTGCTTGCGAAGCCCTGTGTTGCCTTCACTGCACGAGAAGCCGATTTATTACAAAACTACTGAAAGTCGGGAAAATCGCACAAGAATCGTTATCATATCGCCCCTTTCCGCTGGAATAGCCTCAAAATCATTTGGGACATGCAGGCAATATTAAAAAAATATATACCTAAAATTTGGTTGAATTCTATCCATAACTTTATACGGTTTTCGATTATACTATGACGAAAATGGTACAAAAATTGCTATTACAGCGTTCCCTTCTGGCGGAATATCTCCAAATTCAAAAAAGACCTCCTGCTCATAGTCCCAAACCTGTAAATGAAATTTGGTTCAGTTCTATTTTAAAGTCTGCACATTTTTCGATGATACAATGAAGTGTATCAATAGTGTATACCCACTGTAAGCGGCATACTATGCAAATTAAAAGATATCCATGCGCAATCAAAAACCGAATCATTTATGTGCTTTTAATGGGGTTTTTGGCCCAAGGACATTGAAAACCGATTTTTCTCATCCAATGTGGTGGAGCCACCTCCACCACCACCACCATCCATCCACCACCTTGCCGTGGTGGATGGACTTTCCACTAACAGTTCCACAACTGTTGACTGATTTGGAAGCTATTTTTTCCGTCAAACAACCGAAAGATTGATGCACATTGGACAGTACGGTTGGTTTACCGTGCAATTCATGCCAAAGCCGTCGTATTTCGATTAAAATTGTCACTTGTAGGCCCATAGCTTCCAACTATTACACTTTTTTGCTACCACTAAAAATTAATAGAAATTTTTGCGTTATTGAATGACATGCTTTCAGCGATTTAATAAGGTTCAATTTACTTTAAAATTTTAGTGGTAGGAAAAAAGCGTAAAAGTTGGCAGCTATGCTTGTAACCAAATCCACTTTCGTTATGCCGCTTACAGCGCCCTCTATTGATACACTTTGAAACCTTTTCTTTTTTATGCCATACCGTTGCTCCTTCTTCCAGTATATTCAGTTCAAATTTGAAATCATTCTGACTGATGGTTTTTTTTTCACAGCATTTTGAAAATGGACTTAATTATAATCACACTGCATATATACAGTAAGCCCACTAAAATCCCTTGCCACCCGCTTAACTTCGGAACGGTTGCTGCTATATTCGTAAAAGTGGTGTCTAGGTATAGTAAAGTAGCTATGTGCTACACAATGAAACCGCCTACAGCGCCACCTGGTGGAATGCTGCGGAGTTAGCATTCCTATCTCGAAAACGGAAAGAGATAGAGAAAAAAAGTGATTTACAAAGTTGTAGAGTATCATCGATGTAGTACGAAAAGACACCTTTTAGACATTAATGCGAAGAATAGAACGGTTAAAATGCGCATTCGTTTTTTTGTGATTTACTACACGATGACGTGACAAAACGATCTTAGAATGAAAAAAACAACCAGTTATGAAACAGCAGGTGTGTGCGACCCCTCCACAAACATTGCAGACATTAAACAACGCTAGTACGGACGCTTGTGCCAATGTGTCACCATCTATGATCCAACGTGTGCAACGTGAAATTCAAACAAGCATCCAAATATGCATTGCAGCTGACGGTGAGAAGTTTGAACATCTAAAATAAAGGTATATTATTATCACTAGTTGTTTTTTTCTTTCTAAGATCGTTTTGTCACGTCACAGTGTAGGAAATCACAAAAAGACAAATGCGTGTTTTAACCATTCTATTCTTCGCATTAATTTCCACAAGGTGTCTTTCCGTACTAGATCGATGATGCTCTACAACTTTGTAAATCCCTTGTTTTCTCTATCTCTTTCCGTTTTCGAGATAGGAATGCTAACTCCGCAATATTCCACCAGGTGGCGCCGTAGGTGGTTTCATTGAGTAGCGCATGTCTACTTTAATATACCTAGACACTACTTTTATGAATATAGCAGCAGCCGTTCCGCAGTTAAGAGGGTGGCAAGGGACTTTAGTGGGCATACTGTATATATATATATATATATGTTACGGTTAATATGATTAATCCGGTCATTATTAATAATAACCTGTTATTTTTAATAATGATCGGATTAATCATATTGACATTAACATATATATATATATATAATAGTTATTTGACCTCTTGTGGGTTCTTTTTGTCTCTTTCTTATATGTGTTATAAGGAGCTTAATATTGTCAATTTTATGCATAATGCTGCCAATATTTGATGAAATAACGTATATTTACAATGAATAATTCTTATGAAATTCCTCTGAAGATTTCATAAGTTGTTCATAGTTTTTTATTTTTTATTTTTCATTTTATTAAGTTTAATTATTGCAGCATCCTTTCCATTGATTTTTATAATATCTCATACTTTGTTTATAACATGTGTTTGCATTATATATACAGTAATACGTCGGTGCAAGGGACTAACAAAGAAGACGTATAAACAAGAGAGACGCATAAATGAAATCCAAGGAAAAACTAAACTTGAAATACGTTAAGGCAAAATTAATCTTTAAATGGTTAAATTACATACAGAATAATTAAAAATACGATTTTTTTAGATTGTTAACGATTTGCTAATTGAGATCTGAAATACATACATCTCAAAATTTTAATTACATACACTTTTTTTAAACTTGTCTGAAATTGAAGCTTGTTTATAAGCCTAATGTCCCTAAAAATAGCTTTTTCGAGTCCATTCAAACATGAATATGTTGAACAAGATGTATCAGTTCGTTGGATGTAGTGACGGGGGGTTTCAAGTGCATCGATTGCCTTTGCAAAAGTCAGTGGATAATGTTTCTACGTTTTCTTCGTTATCTGATTCATTTTCATTGGCATCATCTTGAATTTCTGTGACTTGTATGCCCCTCATTTCTGTTGTTATTATATTTTCATCAATATCTACAAAATCGTTCAAATTAATCATTCCTCAGAAACTGCATTCTATTCTTCACCAGCATTCGATTCTTTGGCAGAAAATTCATAATTTCTCAAATTCCTTCAGAATGCAACCTACTTTTTTGAAACAGACCTCCTAGAAACAGCAATTGTGAAGGGTCCCAGGTGGGACCCATGAATGCAACTTATAATAGTGTCTAGAAACCAAATGCAAAAAGACAACCAATTGCGTTCCCATGTGAAATTTTTTAGAAACGATGTGTGTAGAATGGGAAGAAAGTGCAAGAGAAACTTTACTTTTTTTTTACGCATAAGTGAGAGATATATTTCACGTTGCGACACATAAACGAAAAAAAAACATTGCATCGCTATATTTTTATTCGGGACAACCGAAAATCGACGTATAACTGAGGGAGACGCATAAAAGAGGCGACGTATAAGTGAGAGATTATTGTATATATATATATATATATATATATATAAATGCTTTTTTAAGTCTCGAAAATATATTAAAGTTTCCAGAGATAAAGAATGCTTTTCGGAATCGTGAGTAACTCGGAAGAGGTTATTGTATACATTTTCGTTTGTGGTTACATTATATTTTCCTAGATTAAGCAATATGTGCCAAATTTAAATTGCAATATGTGTATATCTGTGCTGTTAATTAATAATATAAAATTAAGGATTAGTGCTAAACTATAAAACAAAAAGTCATTTTTAAAATTATAATAGTAATCAAAAACACATAGGAAGTTTAATTTGGTTTAATTGCAATAATAGTGCAGACTCACCATTCAAAATTTATTGAATCTTTGACATAAAGAATGTTTTCAAAGCAAAATAATTATAATTAATACAGAAATGTTTGTCTGGTACATTTTTTTATTTCCTTTATAAACATTATATGTACTCTAATGATATGTAATAAAAGTGTCTCGGTAAAACTTTTCTTTACAATCAAGCTAACTATTCATTCATAGCTAACTTTATATAAAGTACAATTTCCCGATGCTATTTGAATAAATTCGAAATGTTTTAATGAAAGGAAATATTCCATTCAAGTTTATTTAATCTATTCATTATCTGAATAATAACCTAAGATATTTCCTTTTATATCTTCCGGCTTTCTCGAGCATTAACTATTTTAACGACCAGTCAATAATAATATTTTCAAATATATTATTAATTATAGTGTAACTTTACAGCAACGTATTTTAACCGTGAATGAGAAATTTAAAGTAAATGATTAATTTAATTTTTTTAATTATCAGATCAGTAAAATGAAGTTCGTTAGTTATTTTAAAATTTATTTTCTTTAAATATTTTCTGATGGTGCAAATAAATTCATAGAAAAAATATTAAAATTTATTTAAATATATACAAATATTAAAATATATACAAATACATTTAAAAAAATCTGAAAATTTTATAGGTTTATTAAACACAATTTTTATAATAAAATAAAATATGTAAAAATTGACAAACGTTTAATTAGAAACTAAAATATTTTGTTTTCATACATATCACTTAAACTGAAGATAATAATATCGTTATTTTTCAAAATGTAGCATGTGTATTATTTATCAAGCATGTGAAACATCGCTCAAAGAAAGAGGTCTGAAACCCACTTAATTTAAATAGATAATATAGATAGATGAAAATAAAAGGAAATCTGCCCAGTTAAACTGAGGGCATTGAGCTCACAGGCTATTCACACTAATCGTATATTATACTCTTATATCAAAAATAAGCACCTCGAAAAATAAACAAATCGTCAATATACTAAGGGGCACTCATCACCCCATCTCCCCCTTATAATTAACCAATGAACTCCCATAGCTAATCAGAGAAGCGCCTTATTACAATGAAGATATATACAAAATTTGAAGAAAACCGGATAATTCTGCATGAAAAACCATTTATATACATTAAGGAGGGATTACCCCCCCTCCCCGTACCCTCCTTTATACTTAACCACTGAACCCCCAAAACTAATCAGAGAAGCGCTTTATCACAATGAACCTACATACAAAATTTGAAAAAATAATCGGATAATTCTGCATGCAAAACCCATTTATCTAAATTAAGGGTGGTTAGCCCCCCGTCCCCCCCCTTTATACTTAACCAATGAACTCCCAAAACTAATCAGGGAATGAACCTATAAACAAAATTTGGAGCAAAACGGTTATTTCTGTCCAGAATTATCGCGTTACGTACATACGTACATATATACATACATACATACAGAACCGACGGGCACATTAACTCTCGGGCTTTGATAGCCTGTGAGCTAATAAAAAAGATATTTGGTTCTAGTTTTAATTATTCTCAAGCTCAAACGCATGCGCGACACTGTAAAAAAAAAGAAATATTTCTAAATTTACAAAAATATAATATGACCACGAACGAAAATGTATTAGGCGTGCTCAAATGAAATCCGTTCGAGGCGTGCACATTGGCGAGTTGATGAAGATAGGAAAAACGGATCAGCAAGGACCGTCATATGTACGCAGCAAAATCTTTTCGTTGTGAAACGGTCATTCTGCTTTCGTTGTTTAAGGATGACAGTACGGTAAAGGTGGCTGGAGTGATTACGATCGCGTCTAAACAAGAACAAATGTGTAGACAAACGTTTTTTATCGGTAGACAAGCCTACTGAGCCAGTTACAATATTACAAGCCTATTGAGATTCATCGAAGAATGGTTTCTGCTTATGGAGAAAGGTGCTTAACAAAGACAACTGTTATGGATTGGCCGCGAGTGTTCCGCAACAGCCATGAGGAAACGACAGATTTGCGGCGTTCTGGTCAGACGCAGAAAGTTGTTACCCAGACACTGGTTGCGGATATTGACATTGTTGTCAAGATGAACCGTCGACGAAGGATTCGTGACTTAGAAAATCAATTAAACGTTCAATCAAAAACCGAAATCTTTCTTCACCGACGGCATTAGATCGGGGCCTCCGAGATGGCGCTATATGCTTTTTTTACCGGGCCTGCCACAAGTATTAGTGACGTCACGAAGGAGATCCAATCCGGTCAATGTTTTCCAGAAGAAATATTTGCTACAGAGAGCATTTCCTCTCTTATAATTTGTGATCACATAAATAATAGTAATAAATTTCATAATCGTGAAATAAAAGAGATTAATAAACTTGTTTTATAAAAGACAATTAAAAGTTTTAAATTTAAAAAATGCTATGAATTATTGATCTAATTGAACACATTGACTTATATTTTTCTAAAAACATTATTTTCCAACAAATATACGTACAAAAAGTATAATAAATCTAACAAAAACTTTACAAAGTCAATCCATCCCCCCCCCTTTTTTTACCACTAAATACCATAATTTAACTACCAAAACACAATAATGTCAATTTAAATACAGATTCTTCAATTCGATATTTCTCAACTATTTGGAAACCGTGGCACTTTTTTTTTAAAGCTTTGTGCAATTCGGGCTTCAGGAAGTTTGATATGTTTCCAAATTCTATACACAGCTATGAAAAGAAACCTAATGAACTTTTATGTTTATTTATATATACAATTCTGTTCTATTTACAAATAAAAATAGATAAATGGTTTCTTTATATTAAATAAACTAGCTGACATGCCCGGCGTTGCCCTTGTCCGTGATAATAAACTTACAAATACCTAAAATCAATGTTGAATGATTTTATATTTTTAAATGAAAATCTATCCAAACGAACTGAATGACAGTCATTATAGTTGTTGCCGATTTAATGTCGATTTAATTTCTGATGTTTTGATATATTAAATTTTCAATTCTGACTAAAAGTTCCTGAGAAAACCTAAATAATATAAAGCACTCCCCCACCTTTCCTCTTTAAAACTCAAAATAATATACGGTATTGGCCCATTTATTAGTCCTATTCGAAAAAAAATTCCAAAACCTTGTTTCTAAGATTATTATATTAAAATTAAATTCAAATCACGCACTCGTGGCATCATAATTCACGTTTATAATTTAACAGAATAGTAAGACTACTATAATTTGTGACTCGTGCTACAGCCAGTATACGTCAGGACACATGGCCGTTATCATTATCTTTTTACGCGTGAAGATTTCGCTATGGTACTCCATTGTGAAATTTGGCCATTTTTGAAATTCAATATTTGAAAAACGGCATGATCATTAGATTTGAAATTTATATCAATAAAAATACAATTTTCTACCTTTCTAACGCAGTTTGTCTAACAATTTTGTGACAAACACTTTTCGGGCAATTAATTTTTTCAGTAACTTCAAATGTTTCATTTTACGAGATTAATCTGTGGCAACGATTATCGAAAATCCCAGTCGTCAGCAACGCATAGATTTTTATTAAAGAGGATTGTATAAATATTGAAAAAAATTGCTTAATTATATGAAACAGCGAATAAGTTGGCACAAAATACGTGGCCAAATTTCCTTCTCTCACCATAAGCCATTTTCCCTATTTCGCCTGTATTTGCTTCTCTGTTTTATCTTAACTTGATAACTTATTTACAATATTTTCAAAAATTGTCCATTTATTATACTTGTGTTCAGGACCTAATAACCACGTGAAGGAACTTATCAACAGATTTATTTTCATAATATATTTGCACACTTAAGTTAGATAGAATTTTAAATGAAACTACTAATTTGGGGGAAATAAGTTACTTTTAATTATATAAACAAAGCACACTCACTTCTAACTAAGTGTATCCAGTTTTCTGTCAATTTATTACCGTATTTATTTAAAAATCTTTGAAATATGTATTATCGTTGCATCATTTTTTTAAATGTTTATTATCTGCTTCTTTTATTTTTTTCCACAGATCATTTGTCTCTTTTTGTTTTAGAAGTACACATTCATTCAAATATGCCGAAATATTTTCATTACAGTAGGATAGGCATTTGTCGTTAAGGTTAATTTTTTTCTCGGCACAACAAGTTCAGTACCATCATATTAACCCATTTTCGGCCAAAGGTGCGTAATCGCACCATTTCAATAAATATTTTTTTATTAACACTCTGATGAATAATTTTCACTAATTTTATTTTTCTGCTACTTTTAAGTGTTCTGAAGACGTGTTTAAAATATTAGTAATTCAATTGGACTAAACACTTTCTTTTGAGAAATTTTTTAAATACGCTAGTTTTTTAACTTGAAACGGTTATTGACAAATTCAACTTTTGGAAGTATGTAATTGTTCCACTTGAGATTAATCATATTTTTTTATGATGGATTAAAGTTGCAAGTTCTGTAAATAAAATAAAAATAAAACAAATGTCATAAAATAACTTTAAAATTTTAATTTAAATTTAATGGTGCGTTAACGCACCATTGGCCGAATGCATGAAAAATAGGAAAAAATTTAAAACCGATTTTTTATGCACGGTTTCAGACTTTTATTGCAAATTTAGTGTAATTTCTTTTAATTTACTTAATAGATGGCATCACACGGCGGTTTGCTCTGATTGACTCACTTTTCTATCGAGAAAGACAAGAGTCATCATGATTTCCAGTTTTCTGCACCGATTTGAAAATATTTTTAAGTATACTAATTATTTCTGGATACCATACACGTCCTGAAATATATATGTACTGGTCTTTAGATGAGGATAAAGCTCTTCCAATAATTCGGAAAAGCATGTCTCGAAACAGATTTAAAAACATAAAACAAAATATTTATTTGTCGGATAACTCCTGCTTTGATAAAACAGACAAATTTGCTATATTACGCCTATTTTTTATGCACATAAATCAAAAGTGTCTACAATTTGGAATATTTTCTCAACGTATGTCAATTGACAAACAGATGGTACCTTATTTTGGAAGGCATTTATCAAAAATGTTTATAAAGGGAAAGCCAGCAATGTTTGGATTCAAACTTTGGTGTTTGTGCTCATCTGACGGATACCTTTTCCAATTCATTCCTTATGGAGGTGCTGAGACTAAGAGTGATCTACAAAATATACTTTTAGGAACAAGTGTTGTTCTGAAGTTACTTAGCGTTGTTCCAAAACCTCAAATGCACAAAATTTATTTTGATAACTTTTTCTCTTCCTACGGTTTATTCGAAATTTTGAAAGAAAAGAGTTTCTTTGCATCTGGAACAGCTCGTGAAAATCGCATAGCTGGTTATATATTGGATGACTCCAAAAATATGAAAATATACCTACGATTTTCCATTCAAACATGTCTTTATCAAATTGAGCGACAATGCTGTGGTAATGATTGTTACTAATAATGGGACCATTTTGTCCCATGCCAAACGATACAATCGCAAAAAGAAAAAAGGAAGTTGTGATTTCACAACCGAACATTATTTCAGATTACAATAAGCATATGGGAGGTGTTGATCTACATGACAATGCCATAGCTAATTACCACATAAATATCCAAGGTAAGAAATAGTCGTCGCCATTATTTACGAATATCATTGATAGCGTTACAGTAAATTCATGGAAGCTGCATACAATTTCTACTAACACAAAAGTGGCACTTATAGATTTTAGATCTTATATAGCGATTACCTTATTAAAATCTGAATGCAAGAACAATGCATCTGGTGAAAATACATTACAAATGACACATCATAATAAAGATCGTCCATCATCCACAGCTCTACCGAAAGAAATACTGACTGATATAGAATCGGACATACCATAAGTGAACATGAAGAAAAAGCCCGTAGACGGTATAAAGTGTGCAAAAACCACACAATTTATTTGTGCCTGAAATGCCAAGTCCATTTGCATCCAAAATGTTTCAAAAATTTCCATAACAAAATATAAAATTCGATTATAATACAATTACTTAACTAAATGATTTGTTCATTGATTTGGCCAATGGTGCGTATACGCACCATTTTATTTCTTATATAAAATATTATTTTTCATTCACAAAACTTTTTTTGTGTCTTAATGAATGTAATGTAAGCATATTTCAACGAAAATAATACCACATTTTATAAAATGTCTCTGCTTGGACTAAAATGAGTTAATTCTATCTTCACGAATTATAAAACGTTTTACCGAAATGTTTAATGCAGACCACTGCTGTTGAAATATGAGTAAAATTATTACGATGTAATTTTCTTAGGTAAAATTTCTTCTTCTCATTACCACTTGTGAATTTGAAGACTTAGATTTGAAACTATTAGCACAACATCGTCTCCTTATTATTTTATAGATATCATCTACACTTTCTTTAATAGTTATAATCTACAATTATTTATAGCGTTATAAACTAAAAACACTGAAAAATACTGTTAATTACTAAATGAAACAATAAATAATATCAAATTACTATCGTAAACAATCCGTACAAACGAACAAAGTACGTGGAAATTTTTAAGTAGTATGGATCTTGCTTATGTCGCTACACATGTGAATTTACTCTTAGTGTCAGGCCCGTTTAAAAGAGCAAACAGTGCCATCTCATAGGCCCCGATTCGACGTCTTCCCAAACAGTGGGATGTGTGTCTAAATACCATGGGTGACTTTTTCTAAACAAATGCATTTGCTGTAAGTTTAAATATATACTATTCTTAATATTTCATTAAATTTTGTGTTTCCTTTATTCATGTTCCTACTGCTAGAACTGCCGAACTGGTTTCATTTGAACAGGCCTCATAGAATAACCACGTCCGAGTTTCCCACGATTTCGAAACACAATATTTCTCTTCAAAAACACCCAGAGACTAATAATTTTTCGAGATTTAAAAAATAATTTACAGAAAACAAAGTTCCTTTTGATGCCACTGAATTTCGAAAATGTTTTTGAGTAGTTTTTAAAGTGCATTAATCAGTTTTTTCAATCCTGAATATAGGTCCTCGGATCCTATTAATTTTCAAGTAAACATAACCATGTTCAACAGATGTGTATAACATGCTAAATTAACATTAAATATGTAATATTATTTTGTTGCTCTTGGACAAATAAATTCAGTTATGCAACTGAGAATGTTCACTTCAATGTTCATAGCATCCGAAAAAGATATTTTCCAGTACGAGAAAACTGATTAATGCATTGTAAAAACTACTCGGGAACATTTCCGAATATCACGGGCAGGAGGAAAAAAAAAAGAAAAAAAACCATTTGTTTTTATAAATTCTTTTTTATATCTCGAAAATATATTATTTTCTGAGGTTTTTAAAGATAAAGAACATTTTTCGGAAGCATGGGTAACATGGAGGAAGTTATTGTACCATAATTAAAGTGCACGTGTTTGAAGGGTTTAACAAGCTAAACTATCTGGAATAATTTTAAAAGCTTTAGTAATTATACTGTTTAATGTATGCAGAAACGAGTTCTGCAATAAAAATGATTAGTTTGAAATTTTACCGATAGATGGCGTTTAAATAGAGATACTGTATTAGCAAATATAACCAAAAATAACTCATTTTAAATCAATATCCTCTGATACGAAGATATTATTTTAGAGTAACGCTATAATTGCAACCATTTCGATAAAAAAAAAAAAAAAAAACACTTTATCAACACAGCACGTTTTTTTTTTTTTTTTTTTTTGGGGGGGGGGGGGTAAAATTCTAAGGTTTATAAGGTTTATAAAGTTTTTTCACTGCTAAAAAATAGAGCTAAAATCATGCGAAATTTTCGATAAAAAGGTTTTAATATTTAGCCGATAGGTTATTCTCTATTTTTCTTTTCATTTTCTTTTTTTTCTTTAAACATTATATATACAGCGCCATCTGTAGGAAATGTTTTTAATTATTTTTTTTTACTCCGGAAATTTTTTCCGCGTCCTCTAAACAGTATAAATGCCAAATATTAAAAAATATATTCGAAATTGTTTAGCACACAATACACATAAAACTATATTTTTCCTAATTCGGAATTTTTTTTAATTTAAAATTGTAGCGTTATCTGATTTCTATAACATAAATACAGCAGAACTCAAACTAATTAATTGAACTAAGTGGGACCGTTACCTGTTTGGTTTAGCAAAATGTTAGATTGTACTACATTCTGATATAAATAAAGAGAAAAAAGGAAGAAACCAACATATTTTAGAAATTATGAGTAAACAATGTTTCTTTTTCTTTTTTAAATCAATAAAATAATATACATACTAAACATTTAACAATAGCTTACACCTGTTAATAACAACTGCCAGTTTAATTCTCAAGATTATTTTTCTGATAACATTTACAAAAAAAGATTTATTGATGACCGCTAAACCGCTTTAAACTCCTTTTTATAGCGACAGTGTGAATAAATGAGCACCATTTATTTTAAAAGTGCATACTTGCGTGAGATTTTAAAAAGATAGTTTTAAACTTACAACTTGTTTTAAAAATTTATAGTTAAAAGTACTATCATAGTTCTTTCGAAAGAATATTTTATTTCGTTTCGAGTTAAAAGTTATTCACATAATGTGAAACGTAAAACTTTTAATGGCGTATTTCTTATTCTGTTATATCAATATTTCCTATGATTCAAGCAATATTTTATTAAAATCATACTCTTAGAATAATGTATTAAATCTTTAAAGAAAATTATTTGTGATAAATTTATTTGCTACCATAAGCTGTGTTTCTGTATGTTGTCTTATCATTAAAACACAATTTATGTAATTATCTATATATTTCTAATTCTGAATAATTTAAAATTTTAAATTATATTCTATTACAAATACGGTAGAACTGCAACTAATTAGTTGAACTAATTGTATCCGCTACCTGTTTGGTTTAACAAAATTTCAGATTATATTACATTCTGATATAAATAAAATAAAAAAGGAAGAAAGTAAAAGACTATTAGAAATTATGAGATAACCATGTTTCATTTTTTTTTCTGAAATCAAGAAAATAATATACATGCTAAAAAGGAATTTTCACATGTAGAATTTTGACAGAAACAAGAATGATTAAAACATATTTAACCTTCAACCACAGGCGTGCTGCGTACCCGATTCAAAAATAAATTAGTTCCACATTCCGCCACCAGGGGTAGCCAGCTATATATACCTTTAACATTCGCAGGATATTTAAATTACGATCTACCCCTCCCCTTTCAAAAATTAAATAATCGCCTTTACTATTAACAAATATCTGTAACTTTTGAAACAGAAACAAAATGGCGCATTTTTTAGTCAGACCACGCTTTATTTTCTTTCGTTTTCAGAAAATAGATAGTGTTTTTTTCAAAAATTAAGAAACATTACCGGCCGATTTTTAGCAAAAATTAGATTTCCGGATGCAGAAAATTTTTCTATATATGTGGTGAGTTTTAAATCGATACTTCAAATATTTTTTTAATATTCGCAAATTAGTGAAAACAAACCGCTTGTTGTCCTCAAGAAAAGAGAAATAACCGTTTTTCTCCGCCACATACCTTAGCGTTTTATATATAGAGATACTAAAATTTTTTTATGTATTTAGACACATTTCATTTTTTTCTTCAAATTTAAAATAAATTTCCCTTCGCATTATCTGGACTTTTGAACTACCGAGGATTTGGATTGTCGATATTCTACTGTAGTTTAATACACATAATTACTTTGTTATTATTCGGGATTTATATCAATAATTACCTGTATTCCATTAGAACTGTCCAAATCGGTTAATTAAATGAAAAAATAAAAAAATACAGAATATTTTATATAATATTATCAGAAACTAAAAATTGATATAAAAATAATTATAGTTATATTTAAACAACACTTGTCACCAACTATTTATGTGATATTGTGAGAGTAATGGACGATGGGTTTAAATATGAGAGAATTTCCTGAACTTTTACACCTATTTTTATAAATTAGCTTCCAGAAAATATATGAAAAATACCCAAAACGATAGTTTGAATGGGACTAATAATTACCTTTAATTATTACATATCTGGAAGTTCTTATTTTACGTCTTAGATTATACTTCATTGCATTTCTAGTAATTAAACTATGTATACTTATAGAAAAATATTAGTAAAGTGTCATTATTTTTGCGCGATAACATTGTTAGTAAATAACAAATATTGTATTTGTTTTTCGTAAAATTCTAAAAATATATAGAAAGAAAGCGTATACAAATAATTTATTGAACAAATTGTTTTTTCATATATGCTAATCTATTTGAAAAAATTGGTATTATATTCACTTTTATTTTTTAAAAAAAAGTTTGTCAAAATGTATGTCAAGCTTAGTGAGATACCTTTACGTGTCGAAGAAACCAATCCATTAATATCAGCAAATAATTTTGAAAACATTAATAAAGTACAGTACACTTTTGCTAACAAAATTAAATCTATACAGAACGTAAATATTCTTTTTTTACTCCAGATGATGATTACAAATCACAAATATAATTTCGAGAGCAATTATCTGCTCTCATCATCTGGTGAGATTAGCAGAGATCAGTTATCCAATCAAGAATAAAAACAATTATCCCTGCTAAACGTTAAAAACAGATCTATTTGTATCCTTGAATAGATAACTAGTGTCTCCTAATCTCACATGATGATGAGAGAAGACAATTGTACTGGATGTGGTTTGTAATCATTGTCGGAAGAAAAAATAATACATATGTATATTTTTCAACTGCAGCAAATTTATTATAGCTTAAAATTGAATCTGTGAGCAAAATACACTTATTTTAACGAAGCAAAAATTTACAAAAACTGGGGAAAACTACGTGAAATATTACGCTTCCAAAACGTTAAAGGGCAGGAAATATGCTCTTGTATTTGTGAAACATTACAATAAAATATGAAAACCTCTGAATTTTCTCATTAGACCTTCACCTAATGGTTTATAAAGATTACAATGTCTTGAAGATTAATTAAAATAAGTAAGAACACATATTCAATAAATTCAGATGAGTGAAAGCCATTTTACTCATTTAATTACAGTTCACAAACACAATACATAGCTGCCATTTTTTACGCTTTTTTCCTACCACAGAAATTTTACAGTAAATTTTACCTTATTAAATCACCGAAATCCCGTGATTCAATACGGCAAAAATTTCTATTAATTTTTAGTGGTAACAGAAAAGCGTAAAAGTTGACAGCTATGACAATACGTAACATCACAACATCAAGATAAACTGAGACTAATTACAGCAGAAATAAACAAAAGTAAATAGATGGCGTTACCATGCAGACAGAGTTTTACAATTATCAGTGCTGCCATCAGTGCCCAAGACAATTAACAGAAATAAAGACACCATAGTTCCCTTTCACTTAATATTTGAATCGGGTAGTAGCTCTTCTAATTCTTGTAGAACGTCTAGGTGCCTGTAGGGAGGAATGAGAAGAATTCGTTTTTAAATATTCAGCAGCATCATTAAATGTACTAATTAGATCAGCAGGTTTTGGAACTGGAGGTATCATCTCAGAGTCTTCTGGTTTAGGACTTGGAGTATTTGGGTCGAAAGAGTAAGCTGGTCAAAGATCTGTGACACTAGGATGCATTAGTTGAGAATCACCTTGTTTAACAACTGTATTTTCACTTCTGTAACTTTCTGTATCACTTTCTTCAGAATTTGTATCATGAATTAAATGTACCTTTGAACCTACGTCCGTTATCTGATATACATGTATTTTCCAAATATTTGAACTAACTCGAATTCTATAATGTAGCTTGCGAAAATCTACTTCTTATTTATGCTGAGGAAAGAAATTTCCGATATCTGTTGTGAGAATCGACGTCTCACTAACAGAATGAACTTCACAAAATTAACTAAATTTCCACTTCTATTAGGAGAATTCACCTCTCGCTAACAGAATATAATTCTCACAACTTCGAAGTAATATTCTCACAATACACCTAATTCACGAACAGAATATTTTCTTTACCGAAGAACAACTTTCGTTTCCGGGCCGTGAGTTGGGCGTCATTTTATATTATATATATTCTCCTTCTTAATCTATTATTTTCTATGAAATTTGGTGCTCTATTTTTGTCATTTTATGTGTTTCTTGGAATTAAAATAACAATAACAATATCCCATTTCTTAACGATTTAACACTGTAAAGTCTGCCAAACTATTTTAAAAGCCTTTGAGGGGCAAAGTGTTTCTGATACCAAAATGTTGATAGGATTGATTCACACCAGGATTCACAAACAAATTTATTTGAAAATAGATAAAAGCATTTCTTCACACACACACACACACACACACATTACACAAGGAAAACTCTATTTCAAAATTCAGGTGCAAAATGTGGCATTTTGGAATTAAAGTTAAGTGGGATAAATTATATCCCACCGCCCTTCAAGGGATTAATACTAGTGTAAATGCCCGTCCATGGACGGAGGGTAGAAATCATGGTTTTCACTTAAAATTTTAAACAATTGCTAAACATATTTAAATACTATTAATCGACAGTAAGGAATTCATTAATATTTGTTAAATTAATTATATTAATGATTGTTAAATTTAGTGTTAAAAGATTTAATGGACGAAAGGTTTTTTTTTTAAATTTTATCAATAAATGTAAAAAATGAATGACTCACTGCAACAGCTCATTGTTTACATTGCCAAAATTATAGATGATTTCTGAAATGGTTTGTCGGTTACGCAGATCATTGACATTTAGTCAGTTTAAACTCAATAGACAATATTCTCGTGACGTCAAAGTAAATATGTATTTTTATTCATTTATGAAAGTACATGTGCATAAACCTGCAAATTAAAAAATATACGTCCAAAAAGCCACGTATCGTAATATTTTTCATTATTTTTTTCTCTGCAACGATGGAAGTAACACATTGTTGTAATATGGATGGGTTCGCATCGGAATCAGCCAGGGTTGCTATTTTATCCACTTTTTTGTAAAAAGTCCGGGACACCGGAAAATATTGGACAAAATGGACGAAATTGGATGATATGGGCAAAATAAAAATTGCTGATTTTTCATTTTTCTTTTTACATATAAAGTTATTGCTATGATGTAATAGAATTATATTCCTACATTATTTAATAATAATAAAATATATTTTTTTCAATTAATCATTTAATTAAAATATAATTACTGAATATTAATCGTAATGTAATAAATCCACAAACAAAATGTTGATTACATGTTGGTACAATTAATTTTAGACAATATTTTACTGTAAAAATATTCTTATGCTACATATGTCAAACAGTTTTGATTAAGTTGAGTCAGAACCTAAACCAAAACTGAAAACTTGAACAGAAACTAAAAACCTAAACCAAAACTAAAGAAGCTGAACTTAAACTTAAGCTCTCTTATTCATAATGAATTTTATCAGTGATGGAGTTGATTGTCTTTTATTTTAGTCTATAGTTCTGTCTAAGAATTCCAGTCATCACGTAGCTAAACGGTTTCTAAATTCTTATGGTGGTGTAATGCCTCAAATTCCTAACGAAACTCGGTGGAACTTTTGAAAATTAAAAAATATACGTCCAAACAGCCACGTATCTGAAGGAAGGAACATGTTGAGGAACAACATGTTGAGGATTAATGTTGAGGAACAACATGTTGAGGAACAACATTAAATGTTTGGTGATGTATGTGTAAAACAAAGATGTTTTCTTGAAAATTATTGATGAACATGAAGAAGTAGATACAGACATAATTAACAATATTTCTTTATATAAAGAAGTGAAACATCTGATCAGTTTGTTGAAATCCATCAGTATTTCACTGGATATGCTACAAACAGATTCCTCTACTGTTGCAGATGTAACCAATGAATTCTTGACACTTTTGAAATCTGAAGAACTTGGAATTTATAATAAATGTTTAGAGAAAAGATTTGATGACTGTATCACGCCAGCCCACATTTTATCATACATGCTGCATCCAAAATACACTACGTGACATTGAAAATGCAACACTAAGAAAGAGTGGCCAGAAAGTGATGAAACTCGACAAACAGAGAGTAACAGCAACGAACAATAAGTGATCTTAATTTCAAAATGATATTTATAATACAGAGCGAAAACAGAGCGAAAACAGCGTGGGCTCAGTAGGATGTAGGATCACCGTGGACGGCGATTCACGAAACAACACGTCTAGGCACAGAATCAATGAGAGTGCGGATGGCGTCTTGAGGAATAGCTTTCCATTCCTTGTCAACCATTTGCCACAGTTCTCCTTCTGCACGCGTCAGTGGCAGGGTCTGCAAACTGCGTCCTATCACATCCCAAATTCATTCTATTGGTGAGAGATCAGGAGAGTACGCTGGCTGGAGAAGCATCTGTACACCTTGCAGCGCACGTTGGCTGATGCGATCAGTATGCGGTGGTGCATTATCCTGCTGATAAAGGGCGTTGTGCAACCCCTGAAGGTAGGGGAGTGTCACTGGCCACAGCACATCATCTGCGTATCGTTGGGCCATCACAGTGCCCTGCATACGAACTAGAGGTGACCTGGAAAAGTCCGCAATTGCGCCTCAAACCATGATGCCGCGTTGTCACGCGGTGGGGCGTTCCACAGTTGCTGCTGGATTGGACTTGTCTCCACGTTGACGCCACACTTGTACGCGGCGACTATCACTGGAGAAATAGAAGCGTGACTCATCTGAGAACACGACCCTGTGCCATTCCGTCGTCCATAACGCCCTAGCCCGGCACCATTGCAGACGTAGGCGTCTATGCTGTGGGGTCAATGACAGTCCTCTTAACAGACGCCATGAGTGCAAGCCACTAGCAATCAATCGACGGGAAATGGTTCTGGTCGATATGGAAACATCCAGGCTGTCTTGAATATGCTGCAGAATGGAAGTAGAAGTGGCTTTCAGGTTCGCCATCGCTTGTTAGCGTATGCGTCGATTAACGCGTGCTAACGTCACTCTGACTGCATCGACACCCCTCAAACTCGCCACGTTTCCTAATTCGGACCATCTTCGCCACAGCCGGTGCACTTTGGACGCGTCTAGGTATGTCTCAGTTGAGATTTGCCGTATGGACCAAACTGCTTTTCTCACCCCAATCGCCATGCCCCTCGTAAAATCGTCTGTCTGCTGGAACAGCCTCCATGGACGGTGGCCTGGCATTCTCTGCTATTACACGCGTCTCTAAGACAAGAATAAAATTTCTACGATGATTTCCCTAGCAGACGTAATGGTACGAATATTGCCCATTCTGCAGGTTCCTTCCCTTATATCTAATTCAACGTGCGCTGGAGAGCTGCGCATTTCTCATCGTTTCAATAACTCGGTGACGTGCGTCTACTCTGAAATTTTCATCAATTTCTGCCTAGTCCTTCTTGGTGTTGCATTTTCAATGTCGCGTAGTGTACATGAGTGAGGGACTTACTAATGACTAAGAAGAAATAGCAAGGAAATGAGTGAATGACATTGATAAGAAAATTTGGCAATGATTGTTAAACTTTCCATTAAGGCATCTCCACTTCCTGATACATATTTTTTTGATGCAATCAAAAATGATCTATCACCAGCAGAATGGTGGGAATCGCTGAAAAGATACAGTGACTTAGAAAATATTTAAAATTTTGCATGTCATCTTTTTCATTGCGTAGCCTCATCAGCAAGCATTGAACGTATTTTTTTCCAATTCAGCATGATTCAAAACAAACTTATAGGCTTTTATTACAAACTGCTACAAACTTTTTAATGGCTTATAAAATGTTAAATTCTAAAAACAAACAACTTGCTCCTGATCCTTAAGCATTTGACGACTATTAAATATTTTACAACTTTTATGTATCTTGATAACAAAATTTCGTAGTATGCATTTTATGAATTTCTCTTAATTTCTTTATTATTTCCTTGTTATTTTGCATTTGATATTTTAACTAAAAGAAAATTTTTATCATTATATTTTTCTACTTCTTATTGATGTTCCCCCCAAAGTAAAATGTGTATATACTGAATGCTTTTATCCCTATATTAAATTATTAATGTCATTACAAGCACAGGTTTCATTTCAATGTAACATTTTCTTAATTAACATTAACTTAAATAAATAAGTTGAAACTGGTGTGAAACAATAAGAACTAAAATATCTTCTTAAAACACCATCAAAAACTTTAAAATACGCTAGGTCTTTCGGAAGATCTGAGTCTTTCTTCGTCAGGCGCAAAAAGACGTGCTTCTACTATGAAAGCAGCAGCAAGACTGAAATGAGAGATAAGGGAGAGGAAACAAAATGAAACAACAGCCAATAGGAAAGTAGAAATTAACAGCCAATAGGAAAACAGAAGGGGAAGACAACAGCCAATCACAGAAGAGTAAAATCAAAACAATAGAATACAAAATAGAAGGGGAAAAATTTTAATAAATAAATAAAAATTAATGAAAATAAAAATAAAATGAATAAACACACAAATATATTAAAAAATGGAAACAGATGAAAATTAAGAATTAAATAAGTAACCAAAGCATATAAATATATATAAAAAAACAGACTAATATTAATCAATACAAAAATAAATTATATGGAAGTACTGAAGAGGTTTTTCCAAGCAGCAGAGAGCATTGTGGAATTAGATTAATCATTAACAATAGAAGGTAGACTCAATAGGAGCAATCAATTTGGTGAGAGAAGGTTTGCAAGACTGCGAAAAATTTAAACCAAGATCTAAAATGCTTTTTTGCTCAGGAGTTAAGATATGAGAAGAGAGATTAACGATGCAGTTCTCATTTGATAGATCCTTATTTGAAAAATGAGACTTTTTTTGCTTATTGCACAATTTTCTTCATTGTCTTCATTTTCTTCCTTTAAACATAGTAAAGTCACTCCTTTTCAAAAAGAAACTCTTCGTCACATCTTTGCGGATACTATTTCTAATACCAACTCAAAATATAAACCTAATATTTCACGTTCTCAATATATCGCTCTGAATAAGCTTAAGTCCAATGATAATCTTATTATTACTAAAGCTGATAAAGGTGGTCAAATTGTTCTTATGGATAAAGCAGATTATTCTGATAAAGTTTATGCTCTCTTATCTGAAGGTCCTTATGTTGAAGTTAAAAAAGATCCTACTAATTCGCATCTTTCCACTCTCAAGAAAGCTGTTAAGAATTCTGTTGTTTTAAATGACAACACTAAACATTGTATTATTCCTTCTTCAGCCATCTGTGCTCGTTTTTATGCTTTGCCTAAAGTTCATAAAACCAATGTCCCCTTAACACCTATTGTCTCTAATATTGGTACTGTTACTTATCCTCTTGCCAAATTTTTAACATCCATTTTTTCTCCTTTATGCATTTCTAATTCTCATAGGATAAAAAATTCTTATGATTTTGTTGGTAAATTAAAAAATATTAACCCATCCAATTGCTCTATGCTTTCTCTTGATGTTAAATCTTTATTTACTAATGTTTCGATTGAAGGTGCTCTTTCTTGCTTAGAAACAAGATTACGTGAATTTCATTTCTCTGATACTGAAGTCAAAGATTTTGTTGATTTAACTAAAATTTGCATCTCTCAAACTACCTTTGAATTTGATAATAAATTTTTCAAACAATCAGACGGCTTAAGTATGGGTAATCCTTTATCTCCAATTCTTTGTGATATTTATATGCATTATTTTGATGCAAAATTATTTAATCTGGTTAATTTTAAATGTTGGATGCGTTATGTTGACGATACTTTTGTTTTAGTTGATAATCCTTTTGATATTTCTACCATTCTTCAAACTGTCAATTCTATCGACCCACATAATTCAGTTTACTTTTGAGTTAGAAATTTGTAATAAACTTCCTTTCCTTGATGTTTTAGTTATCAAATGTGATTCTTCTTTCAAAACTTGTGTTTATAGAAAACCTTTTTCTGTTTCTAACCCACCTCATTCTCTCTCAAATCATCCTGTCAACCAAAAAATCGGTGTATTTTTTACGTGCAATAATGCTGTGAAGAAATTCAATAGACCTTCTAATAAATCTACTCTTTCCAAATCTGTGAAAAGCAAACCTGATAATTTGGTTGTCCTCCCTTTTTACCCTCCTTTATGTTTCAAATCAGCTAAAGTTTTAAGACGCTTCAATTTTAACATTATCTTTAACCCTGTCAATAAATTCAAATTCCCCTCCACCAAATCTCCTGTTCCTGATCTTCGTAAATGGGGAATTTATAATGTTCCTTGTAATGGTTGTGATTTATCTTATATTGGTCAAACTAAAAGAAATCTCGAAATCCGCTTAAAAGAACGCTCTCGTTATGTAACTAATCAAGAAATTTCTAAATCTTCTATTGCCAAGCACTATTGGGATTCCGGCCATTGTTTTAATTTTAAAAATGATAAAATTATCTTTAATGCCAATAGTATCTCTGAATTGGACTTTCTTGAAAATTTAGCTATTTATCTTAATCGTGAAGTTATTGTTAATGATAAATCTGATTCCACAATGCTCTCTGCTGCTTGGAAAAAACCTTTTCAGTACTTCCATATAATTTGTTTTTATATTGATTGATATTAGTCTGTATTTTTATATATATTTATATGCTTTGGTTAATTATTTAATTCTTAATTTTCACCTGTTTCCATTTTTTAATATATTTGTGTGTTTATTCATTTTATTTTTATTTTCATTAATTTTTATTTATTTATTAATTTTTTCCCCTTCTATTTTGTATTCTATTGTTTTGATTTTACTCTTCTGTGATTGGCTGTAGTCTTCCCTTCTGTTTTCCTATTGGCTGCTGATTTCTACTTTCCTATTGGCTGTTGTTTCATTTTGTTTCCTCTCCCTTATCTCTCATTTCAGTCTTGCTGCTGCTTTCATAGTAGAAGCACGTCTTTTTGCGCCTGACGAAGAAAGACTCAGATCTTTCGAAAGGCCTAGCGCATTTTAAAGTTTTTGATGGTGTTTTAAGCAGATATTTTAGTTCCTAACATTAACTTGTTATTTCATAATATGACTTTTTTTTAAAATAAGATCCGAGGCTGTCAAACATTTAAAAAAAAATATTTCTATTTTTAATTTTGTAAACTGATTATTAATTGCAATGGAACTTCTATATGACAGATAAACAAGTTAATATTTACTGCAAATGTATATGTTTTACAATTTCTACTCAGTACATTATAACTTAATATTGATATACATTTTATTTATAAACATGTTTGCATAAAAAAGCTCCTAGATGAACTGAACTTAGTTTTTCATTTTAAGCAAAATATTTCACATGCTGTTGTGTATATAAATATGTACATGTGATATTTTGATATAAAAGTTGTTTCTTAAACGGGAAGAATGGATACATTTATTTATTATTGTTAAATACTGCATTTTCAATTTAGAATTTCAATTTATTAAAAGTGGACGAAATAGACGAAATGGACAAAATAATATTTTGTCCAAAATGGTTTTTTCCAGGAGCTATGATACTCTGTCTTTTACATCCTTCGTGCATGAACTCGCAGACCATCTTTATCATGACAATCTATAACGAGATTTTTAAAAACACAGTTTTAAGTTCCTTTCTTTATGTTTTATGAATTATGTTTTTTACAGTGCCCTGTATCAACCTAATGTAAAAATCATTTATTGTATAAAAAACCAGGGTGAAAAATCCATTAATTTAGTCAAAATTACAGGTCGTCTCACTTCAATCCAATGTCGCATTTTCGTTCATAATTTTAATAGTAGTGAAGATATTTTAACAAAATTTGCAACAGACTCATTTTTGTAATAATTATAAGCATACTTTAACGATTTCGATAAACTATCTTCATTATTGTTGAAGTTATGAACAAAAACGTGACTTCGGATTGGATGAGTGAGACTCCCTGTATTTTTTACTATATAAATGGATTTTCGAAGCTGCTTTCCTGTACAAAAATTGTTTGTTACAGTGTCTTGTACTAACCCTTAAAGTTTGTACCATTCATTTGAAATCACCCTGTATATATTCTCTTATTATATATTCATGATTTAATGGAGCTTTCAGTTAAATTTTATCTTAAACTCTCAATTTTCTATGTAACATGTTGCATAAATTTACTCTTTTCTATTTGTTCAGTTTGTTAAAAATCAATTAGCTCAAAGAATTACGAACAGAGACATGTATTGTAAAGCCAGAAGGGATTTCAATGAAAATAGATAAACGCAGATTATTTCTCTTTTGAAGAAAATTCTAATGTACTTAAAATTGATTTAAGATAAATAAAAAAATCAATTGATGGCGAATCACGTAATGAATAATATTTTTAATTAAAATTTCAATAGCGTTAAGAGATACTTTTGAAGAAGACAGAAAGTTAAACTAAAAGATGTTTAATATTTGAAACTTTGCACTTCAAAGCACTTTTATTCAATATCCTTAATAAATATTTGTCTGAAAATGATTATCTAAATTCTTTGAGATTATAACATTTGGATTTCGTATTTTCCATTAACAGGTTACCGGGAAATTGTCTGAAAGAAATGTTTATACAAGGAAAATGTGTCTTGGAATACCTAAGTTCATTAACTCGTAAAAATCGATTTCGACATTTTTGTTATTGAGTTCAACGCATTTATTGAGAATACACTTGAAGTTCATTGCTATAATAAAGACTTCTAATTATGCAGTCAATGGAAAGAAATATAGTTAAAAGTAAACTAATTACTGAAATATTTAAGATAAATTAATTGAAATTCAAAATAAAAATAAATTTTAATCTCAATGTTATTATAGGGTTCAGTGCTCTTGTTTTCATCTCATTTATGTAACGAAGATTTATCGAAAACACAAAGTAATCCACCACCCCCTAAATACTAGGCCTGCGTACGGACAGAAATGGCGGCTGCCGCACTCGGATTTTTTATTTATTTATTTATTTATTTATTTATTTTATTTTTTGTAGCGTTTGAATGGTTTCTCGAACTTTAACACCAATAATTTCTGAAAGTTTTTTTCGACTAGTTTTTCTGCGATCAAATAAGTCAAAGAAAACTTTTAGATATTATAGGTGTTAAAGATCAAGGGATCGTGCAAATGCTGAAAAAAAAAATCTTCAATTTTGTCAGCGCACAGGCCTAGTATTCAGGGGGCGGTGAGTAATCAATTGATGACGAATCATGTAGGGAATAAATGTTTTTAAATAAAAATTTCAATAATGTAAATAGCTATTAATGTAAACAAAAGACAGTTAAAGTACGTAAGGTCTAATTATTCCATTTTTGTACTGTAACACACTTATTTTGAATACCTGCAATAAACATGTGACTGAGAGGAATGTTTGATTTATTTGAGACTAAAACACGTCGATTTTGTATTTTCTAATAAAATATTGTTTCCTGTGCAGTCATCTGAAGTAAATGATTATAAAAGGAAAATGTTTGTTGAAATACTTAAGTTAATTAACTCAAGAAAATAAATTTCGTCTGCTGTATTGGTTTCAATGCACTTAATTTGAATATTCTCGAAGTTCATTGATTTAATAAAGTCTTTCATTAAAGCAGCCGTTAATGTTAACTGGAATCGATTTCATCGTTTATGTCAGATTCGGTGTTCGAATCGCGCAGGGGAAGGTGGAGCACAATGGAACACTTTTTAGATAATGAAGTTTTAGACATTTTATTATTTAGTTAATTTTTACCAAAATTATTTTGGCCTGCAGTTTAGACCTTCCGGCCTCAAATAAAATGTATTCCAATGCATTATTCTATCTAAGCAAATGTCAATAAAAATATGAAAAAAACACCTTTACAATGTCTAAATCTGCCCCACCCAGTAGGGTAGGTTGGGAAACTGACGATAAAACTTTAATGCACACAAAATACGAAGTTAAATGGACGAACAATTCCTTATTTATAGGCCAATGGTCTAACAAGTAATAATTTATATTATACTAAACATTACATGAACGTATGCAATAATGCATTAGCATGATATACCTATGCGTGTGGACAGGAACAAGAATATTCGTTTAATATAAAGGGAAACTTCATTAACCCATTAAGGACGTAATTATGTTTCTATTTTAAAATGGAAAAATTGCATTTCGTACCAGTTTTATAGAATTGCAACTTTAGTCCCCTTTTACCGCGGAATTCCGGGCAACAAATAAAGCCAATATTTCTCTAAACAAATACTGGTACTTAAACAGCAAAATGATTGTCAGCTATTCCGTTACCATATGGTAACGCTAGTCCTTAATGGGTTAAGCAATACAATTTGTATTTGAATGGTAAAATATCATTATCTTTACAGAATAGTAAATATGTGTTATTATATTTCAAATAATCATTGAACTAATAATTGCTGTTTATCTAAAAGCATCAACAGCACTGGGTTTTCAACAATTCATATCCGCGTTAAGAGCTTCTTTTGAAGAGAAAAAATAGTCAAACGAAAGTTTTGTAGAAAAAGGATAAATCTGAGATGAATTTCTCAATTCATGGACATTAAAACTTTTGGGTTTCATATTTTTCTTTTAAAAGACTGTTTTACAAGTAATCGTCTAAAATAAAAAAAAGTAAAAGAATTTTTTTAAAAATATTTAAGATAAGTTAATCAACTTATAAAAATAATTTCACATAAGAATCAATTTATTGAGTTCAACGCTCTTAATTTCCTCGAAGTGATAAAGACTTCTAATTAAAGGAAATATAGAATTGCTTAAAAAAAAACATAGTTTTAAAAAGTAAATATCAAACTCTTTATCTCCGAAACGGCCCCGCTGGGTGGGGCTGGTTGGGACACTGATGATAATATCTTAATGCATACAAAATACTAAATTAAATGAAGGAACAATTCCTGAGTTATAAGCCTATGGCCTAACAAGTGACAATTTACATTATACTAAGGAATTAAATGAATAAAAAATGTCTATCACATTGAAAAATTGCTCTCGTTTAAATTCTAAGTATGGATGTGTTTGTCTCACTATCTAACTGTATTTGCTGATAAGCCATATATATAGATTCCTGTGCAGATGCTTGTGAAAGGTAATCCACCAAAATTCCTTCTGCGGAATTGGTAAATACCAAACGACCTTTCTATTTTGGTTTCATATTTGAACTTTTTATTAAGTTGTAGTGGACTAAACTCTCTTTTAAAGGTATTCTTGTTTTGTGAATGCGCACGTGTTGTCAACATTTAGCTTGCATGCGATATCTGTACTTTATTTTTATCTAATTTTCCGATTTATGTTTGGAGCTCACGGAGTTTGCGGTTACTGATTTTCGCAATAAGTTTATACAAATTTATCATCGTTGGTCGATCTGCAAGGTATAAAAGGGGAAGCGAATGGTTGTCTTGGAGGATTTGGGTGAGTACTTCCAGCTTGGTAATCAAGGCCTGCATCGACGAAGTAAAGTTTTGAATTCGAAGGGTGCTGAGTGCAATCAAATCTTGCTGAGTAAAATTGTCCTGTTTGGGTAAAAGACTTTGAATTATAATCGTAATAATATTATAAATCCGATTGTGTGCAAATGTTAGGCTGAAGCCAGCGTCAAAATGGAGAAATTAATTGCCCTGTATCTTTGCATATAGGTGGATTATAACCCGGAAATGAACATAGACTGGTTTTTGTTTATTTTATTCAAATACTTTTCTTAATAATTCAAAATTTGATTATTTTCATAGAGAATCAATGGACATTTTTAGATAAAATTTAACCATTTTACTTTATCGTTGCTAGGGTTTTGATCGTTGCCAATAAATAAAAATGCGGAAAAATAATTTTTCCCCATCAATTAAGTTTCAATTGAGCGATTTTCACGTGAAAAATGAAAATAATTCAAAAGAAGATGAATTGCTGTGATATTTGAAACAACAATATGGAGTATTTGTTATTATACATGAAGTATGAATATCGGTTATATTAAAAAGATCTTTTTCTGTCAAAAACTGCGTTATAATTAGAAAGAAGAATTAACAATAATTATATTATTAAGAAAAAGATTTCGCTTGAACCATGGAATTTTAAAAAGGATCCTCCTTGGCTTGAACAAATATGACGTCATAAATAAACTATGTATTTTCAAATATTCGTAATATTACAAAGAGCATGACTATCAGTGTATAATAAAAGTATATACATAATGGACGTCATATTTAAGATGAATAACTGAAATATTTTTTTGATACTGATTAATAATAAGCTTGAATATCAGTTACAAACAGATGTGAGTTTTCTGCTAAAATTCACGTCATTATTGCAAGGAAAAGAAAATTAACAAGAATTATATCATTGAAAAGAGATTTCTCTGGGATCAAAGTGACGTCATAATAAAACGTGATTTTTTAAATATGTTTCAAATGGATCGTGTATCAATTTCATACATTAATAATCACTGAGTAAAGTGAAATAATAGAGAGGTAATGAACCGTAAAATCGGCTTGCAATATGAAGCCGGTTATCACTCGAATCATTAGGCCCAAGGGCTGACTTCATTGGATGGAGAGAGACTGCATGTGGAACAAGGACCGGATTCATTAGACGGGAAGAGGTTTTCAAAGCATGCCGCCAGTTGTTTGGGCCGACTGTAGGGTTGCATTTTCAGAATCACGCCAAACATGAACATTTCATCTCTATTTATTCTCTGAACTCTGTGATTAATAATACAAGCATCAGTAAGATTATTAGGAAAAGAAAATTGAACACAAGTCTATTAAGTTAAAATCTGACTGTGTGTATTTCGCAACTACTCCTCGTAATGCAACGCGATTTACTTAACACCGGTTATCATTGATTCGAGGATGTCATATAAACTCTGAGAATTTAAAATTTTGAATAAGATTCCGAGATATTAATATTTTTTTGTAAATTTTAACGAAATTTCTCTAAAAATGGTACTTAAATTACTGCATTTTTGTGGATACAAAAGGAGAAATAAAACGGATTAATATATTTTTATGCCATTTTCTCATTAAAACTGAAAAAAAAATTATTTTATTTTCAATTTGAATGGTTGGTGAAAACAAAATCTTGATTACAGTAAAATTTCCGAAAAATAAAAACATATTTCCACATATTCAAACTTTATGAATCAATTTATTGTGCAGAGCAAAAGTCGCCTGTCAGCATATTGTCAAGAAATCAAGATTTGTTGCAGCTATAGATTAAACCAAGGACACAAATTTGCTGTTACATGCAAACGTAACACTTGCATTTGCAAAGCTTTTTGCAACCCCAAATTACATGCAAACGTAACATTTACATGTAATTTGCACCCAAATTAATTTTAATTTGAACCGTAATAAATGTTAATTTGCAAAGAAAATTACATGCAAAAGTAATGTTTACATATAATTTGGGGTTGCAAAAAGCTTTGCAATTTAAGTGTTACGTTTGCATGTAATTTTGGGCTGCAAAAAGCTTTGCAATTGAAGCTCCTTGCATTTAGGTGTAGAATTATTCCTCCCTATTCACAAGAATCGAATTTAAAGAAAAAGCATATACTATTTCCAATGAATTATTTTTAAATGATGGCAGTTAAAACATTTCTGAAAGTCGTTAAAAGTAAAATGGTTTATCAGGTAAAATTGACATTTATTTTTACCCAATTCATCGATTTACACGATTTTATTTTGCCGTCCTTTTTCTATTGGTTGCAGTTTCCTTTTCGCGGTTATTTGGCACAAAATTTTACTTTTTTTAGACTGATTTATGTCAAGGCCCCTATAACAAAGAAATATCATATTTCCTTCTATGAAATGTGGTAAAGAGTTAGTTAATTATTTACGTTTTTAATTATCGGGAGTGAACTATTTTGCTTGATTAGTACATTTATTTTTCTTTTAATGTTACGTGACGAAGTCACGGGTAACAGCTAGTAATATTATAAATCCGATTGTGTGCAAATGTTAGGCTGAAGCCAGCGTCAAAATGGAGCATTTAAAGATCCTGTATCTTTGCATATAGGTTGATTATATTCCTCAAATGAACATAGGCTGGTTTTTGTTTATTCTATTCAAATATTTTTCTTAATAATTCAAAATTTCGTTATTTTTATAGAGAATAAATCAACATTTTTCCATACAATTTAACCATTTTACTTTATCGTTGATAGGGCTTTGATCGTTGCCAATAAATAAAAACACGGAAAAATAATTTTTCCTCAACAATTAATTTTCAATTGAACGATTTTCACGTGAAAACAGAAAATTATAAAGAATCCAAAAGAAGATGAATTTCCGTGATATTTGAAAGAAAAATATGGAGTATTTGTTATTATACATGAAGTATGATTATCGGTTACATTAAACAGATTTGTTTCTGTCAAAAACTGCGTTATAAGTAGAAGGAAAAATTAACAATAATTATATTATTAACAATAGATTTCGCTTGGACCATGGAACTATGAAAAGGATCCTCCTCGGCTTGGACAAATATGACGTCATAAATAAAACATGTATTTTCAAATATTCGTAATAATATAAGGAGCATGACTATCAATGTATAATGAAAGTAGATAGATAATGGACGTAATATTTAAGATGAAAAACTGAAATATTTTTTATTGATACTGATTAATAATTAGCTTGAATACCAGTTACATACAAATGTGAGTTTTCAGCTAAAATTTACGCCCGGATTGTCAAAAAAATAAAATTAACAAGAATTATGCCATTAAAAAGAGATTTCTCTGAGGAAAAAGTAACGTCATATTTGAAATAAAACGGGAATTTTCAAATGTGTTTTACAAGGAGCGTGAATAAGGATCGGTAAGTTTATAAAGTAGATGTGTTTCACGCCATATTTAAAACGAGAAATTTAAATATTTTTTTTATCAATACCGATTATTAAGCATGAATATCAGTTACATACAGATGAGAGTTTTTTGCCAAAAACCACACTATGATTATTAGGAAAAGAAAAATAAATACGAATCTATTATATTAAAATCTGACCGTCTGTTTATATTTCGCAACTACCTACTTTCAGATTGTCGAACGCAACGCGATTTACTTTACACCGATTATCATTGATCCGAGGATGTCATAAACTCTTAGAATTAAAAAAAAGGATTTAAATTCCAAGATATTATTATTATTTTTTTGTAAATTTTAATGAAGTTTCTCTAAAAATGACATCTAAATGATTCCAATTTTGTGGATAAAAAAGACGAAATAAAACGGATTAATATATTTTTTCTCATTAAAACTGAAAAAAAGATTTTATTTTCAATTTGAATAGATGATGAAAGAAAAAAAAATCTTGATTACAGTAAAATTTTTGAAAAATAAAAACGTATTTTCACATATTCAAACTTCATGAATTAATTTAATCTGGAAAACAAAAATCGTCTTTCAACATATTTTCATTTAGAAATAAAGATTTTTTTCAGTTATAGATTAAATCAAGGAGGCAAATTTAAGCTCCTTGCATTTAGGTCTACAATTATTGCTCCCTATTCACAAGAATTGAATTTAATGAAAAAGAATATACTATTTCCATTATCTTTGAAGGATGGCTATTAAAACGTTTCACAAAGGCGTTAAAAGTAAAATGGTTTACCAGGTAAACTTGACATATGTTTTTACACAATTCGCCGATTTCCACGATTTTATTTGGCCCGCCTTTTTTCATTGGTTTCAGTTTCCTTTTCGAGATTATTTGTAACAAAATTTCACTTTTTAAAAACTTAGTTATGTCAAGGCCTCTATAACATAGAAATACTGTATTGTCTCCTATCAAATGTGATGAAGAGTTAGTTATTTATTTACGTTTCTAATTATCGGGAATGAAATATTTTGCTTAATTAATGCATTTATTCTTCTTTTAATGATACGTGAACGAAGTCACGGGTAACAGCTAGTTTGAAAATAAAGCTCTTCGGCAACCACGGGTTGCTAAATTCAGTGGAATTTATATTGTACTAACGATTTTTGTGTAATGTTTGCATTACAGCTAAAGCCGTACATAAGTGTAGAATTCGATAGTGACTTGAGCAGCCAGTAACCATATTCGTAAGTGAACTTTCGACAAACGACGAAACTATAGTTATTTTCAGTGAAAATTGAGTTAGTGATCGATCGTTGTTAATTGCCGAATAGCCCTAAATTCGTCAAATGACTCTACTACACTCCTTGCCAGATTAGCTTAAATAAAGTAGTTTTAATCCTTAAAACTGAGTTATGACTGAATTAGAAGCTAGCGGTCTTGTCGGGTACGCAACAAAGTTTCTTCTCAAATTTACGTACACAACGTCTATAAGTTCTTTTACTCAAACTACTTTCTATCAGCAGTCTCTCTAATGGACATGTTATTATTTAAAACATTTTCTGCAGCTGTTTACAACATAGAAGCATCCACAACAGACAGAGCCATCGCTAGCGTAAGCGGTCATGACTCGCTCAATAACTTTTGAGAGGACGTTTCCTTCCAATGCAAACTGAGCAGCATCACCTTTCGTCATATACGTATGCGTTTGGACAAGAACAAGAATATTCGTTTAACATAAACGGAAACTTCCTTAAGCAATAAAATTTGCATTTGAATGGTAAATATCTTTAACTTTTATCTTTACTGAAAATTAAATATGTGTTCTCATATTACAAATAATCATTGGATTAATAATTGCTGTTTATCCAAAAGCATCAACAGCACTGGTCTTTATGTCCAAAGCGGCCCCGCTAGGTGGAGCAGGTTGGGACACCGATGATATTATCTTAATGCACATAAAATACTAAATTAAATAGAGGAACAATTCCTGATTTATAGGCCTATATAATAACAACGATAATAACAACGATATAATAATAACGAGTCATATTCTAACTTCAACATTTAAAAAATAAATCAAAGCTTTGACTATATTCAATAATATCATGAACTCATTTCGACTGCCTCAATAGCTTATTTTGGGTATAACGACACCAAATAGTTCAATTTCATTCCTGAAAAATGTAACGCAACAAGAAATAGTATTTAAATGAGGTATACTTGTATACTGAGTAAAAAAAAGCATAATCAACATTCCTTTTCAGTATTAAACTTAGCAATTAAAATATACAGTATGCAATCCATAAAAGGTAACACTCTTATGGAAATAATGTGAATTTCTAAACAAATGCTAAATATTTAAATCTTGTTATGTTAAAGATTTTTGTTATTCTTGTTATATTAAATATGCCAGGCCTCCTTAGGTACAAGTCTCTGCGTGGTTGCACCAGTTTTTCACCCCTAAGAACGGCCATGACAACAAGGGACTTCCAAATTTCTTTTCATGATCTCATCAATTTTGTTATTTTATTTAAAAATTAGAAAAGAGTTGCTAGACAAAAATAACCCTTTTTCCCCTTCTGTCACATTTAACCCTTTCAGGGGCAAAGTGCTTATGTTTCTAAAATGTTGAAATCATTGAATCACACCGGGATTTAACAACAAATTTATTTCGAAATAAGTAAAAGCTTTTCTTCACGTATATTATAAAAGCAAAATTTGATTCCAAACTTCCGGTGTCATTGTGGCATTTGGGAAATAAAATTAAGTGGGATATATTATATCCCTCTGCCCTTCAAGGGGTTAAAGTCGCAATAATTTTCTATATTGCATGTAAATATTGATTATTTTGCATCTGATTTATGCCTCAAGGTTCCCACTACTGTGTGTCCTGAACTGCCCCACTTGAATTATTATCATGTAACAACTGTCAAAAAGTTGGGCTGAGCAGTACGATGTATATTTTTTAACAGTGAAATTATTACAAAGTTGGAGATACAAAAAAAAAAAATAAGAGAGAGAGAAAGAGAGAGAGAGAGAGAGAGAGAGATGAGAGAGAACGCCACACACATTTTAAACTCTAAACTGTCTCCGAACAAAACGTAAGTAGCCATTCGTCTGAAAATTTCGACTTTTTCTCAATTTATGTTAAAATAATAAGTTTAGAAGGTCGTCTTTGAAGACATACATTTGATAGGTTACAATTCATATTTTCTTCAAAAATAATTTATATATATAAATATATTTGAAATAAATTTAAAAAACCTGAATTGTAACGTATGAATTATTTAAAAGAAATAGATTTCTAGAAATTTCGAATATCCGAATCAAAAATCACAGCTCATTCAGTCAAGAAATTCTTGAGTTATGCGTAAAAAGTACCCACTTGCAATATGTTTTGCAACGATTACAAAATAATTGAACATTAGGTGTTCTCAATTTTAAAGAATCATAATTTCAAAACTACTTGATGGAATGACTTTCCATTTGGTATCCCAAGATAAAATTGCTGTAAAAACGACATATGATGTCAAAATTAGGTGTTCTTATTGAAAATTTCAGAGTTTGGTACAACTTCAGTAAGAAGACATCCCTTTGATCTTAGTGTTTTAACATAAATGGAAGGAAAATAATTTCCAGTCGAATGGTAATTTCCATTTTTTTTTCTGGGACAGTTTGGCGATTAAAATGTATTGGGTTGATCTGAAAATTCCTTCCGTTTGAAAAAACTAATTCTGCCCGTCAACTATTAGACATTAGATATCGGAATTAATGTCTAATAATTAAATGATAGAATTTTTCAGTACGAACCAATTTCCCAAATGGAAAGAACTATCCGAACAACCTAATATGCTGTGTTCAAGGTTGCCGTTTGGCCTCTTTTTATTTTGAAATTTCGCATTCATACCAGACATTCCCTAAGATTGTCTTTTCTTTATTTAATGACAGGCATTTTACAATTGCTTAAAGTAAAAATTCTTCTTTCAGAATTTCCGGTATGAATTCGAAATTCTTGAATTTAAACAAAAGAGTCCAAACTGGCAACTCTGGTTGTGTTCTCTTTTTTCTGTGGATGACTGTACATGCTTTCATTCCCACATTTTATCGCTTAAATTATTCCATATTTGGCATAATAAATCGGTTTGTGAAACAACACATCATGCAACTTTGCACCATTCAAAACATAGAAAATTAGATTAACCGTTTAACAGTTTTGCCACAACACCACTCGGGAAAGAAGACTTTGCTTGCTTCATTTTGACAAGCTTACCACATTGGTTACCACTAATTAGGTGCGTTCGTAATTATATAAATACGTCTTCGTCTAGTCCGTCCGTCTGTCCACATATAAACAGCTCAAAAACTACTCAACCGAATGATTTGAAATGTAATATATGTAATCGTTGCAGAATTTTATCAAGTCATTTCAAATTTTATGAAAATCGAATCAAACCTTAAAAAGATAATAATAAAAGTTTTCTTTATTCTATTAACTCCTATCATACATAATCTATATAGTAAAAGCGCAAGTCATGTGACTGAGAAAAACAAATACGGGCTAACCACATCTTTTTTCCATATGCCAAGCGGCCATTTTTATTCAAAATTATTTTATTCGGATAAAATTGCATAAAAGTTACATTTTTAGAAAGATTGTTCAAAAAAATGGTTTGCTTGAGAGATGCGTTACATTCAACAATCTATAGATTCTGAGACAACTTCAGTGGAAATTAGGTTAACCAAATATTTCAATACATTAGAGTAAATAAACACAAGAGATTCGTTCATTATGAATCATAAAAACATTAAACCATGGGGGTAATCATTCGCAAAGCAAGATCTCTATGGTAAAAAAAAAATCGCATTTGTAAACGTGGCATACGTAATAAGGAAACAAAAAGTCTTGCTAATTTCGCTCCTTGCAGACGACATAATTCATTTCACTGAAATAATGAGGATGATCTTTTTACATTGCGAAACTACTTATAAAACGAACACAGCTCATATGTCACGTTTAACGTACAATTTCCAACTTGTTTTTATCTGTAATCTTCGCTTTATAAGTGACAGACATTTTTCGATTATTTAAGGAAAATATTTTAGTACGGAAAAAGTGGTGGTTTGTCCGTATATTTACTTTATTCGGTCAAAAAAAATGAAGGGGGGGATTAAATTCAACCTTTTAATTTCAGATATTCCAAAATACAGTAAATCGTATACTATTCTACCCTCTATGATCCCTTAAGAAAAATAATTCCTCTTTGCAAAATCCAAGCTGAAATTAAGGTGTCCCAAGATAGGCGATGTTCTAACTTTCTCTACGAATATTTATTTTTTTAAGTTAAAATTTTGATAACGTTAAGAATTTCTTTTGAAGAGAAAAAAAGTTTTGTTAAAAAATGATAAATATGGGGTGAATGACTGAATTCGTGGATATTATAACTTTTGGGTTTCGCATTTTTCTTTAAAAGACTGTTTAACTGGCAATCGTCTAAAAAAGTAGCTTGTAAAAGAAAAATGTGTTTTTTTTTTTAAATACTTAAGTTAATCAACTCATAAAAATCAATTTCACATAAAAATCAATTTATTGAGTTCAACGCTCTTAATTTGAATACTTCTAAAGTTCACCGAAGTCATAAAAGTCTTCTAGTTAAAGGAATTATAGAATAGTTTAAAAGAAATATAGTATAAAAAAAGTAATTATCAAATTCTTTAAGACTTATGATAATGAGATTGAAAATCAATCATAAAAAGTAATTTCAGTGTTTTTATTGAGTTCAACGTTCCTGCTTTGAATAATAGGAAAATCCTAAGGTATAATATAAGTTTTTGAAAGACTCACTCTTGTATTATTTCTAAGAAAACAATTTTAGACAACAAAAAATTGATAATTTAGACATTATTATGAAATGATAGGAAGAAAATTAGAAATGATAGCATTTTATTCCTAAAAGAAAATTGCATTTTTGAAAGTCGAATTATTAAAATATAATTTTTTCACATGTAATATATATTTTTTAAATGTAATAAAAAACTCCAAGCTTATATTCTGGTACTTATCTACTATTTCCTATTAACCTCTTAATCGTCATGCCCGAGACATTCACGGGCAATGTAGGCTACTATTTTATTGTTCAGATTGTTTGATTCCCACCAGTTTTTTTTGAAATAGAGTAACTGGCTTCAATCTCCCATTATTCTATGAATATTTCTACTTCAAAAACTGATGGAAATCAAGCAATCTGAATTTTTTTAAATGTAGCCTACGCTTATCGGGCTACATTAAGGGGTTAACTTAGTTTTCATACGTTAATAAACAAAATTCCTACCTATGATATGTTGATAGAAATATTTTTCTCCTGTACTAAATACATTGCAACATGTTTCTGAAAATTAAAATGTTAAAAATTTATGCATAATGAGCTTGCGTACAATATTTCCATATTTAGCAAAACTTTCTACGCACAGAAGTGCGTAGGTAAAATCTAGATTGTTTCCATCCTGCATAAATATTTAACATTTTTATTTTCACAAACGTGTATTTAGTACAGGAGAGAAAGATTTCTATCAACGTATCATAGATAATAACTTGACTTGTTTACATATAAAAATTAAGGTAAAAGAAAATGTTTAAAAGGTTGTGAGTTTGGATAATTGATATTACACTATTATATAGACACATCTTTCAACCTCTTAACTCTACACTGCATGAATTTTTCTCTTAAAATTGTGTTTTTTTATACTTATAATAATAATTAGACACCAGAAATTTTAAGATAGATTTTTAAGATTATTTAGTAGCATATTTATGTTATTTTAGCAGGAATAATATTTTTATATAAATATAGTGCTTGCGAAGAACTTGATTTATTTATTAAAAGTTAAATAAAAAGTGTTGCCAATTGGATACACTATGCATTAGAGGGTTAAAAAAGTAAAAGAAAGGAAAGGATAGAAACGCAATAAAAATTTGGGCTTTTTATTTAAACTGTTTTAAAAATTATTTTTGTAGATATGATTTATTTTTTAAAGCAGTTTATGTAATTTAGATGATCTACTGACTGAAATTAACACGAGTTCTTGTAGAATCTTGAAATAAATACTTCATAATGTATACATAGGGTCATGACCCAATGAAGGCATAGCAGAACCGACGGCCCAATTTCATTTAGGCTTCTCTTCCTGTGGTTTCACGAGAAATTAAACTTTTTCAATATTTTCTCAACGCAAGGCACACACACATGTTATAATTTCAGTTATATAATTATTATTTTATCAATTACGCATGTTATTGAGACACATTTTCACTGCTATAAAATATCAAAATGTAAATGTCAAGGTAACTGGAATGTAAAAAATAACTGTACTAGCGTATATATTGCGTGAAATAACCACTTTATGAATATATTCAGTTGTTTTTAGAATAAGATTTTTACGAAATATAGTTTTGTTAAGACTTAAACAGAAACACATGTAGGTTTTGTTATTTTAACTACCTATTTAAAAAAAAAATGCATATTAAATTTGGTAATTTTGGCGCACTTTTTCCCCCGTCCTCTCTCTCTCTGTCGGCATATACTTTCTAGACATATACAGGTCCTACATAGAGTTATTTTATGTTTAGTATGACTTAATATTATGCTTACTAAGAATCGGTTAAATTTCATATTTACTTTAGTTTGTAGACTAGTACGCAATTCTCCACATATTTATAATTAATCTTTTCAATGCTTAAATATTTCAATTTATTATAAACAATTTAAAAAACATAAAATACTTTTTTAATCCATATTTGGTGAAATTATCTCATTTATGAATATATTCAATTGCTCTTTGTATAATTGTTTCACGAAAAATTGTTTGAAGACTTAACTAGAAATACATGTTTTTTACTAAATCATTTAAACTTTTTAAAAGGTTTAAAACTTTTTAAATGTGGTCTACCCTCCACTTCCCCAATGTCGGTATAAACTTTATTCAGATCCTAATTACAGTTATGATATGCTTATTATGTTTTTTTTTCTCATACTTACCAAGAATCCATTAAATTTCATATTTGCGTTAGTCTGTATATTAATACATAACTCTTTTTGCATTTATAGTTCATTGTTTCAATACTTAAGAATATTTCATTCTATCATAAATAATTTTAAAAAACGTAAAATGTATTTTTAATCATTATTAGATAAAATAACCACTTAATGAATATTTTCAGTTGCTTTTAGAAGTAACTGTTTCAGAAAAAAATGTTTTAAGACAAAAATAGAAACACTTATAGATTTTTTTTATAAATTAAATCGTTTAAACATTTTAAAAATGCATACTAAATTTGGTGTACCCCCCCCCCCCCTCCCCCAATTCCCCAGTAACGGTTTATACTTTATTGAAGTCCTACATGCAATTATGATATGCTTACTATGACTTGATCTTATGCTTAGAATCAATTAAATTCCATATTTACGTTAATTTGTAGATTAACGTCTTGCACTCCACTGGCACCTATACGGTGACATACTAAGTTTAACCTGAAATGATTGATTGACTACAGAATTTTGGAATGAAAATATTACTTTTATTAAGTACGTGAATAAAAAAAAAGGGCCTTTCACTAGTTTCCAAATAAATTTGCTTTTAAATTCTGGTTTCAATCAATTATTTCAGGTTATACTTAGTATGTCACCGTATAGGTGTCAGTGGAGTGCAAAAAGTTAGCACCTAACTCTTCATACATTTATAATTTGATGTTTCAATACTTAAGATTATTTCTCTTTATTGAAAACAACTTGAATAACATAAATTGCACTTTTAATCCATATTAGGTGAAATAACCATTTTATCAATATTTTCAAATACTTTTAGAAGTAACCGTTTCATGAAAAATAGATTTAAGACTTAACTAGAAAGACTTGTGGGCTTTTTAATTATTATTTTTTTAATGCATAATAAATTTGGCGTACCCTATATACCCCCCTCCCCCCACTTCGGTCTAACTAATTAAACTTTAAAAAAAATGCTTACTTAATTTGGTGCATCTTACTCCGCATACTGCCATAATATGCATACTTTACAATTAATATACTTACTATGACTATATTTAAGCTTACTAAGCTTACTAAGCTTTTAATTTCATATTTACATTACTTAGTAAATTAATACATAATTCTTCATGCATTTATTATATTCATCATTTCCACATTTAAAAATATTTCGTTTTATTATAAATAATTCAAATAAAAGTATGTACATTTTCAATCCATAATGGGATAAATAACTATTTGCGAATTCTTTCAATTGCATTTAACAATTTTCAGTTTTATGTAACGGAGTTGTTTTGAGTTGAGTTGGGTTGGGTTGATTATTGACGGCCAATTATCTACACTTGGGATATAGGCCCAGGGGGAGTGCCCTTCGTGGGGGTCTTTCTAAGGGAACCTAATCCGTATTTACGCATGGATAAATCCACGGCTCGAAGAAAACCACGAAAACTCCGAACGATTAGGCCGACGGGTGTGATTGGGATCGAACCCAGAACCTCCCGTCTACCAGCTTCGAGAGCAGAACCTCTCAGCCACTCGTGGGGCGAGTTGTTTTGAGTTTCCCTGTAAAGGAACTGTAAGTGCTATGCACGCCATATTCTATAGTAAGCGTCTTGTATTGCGCCTTAGTGATATATATCAATTTCAATATGTTTGAAATTGTGTAACATCACTAAAGAAAACCGCAAATGATATTTACCCATAGACCGTAAATGTAAAGGAATTCTTTGAGTGTACCTGTAAAGAAAATTGTAGGTGCTAACCACTTCATTTTCAATATCGAATATGAAATAGCAAACCTCAATAACATACATCAATTGCATGACACTCTGGATATATTTAAGTGAGTTACAGCACGGACAGACAGACAAACTGAATTCATAAACACTTTTCAACTATGTTGGAAAGTGTTAGAAAATGCATACCAAATTAGGAACACTTCTCCCCATGCTCCCTTTTACAGTGAATTGAACTTATACTTACTAAGAATAAGTTAAAAAATCCTTATATATTATTTCTCCTGTCAACATCCCTTTTACTCAGAAAATATGAAACGCAGAACAACGAATGAGATACCATATGAAAGGTTTTAGAACAGGCTTCTGACATAGCCCACTCAACAATTCGTTAAAACATGTTTTAGATTAAAATTTGCTGAAATTAAAAAATTAAATCGGCATTGTTTTCATGAAAGAAATGAAAGGTTTTCCTGAAATTATTGTTGCCAAAAAAAATCAAATACCACATTATATGATGCTCATAGCAATTATTATAAAAAACACCGCACGGGTTTATTTTATACTTATGATTACAAAGCGAAATTGAAATTGAAATGTTTAGATTTATATTTCTAAGTCCCATGGTTTTCCCGAAGCGGAGGACGTCATCCTCTAATGCAGTCAAAATACGATTGTTAATTTTTTTTTTCTCGCGCGTGCCTTTAGCAATCTTGGATCAGTTTTTAGTCTAACTTTGATGGAATAAATTAGATGATATTCTGGCTTGACTAACAACTAAATGTTGTTTGCAGATATTTTTATCCTTGCTTTTTCTTTAGAAGTTTAAACCTGCATCTAATAAATATTACATATTGATAAAAAATTATACTTCTCTATTATCCCGTCGACCACTTTTCATAACAAAAATCTATCGCCAAATAAACGAGAGAACGTTGCCATTGGAATATCAAAAAATAAATAAAATATAAGAATTTAAGGACACAATTGTTATTTTAATTAATAAAATAACTGCTAAATCAGTAAAACATAATGAAAAATACACGCAAATGTCGAATGTAATACCACTAGATGACGTAACAAACACGCATAATGATTTTGACATCAAGTAAATGGGACTGCATTTTTGGCGTTTAATCTTACAGTTTGGCGGTAGTTTTTTGTTATGAAAAGCGGTCGACGGGTTAATAGAGAAGTACCTAAAAAATATTAGATTTCAGTGCGAAATCTTCGCACGGGCCCTCTGGTCAGTTTCATATTTACATTAGTTTGTAGATTAGTACATAACTCTTATACATTTATAATTCATCGGTTCAATAGTTAAGAAAATTTAATTTTTTTATAAACAACTAGTAAACATAAATAGTAAAGTTTCAGAGATATTAATTTGTCAATTCTCTTCATTTAATTGTTTGCGGTGGATCGCATTGTAATTATTTTATAAAAAAAACAATGAAATGATTTAAAATTACAATACTACCGTTATGGAAGATAACAAACAAGGTAATACTTTCCATCTTGAAAACTAAACTTGCATGCATTTGAACTTTGAAGGAGGGGTGCATTAAGACCTATAAGCTATAAGCTGTTGTCTCGAATGATCGATCCATTTTTATTCACAGAGACGCATACAGGACTTCGACAAATTACATAAATCTTTTTCTTGAAGAGAACGGGATAGACAAAAAGAGGTAAACAGCACTGAAGAACACAACCGGAAACTCCACAAAGAATGTCCAACGGAGTCAGCGGGAGTCGAACCCAACACCTGCTCCTACGCTCCCAAGTGATTTGCAAAGTGGTGTCTTAACCATTCGGCCACAGAGGGCCCAAACCTACATAAAAGTCTACAATAAATGAAAGAGAAACAAAACTTTCTCTCAAAATATCAAAAATATTCATATAAAATGTAAAACAAAGGCAGAATTCATCATGCTATAACTAAATTATAATTGACAAATATTATTAGGTAATGTCAAAAATGATTTTCATTGTTAAGATTTTTTTATTGATTCGGTAATAAAAAAACAAATTCGATGGAATGACCAAACACAAATTTATAATAATTCATTTAAATATAAAAATGGTACATGTAATTTATCTTAATTGTACATTAATTAAAAGCACCTATACATTAGTGCGCCAATAAAAGATCAAATTTTTGAAAAAATATATTTAATATGTTGTTCTATATATTCCTTCGGTAACAAATGTACTATTAACTACCTAACAACTAGTTATCTGATTATTCTTAAATATTAATTTGTTATATGATACCAGGAGATCCAACCCGGAAAACCCAGGTTACAGTACCATACTACCCGTTGTTCAGAACAGGTAAAAACATTTTTTAGTTGAAAACTCTAATAGATTTTTAACATTCAGAATATTTTTAGCTACCTACTAACAACATCAGAAAATCATTTTCTATTAAAAATTCAAACTATCCAAAAACAAAATTAAATTATTTTAAAACGATCCATTCGTTTTAGCCTCATGATTTCACTATTTACAGCAGCATTTTTTTATTATGGTTATTTCAGTGTTTAACCGCGTACTTCAACATAAATGTTAAATTTGTCTTTTATTTTATTTTATTTATTTATTTAATGATGAAATTTTAATTTCGTTATAGAATATATTAGCCTGCAACAAATGATGAACTATTTATATTGTTTTAGGGGAAAAAAAAAACTTTAATCTTTCGTCTTCGGGCTGCACGCGATAGAGATGGATTTTTTTAAGAATCATGCTTGAAAGTTATTTTTTAAACCATACAAAAAAATCAGTTCATTGAGATATAGTTTTCAGACAAATTGCATTTGAAAATACGTTTTCCTTATTCGACGGTGTAAAAATTGAAATTGTCCGATGGTTAGAAGTAATTAAATCTGCGATGGGAACTGGATTATTTATATTGTTGACACCGTCAGTATGACATCAGTGTTAGTCACGGACATAAATGTACTTTAATCCATTTACAGAACCATATATCTAATGGTATTAAACATTTTTTGCTTACATATTTAAACATTAAATCAGCATTTCCATTAATTTTTTTTTTCATTTCTAAACGATTATTATATTTTGTCACTTAAATTGATGTTATATTTCGCTTAAGGTACTTACTTATTTGTTCCATTTTAAAAGTATCAGTTTCTATACGTGTTCGAGTCATTTTTTTTTCAAGTTTTCGTATATTTTATAATCTGTAATTGAGATGCTCAGTATCATTAGATCGCTTGCGATTTTATCACTCTTTCGGCATATTTTGTTGTTTAGTGTTCAAAATTAGCAGTTTTTTGCAAATTAAATATATGAAATTTATTCTTTGAACCAGAACTTTATAAAAACATGTAGCTTGACTAGTTAACTGTCGGAAAAATTAATCCTTCAATTTTTTCTTGATTAATAAGTTGTTCAGTCTGTTTTAAAAATTGAATTGACGAAGAAGACGAAATAGATTATATCCACTAATTTCACTTAAACTTTAACTTTCTGTATCTCTGCTTATAAAAAACTTATATTGTTCCTCTTGGTCTCAAAGTAAAGTACTCCCTGTTAAGATTATTCCAACTTTTTTTCGGCGACGCTTGGTTCCTTTAATATATGATATTTTATGTTGCAATGTTTGAACAAATTAAAATGGAAAAATTTCGTCGGAGTATATTGAGTAGTGAATGGTCTGATTGGTGCTTATTTGCGTTTCTTCGTTTGTCAGGCTTAATTCTTTTTAAGCTTCACTGTAAAAAATATCCGTAAAAAGTACTGGAAATTGTCCGTAAAATTTTACGGAATAGTAACTTTTCTAAAAAAAAAAAAACAGTATAATTTCCGTAATTGACATTTAGAGAATACAAATACATAAAAATGCATGAAGTTTTCCGTAAATTTAATGGAAAATGTCCGTATTGCTTTCAAAACAGTACAATTTCCGTAAATGACGTTTAGAGGTTTGTATACAGTTTAAAATGCGAATTAACTGATTGTTCTAAATATGCTAAAATTCAGCAGGGGCCCTAGCCTCATCTGAAACCCGAGCCTGGTCCGGCCCGACCTGGTTCACGAGTCTATTTTCTGACATCAGACTCAGGCCGGACCTGGAGCTTATTCTACCGGTAATGTTTTTTTAAACTAATATTGATATTGTATATATTTTAATGGATTCTTTAAACATTTGTTCTGCTTCTAAAAATTACAGAAAAATATATTTTAAATGTTTGTTTTTTCTTTATAGCGCTTTAAAATTATGAGATAGTAGGGGGTCGTATGTTTTCTTTTTTCTTTGAATATAGTGTACAATTTATTATTTTTCATCTATTTAAATACTTATTCAAGTTTTAAAAAGTTTGACTCAAATAAGCAAGTTCGTGTAGTTTTTCATTTAAATTACTTTCATTAAATTTTTAAGTATCTTCGTTGTAAAGTTTCTCATAATTAAAGTGCAGTGGAATAATTATCTTGAATTTATAATTTATGTTTGTATATTGAAGTGAGTTAGAGGGGTATACTATATCATGCTTTCTTTTTTCAAACTGGGAAGAAAAACATAAAAAAATCACATTATGCAGACTGATTTAAAAGATAGATGACGCAATAATATTTCATTCTATGGTTGACTATTTTAGAAAAAAAAAGTTCCTTTCTAAGGTTTATCTAACAAAACTTGTAGTGTAAAAGAAACAAACTTGTTTTAAACCTATTTCCTCGTACTAATAATTCTGTCAAAACTTGTGAAACTCTTTTGTATGAATTTTCTATGGAGTCATTTTATTTCTGCTACTGAACTTCAATGGTTGAACGTAAAGAAAAAAAAAGAATATATATATATATATATATATATATGGCTTTAACACTTTCAAGGGCAAAAGACTTCTGTTACTAAAATGTTGAAATATTTGAATGACACCAGAATTAACGATCAAATCTTTTTAAAAATAACTAAAAGATTTTCTTTGCGTATATTATAAAAGCAAAATTTCATTAAAAATTTCTGGGTGTCACTTGTCAGTTTGGAATTAAAATTACGCGTTTGCGCCTTGCAAACACCGCCCTTGAAATTGTTAAGCTTGTGACAGTTACAGAAAACAATCATTCTTTGCTTATACAGGAATGAGATTTCTCCGCTTTTTTGAATACCAGTATAATCTTAGAGAAAACGTTGTTCTCTTAAATCGCAAAATGTTCCGATTAAACAAAAAAACATTTTCTGTAAGATTATACTGGTTTGAAAAAAAGCGGAGAAATCTCATCCCTGCTTATAATGTGGTTTCCCAGCCCTTGAAAAAGTAAATTACATTATAAGCTTACATTTGTGTTTTTTACTTATGTTTCACTTTTTGAATAAATACTTCATTTGTTAGGACTATGTTTTATAATGTGTAATTTGACATAGCTATTTGGGGTAATAATTTCATTGCATTTGGTCAGTTATTTCTGTTTCAATGGTTAATTTTTGCAATAAGTTTATATATATATATATATATATATATATATATATATATATATATATATTAACTTGTTGCACCTTTTTTTTTTTTTTTTAACATTGTGTGTGTATATTACAGAAACCCTTTTCATTATATGGTACTGAATTATTTAGCGACATAAGTTGTGTTGCTTTTAATCACTGAACGAACATAGTGTTATTTGGATAAAAGCACCCAGATCATGAAAAAAAAAACACTGCTGTGTTCTGAATTACAATTACGTAAGGGTCTTCAGTAATCATTATTATTTTTGTTTGCTAAACAAAACGTGGATACATGTACTACATTAAATGTTATTGCATGCAAGTATTGCATGTTGCATGCTATCAGAAGCTTGTAAGTGCAGGAGAGACAATATATTGTCATAATAATTTTCAATACAGTATGTTTAGGAACAGATGTCGCAGATGCACCAGCATTGGCCCGATTTCTGTTTTGAGGGAAATCCCCTTTTTCGAATACATGTTAGACCAAAAGTGCGAAAACAGCAGATTAGTTAAATTTTATTATCAAACAATTTATTTTATTAGAAAACACAAACAATTTTAATAGAAAACACACACAATTTAATTAGAAAACACATACAATTTAATTAGAAAATACACACAATTTTTTAGAAAACACACACAATTTAATTAGAAAATACACACAATTTTTTAGAAAACACACACAATTTAATTAGAAAACACACACCCTGGCGTAGTAACGTGGCGATTTTTGCTTCCTATGGCAGCCTAGTGTTTTGTAATAAAATGAAACGTGTGTGTAAATAAATGGAATAAAATAACATAAAAACAACTAATAAAGTGTGTTAAATAAAAATAATTTTGCCAAAATAGCGCCAAACAAAAATTGCGGCAATATCGATATTCGTTCCAATTTTTATATTTAAAATTTTTAGAGAAAGACTTACATCCAAACTTCGAACAAATGTTTGGGGAGGACTAGTGTTATTATCAGCAAGAGAGGACATCAGGTCACACCACAAAAAATAATCCAAGACTGATGTAGTGACAATGTAACTGATTCAGTGGCCTCCTAAAGCCCCGATTTAAATCGTAGATTATTTTTCATACGGCTACATGTTATCCAAACTAAGAAAATACATTATCACTAGTCACACTCATTTTAAAATTGTCTTTAAGAAAATATGGGATGTAAACATGGATGCTGTCAGTGCATGCCGCGTGTAGTATGGGTTACAAAAAATGATTAAACCTGGTAAAGAAACAAAGCATTTAAAAGCACATGTAAATAGTGTTTATTTATCCTTATTTTACACGCAACTTTTTTTAGAGCTTTATATTTTAGCTATAAATGAAAGTTTAATATCGTATGAGAATTTATTGTCCATCCTGTATGTACGATAGAATGTACGTATGAAATCGTATGAGTAAGGAAAGGAGAGTATATGTAAGAATGGAGATAATATATTATGTATAGAGCAGCCAGCTTAAAAGTATTATTAATGTGATTCTATCTGGCACAATAATGAAAACAGTAAATAAAGCAAATATTTCTCTAATCTTGTTTTATATATGTGTTCAATCATAATTTTTCTCTTTGTGCAACGCAGTTTACATTAATTCCTGAGATAGAAAAATAAATATTCTTTTCAAATATTTTCTTTCCTAGATTTAACGAGATCTAGTAATAAAACAAAAAAGGGAGAAAAGAAAAGTTTATGCTGAACTGCATTAAAACGAGGTGTTCTATGAAGAAGAAAGAAACATTGAGTTTAAACAAATCTTGATGAATTCTTGACTATTTATTTCATTTCTCTTTTATTCTTCATATCACATGTAGTGGATATACAAAAAGTGATTAAAGCTGGTAAAGAAATACGAATAAAGAGTAATTTCAAAGCATGTGTAGTAAATATCATTAATTATTTTATGTTTGTTTTCCAGGCAACGCTTTTTTTTTCGTGTTTTTTATATTATAGTCATAAATAAAAGTTTAATATTGTGTGAGAATTTATTATTCAACCTGTATGTATGATAGAGGCATATAGGATGCACATATGAAATCGTATAGCTAAAGAAAGGATCAATGTAAAATAGGAGATAATATACAGGGTGATTCATAAGTAAGTATACAACTTCCATATGCTGTAAAACAGGAACCGTTTAAGACACGTTTCCCAAATGGTAGGTATACTCACATTTTTTTCCGCTGCTGTGCGAAGTGACATATTAGCGATAGCTAGTGTGTCATTCGAATATAAGTAGAAATGGCTGCGTCTCCACTTGAGAAGGAATTTTGTGTTTTTGAATTGAGCAAAACGGAATCTGCCACCGTTGTGCAACGGCATTTTCGACAACGATTTGGAAAAGAACCACTAATCAGAAAATCCATTTATGATTGGTTTAAAAAATATATGTGTGCATCCTTAGTCTCATGACACACACCAAATCGGAAGTCCATTTCAGTCCACTTTGCACAAACAGCTCGTAATTTCTAAAATTGCAAACCAATCATAAATGGATTTTCTGATTAGTGGTTCTTTTCCAAATCGTTGTCGAAAATGCTGTTGCACAACGGTGGCAAATTCCGTTTTGCTCAATTCAAGAACGCAAAATGCCTTCTCCACTGGAGACGCAGCCATTTCTACTTATATTCGAATGACACACTAGCTATCGCCTAATATGTCACTTCGCACAGCAGCGGAAAAAAAAATATGAGTATACCTACCATTTAGGAAACGTGTCTTAAACGGTTCCTGTTTTACAGTATATGGAAGTTGTATACTTACTTGTGAATCACCCTGTATTAAGTATAGAGCAGTCAACTTAAAAGTACTTATTAATGTTATTCAATTTGGTCCATTGATGAAAACTGCAAATATGACATTTAAAAAAGTGTTGTTTAATGTATGTGTTAGATGGATACATTTTCCGTTTACTTGTGCAATGTAGTTTACATTAATTTTGCAGATACAAAAGTAAACAATAACGGAAAATTATGCGTCAAGCATAGATTATGAAACACTTTCCAACACAGCCAGAAAACTGTAACGAAACTTCACCGTTAAATAGGGTGAAAGAAGATATGTAAGTAAATAGTTTAGAAAACATATAACACATTGAAAAATACAGTTTTTGAAATTACCTTCCAGTGTCAAAAAAGTAGTTGAATTATTTTGTGCAGCCATGTATATGATCAATAGGTGTGGATAATATAGCATTATAAAATTTAGTTCAGTTAGAATAGTTAGAATAATTTTTCACATTTAGAAATTTTCGCCAATCGATAGAAATGCACTCGAAATCTTTTGTAAGGCCCTCTATATTATCTGAAGGCTTTTGTACACACAACATATTAAGCTAAAAGGGAGCTTAAACCTCATTCGCAGCAATTACCAACCGTAAACGACAATATTTGCTTAGTTCTGCATATGAATTTATTTATATTCCACAAATTTCTATTAGTCTACTAAATATAGTTCAGCAAGGAAATGCGTAAACACAATTAAAAACTACCCTTAAGCAATTCACTCCCATAGTCACTCCCAAAAAATACTTACGAATGCCCTTGTGTAGCCTTGTATATTATCAACCGAGTTTATAAACGCACGCGTACCATGAAAAAAAATTAGTTAAACTTAAACACGCAAACAAAGGTCGAAAACGCACTTATTACACATAGACTGTAAATATCGCACATGTACTGTAACCAATATATTTTGTGTGTCCCTTTAAATAAGCGCAATGCACACAAGAGAGCAATTTATAGTGCACCTCAATAATACATGTAATTTTCATTGTGTTTCAAATAGTGAAAAAACACTAAATTCCACTGCAAACGATTTTTCCCTATACAACGATGTGTAACAGAATTCTTTTGTTTGAGCCTGAAAATGAATAATAAATGCTTTGCACCCCCTATTCTACAAAAAGCGTGTTTTAATGCGCTTTATAATTATATATCAATTTCATTATGTTTTAAATGACGCAGCGTCATCAAAATGCACTTGAAACGATTATTTCCCATTGACTGTAATGTAACGGAATACTTTTGATTGTTCCTTTGTAAAAAACTATCAGTGCTACAGACTTCTATTGAAATAGGGAACAATCCTATAGTAAACGACAATAACATACAAAAGTTTCAGGGCAATCCGAGCATATTTACGGGAGTTATAGCACGACAGACGGACAGACGGCAGACTGCAGACAAACCGAAGTCATAAACACTTTTCAACTAGGTTGGAAAGTGTTAAAAAGAAAAAAAGAAAGTAAATATTCTTTTCTAATATTTCCTTTCATAGATTTAACGGAATGTAGTGAAAAAACTAAAAACGGAGAAAAAGTAGAATTTACGCTGAACTGCGCTGAAATTAGCTGATGTGTGGAAAAGGAAAAAAAGTCTCAAGTTTAAACAAACTTTTAAGAATTGGTGACTAGTTTTTCTATTATTTTTGCATGAATTTTAAAAGTGTTGTAGCTAAATTTACTTCTAAAACAAAAGTAAAACACTACAAAAGTAACCAAAGTAAAACACAAGATAAATAACTAAAGTAAAACATAAGAAAACAAGAACGGAAAATCATGCATCAGGCAAAGATTATGAAAGCCTTTCCAATACTTGCTGGATATTGTTAAGAAGTTTAATTTTTTACTAGATTGAAATCAGATATCTAAATAAGTGATTTAAAAATACACATAGTTCAGTAAAAATTAATTTTCAGCAATTACAGTTCATATCTAGTAACATGTGCGAAATCTGTCGTGAAGTCTTATACGCAATCTATAGAATATCATTACCTCATGTATTCAAAATTAGATCAGTTTAAAAATGCCTACTACTGTGGAAAACGCACTTCCAGCAGTTATCGATCTTAGTGGGTGCTTTAATCGAATTTTTTCGCGTGTCTCTGTAAATGAACGACAAATGCTATACACTCTATAATCTATAGAAAACATGTAGCGCACTTCAGTGATTTTGTAATTTTTTTGAAGTATCATAAGCCAGGGCTTTACAAATTTAATAAAATCTCGTAGCCAGTAAAAAATTCTAGTCGCCAGTAAAAAATATCTACCTCTCCCCCTCTCTAATCATTAATTTTTACAAACAAGATAAGTTTTTTTTTTAATGAATTACTTGAAAAAAAATAAGAAGAAACATAACTTAAAATTATTAGTTACATGGTTTAGAATAGAACAAGATTTAGAAAGATAATATAAACTAAGTTTTTTAACGAAGTATATCAAAATTATATATCTCTGAAAAAAAATATACTGTAAAGGCTAAATTAAACGGCATGTTCGGGAAATGCTGATTATTGAATACTTCAAATGTTAGAATAGTTGAAAGCTAATTATTTCGTTGTCAAACTATTACTTGAAAGTCAGTCGCATGTTTAGTTCTTAAAGGTTCAAAGTTAATTTACAAATACGCATGCTCCTCAACATTTGATTAAAAATACAAATTTTCATTTATGATAAGTTCTCAGATTTTTTGTATATTTTTACTCATTATTAAAGTTAATTTGAAATAGAATATATTGCATCACACATTTGTTTTAGAGGAAACGTTACATCTTTCTCAGCATCATCATTAGAAATCAAATTTTGACAACTTTGCATAACATGGAAGTTGTATAAACATCTTCAAAGTAATACTTTTATAAAAGTATTACTTTATAAAAGTTACTTTTATAAAGTACTTTTATAGTACTTTACTTATATATATACTTTACTTATAGTACTTTACTTATATATTTACTTTTATATATAATTTTATAGTACTTTTATAAAGTACTTTTATAAAGTACTTTTATAAATTACTTTTATAAAAGTATCAGCTATAGCTGAGGAAAATATTTTTTTCCGCATTATAAAAATAACTTAATAAATACATCTTTTAACTCATCATTCATAAGAAGGAAAATCACACCAGGGATTTTATAGAATCTGGTAGCCAGTAAAAAATTCTAGTCGCCAGTAAAAAATATTTACTACCCCCCCCCCCCCCAACCCCCCTCCACCGTCATTGATTTTCAAAAAACTTTTTTTATGAACTAATTGAGAAAAAATAATACCAAGCATAGTTTAGAGTTATTAATTACATAATTTAGAATAGTACATAATTTAGAAAGATAATATTAACTGTACATTATTTAATGAAAGTTATTAAAATTCTATATCTCTGAAATAAAAAGAAATACTGCAAACGCTGAATTAACCAGCATATTCGGGAAATACGGATTGCTGAATGCTTTAAATGTCCGGATAGTTTAGTGCTGCAAAATCTATATCTGATAAAATAGTAAAACAATGAAACAAACAAACAAAAAAATGCACATTTTCCTGTCGAAGTCAGTCAAATAAATAATTTTTTTTATTTTAAAATTCGCATTTTAGGAACTTATTTTTGAAAAACTAATAGAAAAAGCTAAAAATATTTTTTGTTTGAATATAATTTCTATTTTTCTAATATTTTGCAATTTTGCAGCATCTATAATGACACATCTTATAAGAGTTACAAAGTGAGAGAAAAAGACAGTTTGTGCTCCTTTCTTAAGTCAGTTTTGTACAAACAAAATTGCCATATAATGTGGTCGCCAGTGGCGACCTGGCGACCGCATTTGTCAAGCCCTGATCATGTCATCATTTTACAATGCACCACAAACGATTTTTCCCCATAGATAATAATATAATGGAATCATTTTGCGCGTCCCTGTAAATAAACTATAAATGCGACTTATTTTATACTCCTTAGAGAGCATGTTGTAGTCCATCTCAATGATGAATATAAATCTCAATATATTTGAAATATCATAAATCTATCTGAAAGGCCGTAATGTAATGTAATTCTTTTGTGTGTCCATATAAATTAACTATATATGGTACACACTTCCTTTTCAATACCGAACATTCTATTGCAAGTCACAATAACGTATAAAAATTTGATGGCAATCCGAGCATATGTACAGGGGTTAGAACACGGACAGGCGGACAGACAGACAGACAAACCGAATTCATAAACAGTTTTCGACCATGTTGGAAAGTGTTGAAAAAGTAACCCATATAATTACTTTTGCAAGTAGCGGTACCTTTCTCATTTTTTATTTCTTCTTAAAGCTTTATCATGATTTATTTGTGTCTATCTGGTTGATAATGATTTACTTGTGTCTATCTGGTTGATAAGAAATACATTCCAAAGTTTTTCCTTGTAAATTGATACTGGGAGAACTAGCTATAGACTTAGTAACAATAGTTTTGCTATAAATAAAAATATGAGGATAAAGTAAGTTTTACATCATAAGAATGCTGCATTCACTGCTTTATTTGAAAAGTCTTTTTATATTTTCAAATTTCTTAAAAATGTTGTTGGATTTCCTTTCAAGCAATGAACAAAACTAGTCGGATGTGCCAATCCCAAAACTTTCTTCGGCACAAACGTCATATATGTGGCGCGCGTGGCTAACGAAAAATAAAGGCTACCGCGGTGCTTTACGCGTATCTTTTTTTACAGACCGCCGGAGTCACGTGATACTCAAATGCACCAATGAAGGTGTACGGAAAGAGCATCACGTCACTTTAGCGGTCTGTAAAAAAAGATAAGTGGAATGCACCGCGGTAGCCTGTCTTTTTCGTTAGCCTCGTGTGGCGCGATGTTGGCGCAATTTTTTCTCCCGACAATTTGGGGAAAACTTTGTTTTTGAGTATTAGCTACAAATAGCATGCAATAATAGCACGTGATTTTTTTTATTTTAATATAAAAATAAAGTAACGTAATAAAGGAAATAGTTTCTATTATTTTTTAAAAAATAAATAAAAAGAAATAAATGATAGTCTAATATAAAGGAATATTATACATAATAAAAATAATTTTTAGAATTAAAATTAAAAATAAAAGTAAATAAACACAACAAACAGTTTTCGCCAAATTGACGGGGGGAAAAATCGTGCCAACTTGGTGCGTATATGACATCTGTGCCCTTTCTTCTATCTCACACAGGTTTTCCATACACTTAAAACGAATCAACACCAATTTATATCAAGGTCTAACTGAATCTGAAGTTTTATTGAATTCCGTGCATTAGTTCTTGAGATATGACTATCGCTAAAATCGTGTAAATGCGGCAAGATGCAGCATAGCAGCGCCATCTGTTGGGCGATTTCAACCAAAACCTAATCAGCAACATCTTATGTCAACGTCTAACGGAATCTGAAGTTTGATGAAAATCCTGGCCTTAGTTCTTCAAATATAGTTATCGTAAAAATCATGAAAAAAGTAGCACGGCAACACCACCTGTTGGGCTATTTACACTAAAACGTAATCAACATCTATTTATGTCACGGTCTATAAATGGCTCTATAAATGAGACGATATTCTGGCTTGAGTCAAGTTGTTTGCAGATATATTTATCCTTAATTTTTCTATAGATGTTTAAACCTGTATCTAAAATTTTTTAGATATTACTAAAAATTTTAGACTGCAGTGCGAAATCCTCGCACGGTCGACTGGTGAAGTTTATTTTCAAAACATTTTGCGATAATAGTTTATTTATCATTTTTAATCTTGAAAGTGTCGCCGTTTGCGCGTTCGAAACATGTCAATTTTTATATTAAAAGGTTTTTATAAGTTTTTATAAGCCTTTATGTGTTCGTTTTAGCACGTTAAGCATATACAGCTTTAGTTTAAAATGAAACCTTTTTTATCGTACAGAAAACAAAACACTTATAAATAGACTTATAATGAGGAGTATTTATTGAATTTCTGTATATATTTTTATTTTCTTCTATCTTTACAAGAAAAAAGTATCGGATCCCTGAAAATTTTCGACTGCCGGTTTTAGACGGATTTACACGCTTTAGAAAGTCCTGAACACGATTTGACAGTTTTTAAAAAATGTCTGTCTGTGAGTCTGTGTGTCGGTATGTAACAAAAAATTTTTGAGCGCTCTATCTCAAGAACTAATGCACGGAATTTAATAAAATTTTAGATTTAGTTAGTCCCTGATATTATTTGGTGCTGATTAGTTTTTGGTGTAAATCGATCAACAAATGGCGCTTTTATGCTACTTTTTTCAGGATTTCCACTATAGCTATACCTCAAGAACTAATGTACAGAATTTCATTAATACTTCAGATTCTGTTAGACCTTAACAAAAGTAGATGACGTTTTAGTGTAAATAGACCAACAGATGGCGCTGCTATGCTACTCTTTTCTTGATTTTCTCGATAGCTATATCTCAGGAACTAATGCACAGAATTTTATCAAATTTCAGATTCAGTAAGACGCTGACATAAGATGTTGCTGATTAGGTTTTGGTGTAAATCTCCCAACAGGTGTCGTTGCTATGCTGAATTTTTTAGATTCTACATGATTTTAGCGATAATCATATTTCAAGAACTAATGCACGTAATTAAATAAAACTTAAGATTCAGTTAGACCTTGATATAAATTGGTGTTGATACGTTTTTGGAGTATTTGAAACCTGTATGAGATATAAGAAAGTTTTGCGATTGGCACATCTGACAAGTTAAATATGTATATGTAGTTTTAAAACTATAATGCAAAGCAAAAAACATAGTTTACAAGCAAAGAGATGTCTTCAAGTAATTAATTATTTATCTAAAAAATACACCATGCAACATATTTGGGGAAATTTCGCACTTTTTTTTTTTGTCTTTTGTATTTTAACAACTTGGGGTACAGAACCATTGTGCAGAAATATTACAGCGACGTTTTCTATTATTTAGTATAAAGTAGTCTAAAGTATATGTTCACTGCACATTTTTTTATGATATATAAATTTCATTAGTTTTCAAGTTCGAGAAAAATATAGCTACTATTTTATCACTTTTCCATGAATTTGACAAGATCCAGTGAAAAAAGAACAAGAAAAAGAAAGAGATAGAGTGTAACACAAGTACTTACACTTTACTACACTCAAACTACTTGTTATGTTGAAAAGAAAAAAAAGGCTTGAGTTTAAACAAACCTTGAAAAGTCCGTGACTACTTTTTTGATTCACATTACATGTACTCTAAATGTGTTTTGTGTTGTATATCCAATATGTGTTCTATGTTGTTCACCAAATTTTCTGATGCAGCCAGAAAAAAATAAAAACGAAATTACTACAGTAAAATATAAGAAATGAAACAAGCGAAATAACTAAAGTAAAATATAAGAAATGAAACAAATTTAACACATAAGTACATTTTCAAAAAACCGTACCTTCTAATTTTTTTAACTTCTTGTTAGAGTGTCTTCATGATTTACTGGAGTGTATATCACTGACAAGAAATATATCCGAAAGTTGTTTCCTGCAAATCGATACTGGAACACCATCTATACATTTAGTTGCAATAGTTTTGCCATAAATAAGAAACATGAGGAAAAAAAAGTAACTGTTGAGTTCTATAAAAATGGTATTTTCAGTATTTTATTTCAAAGATTTTATATTTCTTTTTAGAAAAACTTTCTTCGATATGTTGCACAGATTTCTTTTAAACAATTACTAAATAGTAAAAAAATATATTTAAACTTAATGTAATGTCAATATAATCAAATTGTGGTGAGAATGAAAAAGAGAATGACAATTTTTTAAGAAACAAACTAGCAGGTTACCCCCGCTATGATGGTCGGTTTTTCCGGGAAAAGTTTTTTTTTTTTAATTCTATCTTGTTAGGGCGCAATTTTAGTTTTTTATTTAAAAAAATTGCTGCGAAATAGTACACCATTTTCTCCAGCGGTAAGATTTTTTTATTTACAAATATACGATCTCCATGTGTCACTTACATTTTTTTTCAATTTTACCGGGAAATAAAATAGTTTCAACTGACATCACTTCTATGTACTCGTCTACGATGACGTCATGCATCCAAAATCTCAAAATAACTCTTAAGATTTTATATACTAAAAAAGTAATGTTAATGAAATACCAATTTGTTTTAAATTTTAATGGCGTTTCTATTATAGCGGCAACAAAAGTTTGTCATTTCTGTGGATGAGAGAAAGAAATAGGTAAATTTTTATAGACATATTTTTATTAAAATTGAAAAAAAAAGACCAAGGAGGAAAACCTCTTTGCATTAAGTTGGACGAGTATTATTTCATATATTCGTTTCATATATCCGAATTAGTCGTTTCATAAAATCGTTTCATTAAGATTATATATATATATAGGGTAGATTCGTTTCATATATCCAAATTAGTCGTTTCATAAATTCGTTTAATTAGGATTTTATATATATAGAGTAGATTTTTATTGATGCCCTCTTCTCATTAAAATTGAAAAGAAAACCAAGGAAGAAATTTTAAACTCTTTGCATTAGGTTGGACGATTGTTATTTCATACCGTGTATTTCACGAAGGACCCCTAACTTTGAAAATAAATAACTCTGAAGCGGTGATAGATAGAAGCATGAAATCAGTGGTATGTTTATTAAAAATACCGTAAGAATCTGATACAGAAACTTCAAAATTTTAGTTAAAAACACCGTCGATAGAGGGCTCTGGAGACCGCATTATGGATCCCTGTGAAGAGAGCTCTGAACCAAGAGCGTTCAGTCGTCAAAGATTTCGCCGTTGAAACGTGATCGCTATTAGCATATAGTGAAAGAAATTCTGGAAGTGACACTGAAGGACATTGTTTACCGTAACACTCCTTTAACACCCGACGAACTGGAGGAGGCTATTTGTCAAGCTTGTGTGTTGATTTCCGGTGGCATACTACAGAGAGTCACTCACAATTTAATTCTTCGTCGGAGACATGTATGTTGTGTGAAAGGGGCACATTTGGAATCGTTTTTGATGTGATACAGCCTCTTTACGGTTATGTCATTTGCAGCGTCATCTATCGGCGCAATTTGTTACTAAAATTTTGAGGTTTCTTTGTCAGATTTTTACGGTTTTTTTAATAAACATACCATTCTTTTCGTTGCTTCTATCTATCACCGTTTCCGAATTATTTATTTTCAAACTTCGTGAAAAACACGGTATATTCGTTTCATATATCCGAATAGTCGTTTCATAAATTCGTTTCATTAGGATTATATATATATACTAGGGGGCCTACCCCCTGCGAGCTACGCTCGCCAACACCCGCTCAGACTTCGAGGCCTCTAAAAACATGACAGCGTGCTTTGTTTTAAAAATATTGGTAAATCTGTAATTGGGTTGCCATGCTTTTAACGTTTTAATGGGGCATTTTTTGATTATCATGGCTTCATACACAGCTGTTGCGACAACTGACGACTGTTTTCGGGATTGATAAGTAAGATCAATTACAACTTAAAAACCAGCTTGTATAAAATCGTTAGGTTTAAATTGTGGCTACCTCTCGGACTTTTATAACAACGATCTGTATTCAATTCTTCCTTTGCGTTTAAGAATGAGAAAAATTCCATCTGCTTGTGAATAACATTAAGAACCACGGTATTGAAAAGTACTATGTTATAGATATTTTCAGTAACAGGTTTTAATTTTCTCTCTGTTTTAGTGCACCATCATGCATATTTTCATGTTATTTTAAATATGTAAATTATTTATTTTAATTATTATGTATATACGAATTTTCTAATAATTATTTATCATACGAAATTAATTAAATATTTTGTGCGTGCATGTCTGCATTTATTCGGCATCAATTGATGAGATATTTAAATAAATTTGCTATCCGCGATAATTTTACACCTTGTTATGTCACTTCAATATTATCCATAAGAAAATCGGGTACTTTTCCAGTATAGGATCCTTTGATTTTAGGTTTGGCGTAATTCGAGCTTCAAAAAGGGATAGATTCGTTAATATACATAGATTTGTTGCCAAAAGTTATGAAAACAAACCCAATGAACTTTTGGGGCTTTTCTATTACAGGGGTCTTGACGCTTTTTTAAAAAGCTTAGCGCAATTCGGGCATCAGAAAGTGAGATTTGGTGCCAAATGACATAAACAGCCATGGAAACAAATTCGAAGATTTTTTGTTTATATGCGTATTTTAATTATACGTATATTATTATTGTTTTTTCTATACAAATTACTTCTGATTATATATAAAATAGGATAAATGACATTTTACGCTAAACAAATTGTATAAATATTGAAAAAATGCTTCTGTATACGAAATGACAAAGTGAATAAGTTGACAGAAAGTATGTTGCCAAATTTCCTTTTCCGCCAAGGTTATTTTCCCTATTTCGTCAAGGCCCCATATACTGGAAAAGCACCGAATAAATTAAATTAAATGCTGACAGACGATTGAATCCTGACGATAGAAATGTGATTTTTTTTTTCAAGTTTTCCTGAAAAACATAATTTAATCACAATCTTGTCTTCATTAATGATAGAAATAGAAGATAAATTCAAAGTAAAAAGAATATAGATTCAAAGTAGATTCAAATAAAAAGAAATCAATAATCCCTATCGGGATCCTTTACAATTTTTTTCCCTTTTTTGTCACAAAAAAACTGAGTTATTAGTTGCCATCATTACAGAAATGTCATTTAAAATTAGAAAAAAATTAATATCTCGAAAACGAATTCCAATTTCAAAATTCTATTACCAGTTTTGACATCCGCGGATTTTTATGGACAATTGTTATTAATTTCACTATCAAGCGTTTAATATTTTATTAAAAATAGCCCTGAAACATAATCAGTCGTTTAATCAGTCGTTTCATAAAATCGTTTCATAAATTCGTTTCATAAAATCGTTTCACAAATTCGTTTCATTAGGATTTTATATATATAGGGTAGATATATATAGGGTAGATATAATAAGAAATATTTGTTAAATTTCTGCAATGTTTAAATATATTATTACAGTGTTGAAACCAATAATGAGTCAAAACGTAGAATTATACTTTTCAGAAAACAGATGCTTTCAAGAAACTCATAATTATCATTAATGATATATTATTTAATGTAAAAGAGGGTGTATAACATAAAACATAAAATGGAGAAAAACATACCAATAATTAAATAAAACAAATAAAAAAAGATAATAAAATATTTTGAATTCTCAGGGAAAGTGGCTAGTAGTCTCAAGCTTTATTAATACATCAGTAGGGAACATTAGTATGAAAGCAATTTAAAAGTTAAAAAAATACTTAATATTGTGTTAATCCTGCTAGCACGTTATTGAAAACTATAAACACTATCCTTGTTTAAATTAATTTATGTACAATTGTAACATTTTGTTTGTTGTTGTTGTTGTTGCTGTTTTTCAAGGTAGTTTTCATTACTTTCTCAAATACAGCAATAGATAGTTTTTTTTTATATTATTAAAGAGCTCGTGACTAAATTTTATATTTTCTTTTACATGTAGTCTAAAATGTAAAAAAAAAATAATATATATATATATATTTGTACTCTAATGCTCTTCAAATCTACTTGTTACACCAAATTTATTGATGTAACAAAAATAAAACACAACAGAAGTAATGAAAGTGGAACACTACACAAGAAACAAAACTAATACATAAAAGTAGTTTTACAGAAGTGAGTTTCTCCTTTTTAAAATCTATTCGTGATTTGTTGGAGTCCACTTGATTTGCAAGAGATATATCCGAAGCTTTTTCACTGTAAATCGATACTAGGACATTATCTATAGATTTAGTAACAATAGTGTTACTATAAATAGAATGCAGCAAACAAGTTTTCCGGCTCAATCGAAACAGTAAATTGATTTTTTTTTTCTTTTTCTTTCTTTTATTATTATTATTATTATTATTTTTGCTGAATATTGGCAAAATTAATACATTGTCCCAAATAGGTTTGAATCGGTTCAGTATTTCGGATGCTATCGTGATGATAGTTGTTTCATGTTTTTCGCTTTTGTGTATCTTTGTGAACGAATTATAAGAGCTATTTAATTGAGTTCTTAACTCATCTAAGGAACTGACAAACTCCAAACACTATCAAAATTAGGTTTGAATGGTTTAGTGTTTCAGACTTATCGTATGTGCAAGATTTATATTGCATATAGATATAGTATATATGTCGTAAACTAATTGAGAAATCAGTGCATTGCAAAGAGCCGGGCAAATTGGAGAAACATCTCACTTTTCCTATCAGTCAGTCTTATTGTAAAGAGCTATACATAGAGTTAGGCTAATTGGAATATAACAATTTTTTCTCAATCAGCCGGATATTTTTTAGGCATATTACATACAGCCTAGATAGCGATAGGCTAATTGAAAAATTACTACTAGTTTCTCAACCAGCCTAATTTTTTTTTCGACTTATTGCAACGAGTTTATGCAGTTTTAGGCTGATTAGAAAATACCAGCTGTTTCTCCAAATATCGTATTGTACCCGATCCGAACCTGAAAATTCTATTTGAAGTCAACACGCTACACGATCCGAACACGACAAAATAATTTCCGTTCGCATGCAACCAACCCGAACCCAAAAATTCCATTTGAAATCATACACGCAACCCGACAAAAAATTGTATCGAACTGCAAAACGACTCAAACATGGCAAATTCCGATCCGAACCAAAAATGCTTCAAAACGAACACTAAATGAAAGGAAATTAATTCATATATTTTAATGAAATTATAACAAGAACGAAAAATCATGCGTCAAGCATAGATTATGTAGCACTTTCCAACGCTTCCAAAATAATTTTACAAATCATACCGTTTAATAAGCTAAAAGATAACTTCTAAGTAAACAATTTGGAAAACGCATAACATATTTAAAAACATAATTTCAGGAATTACCAACATATACAATATTCTGAAAAATATCCGAATACGGTTATTCAGCCCTGTATGGGATCTATAGAATTGTATATATACTACATAGGATGCTAAATTTTAGTTCAGTTAGGAAACGCGTAGCACAGTTTAAAATTCTCCGTCTGGAGTTTGTCAATAAACAGAAATGTGTTCGCGAACTTTTGTGCTGCCCTGTATAGGATCTACAGAATTTATACACATCACGTAATAGACAAAAAGCAAGTTAACATTAAAATCGCGTTCAGTAACTTAAAACGCACTTCCAGGAATTATTGTTAACAGACAGTAGATAATTCTTTTGCGTGTCCCTGTAAATGAACGATGACTGCTATACACACAATATTCCGTAGTAAGTCACTTGTAATGCACCTTAGTGAGCTATATAAATTTCAATGCGTTTAAAATAGTGAAACATTATTTAAATAAACCGCAGACGATTTTTCTCCCTAGACGTAATGTAACGGAATTATTTTGACTGTCCCTGTAAAGTAACTATAAGTGCTATGCACACCCTGTTCCATATTAAGCTTCTTCTAATGCACCTTAGTGATATATATGAATTTCAATGCGTTTAAAATAGGGAAACATTATTTAAATAAACCGCAAATGATTTTTCCCCATAGACCACAATGTAACGGAATTCTTTTGAGTGTCCCTGTAAAAAAACTATAAGTGCTACACACTTCCATTGAAATAGGGCACATGCTATAGATAACGACAATAACATATAAAAATTGCAGAGCAATCCGAGCATATTTACGGGAGTTAGAGCACGGACAGACGGCAGACGGCCAGACAAACCGAAGTCATAAGCACTTTTCAACTAGGTTGGAAAGTGCTAAAAAGCAGTCTACAATTATATCACTAATACCGATTCAATCATTTATATTGAAAAATGCATATGTATATATTCTTTAAGATTGAAATATAGTAAAATCTCTGAATAGCCGGACACCTCTGCATCGTGTCCGACACCGTAATTTTCTTTTTCAGATCAGGGTGACTGTAATTTTTTTTCTCTGCGTCGCATTCACTTTAGAATGTTTCTTTTGAGTCAGATTTAGGTTTTTGCAAAACGGGTTGTTGTGATTTTCACAAACAAATTAATGATAATAAGTAAAGTTATGTTTCAGATGAATTGAGTTTATTATATTGAGTTTTTAAAACACTTGCTATAATTAACGTTTTAATTTTATTCGTATATATTAGTAGATATATTTTAATTTAAAATAAAATCTAATGTTAAGTGAATGAATCTGTGGATTTCTTGAAGCATTAATTATTTTTTAGGGGTTTCCTTTAATACTATTTAAACGAACTGTTAGTTTAATTGCACTTCGGGTTCGGATGTAAGTGTGTTGGATTTGGGCGGAGTTGCGTGTAGACGGAAATTAGTTTGTTGTGTTCTGACCGGGTCGCATTTCAATGGAAATTTTTTGTCGGGTTTATATCGGGTTGCGGGTTGATCTCAAATAGAGTTTTCAGGTTCGGGTCGGATTGCTTGTTGATGGAAATTATTTTGTCGTGTTCGGATCCAGTTGCATTTTGATGAAATTTTTTTGTCGGGTACGGGTAGGACTGCGGATTGAATTCAAATGGAATTTTTAGGTTCGGGTCGGGTTGCGTGTTGACGGAAATTACTTTTAGTTCGTATCGCTTTGCATTTCGATGTAATTTTTTTGTCCGGTTCGGTTCTGGTTGCGGGTTGACTTCAACTGAAATTTCCAGTTTCGGGTCGGGTACAAGACGTCAGTTGGACAAGCAGATGGCCATTTTCTAATAAGCCTAAAACGGCATAGAATCATTGCAATAAGCTTGGAAAAATATCTCGCTGATTGAGAAACAACGTTTCATTTTTCAGTTAGCCTAACTTTATGTAGGCTCTTTGCAAAAAGACTAGAAAACATCAGGTATATTGAGAAATAAATGGTCACACCCAATAAGCCTAACGCTTTCTAGGTTCTTTGCAATAAGCCTGAAAAATATCAGGCTGATTAGACAAAGGGAGAAGATTCTTCATTTAGCCCGGCTCTTAGCAAAATACCCGATTTCTTAATTGCATACTTACATACGAACAGGGAAGAACGAGCTATGCTCGGTCCAAATTAGCTTTGAGTTTAAATATCATGACCCATGACCAAAATGACCTACTAATCAAATTTTCTCGAACATGTGGCCAAGCCCAATTGTCTTCTCGTGCTCGAAACTCATAGGATATAAAATTTAGTCAAAATAGTCTGAGCCGTTTTTTAGATAAAATTATCTTGACCGACAGTGACACAGAAATGACCCACTAATCGGATTTTGTGGAGCATGTGACCAAGCCAAATGATTTTCTCGTGCCCAAAAACCGTAGGATACAAAATTTAGTTCAAATAATCTGATCCGTTTTTAAGATAAATATAGCTTGACCCATAATGAACCATGACCAAAATGGCCCATTAATCGAATTTTCTTGAACATGTGACCCAGCCCAACAGTCTTCTCGTGTCCAAAAACCATAGAATGCAAAATTTAGTCTAAATAGTCTGAGCCGTTTTTTAGATAAAATTGGCTTGACCACAGTGACCCAAAAATTACCCACTAATCGAAAGTTCTCAAACATGTGACCCAGCCCAATAATCTTCCCGTGCCCGAAAATGGTAGAATACAAAATTTAGTCAAAATCGTTTGAACCGTTTTTTAGATACAATTAGCTTGACCTGATCCATGGTGACCAAAATGGCCCACTAAACGTATTTTCTCGACCATGTGACCTATCCCAATGGTTTTCTGGTGCCCCAAAACGGTAGGATACGAAATTTCGTCAAAATCGTTAGAGCCGTTTTTTAGAATCAAATTTGCACGCACACACACACACATATATATATATATATATATATAACTGCACACACACGAGATTTGTTCATATTAGAATATATGATGTACAAGCGGAGTGATTCCAGTAGGTCAATATTTAAAGAAATGAACTTTAAAAAAGCTTTTTTTTCCCACCAAATGCTGCGTTCACAGTTTTATTTTTAATTTTGTATCCTCCTATTTAATTTTGTAATCTATTTAACTTCCTGAAAGATTTGTTCAAATTCCTTTCAAATAGTAAAAATAAAAATAAAAGTTATTTTTAAACTAACAGTAATTTTAATAAAATCGAGCTGTTACTGTCCGTGTTGTACAGCGAATAAAATTCTTAAAAAATAACATAATCTGAAGGATTCATTAAATTTCTGTATATCTGTATATCTTAAGGAAAGGATTACGGTCGATAAGTTTCCCTGGCAATATTCATGCTAATTTTAAATTGTCTAACAAAACATTTATTAACTAATATTACGCAATTAAAGTTATTTAAAATAAGCTAGGTATATAAATTAAAACGGGTATTAATAGTGACTTCATTTAAATTGATAGTGCAATTTAAATTAAGTCAATATATAAATTATAACGGATAATAATAGTGACTGCATTTAAATTGATAGTGCAATTTAAATTAAGTCAATATATAAATTATAATGGATATTAATAGTCACTTCATTTAAATTGATAGTGCAATTTAAATTAAGTCAATATATAAATTATAACGGATATTAACAGTGACTTCATTTAAATTGATAGTGAAATTTAAATTAAGTCAATATATAAATTATAACGGATATTAACAGTGACTTCATTTAAATTGGTAGTGCAATTTTAAATTAAATCAATATATAAATTATAACGGATATCAATAGTGACTTCATTTAAATTGATAGTGCAGTAGAATAATTCATTTATTGACACTACATAAATGATTTTTATTTATTTTTATACCATAACTGTAAATTTACCTAAACTAGGGAATCATATCGGCAGTGGCGACTCGTGACTGCTATTTTTGGGGCACTAAATACATACTTGAAAGATTTATTGTTTTTTTACCACTATTTTTTTAAAGAAATTCATTATTTCTTAATGCCATAACTTTCTGCCAATAAATAAATGAAATTTTTCTTTTAAAATAGTGGTAAGTAAAGAATAAATTTGGCAGATATGAATTTAGTGCCCCAAATAAATTCAGACACGAGCCGCCACTGTATACCGGGCTACCAAGATTACAAAACATAAGTGAAAAACATTTTCTTTTATTGAAAATTCTAATAGATTTTTTGCCTTTCATATGTTTTTGCTTTAGATTGTCCACTGTCAAATCCAGAAATCATTTTACGTGAAACATAGCAATAATGTACTGTAAAAGCACTTATTTTCGCGAGCCGTAATTTTCGCGAAAATGAAGATATCGGTGGTTTCGCGAGCTGAAAATTTCGCGAATTTTATAGGAACAGAACCGAAAGTTGAAAAATCCCGAAACTGCCTAAATATAACCCCTTTTGCATAAGGTATTTTAAGAAACTTGACAAACGCAAAGTTTGTGCCTACGTCTGAATATACATTAGAAGAACGTGGTTCAAAACAAGTGGCCATAATCGGTATGGAAGATAAAATAGAGGTGACTCTTTTGTTAGCATGTTCCTTTTCTGGAAACCTACTTCCACTACAATTGTTGTACGTTGGAAAAACAACAAATTTTCATCCAAAGTTTACATTTCCCGCGGACTGGGATGTGTGGCACACCGATTCGCACTGGAGCAATACTGACACAATGATTCGATACATCGAGAATATTCTTGTACCTTATTACGACAAGCAGAGAGAGCTTCTCGGGTTAGTTCCAGAACAACCTGGTGTAGCATTGTTCGACGTTTTTAAGGCACACCAAGATCCTCATTTTCTGGCTGAACTAAAGAAGAGGAATATTATTCCAGTTTTTGTGCCTGCTTCCTTCAGGAGAGCTCCAGCCTTTGGACTTAACTGTAAACGGCGAGTTCAAGCGTTTGCTCAAGACTGAGTTTATTGAGTGGTATTCTAATGAGCTTAAATTTCTAGAGAAAAAAGAATCTGTGGACCTTCGAATATCACGACTAAAACCGATTCAAGCTTCTTGGCTTGTGCGCACATTTAACGGGATTGAAGCCAAACATGAGATAATTTTGAATGGGTTCAAAGAAGCTGGTATAATGAGCTGCATTCTATTAGTTGTATAATTGTTTTTATTCAAGAAATAGTTGTACAGTATTCAAGAAATAGTTGTAAGTATTCAAGAAATTTTTGTACTTATTTCTTATTTAAATAACTATAATCATTAAATTTTGGATAAGTGAAAATTTCTGATTTTTTATTATTATTTGAAGCGAAAAAAAATATTTCACGAGGCTTAAATTTTTGCGATTACGACGGGCTCGCGAAAATCGCGAAAATTAAAGCCTCGCGAATATAAGTGCTTTTACAGTATTCAAATAAAGCTTTAAAATTTATCATACGTGACACTGTCGTATTAGCCGCATGTCAGGAATTAATAGCCGAAGAAATCTTCAAAGATTTCGCTAGTTACAGCAGCCTTTTTAATTCTTGCATTTTATTTATATCATTTTAATATTTTTTTTATTTATTGATGAAGTTTTAATTTCGTTATAGAATATTAGTCGGAAACATTTGCTGAACTACTTATTTATGTTGTTTTAAGTGCAAGTGGGTTCATCTTTTATAATCGAGCTGCACGCGACTTTTATTTATTTTTTTAATTCATGCTTGAAAATTATTTTAAAAACCGTAAAAAATCAGTCAATTTAAAGAAAGTTTTCAAGCAAATTGCATTTGAAAAAATATTTTTTTCCTACTCGACAGTCTAAAAATTGAAATCTGTGAGATGTATAGAGGTAACAAAAAATGCAGTAAAATTGAAATTTACTGGAAAGGTTTTGAAACTGTTAATATGACGCCCGCTTTACGCACGGACATGTTTTTGCTTTATAATATAGGTATATAAAGACCTATAAAATAAATATACAAAAATCTATAATGTATGTATAATATATTAAACTTTATTTATCTTCTAAATGATACGGAGACTTTGTGTACCAACATTATTTTAACGTTTTACAAATTCTTATAGCTATTTAAAACAAAAGAACCCTACCAAAATCAAGACAATACCTACATTTCTTCTATATGGACTAAATAGATAAAATGTGAAAATTAATAGAAAGAATTGATATCCGTAACATAACCGTATATCAAAATAATTGTGGGAAAAAAATAGGTAAATTATGAAAAAAGAAATAGCATAAATGTAAAAAGCAACCAGGTTTGGTAACCAGTTAAAACGATTACACTTATCCTAAATATTATAGGATATAGATATAATTAACAATTTTTAAAATTATAACAAATATTCATGTTCACCATTTTACAGAGTGCACTTTTATAGTCTGATTCTTCTCTATATCTTTAAAACCGATAATGATGGAAAGCTGAAACAAATAGTATATGGAGAAATAAGACAGTTTTTTAAAAATCTTGTTTTGAATATCTTCTCAATTATAACTGTTTTATTTGTTCAATGTCGTTTTCATTACTTTCTCAGATTGAAAAATAGATTATTTTCATCTGTTTTTCACATTCGTGTATTTTTTGAAAACTTGTGAAAAAATAGAAAAAGACAGAAAGCTATACTTCACGCTATACTACATTAAAACTAGTTTAATTACTACTAGTTAACTACAGTACTACTAAGCTACACTAAAACACTAAGAAACAAAAGTAACACACTAAATACTTTTACAGAAAACAGAAACTGTCTGCTTTTCTTAACACTTTCAAACATAGTTGAAAAGTGTTTATGACTGTGGCTTGTCTGTCTGCCGTCTGCCGTCTGTCATCTGTCTACCGTCTTCCCGCGTTCTAACTCTCGTTATATATGAGGTGCATAATATTTGCCGTTCATTTACAAAGGAACACAAAAGATTCTATAAGCGATAAATGTTGGAATTGCTTTTTAGTTGTGGTATTTGTTTTTAAGTTTAACTAAATTTTTGCATACTACGGGGTTTGTAAAAATTCTATGTATCATATACAGGGTTATACAAAATAAGTATATTGTAAGCATTATTGTGTATGAGCGTGAATTGCTTAAGGGTGTTTTTTAATTGAGTTATGCATTTTACAGATAAACTATATTTAGTACATTAAAAGATGTTTGTAGAATATAAATAAATTCATATACAGGGTTACGCAAATAACTGTATGCATTATGGTAAGTTCTAAAAGAATGTTTTCAGTTCTTTTATGCGTTTTGGTTCCTGAATTAAATTTTAGTTGAATATCAGAGATATAAATTTCTATAGATAACCTGTACAAAATTAATCGAATGCAATCTATTGGCGGTCTTTTGTAAGCTAAATTTTAGCACATCGATCATGTACAGAGATGCATAAAAAAATTCGGGCAACTTTCCGGCTATATACTGTAATTGCTGAAACCTGGTTTAAAATATGCTATACGTTTCCTAAGTTATTTACATAGATATCTTCTTTCAACTTTTAAATGTTGAAGTTCCGATAAAGTATTCTGAAAATGTTGGAAAGTGTTTCTTAATCTATGCTTAACGCATAATTTTTTTTCTTGTTCTTTCTTGTTGACATTTCTTCGCGATTTATTGGAGTCTATTTGATTGACACGAAATAAACTCGAAAAATTTACTCTATAAATCGATATTAGAGTACTATCTCTAGACTTGGTAACAATAGTCTTGCCACGAAAAGAAGAAGTATAACATAACTTCCTGTTCCACATAAAATGTTGTTTTCATTGTTTCGTTTCCTAACGTTTTTGTCCAGATTCCTTTTGCGCAACAACTGAAAAAGAAAAAAATAATAAGGGTTTAAATTTAATGTCTATATGAAACAACAGGATGTTATTATTGCAGGATTGCCAGGTTGACTTTTTTTTAAATTCAGAATTTTGAATTCACACCAGAAATTAATAGGTGTAAATTTTCTTTTATTTAATAAGTGACCTTTTTTTTTTCTTTTTTTGAGTTGGGTTCGACCCTTAGTAGCTTTCATCTGTCATTTTTTTGGATCTAAAGGAATTTTATTTTTTATTTTCTTTTTTAACTATTTTTGTTATACTTCTATTTCATTATTATAATTTTAAATATTTTTAATTTCTCATTGCTCCCATTTGTCTCGCAAGTCAATTAGCTTTAACATGGAAGTTCAGTTGGTACGCAACTAGGTAATCCCTGCTGCTACATTGTTCTGACCTCTCAAGGTAAAAATCCCTTTTTTTTTCCATCTCTGGTATGAATTTCGAATTTTAACAAAGACCAAACGGGCTACCCTATATTTCAGTACATAAAGAACGTATTGAAAAATAAATGTAATCAGAAATATTTTTGAAAAAATTATAGATATTTTCGAGTAAATTTATAAAATTAATAAAGATGCAAAGCAAAACAATACTCATAAAAATCACATTGAAATTTTCTAATTAACAGATACTAATGATTTTTTGATTAAGTTTAAATGAGCACGAATTATATGAAACTTAAAACGAAGAGATACAGACAGATAAATAAAATATTTTCAACTGTGAAGAAAATAATCACAAACATTCTTAAATAGATACATATTGTGTTACATTAGTATCATTTTCGAGAATCATTCTACTATTTATCAAGACTAATTAAGATTAAGATTAATTATATTCAGATCAAAATTCATATTAAGACTAAATAAAGTTATTGTGAATTACATAATATTTAGTGTGGTGAGTTGGCCAGATAATTTTAATATTTCTTCAACTGTGATAAAAATGACAAATAATCCTAAAAGAATTGTGTAAGAATATTTACTTTTACTAAAAATGTGCAAATATACATATAAAAGTTTTTAAAACACAAAAACTCGTCAAAAGATGTTAAAAAAACCGAGCGCTTTCAACTGCTCTAAACAGTCATCATCAGGGAAAATTCGGTTAAGTGTGAATATTCATGATCATCATATGTATGTTCGTATTCATGTTGGTTAAATAGCCAGAGATGAGTCTATTTCAAAGGAGCGGAGGAGGGCGGGGGGATATAATTAAGTTCCAAAATCGCGAGAGATATTTAGTGCACTATACCAGATCTTGAATATATCGTAGGAGAGCATATCATTGCAAGTGTTATTTTCTTGAGTTAAAATCTCTAAAGATTCTCTGATAAAATAGATCTTCAACTCAAGGAAATAACACTTGCAATGCTATACTCTCCTACAATATGTCCAGGATCTGATATAGTGCAATAAATATCTCTGGCGATTTTGGAAATTAACTGTAATACCCCACCCCCCGCCCTCTTCTCCTTCTTTGAAATACACTCGTCTCTGGCTATTTAACCAACGTGCATTCGTGGACTATCACACTTTCCGAATTTCCCCTCATGATACTGTTTAGAGCAGTTGAAAGGGCAAAGGTTTTTTTTTTTTTTTTTTTTTTTTTTTTTTTACAACTTTTTAACATCTTTTGGCGGGTGTTTATGTTTAAAAAATCTTTATATGTATATTACCTTTATAGTAAAAATAAATATTCTTACACATTTCATTTAATATTCAAAGTGAACATGACGTTTAAAATTTATAGTTAAACTTTATTTTATATAATTCTAAACATTCCTAAGAAGAAAAAAATAAAAGTTAAACTGCATGAGACTTTTATTAGAAAATCATTCTACTCCTAATTATGTTTAATTCCTATTTAAGCACAGTTAAAATTACGATTATTTGAAATCAATACTAATTGAGACCAATTTAACTGTACTTACGTATTACCCTTGACCTAACGATAGATCACCAAAAATTGTTGTCAGTTGCCAATTCTGTTTATCGTTGCCAATCACGTTCAAAAAATTAATTTAAGATTACGAAATATATAATATTATTAAAAATGGTATATAATATAAAAAAGGTAAAATAAAATAAATAAACTATAATAATAAAAATATATTATAAGCTATAAACTATAATAAAAATATACTATAAACTTTAATAAATAAACTATAATATAAATATGCTATAAACTTTAATAAATAAACTATAATAAAAATATACTATAAACTTTAATAAATAAACTATAATAAAAATATATTGAACTGTCTCACTTTGGTGATCGTATGAAATTCTGTAATATTCCATTTCTTTGAAGAAACCTTAACCCATTAAAGACGACTTATTTTACACTTATTTTAATACTTCGGTACCAGTTGACACCAGTTTTCCCATACTGTTATTTTAACTGATTGAATCTCTGATAGTTTCACATTAGATAATATAAGTTTTTCTTTACTAAGATACTGGTGTTCATATTTAAAACTTTCGTATCAATTAAATGGAAGATTTTTTTTAGCAACCAGCATTAATGAGTTAATTAAGAAATTGCTAGACTTATGTAAGTAAAGCATTTGTATTTGTTATCTATGTAAACTGTATTATTCTACTCATTTGCTACCACTTTATTTTCTTGAAGTCGTTATATTATAATGAAAGTTTATTTCTGTATTCTTTTCGGGAAAATATTGAATGACCACTTTAATCTAGGCCAAATGATGTTTTCAGAATTAAAAATACATTTCATTTTACTCTGCAGCAGTTGAAAGGACGATTCTATTGATTATACTTTCGATTTCAATTAAGACTTCATATTAAGCATGATAAAACGTTTTTCGTTAATTAATTTTAATCCTAAATAATTAATGATATAGTCTTATTCATAGAATTATTCCAATCATTTCTACAATTTCTTTCTTTACGAAATTTTAAGGTCAGTTTCACTCAAGAAAATTTCTAACGTCTGGCAGTTAATCTAATCTTAGTCTGGAAATTCTTTACACAGAAAAATAAAATTGATGAGGCATATTTTAATAAAATTACTAATTAGGAAAATGAACGGCGATTTTTATTGAAGCATGTTGAAGACTTAATTAGTTTTATTACAGTTTTGGTGCTTTCTTCGTTTTAATCTAAAATATTTTAGATATTGTTATAAAACAGCTCTGTTTTAGCAGTATTGGTGGACACACTTGGTATTAGCACAAATAAATTATTTTTAAAAACATGCAAAACTAAAAATTGTTGACAATAACTGATGAACATATTCGAAAAATTACTGTTAAGTTAGTTTTAAAAACATTTCTATTTCTATAATGAACAGACGGAAGTATATTCAACTAGGTAAATTATATCCAGTAGTTGGAGTATCATAGTTGAGATTTTTTTCAACAGAGCGAAAATATGCCGGGACCAGTACTCGAACCTGGGTACTTTGGTTTTTCCGTACCAACGCTCTCCTTACTGATTTATACCGACGATATCCTGGCCTGACATATTTCACTCTTATTTGCTTGGCTGGCTATTTCAAGATTCATCATGTAAATGCTATAGTTATAGCTTGGATATGAATGAAATTAGCGCTGCAGTTCGTAGCCATGTCCAACAAATAAGAGTGAAATATGCCATCCCAGGATATCGGAGGGATAACTCACTAGGGAGAGCCTTGGTACGGCAAACCAAAGTACCCAGGTTCGAGTCCTGGTCCCGGCATATTTTCGCTCTGTTGGAAAAAATCTCAACTATGATACTCCATCCACTGGATATTTCTATTTCTATTTAAAACACTTCTCTTTCTTTCCCCCCTTAGAGCTCAATTCAATGGATTTTCTCCCCAACAAAACACTTTTCTGAAATTACTATAAAATTCCTTTAATACTTTGTCATTAAATCGTTATATGATATTTAAGAAACATTTTCGGATGTAATTTGTGCGTGGGTGTGCTATAAGACTTAGCAATAAGTTATTTTGTTGTTTTAAAAGTAGAAAAATAAAACTCTAATTGTTTTTCACATAATAAATAGAAAACAGGCAACTTAGCTTCCTTAATAATAAGCTTGAAGAAATATGCAGTACTATAAGAGATATTTAAAAGTACTTCTTTTCGAAATAAATACTCCTGTATTTCTCAAGTGTGATTTATGATAATGACTTCGACAGAAAAATGAGCCAGATCAAATGAAAGCTGCTAGAATCATTCAAGTATGTTCTTTACTTCTACATTAAATATGCATCAAACTTACATTAACATTCACGATGAAATTAAAAAGAAAAAGGAAAAGGATATGCCAACATTTCATGAATAATTTTCAATTAATTTTTTGTTCGTTTTCATATTTATTTTCCTAGCATACAGTGTAAAAAATAGTATTGTAATAACGATTTATATGTGTAGTAACGATCCAATGTTCGAACTCAACAGATTCCATTGCGTTTGAAACTTACTACACCATGTATTTTTTTAAAGCGGGTTTCATGCATTTTACATAATCACTTATCACTCCATCATTAATACATTCAAAATTTTATTTACATAATGTTTCCTCATGCATGGCTTTGTTTACTACCATCTTCCCATGTTATCTTTATAACTATCTAAATCTTATTTACATCCTTTAGTCTTCATAACTTTCTAAATTTTATTTACATTAATTACTAGATTGTTTGTAATTTATTGTAAGTGTAAGCTATTTGTAGTTCCAGCTTTCCCTTTTTTCTGATAGATGGCAGCACTAAACATTTTCGTTTTCTTTTATCATAATTTTTCGCAGTAATGACTCAGCTTTCTCAATTTCTATATGCTTCATAGTGATGTGAAGTGCATCAGATATTGAAAAGCAATTTAAATCCTGTTTCATCGCTGGTACTCTTTGTTTTTATGATGAGTTGTGTCCATTGCTTTATGGTATATTATATATTGTTATTCTATCATGGTTTTTATTTATATTAATTATTCGATTTCTTATGGTTTTTTAATCTTATTTTGTTTTTTCAATTGTTATAAGGAGCTTAATATTATCGATTATATGCATAATGCTGACAATATTTGATGACATAACATATATTTAGTATAAATTATTCTTATGATGCTCCTCTAAAGAATCCATAAGATATTCATAGCATTTCATTTTTTATTTTTTATTTTATTAAGTTTAATTCTTGCAGTATCCTTTCCACTGATTTTAATAATAAATTTTCCTTTGGTTTTCACACATGTGATTTTATTATATATATATATATATATATATATATATATATATACAGTGTATATATATATATATATAGTGTACGTATATGTATATACAGTGTATATATACACAGCAGTGTTCAGAAAGTCGGGTGGAGACATATCTTTGTTCTTTGTTCAAGAAAGATGAGGTTAAACATGTGATAAAATACATTGGTAGATTAGTTCATTAAAATAATTCAGTTTTACTAAATAAATTGATCCGTATCAGTAAGCAACATTTCACATTTTCAAAAATATCTGAGCGAACTCAAAATTACTGTGTAATTACACTGCAATTACCGTTTAACTTAACATAAATATTAAAATTTTTTATATGAAATTTTTTATAACATTCAAAAGTTACTGGTGTGGAGAAAAATTGTAATCAAATGTCTAATTAAGCGCTGTACGAATATAACGTTATCAACTTTTTGGTAATTTTCGACCCCCTCCCCCCCTTACGATATCATACGTTATCATTCCCCCTTTTTAATGATAACGTTATCAGTATTTATAAATTATTTTTATTTTAACATTTTTTAAATGTGTTTCCAGTTATATACAGATATGGTTATACATTTATTATTCACATACTGATTCAATTGAAGAGAAGAAGTCGATAAACTTTATATCAAATAACACCTAAAAAAATTTCTTTTTGAAAGTTTTTTTTTTTTTTTGGAGGGGGGGGGAGAAATAATATCGAGCTTTTATTTGAAAGTATTTAATAAGCTTTATGTTACATAATGCATTAAATTGTAGTATTGTCTTCTTGCAATTTCCCCTGAAGAACAAAAAGGAAAAAAAGAACTTCTTATCAACAAAATAGGTGGACAACAATCTTACTCTATTCTTTATTAATAAACACAAAATTTAGCATTTCAAACGTACTTAGCACCTGGTTTCTCCAACAGCGGATAATATGCGCATATTACTACAGTCATTTTAGTATTTTTTTTTTTTTTTACAAAAAGCGGAAAAAAATCGAACAAAGCTGGATTTTTGCAAAGATGTTCATTTTTGTATGTAGTTTAACATACTAAAAGTCCTTATCAATCCGATGTGACCTTTCGCCGCCAGGGGGCGAGAATTATCTAGAAAATAATTTTTTGTGAATATCTCATGAACGATGGCATCTAGAAAAAAAAAGTTCAATTAGAAAAATGTAGAAAATTTAATTTCCTACAGAAAGTGTCTATAACATTTTTCTGTCACACTATTCCTTCCCTGTCAACATCCAAAAATGTGAACATAACTGGAAAATAGAAGAGAAACACGATCATATTAAACATGCCGAAGAAGAACAAATACCTAACTAATTTCCAACCCTACCCCTTCGCTCCTGACATTGACTGTATTCTTTTGTAGACTGATTTCGCGGACTTGTGCAATAGGCATTGTGTCACCACATACTTATGTCGAAATATACCATGCGCTCCTATCTTTGCCGTGTTCTATTTTTCACTGATGAGCATTTTGTTGGTATTAAATCACCCTAAGTTACTGAAGGAAGTATTCTCTGCGAGTTTTTAGAAAGTGAATACTTTTATTTGCCACGCGTGTTAAAGAAAGTTTTAAATAGTTTTTAGAGTGTCAAATGATTCTTTCTTGATTGTTGATCGAGAACGGAAAAATGGAGATTGACTAAGTAGTTTGTCTTGTATGTGGTGGCTGTATTGCGAGTGATTATGTGAAAGTTTAAAAATAGGAACTTGTGACATCACTTGTGATATCAAGTTTGGAAAGAAGTGACAATAAGAGAAAAGCATTTGAAGAAATATCTGAACACAATCGTGAAATTATCAAAAACGGAAGAAAGAAATCATCGGTATTCGAAAATTGTAACTCCCGACATCGATTTTAACAAAGAAATGAATTATTTCTATTAGTCAAGATTTTTTTTTACCTAATTAGCAAAATAAAACACATCTTATCTCTACGCTCATGGAGAAATTTATGGAGATTGGTTTCGAAGCAAAACAAGCAAAGGGCGATGTTGACACACTTATTATTAACACAGCCATTGAAGTAGCAAAGTCTGGTGTGAATACTGCTATTGTCGGCGATGACATTGACTTGCTCGTATTGTTGACTGTCTTAGCACCTCCAGACACAGAGGTATTTTTTATTAAGCCGGGAAGAGGAAGAATTACAACCACCTTGTATTCGTCGAACAGACTCAATACTGATGCAGTTCTGGAAGATCACATATTGTTCATTCACGCTTTTGCAGGCTGTGACTCTATATCAGCATTGTTTAGGAAAGTTAAAATGTCGTTATCAATTGTTTTTTAAAAGGAAGGAATCCGTAACATTCAAGCTGCTTGCACTTTTAAAAGTGGCAAAGCATCCCAAATTGAAATATATGAGGGAGGAAAAACTATTTTTCTTTCTTTATATGGTGGTAAAACAGAAATTTCTTTGAACAAGCATTGTAACATATGTTTCAAGAAAGGAGTTGTTGTTGATAAATAAAGCCTTTCTTCATTTCCGCCTACTGAGGACGCAGATAGATTGCACAGTTTACGTGTTTATCTTCGAACACAATACTGGTTGGGCAAAATAAACTTCTTCCTGCGAACTTGGGCTAGCAAAATGCACCTAATTTGTCTCCAATTCCAGATACCTTACCTCCTGCACCAGAAAATATTTTTCAATCCATTTTTTTACTTGTTCCAAAGGATTGAAAAAATCGGATTGAAGTGTTCTGATAGTTGCGTAAATTGTTGCGGAGTTTCATGTCACAATGCAAATAAAGTTGAAGACGAGGAGGTTATTGACAATATCATGCCCATTGCAAGGGATAAAGGAATTGTTATACCTGAATTTAGTGAGATATCGAAAGTCAACCAGAAAATACTGAAAGCAATACAACAACCGAAGAATAAAAATAGAGATTATAACGAAACGGAATCGGGTGAAGAAGTTGAAGCTGTGCAAACAGTCAAACGATTGAGATTGGAATAAGCCAGCCATTATATGTGGACTATGTCTACGGGAGACACCACAATAAAAAAATGTGCTAAATGCTTTACCTCAAGGGTGGTGTGGAAATAAGTATATAAGGGATATTATATACTCACCTCCTTTCTTCAAAAGTAAGAATTTTAGACTTTCAATATAATTTCTTTGTAAATAGCAGCAGTTTTTCCGTATGTTTATCTTTTTTTTCCAAGTATGTTCACCGTTTTTGACTGGGAAGGGTTGGTGCAACAAAAAATGTTATAAACACTTTTTATAGGAAATTAAATTTTCTACATCTTTCTGATTAGACTTTTCTTTCTAGATGCCTTCACACAGACGCTTTTTGTGGGAGATTAAATTTTCTACTTCTTTTTGATTGGACTTTTCTTTCTAGATGCATTCGTTAATGAGATAGTCACAAAAAAAAAGATTTTCAATATCATTAGCGGCCCCTGGAGGCAAAAGCTCTCATCAGATCAATGAGGACTTTTAGTATATTAAACTGCATACTCTAACTAACACCTGTGCAAAAATCCAGCTTTGTTCTAATTTTTTCCGCTATTTTTCCTAAAATGTCTGGCAGAGCAACGATAATGTCGTACGTTGGGTTATTCAATATTTTGGAATGAAATGATTTCATAACCCTTTAAGGGGTCAGGTAACCTTTAAAGTGCCATAAATTCGATTTTTTTTTATTAGCTTATAAGTAAATGTGATTCTTTAGGAAATATTTAAAATAACCCCATTCAAAAATTCACTTTAGAAGTGGAGTTATATCTTAAGCAGTCTGAGTTTTTTTTTATATGATCAAGGGACAGTTTGATCTTTGAAGTCAATTTTCTCAAAACGACGATTTTGGTCATTGCGTGCACGAGTTAAGAAAAATGGTTGGTTAGAATTTCATGAAATTTTGACTGAATGTCTTAACCAGACAGATGCACAAAATGACCTACTGTTATGTTTCTCAAGTAACAAGTTTAGAATTTATTACTACTTTTGTAGTAAAAAAAAATCTCGATATTTCGAATTTCTCTAAAAAAAATTTTTTTCTCAAGATCTACACATTTTACTTTTTCCATCGTAGGTCATTTTGAGAACACATTATATATGTACTTATTAAAACTTTTTTGGCTGGTTTTAGCAGTTCAAATGTGAAAAATCATGCGCGCAGTCCATGCAAGAATAATTCTTTCGTAAAAAAATTATTATATTTTAAAATAAAGGTAAAAGCTTTATATGAGTGTATACATTTTTGGAGAATTTTAATTTATAAAATAAACCTTTATTAATATGCATTTTAAATTTTATAATTCAAAGTCAAAGAGTTACGGAGTTATGGTAATTCTTATAGAAGTCTTCTTTTCATGTATTTTGTGAGTTCAAAGGTTACCTGACCCCTTAATGGCTTTAATAATAACTTTGTATTTTCATTAAAAAAAGACAATAGACTAAAAAGAAAAAGATAACAGACTATTTTGATGTAAAAAAAATTACAAAAGAAGAAAAAGCTTTGTTTGGATAAGAAATGATAACGATATCAAAAGACAAAATCCCCCCTCCCCCTAGAGATATCATACAATATCAAGTGCCAGACCCCCTTCTTCCCCCTCAAGTGATAACGTTATATATTCACAGCCCCTTACTAAGACGTTGTATTATACGCATAATATAGTTTCGTTGTGTATTAAAGTCTGAATTCTTTGATATTATAAAATTGCGATAATGTACTTCTGATCAAAAGGCTATGTACACAGCACACGTCTGAAAGAAAATACTATGAAAGAAAATAGTTAAGCAAATACTTAAGATAAATTAAGTGAATTGGCGTTAGAAAAATCAATTTCTTATCTTGTAATGGGTTCAACGCACTAGTTCTGAATACTCAAAGGATCAATACATATAATAAAGTCTTCTAATTAAGCCGTTTCTTATACAAAGATAATATTTAAACAAATGAAGAAAATCAAATCCTTAAGATAATGTGATTGTAATTGACTCATAAAAAACTGTTTCAACGTTTTAACTTAGTTCAATGCTCTTATTTTTAAGCAAAATAAAAATAATAATCCTTCGATATGATATAAGTCTAACAGAGATTAATGAATGAATTTTTTCTCCGAGACAAACAACATACCGTATTTACCCGCGTATACGTCGATCCCGCGTATACGTCGATCCCGCGTATAAGTCGACCCCCCAATTTCCCGATCAAGAAATTTGAATTTTTTTTAAATCCCGCGTATAAGTCGACCCCTCACTTTTCCGATCAAGAAATTTGAATTTTTTTAAAAATACATTATTTAAAATCTCCTAGAAGAAAAAAGAAAGTACTAAATATACAATAATAAAGAAAATTTTATTTATTTATTTATTTATTTATTTATTTGTACATTTCATCTGAAAAAAAAGTACGAAATATACAAAAATGAAGATAATAATATACTAAAGTAATATACAAAGTTAAACTGATTCAAGGTCCGATTCACTATCGGACTCTCCAAACAATTCACAAAAATCCTTCGTTGTCATCGCTTCATCATGATACACGTTTTCAATCTCTGTATCGCTACATTCTTCCTCGTCGTTATCACTTTCGAAAATGGCATCATATTTTGTGCCGTCTAGTTCGTTGCTTATGCAACATTTCTTGCACGATTTTATAATCATTTCGGAAGGAATTTGATTCCACGCATCTTTAACCCACTAGGCAATTAATGCAATGTCGGGCTTTCTAATATTACCGTTCTTTGTAAATGTTGGACAACCGGATGAAATCCACTCTGCCCAATATTTTCTAACATTTCCTTTGAAGGGCTTATTGAGGAAAACGTCTAGGGGTTGAAGGACGGATGTCAACCTTTGCGGAATTACAGCTACAGTCGTTTTCAGTTCTTTCGTCACTTTATTCACGTTTTCAGAAAAGTGGCCACGAAATGTGTCGTAAACTAAAAGGGAAGGTTTTTTCTTAAAGCAGCTCCCGGTCTTTTAACCCACGCATTTTTAAGCCAGTCGACTGTTCCGTCAGAATCCATCCACCCCTTTTCATAGGCTCGAATCAGCACACCAGATGGAAATGTAACGTTTTTCGGCAACGTTTTTCTTTTAAAAATAATCAACAGATGAAGCTTACTACCGTCGACCAAACAGGAAAGAACGGCCGTAAAACGTTTTTTTTTTTTTTTGTGCCCAGTCGTTTTTACCAAAATGCTTTTTCCCCCTTGCAGTTCACTGTTTTATTTTCTGGTAGGTCGTTCCACATTGGTGTTTCGTCCATATTTCCTATATGGCAAAGTTCAAAATAATTCATTTTTCTTTGATCGATGAGGTATTTTTGAAATTTCATAATCTTTGCTTCCAAGTCAGATGGTAATTTTTGTGCCAGTTTAGTGCTCTGGCGTAAAGTCAAACCATGACGATTCATAAATCTAGTGCACCAATGTTCTGATGCACGAAACGTATTTGGAACAGTATACTTTTCTTCTTTTGCAAGATCCATTTCTCGTAAACGTATGGCAGTTCTAGTGACAAAAACCATTCTGCCGGCACTCTACAACCCAATCATGCAATATATTTTCGAGTTCTGGAAAGGACGATTTTCCATGCCGCAAAGCCTTTTTTGATTTTGGGATGTTTTCTAGCTTTGCCTTATTTTTGCGCCAATCACGAACCCCAAACTGACGAGAAGCAGCATTGTTAGATCCTTCCGCAAAAGACATAACTTTAAGTTTAATTCCGGCTGCGTATGAATTGCTTTTCTGTTTTCTAATAACTAAATCAGCCATATCAGTAGAAACAAGGAGAAAAAGTGCAGTAAGATAAACGAAGAAATAATGAATAAGTGTACTATCAAGAACACGCAAGATACAAAGCGGGTCACGTATTTTTAGAGAGTGACATGTTTCTGGCCACTCGCGGACGATTCAATTGCACATAGGGATTATACATTCTCGGAGTTTTATCTACTGATCTCTCAGAGGGAGGGGGGGGTAGTAGGCGTACATTCATCGCCAGCACCAAATCCGTCACTAAAAACCTTTACGCGTCTAAAAATCTTTACGCTGATAAGGAAAAGCAATTAATTACTCTTTTTCTCTACTGGTATGGAAATCGACAGTAAACGACGTCATTGTGTTATGGAATGCGAAAAGAGAACAATTGCCTTTCAAAATGGCATTTTTGACTTCTGGTAAAAAAAAAAAAAAAAAATTAAGGACCCTCGCATAAGTCGAGCCCCCAAACTTTAAAGTCTTTTTTTTTTTGTACAAAATTTCTCGACTTATACGCGGGTAAATACGGTAATTTATACGAAATATTTACTTATTATAAATTATTTATTTTCCGAACAATTTCATTTGTTGAGTTGTTCGGAATGTTCTTTCCGTTTGGGAAAGTTGGTTCGTATCGGAAAATTTAACATTTAATTATTAGAAATTAATTCCTATATCTAATCTCTAATAATTGACGGACAGAATTTTCCTGTACGATTGGTTTTCTCAAACGGAAGTAATTTTCCGAACAACTCAGTCCCATGTATTATATATGCTGTCAACATCCCTTTTTTTTTCAGAAAATACAAAACACACAGCGATAAATGAGATACCATATGAAAGGATTTTAAGCAGGTTTCTGACATAGTACACTCGCATTTCGTTAAAACATGTTTTTTGATTAAAAATTGCAAGTAATTAAACATTAAATCGGCATTGTTTTCATAAATCAAATAAAAGGTTTTTTCTCAAATCAGTGTTGCCACAAAAATAAAATACCGCATTATACGGTATCCAACAATGATTATAAAAAAATAAATAGTAAAATAAAGATACGGGTTTATTTTATATTTATGATTAAAAAGCAAAATTCAAATTCAAATGCTCAATTTATTTTTCTTTGTCTCATGTTTTTTTTTTTTTTTTTTTTTTCCGAAACAGATCATATTACCCTCTAATGCAGTTAAAATACGATTGATATATATATGTATTTTCCTTTTACAATTTTTGATAATTTTTTACTGTAACTTTTTATGGAATAAATGAAATGTTATTCAGGCTTGACTAATGTTGTTTGAAGATATTTTTAGTCCTTAATTTTTAATTATAAGTTTAAAAGTTGCAGCAAAGAAATATTAGGTACTGGTAAAAAATATTAGATTGCAGCACGTGTCTACTGGTATTTAATAATTTAAATACTAAGTTCTACTCATAAAGAAATTATCGAGAAAATATTCATAAACAAATTAACATTGGTAATAATTTCTTCTTTAAAATAAGAATATTTTTTGCTTCGCAGAAATTAAAAAATATATTTTCGTATGATTAGCAAAACGTCTATCAAATTTCATCGGTTTTGTTTAAATAACTTTTCTTACATGGTTTACTAATGTTGTTTAAAGTTAGTATTCAATCAGGATTTTCTAATATTTTCCAAGAAAGTTGAAAAGTGTTTATGAATTCGGTTTGTCTGGCCGTTTGTTTATCTGTCTGTCCGCACTCTAACTCGAGTAAATATAGTCGGAATTCTATGTAATTGATATATGTTATTGCGATTTACTATGGCATGTTCGGTATTGCAAATGAAGTGTGTAGCATTCATGGTTCGTTTACAGGGACACTCAAAAGCATTCCATTACATTATGGTCTATGGATTAAAATCGTTTGAAATGTATTTTAATAATGTTACACTATTTCCAACATATTGAAATTGATATAGCGGGTGAACCAAAAGTTCGTTAAAACTTTTAAAATTCGTCAAAAAAGGAAGAAATTATGATAAAGAAGTGCGGTTTGCAAGAAAGGGCTAACAATGTATGTAGTCGGATTTTCTTTAGCAGCAAAACACTTTTTAGTTAAATATGTTACTGGTAGCGAGCGTTGACGACCCGAAACACAATGAACAGGACAACAGTACGCTCCATCCATTTATTCTTGCAATAACAATTGTTAAGCATGACCTCCAGAACATTTGACGACACAATTAAGGCGACTCACAACGCCCATTACAGCCGAATGCAACATGTCGGAATGAGTTGCAGAAACCTCACGACAGATAGAACCTCGATAGAACGCTCTATCGGGTAATGATAATTTTCTGAAAGCGAATGAGAAATTCTCGTGTATCCTGGTCTTTTATTGCAGGATTAATTTGCATAATTCAGCTGAATCTCTCGCATGTTAGCGCCATCTATACAGGTGATTTTTTAACTAAACATTTTTGCTTCTAGAAAATGCCGACTACGTTGTAAAGCCCTTTTTTGCAAACCGCACTTCTTTATCATAATTTCTTCATTTTTTATGAATTTTTAAAGTTTTAACAAACTTTTGGTTCACCCGGTATATCCCTGAAGTGTACAACATGATACTTACTGATTAATATGGTGTGCACAGCATTTATCATTCCTGTACTGGGATACAAAAAAGTGTTTTATTATAGTACTGGCTATGAGCGATATTTGCTTTAAGTGCGTTTTCAGTTGTAGTATGCGTTTTTAAATATCACAAATTTTTTGCTTATTACCTGCTGTGTATAAATTACATAGATGATATACAGGGCTGTTCAAAATAGTTCGAATACATGAACAAAATTTTCACAGAAATTGGTAAAAGGGAATTTTCAACTGCGTTAAGCGTTTCCTAACTGAACTAAATTTTAGAATAATATGCTCTATCTATACACATCGATAGATCACATAGAGAGATTCACAAAATAATTTGGATGCGTTTGCAACTATAGATGGTAATTGAAGAATTTGAGTTTTCAAATGTTTTATTTGTTTTCTAAATGATTTACTTGATATCTTCTTTCACCTTATTAAACCGCGAAGTTTCGCTACTGTATTCTAAATATATTGGAAAGTGTTTCATAATCTATGCTTGGCGCATCATTTTTCTTTCTGATTTATTTTTGCAATGTAGTCTTCATTATTTTCTCAGATAGAAAATGGATAGTCTTTTTCTATTTTTCTCTTTCATACATTTGACGAGAGCTGGTGAAAGAACAAATGAGAGAAAAATAGACTTTATGTTAAAATTAGTTATTTTGTTGAAATATAACAAAATCTCGAGTTTAAACAACCTTGAAGAATTCGTGATTTGTTTTTCGATTCGGTTTTTCGTGTTCTCTTAATATGGTCTGTCTTGTAGTTGTAATTTATTGTTGTAGCAAATGTTAACATAACAAAATAAACAAAAGTAGCACATGAAGTATTTTTAGAAAAAAAAAACAGTACCTTTCTCGCATTTTTAGGTGCGTTCGTAATTATATAAATACGTTGCACCTATAGACGTAGTCTGGTTTGTCCTCATATAACAGCGCAAAAACTATCCAATCGAATGGTTTGAAATTTAATATATATAATCGTTTCAGAATTTTGTCGGGTCGTTTAAATTTTTATGAAAATCGAATAAGAACTTAAAAAGATATTAATAAAAATATTTATTAAGTAATTTGATTTTTTTTAAATCGGTACTTCCTTGTTATATCAGTTTCCGAGGTCAAGCGATCGAGATGTATCGCTAAGTTATCTGACATGTATGACGTTATAGTCATATATGACGTATATGACATTTTATAACCTCTATGACTAAGTTATAGTCACATTCTTCATTCTATTAAATCCTGTCATACGTAATTAATTCAATAATATCCCATGATAGGTCATGCTTCTAGATTGCCCTGGTGATCATGTCGTATTTAAGACGGAGTCACATAATTTCCCTATTACTGAATTTAAAAACCTAATTTGTATACAAATTTGTTTAATTATAGCATTCCTATAATCTATCGACAGTTTTTTGGATCGATGTTTCGGAGAAATAAATATTAAATGGGAGAAAAGTCCAAATATGGATTTCAAACTCTGAAAATTTCAAAGCTTGGCTTAAGTTTCCCATTGTAATTTTCAGTAAATGTCAACAAAAGATAAAAGGTTCAACTTAAACTGCTCTTATTTTATTACGGAAATTAATCATATCAGTCATACGCATTCTTAAAATAATACAATATTTAATTACATAAATATCTTCTCTGAATGTATTTCTGCTATTAATCAAATCGAATCTAAATTATAATTTAGTGAAACTAAATCTACTTGCAAATAATATAATAAAGTCAATGAAAATATGACAGAAGGACTACAGACTTGGCTAGACTACATAGTATATAGCCTTTGCAGATTGATTTCAAGACTAGTAAAATAAGTTTTCCATCCAGAGTTTATTTCCCATCCATTATACGTAATCAATAGAAATATATTTGTGAAACGAGAACATACGCAACGAATCAGCTTCTTTTAAATTACCTAAAATTTATCAAGCGATGATTTACAAATTAAAAAAGCAATAAAATAATAATTTTCACGTTTTCCAGTTTGACCAATTTAAGCACCTGCTTACATTAGACATGTGATCTCGTGATTTGTGTTTATCAATTTGTAAAACTTTGCGAAAATAGTTTATTTATCATTTCGATCCTGAAGACATCGTCGTTAGAGCGCATGAAACATATGTCATCTATATATAAAAAGGTATGTTTAAGCCTTTTCAGTAATGTTTTTATCACTTTAAGCAGTAATTGCTCTTTAATTTAAAACTACTTTATTTTAATTTAAGTGAGCATGAATTAAATATTTAATGTGGAGAAGAAAATAAATAAGTACAACAGACAAAATTTGTTGGACAGTGGTGGAAAGTGATTGATAATCATAAGTATTCTTAAATAAATAAAAAATATAAATTTTTGGAATATCATTCTTCTAATAATTAGGCCGATTTCAATTTTTTTTAATAAACACCAGTACTGAACTAACTAAGATTGAAGTGAATTGAATAAAACTGTTTTTCGAGACACAAATATCTACATATGATAGATAAAATTCTTTTAACTATGATAAAACAAAGTTAATCATGGTTTTTTAAATAAATACAAATTATAATGCATAAAGCTGTTTTTAGCGGCTTTTATTCTGAGACTAATTGAGGATTATTAAGATAAAGATTAAATGTTTGTAGTTATTGATATTAAGGTAAATTTAAGGGGGCTTAGCAGTTTTTCGAATTAAAAAAAAGTACGTTTTATGAAGTATTTTGATGTCGAGGAAGGAGGTAGAAATGTAAAGGTTCTTGCATTTACAAAATTTAACTTTCAAAAACTACCTTTTTATTCATTTTTATGAAAATAAATGCGCCTTTTGAATTTCCTTATTCGCACGGAGTTTACCAAACAAAAAGCCTCACCAAATTACATCATCAGGAAGATATATACACAAACAAAGAATTAAATATGGACCAATAAAATCTAAAAGCAATTTTATTTATAAAATTCTATAACATTGTTTAGTAAAGTGTTGTATTTTGTGTATGTTAACCCTTTCAGGGGCAAGCAATTGTGTTCTTGTAACGGTGAATTCCCACCGGAATTTTTTTTTAAATTTTGTTCAAAATATGGAAAAGCGATTTTTCAACATTTTCCCATCAAAGCTAAAAAAGTAAAATTTAATTAAAAGTTTCTGGTTTGAATCGGATTAAAATTAGGTGGTATATAATATATACCACCACCCCTCAAAAGGTTAAACGTATAGAGAAATGATGATACATTGTCATCCAAATATAATAATAAACTAGCTGGCTTCGCCGGCTAGCGGGCCCCTAATTTACATCGGGGCCTCGAATAGTATAAGACCTCGTATAAACCTCGAACAGAACGAACCTCCGGCTCGGGTCCGCGCTGCCTTCGGCACCGTATAATCCCTTAATTTCCACCTCGAATAGTATAATTCTCTAACCTAAAGAAACTCCTGCCCGGGTCCTCACTGCCAGTGCTAGCAGGCGTGCTGCGCACGATCTGCAAAATCCATTAGCTCTACATTCCACCGCCAGGGAGCGCAATCTGTTCTATACGGACCTCAAGAAAGTGTCCCCGCTGCCTGCGGCAACGTATAGTGAGCGTGCTAAAAAATCCCTTAGTTCCACATTCCACCACCAGGTGGCGCAATCTGTCCTATACGAACATAATTGAAATCCAATTGAATGAGCCAAACCCCATCGTAATCGGTCCCATAGAACACGAGTTAGAAAAGCGCCCCTTGCGGTGAAAATTGGAACTAAAATCGGTAAGTCCTGTCGATGTCGAGTTGACTGAGCCAAACCGCGTTGTCATGGAACCATGGTACCCGAGTTAGCTTAAAAATTCGTTAGTTCCACCTTCCACCGCCAGGGGGCGCAATCTGCTCGATACGAACATAACTGAAATCTTTGAGGCTCTCGATGTCGAATCAAATGATGTTTAACTCGTCGTGATCGGGCCCATAGAACCACAGATAGCAGAGCGCCCCCTGATGGTAAATCTTGGAACTCAAATCGGTAAGTTCTATCGATGTTGAGGCGAATGAGGCGAACCGCGTCACGATCGGACCCATACGACCCTACATAGTTTCAACAAAATTAGCAAAATCCTTAGCTTTTTCTTTTTGTTTTCTATACAAAAATCGAACTTTTGCTAAAATCAAAAAATATGGACCGAATTCGAAAGTTTTTTGAATCTCTGTAATCTCACCCACTCTAAGCAAGGACGCATACTTTTCAGATCCAAAAATCCTATATTTTTAATAATTTTATAGGGCCTCGAATTGGTCAACTATAAAAAATTTCTATCTTCCTGTGAGTCGTCACAATGTCTGCCGTGCAAGCCAAGAGTTTCCGATAGGAAAGGTTGTGTTAAAAATCGAATCAATTAATTAAAAAATAAATGCTATTTCAAGTTCTAATTAACTCACAATCTCGAATTTTCGAAACTTATAATCGTGGAGAGCATCTGATTATAGCGGTGTTAATTTTGAAGGTGTAGGTTAATTAGATCTTGTAAGTTGCAACCCCTTAAAAAAAACCCTAGTCCCCTTTCTTGATACAGACTTGATACATTCTGTTGTTTCAGTGCTGCGAGAATAAAACATTTCGAGGTCCCGGTACAAAGAAGCAATTTCATTGGACGTTCACTAGCCTCGCATCGAGGTATCAAAGTATGCAGGAATGTTTCTTTGTTTCGGTAAGAAATCACTTTTTGCACTAATTTTCGAGACTTTTTTAATTAATAACTTCCTTAATTAAGGGCCGACTTCTTCGAAACTGTAACTCTTGAATGTCCATATTTTTTTCGATTTTTTTTTTACACCAAAGTGGCTTTCTCGCTACGCTCGCAGACTTTATCCGGCAGACAGATGCACAGACAAACAGACGTTTCCGAAAATTAATAATAATGATAAAATCCCTGTATACAGATAGATGAAAACTGAATTATGATGGGTAACGGGGCTACATGAAACAAATTATTAATATTGTTAAAGTGCAATTATTCATGATCAAAGATACCCTTGAATTTTATTGATCAAACAATGATCATGCTGCGTGCCCCATAATTGTTATTATATTTCAGACGAAAAGAATAGAGTTTTTAAGAGGGGGGGGGGGTTAATAAAGTTCAATTCTTCTAGAAATCCCGTAACATCTTTGTATAAATTCGACTTTTAGTAAATTTTATCTTAAATGGAAAAAAATATATTTTTTGATATTTTGTGTTCGCAAACCGTCTGCTAGGGATAAGAAATTACTTACGTTACATAGAAAATGTACCCAATACCACGGATTCTTTATTTACTATATACTGACGGTAGCAACCACTATATTATAGCATTAATGTAGGTGGTGCTACCGATTTTATTTTTATTTTTTTTCGGCGGGGAGGGGGGGGGGGGTCAGCTGAATCTAGGTGGGTTTGATTTGGCGTCTAGGAGGAACCATTAAGTAGATGTTCACAGCACTGAAGACGAATTACACCTTGGGGGGCATTCGTGTCGAATATTGTAAGGTTTAATGAAATTGCATAATCTCATTACTTACTCTTTCGCTGTGTAAGGAGCTAAATAAATCAGTAAGTAGTGCAAGCGTGTGCAGGGGCGCGCCAGTAGTGCACGGCGCCTGTGCGCAGAACTTTAGTTGCCTCTCTTTGTAAACGCATGTAGTATGAAGAAATAAAATTTAAATTTGAATTAATCAAATATCGAGAAATAAAATGCAGAGATGGTTAGGAGCACTGAAAAAAAATATTGGCCAGAGTGAATGAAACCGCATCTGACTTTCACTTTATTTAAAAGAGTAAAAATCACGGTTTAATTATTCTAAACTGTCTACTGGCACTAGAACACTAGGTTAACAATTACCAGAACTAGGATCACAAAAAAATGTATGATTAACTCTTTGATTACGGCCATGTACATGATTGGAACAACGCAGCATTAGTACGGTCTTTTAATTTAAGTACACACTGTTTTTGTAGTAATATTTGACTTACTTAAAGTCAAAACAACTGCGATTAAATAACATGTAGAAAAATAATTCCAAAATAGTGGTATTAAACGTATAAACTGACCGAATTCTGGTACATAGTTTCGACGGCAGCATAGTCAGAGGGTTAATAAGTAATTTGGTTGAGATAAATTTATAAAACATAATTAAATTTTCTAGAAATTGTAATTAATGTTAATATAATTAAGTTAAGAAGTTTTTCCATGTATCACGCTTTAAATCTGACACCTTTACTAACTAGGGGTCTGTGTGCGCTGCACACATGGTACACTGGGTCGGCGCGACCCTGTGCGTGTGTACAAACAATTTACGATATTAGAAAGATTTTTCTTCATTTCAGCTTGGTGAAAAATGACCAGGTATGGAAACGAACCTGGGATCATTTGCTTGACGGCCAACGCTTTTTAAAAACTATGCTGCCCCACACGACTATGGCAAACGTAATTCACTGAAAACGGTCAACATTTACGATCATTTTTAATTCAGAATAGAGGAATTCTCTTAACAATAATAATGTAATATTAAGACTAAACCAGACACCTTCGAAATATTTTTCAACTTGAAACTTAACTCTTTTTATAATTTACCAAAAGTTTCTCTCTCTTTTTTTCTTTTTTTACGGAATTCCTTTTTTTCTTCAAAGGCGATAACAACTTATTTTTTTATAGCATCAAAAGGTTTAAGGAGCTGCATTTCCCAGTAACAGAGGAAATATTTAGTGGTTTCTTAGTACCACGTTTCGGAAACAGGATATAATAGAAAGTTTTTCTCGACAAAATGTACTTTAGATCATTAAATATTTTGTTTTGTTTTGTTTTATTTTTATTTCGTTTATCAAATGAGTTTCAGATTAATTGTATTTGATTTAATTTAAATGTTTATTCTCTGTTTAATTGCACTATGTATCAGCCGCACAAAGTACTGAAAAAAATAATTAAAATATTAGGAAATGTAGTAATATAATTTGTTAAATTTCACGCTTGTAGCAATAATTAATTCCTTGGCGATCACTCGGTGTTCTTATATTTTATTATCACTAGTTGATATTGTTAATCTTCGCCTATTTTAATTTTGGAATTTGTGAAATTTTCTGTTATTAAGTAAGAAAAAGTCACTATGCAGAAAAAAAGAGTTCGAAGAGCTCGTACTCAAATATCATGCCAACCCTGAGTGACGTAAGTACACACGTTATTGCTATCTGTATGTTTTCTGTGTTCCCTATTGACAGTCATAAATTTAGCGACCGGGGATTTTCAGAAATTACAACCTAACTTCTGGGTTTATATTAAATGCAAAAGTGAAATTGTTGGTAAAACTTCCTTAAAGTAATCTCTCAAATAAAGCTGAACATTCAAATAAATAAAATATCAATCAAGAAATAATCACCATTGATAACTCGGCAGTTATAATCAATTATTTTAAACCAAGGAAGAAACAAGTAATGCACATCATGACATATACGGTTTATTTCACTGAATGGACTTTCCAGAAAATGGACTAGTAATTACTCTTAATATATACGCGTGTAATAAATCTTACAGACTTTAAAACTTTTGAACTGAAAGGTCTCTTCTAAGATGTAATCTCTTAAAGAGAATGGAGCAAAATTCTAAAGCTCCTTACTAATATTAAATGTTAAGCGTAACTTTGTAATTGTTAATCGTGAATTCAATTTTTGCAGTGAAAATAAATGAATGCAACTATTTAAAATACAATAAATTAATGTTCTCTCCAAACAAAAGTCAAGATGACAAAAAGTGCACCCATGGATACTTGCACCAATTTGGATACTACGCATAAAATGATTAATAAATATAAGCAATATGAATACCTGACCTTTCCTGAATAAGAATAAGGTAAGTGGAAAACTTCCTTACCTATAATTCTTTGAATAAATATATTTCTTATTGCGTTTAGAACAAATACAACCAAGTATTAACAATTAATTAGATTTTTCATAGCATAAATTTCCAACCTTTGTCATCAGAATTATCTTCTTAATTAAAATTTCTTCATCCCCCCCCCCTTCCTGTTCATTAAATTTCTCTTTTGAGAAACTACTAAGATTTTAAGTTAAATTAAATCTGATAGAAAAGATTTTTTTTACTGCAATTTTCATTCAAAGACTTTTCGGCTGCATTAACTTCTTTTCCTTTTAAAGAAGCATAATGAAGCATTTATTAGAACTCATTAAAAACGATATGATACTTTTTCATTACAAAAATACAACTTTATATATCATGAAAATTAACAAATTTTAAATGTAAATCAACACTTTTTGTAATTATATTTATTTTGTCAGTGAATATTTAGTTGAAAATAAAATATTGCACTCAAAAGTTTAAATAAAATAAATAAATATCATTAGTAATTTTCTTTTAAAATATACTTAAAGTGATATTTATTTGAAATTAGCAGATTTTTTTTTCTGTAGGAAAAAGCTTGAATTTCAAAAGTCTGCGTAAGATATTTATTTTTTAAAACACAGATGGAATTACTTAGGAAGTAAATAATATCCGAAAAATAAATTTTAATCAGTTTCCAATTTATAAAAAACTAAATATTTTTTAAAGAATTTTTTGTAATAAACGAAAGTAGACGTTTGAAGTAAAAAAAGTCAACTAAAAAACTAATAATTCAGAAAAAAAATATATTCTTACAAATATCTTTATAAACGTGCCATTCTTTAATTTTTTATATGCATTAAAATTGCTTTACATTTCTTTTTTATAAATGTATTAGACAAATGACTTGTTTTGATATCGCAAAATACTTTTTTAAACAAATCGTTATTTTTTATTTTTTATTTTTTAGACATATGATATTCATTTGAAAATATTTTTTATAACTGCTTATATTTCAGAAAAAATATCTCTAATTAAAATTTGTATAGTTTGTTTCTTTTAATTTTTCAGATATATCTGTAGTAGAGTGCTAGGTTACTCTTTTAGGAAGATACAGTGCGGTGGAGTCAGTTTTGAGATTTTGCGTGAGATCACGATGTCTTGAATTCTAACATTCGTGCGTGAATTCTATTCTGTCATTTCTTAAAGTTTCGCAAAACGTGTCTTAGTTTTCGGGAACCTGATTGTCAATGTTATGTCTTGAACAGTATGATAATTAGGTATCTGTGGTTGTGTAGTCGCTATATACTGGGGTAGGGGTTAGATTCGATGGATTTTGACGCATCTCACCCTTAGTGATAAATTAGTCTGAATTTGACCAACGTCGAGTTTCTACGTGTCATCTGCCTTTTAGCTGTTTTAAACAAGAATCTGCGACTGAGTTTAGTTTCGCGTTTACGAATAAAAGATTGTTGGAATCTGAGGGGTGATATTAAAGTATTTATAGTGACATTCCTTTAGTGACATTACAGTGGTCCAAGTGATATTTTACATCGAGTTTAGAGGTTTTTCTTCGGTTCCTGCAGAATTTGCTATCAGCAGAATTTGCTATCATATGATTCGAACTAAACAGTTTAATTTAGTGAGTATTTCGGAAAAGCATTTTCGTTATTTGAGCTTACTTGATTCTAATCTCATTTAGTAAAACCTGACCACCCCACTGCCGAATATTTTATTACTGTTTTAAATAAATTGTTGTTACTTTATAATTATATATAATTATAACTTTTAATTACTTTATATTTACACTTTTAGAAAGTATGATTTTATTTTAAGAATTGTTGTTGTTTTGTTAAATTTTGTGCCGTAACCTCTTTTAAATTGCGCAGCATGTAGGGATACGTCATTCTATTTGATTTATATTTTCCGTTTGATTTGGAAAATCAAATAGAAAATGTATAATTAAAATAATAAAGAAATTGTTTTTTTAGAAAATGTTTGCCTGAATCGAATTAAAATTCTTTTTTTATACCATATAAAAAACATTTAGTTTCATTCAAGGTTCTGCAGAGAAAAAGGGAAAATATAGCCGTAGATTTAATTGCTGTCATACCATCATGTCCGAGGCTAACGAAAAAGAAAGGTTACCACGGTGCTTTACACGTATCTTTTTTTACAGACCGCCGGAGTCACGTGATACTTAAATGCACCAATGAGGGTGTACGAAAAGAGCATCACGTCACTCTAGCGGTCTGTAAAAAAAGATAAGTGGAATGCACCGCGATAGCCTGTCTTTTTCGTTAGCCTCGATCATGTCGAACAACTTAGGGGCTAAATGCTATTTGAAAAATTCTGCATGACAATTCAAATTTTGTTATGAGCATTTGTAGTACTAGTTCGGAAATAATTTGGAAAGTACGTTGGGATAAATATTTCTGAGTAAACAAAAGAAAACAATTACTTTTTAAGGGAATAAAATCTTTCCGAAAACTGGTGTAGGTGTCAATAAAATAATATATATGTAATACTATAAATTTCTAAAGCAATTCAATCGGTTGAATTTGAACGCTGTATCTCCCGTTTTGAGACTGAAGACCTTATCTTTGTGCTATTAATGCTTGATTACATCGTCGCATATTACATCGATTATACGCTGCGACATTTCCGTGGGGATTTTCCCTATACAGTGTGTAACTGAATTGATGGTCAGAAATGTAAGGGATGATAATACATGTTAAGACAGGCAAGTTTTGTATAAGAAATCAGGGTCGAATTCCACTTATTAAATCAATAATACAGGATGTCTCACACCAAGTCAAATCTTTATTTTCGTTCATAACTGTAATAATAATGAAAATATTTTAGCGAAATCTTCAACACAACTTCTACGAAATGATAGGACATCAAGAGAATTGTTGGAATTTTCCTGTAATTCGATCAGCAACATCGTGTACATTGTCAATTACCTTCCGAGTTTTGAAGCGTCTCACTCAGTGTTACTTGCACTGTAAAAAAATTGCAACCGGTCATTCGACCTTTTTTATAAAAAACGCTTAAATACCCGTAATTTAACAGTATTCTGACCCTAATATGATCAATATTATGATCAAAATAGCGTTAAATTACGGTTATGTACGGTTAAGTACGGTCATTCGACCGTTTTCTATAAAAATAAAGGTTGAAAAATGGTTTAACAATGTAATAAATACATAATCCGTCGGCCGATTTCTACCAATATCTACGCAGTTTTTGCGACAGTGGTTTATAACGTATTTGCCAAATGGAAAAGCTCCATCGGAAGTATCGTTTGGTTGTTATGGTGTTCAGTATCTCTCTCACACACACGAACACAAACCATGATTAACATATTTCCTTTGCTCTATGTGTTCGAAATAAAAAAAATAAAAGTGATGGAAAAAAATTATTTCTTAATTTATTACACTGATATTCGATCATCCGAAAAGTTCTGCGATTTTCAAGAGAGTAGCGCGGTTTCCTCTAGTTATTTTGATATTGCTGATAAGGCTTGAACTTGAATGATCCAGATATGTACACATTCTGTCTTTTTTGCATGCACTGTATAATTCTCACTTGTGTTGTGGCATAATTTTTGTTTCAGTGCAGTGTTAAGAATGGAGAACCAAAAGTTCATTTTCGTCATTTTATGCTCTTTTATTTCATGAAAGGTAAAAATACTAGTCAGACTGCTCGTAAAATCTGTGTTGTATATAGACAAAGTGCTGTTCTAGATGACACAGTTCGAAGGGTTTAAGCGCGGAAATTTCGGCCTCGAAGATAATGCCCGCTTTAGACAACCAACATCTGTAAAGAAGGAACGCTGAAAATCTCCGTTACACAATTCAGGATCTATCACTCTGACTAAATATTCAAAAAATTACAGTGCATGATCATTTGATAATTTCTTTTAACAGGTCGTTTTTTTTACATATGATGATCGTCCAGAGCGGACATCATCATCTTCGAGACAGAAATTTCCGCACTTAAATTTCTCAAACTACCTTCGAACTGTGTCATCTGAAATAGCACTGTATCCATATACAGCACAAATTTTACGAGCAGATTGACTAGCATTTTGCCTTCCTTGAAATAACAGAGCATACGACGAAAACGAACTTTTTTGTTCTCCATTCTTGGGACTGAACTGAAACAAAAATTATGCCACAGCACAAGCGAGAATTATGTAGCGCAAGCAGAAACGACCGAATGTACATATCTGGATCATTCAAGGTCGCTTCTTGTCGGCAATGGCAAAATTACTAGACGAATCCGTGCTTCGCTTTTTGAAAATCTGCAGAACTTACCGAATGACCCAATATTTACTTATTGTATGCCAAATTTGGTAGCATATGTACAATTTGATATTTTACATTAGTTAGAGTATTTTAGTGAGAGTGGTTTGGAACAACAGAGTATTTATGGTAACACTTACTTGTATTCATGTTAAAGCACGTATTCCCACTATCACCGCACATTTTGAAGTAGAAAATCTTACAATTAATGTTTTAACGTGTCTTGTAAAAAACAACTTTTTACAATACAACTATTTTAAAAAACATAAAGTTGCACTGTGTTCTCTTTTATATCGCAATATGTTAACAATATATCGCAATTTCGTGGCAATTAGCCAATTTTTATGAAAGTTACAGCCTATGAAGTTTTTTTAAAAAAAGTACAATAAAATAGACAAGAAGAAAAACATAACTTTCTTTGATCACGATGAAATTGATAATGGGATCGTCATCAAAGCGAAACTTTACAAATGGGAAATTGTCAAAATAGGCGCATCCATTAAAAAATTATTCGTAAACGTACATAGAAAAAGATACAAACGAATGTTAACCCGTTGAGTACTTGCCAAGACTAAGACATTTAATTGAGTCGTACCATTATTTACAAAACTTACTCTTTGTGACCAATTTATCTTGAAACTTTGTGCGTACTTTGTTATATTGCAACATGTTAACAATATCTTGCAATTTCGCGGTGATTAGCTAATTTTAGCGAAAGTTACAGCCTATGAAGTTTAAAAAAATACAAGAAAGCGGACAGGCAAACAAACATAACATTATTCATATGCCATAATGTAATAGATTTTTTTTTGTGTCCCTGTAAAGGAACTATGAATGCTACACAGTTCAACTGAAATAATGATCATTCTTTAGTGAAGCTCATTAATATACAGGGTGGTCCTAAAATATATGTCAAAAATGTAAAGGTAGGTAGAGGGGACTTAAATAAGCATATTTCGTATAGGAATGTGGGTGCGAAAATCCAGCGCTGCTGCTTTTCTAGAATGCAGAGCATCATTATTACAACAAACATTTTTCAGCTGTACAAAAAGGGGAAAGTCATTTTATTCAACTTTCATGCCCTTTAATTTATGTTTTTGAAATTTCGTAGTTGTGTTTTATTTTTCATTATTTCTCGATTCATCACAAACATATATTTTTATGAAAGTTTTGTGTTTTATGATAATCTTTTATTGTTAATTTACTAATCCAAAATATTTTTATACTTGATTTTTTTTTTCTAGATACATTATTTTTTTATACAATGGTAATCGAAAACTTGCAAGTATTTGATAATATTTGCTTAATATGCAGTACCAGTTATTTTGCGCAAATAATGATTACAACAGTTATATAATCAGGATAGGTACGTTTTTACCACAAATTTGTAATAGTATATTTTGCCTTATTTGATCAGAGAAAAATATTACAATGTCTGCAATAAATGCGAATTAAATGTTAAATAAAAATATTTCTGTTCCGAAATAATGGTATTGTCGACACCTTGAAAATTCTTAGAAATGCACGCATCTTGTATAATATAAAATTAAGAGTAAATCATTCTCATTGGGAATTTTTTGTAAAATCTAGGTTTTAATATATTGTTGACCGGTTACGAGTTAACTCGTGTTTGTTTCGCCAAGAATCATTAACATAAAGGAGTGGCTTTTACCTTCCAGAAAATGCATTTATATATTTGCCCATATTTCTTTAGATTGTAAGACGTTTTATATTGAATGCGTTCATTGAATGATATTTACTGATGCATAAACTTTAAAAACCTATCATATATTCTAATACGAACAAATCTTGTGTGTGTGTCTGTGGTTATATATATATATATATATATATATCCAAAATTTATCTTAAAAACGGCTCTAACGATTTTGACGAAATTTTGTATCCTACCGTTTTGTAGCATCAGAAAACGATTGGGCTAGGTCACATGTTCGAGAAAATTCGATTAGTGGGTCATTTTGGGTCAACGTGGGTCAAATTAAATTTATCTAAAAAACGACTCAGACGATTTGAACTAAATTTTGTATCTTACGGTTTTTGGGCACGAGAAAATCAATTATCAAGAATCGTTACCTTCCAGAAAATGATTTATATATTTGCCCACATTTCTTTAGATTATAAGACGCTTTATATTGCATCCGTTCATTGAATGATATTTACTGATTCATAAACGGTTTTGGGGCACGAAAAAATCTTTGGGCTAGGTCACATGCTCGATAAAATTCGATTAGTGGGTAATTTTTGGGGCACTATGGGTCAAGCTAACTTTATCTAAAAACGGCTCAGACTATTTAGACTAAATTTTATATCCTACAGGTTTCGAGAAGACAATTGGGTTTGGCATAGGTGCCAACCTCTCATTAATATTCCGTAATATGCGGGTTAATTTGCACCAGTTTGAACCAGGTTTTCAATTACCTTTTTTTTTAAATGTACTTGTCAAACTTACAAGAATAGTAAAAATAAAATGGCATATCAAACGTATACAAGAATAGTAAGAATAAAAAGTTAAACTTATTTAACTACACAATTTTGAGTAAGTTGAACTCAAGAAAAGTATTTTTTTTTATATTTTGAAAGCATAATTTAGACAAAATAAAAGATACGGTATATCTCCGTTAAGAATATAAAAGCCTTTCAATTTATTCAACTAAGATAATGTTGAAAGAATGATTTAGTCTATAATACAATACTTGTACAATGAAATATGCATTTCATTTTAATCTGCTGCAATTGAAAAAGACGATTCAATTAAGATTTCCCGTTAAGCTTGATAAATTGCGTTTATTTCGTTAATTAACTTTGATCCTAACTAATGGTATAATTGCATTCTCTTTGGCATTAGAATTATTTCATTCATTTCCATAATTGCATTCTATACGAAATCTTAAGGTCAGCTTCGGTTAGTTTAATTTCAGTCTAGTATGTCTTTATATAATAGGAAAAGAATGTTATGAATAAAGCTCTTAATTATGAATCTTCTTTTGAAAATGAATAATGAATATATTGACACATATCAAAAGACAAATTACTTCTATTACATTTTATTGTATTATTTCTTGATTTTAAATCTAAAATGTTCAGATATTGATGTTTAGATAAAATTGGCTGAGAGATTTGACAGTTTGTTTAATTTAATACTAGATTCAAATTTCTGGCTGGATTTTTTTTTAAATATAAAAACTATTTAAAATAAATTTAAGAATAAGAAAAAAAATGCATTTTGGAAAAAATAAATTGATAAGCAGGTTAAATATCTTTTTAATATGTTTTTGAATAGATTTGCTTTCAAAAAATGCCAGGTTTTTGTTCATTTCAGACTATCTATCCAGAACGACAGCAATTGTTTTAATAAATTGCTGAAGTTTCATTGAAACATTCTATTCAAACAATGCCCAAAGAAAAAAAAATTCGGATATATTTTCTATGCATTTTATTTTTTGCTAAATATCTCAGCTTTATATTTTTTTGAATGCCTCATAAGTGCTAAAAAAAATAATTACTAGTTTTGTAAATTAACAATGTATTTGATGACGCATGTGAAAGGGCTACGCTAACTAGTTTTATTGAACTTTTTTGCGGCTTCTTGATATTAAATCAAAAAATTTTATATAGGGTTAACCCCCCGTTGTTGACACCTAAACACTTGAGCAAAAATCTAACTCAAATAAGCATTTTGTTGTAAAGTTTTACAAAGTAATGTCATCTAGTGGTAAATGAGACACTTATTTTTATTTTGGAGTCAATTTATTCACCACTAGAGGGCCTAGAATACATCCAATGAGGAAGAAATTTTTGAGAATACAAAAAGTGCCATTTTGAAGCAACCATCTTATTTCTAACATTAAGGAAAGTGTTTTTCTAATCTATTTGTAATGCAACCATCCTAAACTTTTTTCTTAAAGTTATACTTGTAGAAATTAGTTTCAAGATGCAAATGATATATTAGGGTCATGTTTTAGGGTTTATAGTTATTTAATTTAGCTTAATCGGGTGTGCCAGTTATTAGTTACTAGAATTTCATTTCACCAGTCTCTGACAGAGCTGTTAGTTATTGGTTATATTAAAGAAAGTTGAAATCTATTATTTGAACTGTTTAAAAATGCATAATAAAAATTGAAATCTATCTTGTGGTAAACACCATTGAAATTTAAGTTGTTTTACCTGTATCTGACATCAGATGTCAGTTACTCATTCATAAATGTCAGTTATTGGATATCTGCATTACTAATAATGCAGTACTAAATATTACAGCTATATACTCTTACTATATACTCTGCATTATTAGTAATGCAGTACAGCTTACTAAATACCACTTTTTATAATAAATATTAATGTATTTTGTTTTTATAATAAAGAATAAAGTTTTTTTACGCATTTTAATATTTTAAAATAAAGTGTCAGTCACTGGTTTACTTTGTGTCAGTTACCGGTGTTTCAGAATAGGGGGAGTGTCAGTTACTGGAGTTTTTGACCATATTTATGAATAAAATTAATTTTTAATAATAAAATGTATAATTTTTCAAAATTTTGATAACAATAATTTTGTAATATATCTTTACTATCCTTTCATAAACAAAGGTAAGTATAAAATAGATTTAAGTTTTTGTAATATTGATTTGAAAAAGAAAGAATCCTTAAAATGTCAATTACTGAGGGTTTCACTCTATTGATTTTTAACTAAAATTGGTAGAAAAACAGGACGATGTTTAATTTGATATCAGATTGAAATTACACGCTGGAGTTGTAAATATAAAAACTGTTGGTGATAACTTATAAAGAATTTTATATTAATAAAGAAATTCATAAGTAATTAGAATTTTTTTTTTCTATTTATATTTTAAATATTTTTGCTTTTTAAAAATGTCAGCTTTTTTCACATTTTAGCCGATTTAGCCATAACAAAAGCAGTTTTTTGTAACCATTGTGATTGATAAAGTTTTATTGAATGCTTTATTAAAACGTTATCCAAAGAGGTACTTTTTCTGAAATATTTCCTATGGAGGTTCTTTTTGCGCTAAAAGACTTAGCAATAATTTTTATGGTGGTGTTTTAAAAATGACAAAAAAAATATTTTCAATAGACTAGATAACTTCAGTAAACATAGAATACTATAATGCTTTATTACACTATTATTGTTATGTTTGTCTTTAAATATATAACGCTACATTTATCAAGCGCAACTTATAAAGGTTATTTACAGCAGAACAATGCACCAGGCTTAGAAAGCTGTTAGATGTATTGTAGCATCTTTTTATTTTCCGGGCGGCTTTTTCAGAAAGCCTCACGTTTTCAGCACCAGCTTGGCGAAAATGAGAAAGCGCAGCCAGCTCTATCGCCAATCGTCGTCCATGCCTGTCGTTTTGATCTGAACTTGAATGTGAAAGGACAGCTGACCAAATAGCCTCTGTGTGGGGGAGGAAGAGGGGGAAGAGCAATTTAGAATGATTATCTATTGTTACTTGAAAGTAAAAAATAAGATAACTAGAACAAATTTTAAACTTTGTATGTTGGTGAAGGAGAGAAACTGAAGAAGAAAAAAAAAACGTATTTAAGTTTGAATTATATGTATTATGAAATTAAAAGCATTTAAATAACAAAAAGCTCTTTGTTTTAAAGAAATGTATTAAATGTAAACCATGGCAAAATAACATTTCCTCATACTATCTTCTCCACTTGATAACATTTCTGAAAGGAAAAAACAAAACAGAAACACTCTCTTCGCTGCAGCAAAGGAATGGGATTGCTGTTTGCTATATGTTTGACGTCACAAACGAGAAGGGGTACGTTAGAGCTCCTATAATAGAGGCTGGCGCATCCTCGCAGATTTGGTGCTCAAATTGAAGTTCAGTCGAAAAACCAAGTTAATCAGAACCGAGTCTTAGGCAACCCCAACTCCGACTGCGGTAGATTGATGCTGAGCTGAGCACCAATAATCCGAAACAAAATGGATATGCGTCAGCTCCTATTATAGGAGTCTTAGGGTACGTAGCATTGGATTCAGCGCCACGCCAACCGTAATTCTCGCGCCAAGGTGCTGAAAACGTGAGGCTTTCCGAAAAAGCTTCCGGACGCATAATGTAAAGGAAGTATTGTAATCATGATTTGTGTGTATGTGAGTGAACACGGTGACTTCCAAACGATACTTCCGATTGAGCTCAGATTTGACGAATATGTTATAAACCACCAGGGCCCGACTTAAATTATCTTCGGCCCACGAGCAATCATTATTCTGGGGTCCCCCTGTTTATCTATCTATAAGAAATATTTTTTGAATTACACTGAAGTGACTAAACAGCACACATAAATTTCGTACTAGGTACTATTTATTCATATTTGTATATATATCATAAGAATATGTAAGGTATCGTAAGAAAAATGGTAAGAGATGATAGAATCTACTTTTTTTGTATAGGAATATAAGGGCTTATGCGAGTCATTGAAATGTAACTACAGGTCTTTCTGTCATTCTTGGCCATTGGTCCGGAATCATATGTATGTCATATGTATGTCATAAGATGTCTAAAAGAAAAATTTCCGCAATTTATCATCATTAAAAGTTTTAATTTATCTTGTTACGAGGATAATGTCAATAATGTATTTATCTTGAAAACAATGGATTAGTTGTTACAATAAAATTTTAATCATCAGCTTTATGATTATGTAGTTGGTTATTTTGGGGGGAGGAGGGTACATAGGCTACAGAAGCTGAAAAATAAGGCCATCCCCCCCCTCGCATAAATCTTTACAAAAGTAAGAATTTTGCTCACTTTTGTCCAATTTTTAACATTTGGCTTCATTTTAACGAAAATCCCACTTAATCTTATGACCCCCCTCTCAACTTGAGGGAGGCGTGGCAGCTGCCCCGCATGCCCCTGCATTAGTCAGGCCCTGTAAACCACAGTCGCAAGATATGTGTAGATTTTTGTACAAGTCGGCTGACGGATTACGTATTTCATCCATTTTTAAACTATATTCAAATCGTTTTGCAACTGACTCTATGGGAAAAATCACCAAGGGAATGTCACAGGGTGTGAGTGATAAATATTGAGGCGATTTAATCAACCAATTGGTCGCGCAAAGATAATTTCCAGAGTTTCAAAATACGGGGCCCAGCTTACCAATGCAACCTATTCCATTGTCATAACATAAAGCTTTACAACGTTAAAACACACAAATTTCAGAATTACTTACATCAAAGCTGCTGCCGATCGTGGTTTTCCCTTGGTAGTCATTGACCGTATTTTATTTAAATCCCCTAAGGTCACTTGTTCTGCATCTGCAAATAAGGATTTTAAAAATGTTATTGTATTACCTTTTCAAACGTTAGTAATCAAATTTCACATATTCTCAATAAGTTTAATTTCATTGTTGTTTTTTCTGCCGTTCATAAAGTTGCTTTCTCCAATCTCAAGGATTCGATTCTTAGTCATAACAGTTGGGAACAAAACGGGCTCTTAAAGTTAAATTTAAAAAAATAACAGGAAAATTATGTTAAAAAAACAGGAATTAGATAAACCTACAATAGCAAAGCATTTTTGGTATTTGAACCAATAGTTTTTCCGGGGGAGGGGGGTATTCAAAAACGGAATTCGGGATAATGATCATGATTTTTACGAGGCGTATCATATCCATAAATATACAGATTTATTGGTTAATGCCATGACTAGCAGTCCTTTTTTCTCCCATGTGTGGAGAGATCCTGCGCAGTGATACCTGTTTTTTCGGTGGTGTCCTGTCAAATACATCACTTTTGCTTTTTATGGTATACTAGCAGGCTATGGCCGCTGCGCTGGTCCATTTTCCAAATGAACCTTGAATCCAACGAAATGATGAATTCAACCATGTATTTAGAGTAATATTGATCTTCACCTGGAAAATCCTTCCGCATTGCTGAATACAATGTGATTGCCATTGCGCTATTATCTTATCTTATGCGTTAGACAAAATTTGCGTTATTAAGAAGCAACTCTTTTATTTGATCATTTATAGTACAGTTTGATAAAAAAAAATTGTGGCCTTTATGACCAACAGAAATTAAAATTTTCTCTTGTCACCATACTACTATAAAAGAGAGCATTAGAATCATTGCGGAGATTGAAAATTGAACTTAAATAATATTCGTGTTATTCATTTTCGTTTGTTATTTCTTGAACTCCGGGCCTCTCAGCTTAGTGTTATGTGTGGTTCTAGCAGTTTAAACACAATCACACTCTAGGTTACATTATATTTTGTATTATAGTCATCTTCTGGCAGGTCTACTACAGTTTTCTATCTTTGGATTCCAGCATATTAAATACAGTGAAAAATGTAATAAATTATTTGGACACAATGAACAGTATTTTGCTTTCATATTTAAAAAAGTGTGAAGAATAGAAAAGTGGGCTTTTAAAGCTGAATTGTTCGATTTAAATTCAAATAACGTTATTTTCACTTCCTTTTCATTTTATATACCAGTTACAATCATGTAACCATTAACCTGGAAAAAAATCTCGATAACTAATTCTGATAGAAAAATAATCCTCTAGTTTGCATCTAATAAAATCTTCATAGTCTTCCGTAATCGGGTCCACGGACATGTTTGAAGTCAACGATTAGAAGTTTTTGCAGCGATATGGTTACAAATGTACCAGAGATAGCTGCGAAACGAAGTTAATTATGCGCCAAACTACGTTCCATTAAATAATGTCAAATTGCTGTTGACTGAATTATAGTTCTTTCACCAATAAAACTCCTTGAGAATGATAAATAAAGTTAGTTATGCAAAATATTTAGAAATAATCATTTTGATGCATACTTGAACCAAAGCTTTTTTTCGTTTGCATTTCTCTAATGAGCATAATAACACGGAGAAATAAATACTCTTGCTATTTCTTTTATTTTCAAGATTAGATTATTCTCCAGTCTGTTGTCTAAATAAACCCCATAATGAACACAATCGTTAATCTGTCATTAAGTTTAACGGCTAGGGCAGTGCGTTAGCCGAAATGGTTTTGTAATGATAAAAATTTTATCTAATCTGAATTCCAGGTACTTTTTTCTTATCTAGGCTAAAATGATAAATCAGCAAATATTGTCCCTTGGCCACCATTGGCATTTCAAAGATTTTTTCGTACATTGCAAGTATTGTTTGTTTAGTGATAGTAAAATAACTACAGATTAAAAATATTTAATAGAAAATCTTCTTTTGTCCGTTTGCTTCATAAAAAAACCCTATAAATTTACTAATCACTGAGTGCAAATTGCGTGTAATCTTCTGAAATCGAATTCGTTGTCGAAAGTCCCCTTCAAATATTAAAAAAATCCAACAATAGAGTAAATACGCGATTGGCGGGTGACCGATTACAGAAGATTAGGCCAACATCTTTTAAAAAACTTCAAAAAGGAAATACAGATATGCAAAGAAAACTAAAAACAAATGAATGGTGAAAATTTATTTAAATGTGTGTTTTTTTTGTGTGGCAGACACTAAAATTTATATATTTGACTCCATTTTTATAATATTAACTGTTATTTATATAATTTACATTTGAATATAAAAAATACACCAAAAATGCTGTCGTATACTTGAAAAAACACCATTTTTTTACATCTCTCGGACCGATGTCATGCTTATGTCTTTTTAGCTTAAAATCAAATTGCTTGACGACAAAAGTAAAATGAAAATCGTAAATAAACAAATAACATGTAACTCAGAAATACAGTCATTTTTACAATTGCATCTGCTATTTTCTTCTGTAAATCACATAATGGAGGAGGTAGATAAAAATAAAGATTAAAAATTTTAAAAAAAGAGCAAATCGAAAACAAAATTGTTACTCAGATCTTACCTAATCAAATTTTCAGATGCATTTTTTTTAACCCGACGCAAACGATAAATCGCCAAATATGGTTTGAATTGCAATATTTCACAATGAATAATTTTTAAGCATTATGAACATTCCTTTTCATGTATAAATTAAATATTTTCGTTTTATAACATTATTTCTCATCAAAACTGTTTTTCTTTTTTTCCTTCTTTTTTTTTTAAATTTTAATTGAAATTAGTAAGTATTTTCTTTTATTTTTGGAGGTATTTGTATTATTTTCTAAGTGATACAACAGTTTCAATTCTTCCACCAACAATAATGGTTGTCAATGGTTACCATTTCATCCAAAATAACAGAACTCCCCATCATAATTCTATAACTGATCTACATAGAACGATATGTTATATTCTAAAACCTTCAGTGCAAATTCCATCAAAATCCATTGAGCAGCAATCAAGCTATAAAAAGTCGGAACGTAATTGCCATTTGTATTTTATATATATAGTTGATAAATCTTTGCCATTTTTAGTAAGTTCATAAGCCAGCCAGTACTCGGTATATATATATATATATATAATGGAATATAGGAATATTTCACTATCATTTGTAATTCAATGTCGGTTTTTGACTAGTTTCTTTCGATGTTCAGGAATGATAAAGATTAAATAAAAAATTGTGCGTTAAAAGAAATCCCTTTTAAAAACATAGTTATTGAGCTTCAGTATTCAATATCCATCATGCAAAAATATATTGAAGTATACCATAGATGCCAACTTTTACACTTTTTTGCTGCCACTAAAAATTAATAGAAAATTTTGTCTTACTGAATCACATGATTTCGGCGGTTTGATAAGGTAAAATGTACTATAAAATTTTAGTGGTAGAAAAAAAGCGTAAAAGTTGGCAGCTACGAGTATATTAATGCCATTCTCGAAATTATTCAAAATTAATAATATAATTTTAAAAGTATATATGCAAGATTCTCTACTGTAAAAAAAATTCAAGTAAATTATTTTTTTAATTAAGCTAAACTAAACCTGCAGCTTTTTAATTATTTCTATGTAATTAAATAAAATTTTCACGCAGTATCCTGCTATGTTATTTGTTATGCTCTTCATTTTTTTGTCGTATTTTACTTTGAGTGAATATTAATAATAATCTATATACTTAAAGCTAACCTGCTTTTTAGTTTTTCGTGCAAAAATGCTATTTATACGCATGCGCGAGCATTCAGCTAATCAGCTAGAGGCTTTTACTATCTTCAGACGCGATGTTCCAGCCAATGAGGTGAAGGCTTTTTCCTCTCTCTTCTCTCTAGAAGCGTATGTGTTCCATTTGGTTGTTCGGTTGTTGAAACTTTATAGATTTCTTTTATTAAGGTATTTTTTCATTTTACCGTATTTATTTTCTTTTTAAGTCGTATGTATTTTAATACTTTGAATTTTTTATAACTAACCCTTTTTTTGAGAGAGAGAGAGATTTCGTGGCACGAAATTCCGCGAATCATTTCCGATGTAAACAAACTAATTTTAAACTTTTAATATGTAATTCTGTGTGATATGATTAAATTCAGGTTTTCTCAACGACGATCACAGTATTTTTACCAAATAATTTTTGTATTAATCAAGCTTTTTTGGTTATTAAGCATAGCTAAACACGAAAGAAAACTTTGTTATTTTAAGATTTTGATGTGAATTATTTGCGTACATTTATAAGACGAGTTTCACTGAATAATTCAAGAAAAAAAAAATCTCATCATTATACATATTTAGTTATGCATTATTAATTATTTACTTGGCCTTTACTTTTAATATTTCAAACTTACAGCTGAATGTAACTATTAAAACATTTGAAATACTGTATTTGTAAAATGAAATTTCAGCTTAAACACTCGACAATTACTTTTACTTATGCATTATTAATTATTTACTTGGCCTTTACTTTTAATATTTCAAACTTACAGCTGAATGTAACTATTAAAACATTTGAAATACTGTATTGTATTCGTAAAATGAAATTTCAGCTTAAACACTCGACAATTACTTTTACTTATGCATTATTAATTATTTACTTGGCCTTTACTTTTAATATTTCAAACTTACAGTTGAATGTAACTATTAAAACATTTGAAATACTGTATTCGTAAAATGAAATTTCAGCTTAAACACTCGACAATTACTTTTACTTATGCATTATTAATTATTTACTTGGCCTTTACTTTTAATATTTCAAACTTACAGTTGAATGTAACTATTAAAACATTTGAAATACTGTATTCGTAAAATGAAATTAGCTTAAACACTCGACAATTGCTTTTAGTTATGCATTATTAATTATTTACTTGGCCTTTACTTTTAATATTTCAAACTTACAGCTGAATGTAATTATTAAAACATTTGAAATACTGTATTCGTAAAATGAAATTTCAGCTTAAACACTCGACAATTACTTTTAGGTTAAATTCAGGTTTTCTCAGTGAGGATCACAGTATTTTTACCAAATAATTAAAAGTACTACATGCATGCATCTATCTATCTATCTATCTATATTAGAAATTGTGCAAGTTTCTGGTCACTGTTTTGTTTACATATTTTAAACAAAAATTTCAATTTAATAATGAACTGAAAATTATAATGAATGCTTACAATTAAACACAACAACACAAAACAAAAAATTTCACAAAAACACATTATTTCCCCGATATTTTCCCACAACTAATCAATAAATTTCATGATATTTTATTGCGATTTTAAACCATGAACTTTAGTACTTTTCTGTTATATGGACACTATGCCAAAATGTATGTATGTATGTAAATGTATGTTTGGCGACAATGGTGTACGTATAACGGAAAAGTGCCTGAATTATTATTTATATATATATATATAAACATAATTGGCGACACAGCAAGTTTTCTGGATTTCTCCCTGTCTCTCTAACCACATTGTTAACAAAACAAAAAATTCACGAAAAACACATTATTTCCCCGATATTTTCCCACAACTAATCAATAAATTTCATGATATTTTATTGTGATTTTAAACCATGAACTTTAGTGCTTTTCTGTTATACGGATACTATGCCAAAATGTATGTATGTATGTATGTTTGGCGACAATGGTGTCCGTATAACGGAAAAGTGCCTGAATTATTATTTTTTTATATATATATATAAAATATAAACATAATTGGCGACACAGCAAGTTTTCTGGATGTGAAAGGCGGAGATGAATTTCATTCATTCAATGACCGTTTTAAAAGTTTCAAGTTTGGATTGAGTGCACCTGAACATGAAAACCGATACCTATTTCTATGTTCATGTTTGAGTTATTTGGATATCTTTTCGTATAGCACAGAAAATCATTTCTCCCGCTTTCGTAATACAGATAAATTCTGGTGTATTTTTTTTTTTCTTCTTTTTATATCATAAGTACTTTTCTACTTTAAATTTTTTAATTGTCGAGTTTCTAAGCTGAAATTTTTTTTTTCGAATGCAGTATTTCAAATGTTTTAATAATTACATTCAGCTGTAAGTTTGAAATATTTAAAATATTAAAAGTAAAGGTCAAGTAAATAATTAATAATGCATAACTAAATATGCATAATGATCAGAATGACATATTAAAATGTGTACAGAATGACATGAAAATTTTAAAAAACTGAAATTTTGCACTTGCAACTTAATTGTAAATTTCATTGTTTACATTGGAAACAATTTGTGGATTTTAAGAATTTGCTAAACTTCGTGTCACCAAATTACTAAATCTCTCTCTCTCACTCTCCAAAAAAAAAAAAGGGTTAGTTTAAAAAAATTCAAAGTAGCAAAATACATGGAACACAAAAAGAAAATAAATACGGTAAAATGAAAAAATTACTTTAATAATAGAAATCCATAAATTTTCAACAACGACATCAGACGAACGTATCTCATCTTTCGTTTGTGATAAGGAACGCTCCTTTGGCCCCCTCCACTCATTGGCTGAATTGTAAAGGGCAAAATTGGGGGACAAAATGACTACAGCATTTCTGAGAAAAGAAAAAATCAGAAAATCCACAGAAAATAATTATTTTTGTTGCAAGTTGTGTTAACTGTCTTTATGGTTCGAGTCGATTTCAGACTGAGTGTAGATTTCTGCAAGTTGGATTTGGGTTAACCCGATTTTTCAAAAGTTAGTTCAAGTTCAGTATATTATTTCAGATTAAAACTATACCTATCAGGGCTTGAATTTCAGGGCGGGATTCGCGCGGAAAATTTTGAAATCCTGCCCAAAAAAGAGCCTCCCGCGCAAAAAATTTCAGCATTTTTGGAGAAATTTGCATTATTTAATTTACCTGCAACCGAACGATAAATTTCTCGATTTTTTTTCCCCCGCAACCGATTGACGGACTTTGTGTTTTTTCCGCTACTGATCGAGGAACTTTGTGGTTTTTTCCGTGACAGATCAACGAACTTTGAGTTTTTTCTGCGACAGATCGACGAACATTGTGTTTTTTAAGCGACTGATCGACGAACCTTGCGTTTTTTGGGGACAGATCGACGAACTTTGTGTTTATTCTGCAATCGATCGACGAAATTTGCTTTTTTCCCATGACTGATCAACGAACTTTGTGTTTTTTGGTGACAGATCGACGAACTTAGCGTTTTTTCCGCGACAGATTGATGAACTTTGCGTCTTTTCCACGATCGATCGGTGAATCTCAGTCAAGTAAAATCTAAAGTCAGAAATTTATTTAACAACCTAATTGTTAAGGGTCCCTAACACATTTAATGGAACTTGAAAAATACACTGCATATATAAAACTTAACTTTCTTCCCTTTTTTATAATAAAAATAAACATTTTACATAATCATTCTCAGTTGACTTAATTTTTTCAATGGTATTTTGTCATGTCTGCATTAATGTAATTCTTTAAATAGCACGTAAAAGAATAGTGGGGTTTAAAGATTTTTTTTCTCCCTCCCAAACATTACAACTCCCCTCCATTTAAAAATGTTGGTAGGGAGACTCCCGTCTTTGGAAAAATTGAATTTCAAGCCCTGCCTATAATATGTTTGTGTGTATTGAGGTTTGTATAGATGTTTGTGTGTGTGCTGTTTTTAATACAGACAGTTTCATTTTTCACACGAACCTTTCAAAAAATTCTCATTCTTTGCGCAATCCTTTAACAAAATTCGCATTTTTTTTCATGATTCTTTAATGAAATTCGCATTTTTTTCTGTATCTTTTTTTTGTCGAGATTCATAATTTTTTCAGCTATCCTATGACGTAATTCGTGTTTTTTTTTCAGCGATAATTTGGCGAAATTTGTGTTTTTTCTGCAATTTTTTTTTTCCACAAAATTTGCGTTATTTTCCACGATTCTTTTATGAAATTTGCGTTTTTCTGTGATCCTTAGACGAAATTTTCTTTTTTCGCAATGCTTTGATAATAATCACATTTTCTCTGCTACCTTTTGATAAGATTCATGAATTTTCAGCAATCCTTCGATGAAATTTGCGTTTTTTCAGCAATCTTTGAAGAAATTCGCATTTTTCTCGCGATACTTTAACGAAATGTGCGATTTTTAATGTGCAATTTTTAGACGAAGTTTGGCAAGAAACTATGTATATGGCAGAAAGGTATCTTTGGGTGAAATTTCCTGTTTTGCGATTCTTTGACAAAATTTGCTCATCTTTTGTGTAAATCGCGTTTTTCTGTGGCCTTTTAACGAAATTCACGTTTTACATGATCCTTTGATGAAATTAGTGTTTTTCCCGTGATCATTTGACGAAATCTAGGATTTTTTTCCCGTGAAGATTGATTATATGTTTTTAGTCTGCAGGTGCCCTAAAAAGTTTGTGACGCCTGTCACTGCATTGCACGCATTCTGCCACGGTGTATCAAACAAACAAAATTCATCCTAAAGAATTATTATTTCGTTTCTGGAAATGAACAACCGTCAACTCATTGGCTGAATTATAAAGGGTGAAATGTGTAGGCACCGAGTATCATCTATACTATTAATGTCGGTAAACGTCTGTCTGTGTGTGTGTTGTTGTGTCTGGCGTCTGTAAGCACAAAACTCTGCATGCAGACGACGGACATAAGTGCTTTTGGTATAAAAAAATTCGTAAGTGAAATTCACAACATTTTGCGGGAGAAGAGGGGTGCGAACGAATTTAAAAAATGAATCCGCATCAATAATTATGGAGGCGGGGAGGAGTATGTTTTGCCTACATGGGGCGGAGACTTTTCTTTGTTGACACCACTCATATGATATATCGTTCGAAAGGCCTGTGACTGCCTTTTCATGTTATGCATCTGTGTGGTCCATCCCCTCCCCCCCCCCCGCCAATTGGGGCACTTTTCTAAATTTTGCACATACCACTCATGTTATATATCGTTAAAAAGGTCTGTGACCGCTTAATCATATTATGCATCTCCGGTGTCCATCCCCCCACTTTGCCCCCCCCAAGGGGGTACTTTTGTAAATTTTGCACAATCCCTTCATGTTACGTATTGTTGGAAAGGTCTTTGACTGCTTATTCATGTTATGCATCTCCGGGGTCCATCCCGCCACTTCCCCACCCCCTTAAGGGGGGCAATTTTCTAAATTTTGTTGACACCCCTCATGTCATATATTGTTGGAAAGGTCTGTGACCGCTTAATGATATTATGCATCTCCAATGTCCATCTCCCCACTTTGCCCCCCCCCCTCCCTCAAGGGGGTACTTTTCTAAATTTTGCAGACAACCCTCATGTCATATATCGTTGGAAAGGTCTGTGACTGCTTAATCATATGCATATCTCCAATGTCCATTTCCCCACTTTGCCCCCCCCTCCCCCAAGGGGGTACTTTCCTAAATTTTGCAGACAACCCTCATGTCATATATCGTTGGAAAGGTCTGTGACTGCTTAATCATATGCATATCTCTGATGTCCATCTCCCCGCTTTGCCCCCCCCCCAAAGAGGTACTTTTCTAAATTTTGCACACAACCCTCATGTTATATATCGTTGGAAAGGTCTGTGACCACTTAATCATATTATGCATGTTCCGTGTCCATCCCCTACTTTACCCCCCCCCCCCCCAAGGGGTTACTTTTTAAAATTTTGCACACACCCCTCATGTTACATATCGTTTGAAAGGTCTTTGACTGCTTATTCATGTTATGCATCTCCTTGGTCCATCCCGCCATTTCCCCCTCCCCAAGGGGGCACTTACCATTTACTTGCACAACAGCGCTAAATGTGTCAGATGAAAGAAATTCCGCGAGTACATGTGCCAGTGAAACTTAGCCAATTGCTGTTCTTCAACCTAGCTTTAATTCAAAGTGGGTTTTTTATTTATTTGAATTATTCTGCAAAAGTTTCAAACATTTTAAAGCAGCTATGAATTTTATTTTTATGGTACTATCAAGTTTTTTGCCGTCAAATTTTGACGGGTTCCATCTAGTAATAATAATAATAATCTTATTGCTCATGAAAACAATTTTTTTTCTCTCACGCTTTCATCTTTATAATTGAAGCTGTTTTCAGAAATATTTCACTACAGAAAAAACACTTAGAAAACGAAATAATTTTTTTAAATGTTTATTTTTCGAAATTTAATCAAGCAGTTAATTGCCCATAATAATATATGTGAAAGTATTTCGGCTGATTAACTTTAAGAAATTAATAATTAATACAACAGGCTTTTAGGAAGTCTGAAAAAAAGGTAACCTCGAACAAACTTCTCACTATTTTTTAAAAAAATAGAATGAATGTAGATATATTACTTATAGTTTTTATAATTTTTATACTCCAGAATGTACTAAACCCGTGTTTTTTTCCGTTTCAAGAAATCAGGTTAAATTGGCTCTACACAAAAATATTTTAACAGAATTGTGTTGTGAAAAATATATAGAATGAAGTTATGCGAAAAATATTTCAACGTCAAACAGCGAAAAAAAAAATTTTCCCTAAGTTTTAAAAGCATTTTTATGAAAATGCAGATACCCTTCAGACGTTAAAACGTTTATTACTTTCAATTTAATATAAAATAGTTTATATTCAAATTCTGTCTCACATTAATATACAATAAAACCTCTAAACAATGCGCAGAATTTCTCTGCTATTCGGAGGTGTCCACTATTAGGAAAAACAGATATTCGCAAGATGAATAGGAAATGCTTAATGTTCATTAATTTTTCGCAATTTACACTATTATGACGTTGAAATCACATTTATTTAGAAAAAATAATAAAATATTCCAGAAAAATATGCTGGCAATTGGATGCTAGCCTTGTTCGCTGCAAATTAACAGCAAATGTTCCTTGAATGTAATATGCCAAATGTACCGGTATTAGGGCGGGCAATACAGTTTTAATATTTTCCCAATTTTTATGTCTGGTGGATTTTCATAATATAAGAGAAATTTTCTGCGTTGTTTCTTCCTCCTATTATTAAAAGTTGTTCCTAATTCACTCATTAAAGGACGTATCATCCAAGATTTCTAATTTGCTCTCCACATAACAACAATATTAGGTAGCTTTCAATACAAAAAAGTATAAAGCTACCTATTGCAGCCGTTCGGAGGAAAGCAGTTCCGGAAAATTTCGATATATTTTCACCGATCATGACCCCCAGACCCCAAAACCACCCTCCGTTCAAATGTTGATTTATATATATATATATATATATATATATATATATATATATATATATATATATATATATATATATATATATATATATATATATATATATATCCATATATATATATATATATATGACCTATGTCATACGATAACGCTCGTATTTATAAATCAATTTTGATGAAACTAATTGTGTGTATTAAGCTCACCAATGTCTCGACCGAGTTCGTTGGACAGCTTGGTCCGCCATTTTGTTTCAAGATGGCGGCCAATTAAAAATTTAAAACTAAAATAAATATACAAAAAGTTAAAAATTCAAATTTATTTTTTTAATTCAGTGTTAGGCCTTGAAACGAGGATTCCAGAGCATTTTTTGTTTTACCTCTATCTTAAAAAACGGCTGAGATAGAGCAGTTTGAAATTCTAGGGTGGCTGACATTTTGAAACAAGACAGCACATTACAAAAATTTTCATTGTTGTAATAATTTTCCCAATCAAACGCATAAAACTATATATTCATATCCGTTAGCGCCAAATTCTCGCCAAACTTGGCGACATTTGGCGAAATATCGCCAAATTTGGTGACCAAAATAAGTCTTCATAAATGAAGCCAATTTTACTATTGCTCAATAATTTGGCGAATTTCTTATTCAAATTCAGTATTAACGAATCTTTTGTAAACGTTTTATTTGCATTTTAAGTTGATGTTTTCGTGTAACATTAGCTAAAATTTTAAAACGAAGATATAGGAAAGCTACCTTTTCCTCCCGGTACAGGCCGGAAGGACTTTTTTTAAAATACAGATGGAAATACTAAAAACAGAACATAAAAATGCTTATAAAAACCTTTTAATATAATGATCGACAGGTTTCAAATGCACAAACGGCGCCATTGTCAAGATCTACACGATAAACAAACTTTTCTCACAAAATATTCTCAAAATAAACTTGAAAAACATAAGCCACGAGATCATATGTGTAAGATGATGTGCTTAAAAATGGTCAACTATAAACGTGAAAAATAATCCTATACATTAAAACGAAAAGGGATTTTCTTCAAATTCAAGTTTTCACACGAAAATGACCCCTTTGCGCATGCATAAAATTAAACTAGATGGAACCCGTCAAAATTTGACGGCAAAAAACTTGATAGTACCATAAAAATAAAATTCATAGCTGCTTTAAAATGTTTGAAACTTTTGCAGAATAATTCAAATAAATAAAAAACCCACTTTGAATTAAAGCTAGGTTGAAGAACAGCAATTGGCTAAGTTTCACTGGCACATGTACTCGCGGAATTTCTTTCATCTGACACATTTAGCGCTGTTGTGCAAGTAAATGGTAAGTGCCCCCTTGGGGAGGGGGAAATGGCGGGATGGACCAAGGAGATGCATAACATGAATAAGCAGTCAAAGACCTTTCAAACAATATGTAACATGAGGGGTGTGTGCAAAATTTTAAAAAGTACCCCCTTGGGGGGGGGGGGGTAAAGTAGGGGATGGACACGGAACATGCATAATATGATTAAGTGGTGGTCACAGACCTTTCCAACGATATATAACATGAGGGTTGTGTGCAAAATTTAGAAAAGTACCTCTTTGGGTGTGGGGGGGTGGGGCAAAGCGGGGAGATGGACATCAGAGATATGCATATGATTAAGCAGTCACAGACCTTTCCAACGATATATGACATGAGGGTTGTCTGCAAAATTTAGAAAAGTACCCCCTTGGGGGAGGGGGGGGCAAAGTGGGGAAATGGACATTGGAGATTTGCATATGATTAAGCACTCACAGACCTTTCCAACGATATATGACATGAGGGGTGTCAACAAAATTTAGAAAATTGCCCCCCTTAAGGGGGGGGGAAAGTGGCGGGATGGACCCCGGAGATGCATAACATGAATAAGCAGTCAAAGACCTTTCCAACAATACGTAACATGAAGGGATTGTGCAAAATTTACAAAAAGTACCCCCTTGGGGGGGGGCAAAGTGGGGGAATGGACATCGGAGATGCATAATATGATTAAGCGGTCACAGAGCTTTTTAACGATATATAACATGAGTGGTATGTGCAAAATTTAGAAAAGTGTCCCAATTGGCGGGGGGGGGGGAGGGGGATGGACCACACAGATGCATAACATGAAAAGGCAGTCACAGGCCTTTCGAACGATATATCATATGAGTGGTGTCAACAAAGAAAAGTCTCCGCCCCGTGTAGGCAAAACATACTCCCCCCCCCCGCCACCATAATTATTGATGCGGACTCATTTTTTAAATTCGTTCGCACCCCTCTTCTCCCGCAAAATGTTGTGAATTTTAAAAACTCCACTTACAAATTTTTTTATACCAAAAGCACTTATGTCTGTCGTCTGCATGCAGAGTTTTGTGCTTACAGACGCCAGACACAACAACACTCACACAGACAGACGTTTACCGACATTAATAGTATAGATGATACTCAGTGCCTACACATTTCACCCTTTATAATTCAGCCAATGAGTTGACGGTTGTTCATTTCCAGAAACGAAACAATAATTATTTAGGATGAATTTTGTTTGTTTGATACACCGTGGCAGAATGCGTGCAATGCAGCGACAGGCGTCACAAACTTTTTAGGGCACCTGCAGACTAAAAACATATAATCAATCTTCGCGGGAAAAAAATCCTAGATTTCGTCAAATGATCACGGGAAAAACACTAATTTCATCAAAGGATCATGTAAAACGTGAATTTCGTTAAAAGGCCACAGAAAAACGCGATTTACACAAAAGATGAGCAAATTTTGTCAAAGAATCGCAAAACAGGAAATTTCACCCAAAGATAGCCCTTTCTTGCCAAACTTTCTCTAAAAATTGCGGAATAAAATGTATTTTATCAAAAAATCGCTGGAAAACGCACATTTCGTTAAAGTATCGCGAGAAAAATGCGAATTTCATAAAAGAATCGTGGAAAATAACGCAAATTTCGTGAAAAAAAAAAATCGCAGAAAAAACACAAATTTCGTCAAATTATCACTGAAAAAAAACCACGAATTACGTCATAGGATAGCTGAAAAAATTATGAATCTCGACAAAAAAAAAGATACAGAAAAAAATGCGAATTTCATTAAAGAATCACGAAAAAAAATGCGAATTTTGTTAAAGAATTGCGCAAAGAATGTGAATTTTCGTTCGTGTGAAGAAGGTTCGTGTGAAAAATGAAACTGTCTGTATTAAAAACAGCACACACAAACATCTATACAAACCTCAATACACACAAACATATTATAGGCAGGGCTTGAAATTCAATTTTTCCAAAGACGGGAGTCTCCCTACCAACATTTTTAAATGGAGGGGAGTTGTAATGTTTGGGAGGGAGAAAAAAAATCTTTAAACCCCACTATTCTTTTACGTGCTATTTAAAGAATTACATTAATGCAGACATGACAAAATACCATTGAAAAAAATTAAGTCAACTGAGAATGATTATGTAAAATGTTTATTTTTATTATAAAAAAGGGAAGAAAGTTAAGTTTTATATATGCAGTGTATTTTTCAAGTCCCATTAAATGTGTTAGGGACCCTTAACAATTAGGTTGTTAAATAAATTTCTGACTTTAGATTTTACTTGATTGAGATTCACCGATCGATCGTGGAAAAGACGCAAAGTTCATCAATCTGTCGCGGAAAAAATGCTAAGTTCGTCGATCTGTCACCAAAAAACGCAAAGTTCGTTGATCAGTCGTGGGAAAAAAGCAAATTTCGTCGATCGATTGCAGAATAAACACAAAGTTCGTCGATATGTCCCCAAAAAACGCAAGGTTCGTCGATCAGTCGCTTAAAAAACGCAATGTTCGTCGATCTGTCGCAGAAAAAAAATCAAAGTTCGTTGATCTGTCACAGAAAAAACCACAAAGTTCGTCGATCAGTCGCGGAAAAAACACAAAGTCCGTCAATCGGTTGCGGGGAAAAAAAATCACGAAATTTATCGTTCGGTTGCAGGTAAATTAAATAATGCAAATTTCTCCAAAAATGCTGAAATTTTTTGGGCGGGAGGCTCCCGCTCATGATCTTTTTTGGGCGGGATTTCAAAATTTTCCGTGCGAATCCCGCCCTGAAAGGTATAGTTTTAATCTGAAATAATATACTGAACTTGAATTAACTTTTGAAAAATCGGGTTAACCCAAATCCAACTTGCAGAAATCTACACTCAGTCTGAAATCGACTCGAACCATAAAGACAGTTAACCCAACTTGCAACAAAAATAATTATTTTCTGTGAATCTTCTGATTTTTTCTTTTCTCAGAAATGCTGTAGTCATTTTGTCCCCCAATTTTGCCCTTTACAATTCAGCCAATGAGTGGAGGGGGCCAAAGGAGCGTTCCTTATCACAAACGAAAGATGAGATACGTTCGTTTGATGTCGTTGTTGAAAATTTATGGATTTCTATTATTAAAGTAATTTTTTCATTTTACCGTATTTATTTTCTTTTTGTGTTGTATGTATTTTGCTACTTTGAATTTTTTTAAACTAACCCTTTTTTTTTTTGGAGAGTGAGAGAGAGAGATTTAGTAATTTGGTGACACAAAGTTCAGCAAATTCTTAAAATCCACAAATCGTTTCCAATGTAAACAATGAAATTTACAATTAAGTTGCAAGTGCAAAATTTCAGTTTTTTAAAATTTTCATGTCATTCTGTACACATTTTAATATGTCATTCTGATCATTATACATATTTAGTTATGCATTATTAATTATTTACTTGACCTTTACTTTTAATATTTTAAATATTTCAAACTTACAGCTGAATGTAATTATTAAAACATTTGAAATACTGCATTCGAAAAATGAAATTTCAGCTTAGAAACTCGACAATTAAAAAATTTAAAGTAGAAAAGTACTTACACTGTTAAAACTACAGGTGACACATGGCACCCAAAAGGGGTGAAAGGCTTGTCTCACTGGTGACACCCCTAGGGGAGCCAAAATGGCACCCTTAACTAGGGTGAAAGGATGGCACCCCTAATACAGGGTGCCCCAAGGGGTGAAAGGATGGCACCCAGGGGAGAATAATGGCACCTCTACTCTAAGGTGCCCAGCGGCACTCCACAAATGAAAGCATCTCCCCCCCCCCCCGCCCTTGTCTAGCAATTATATTGAAAAGAGTTTGTAAATTCTCATACTTAAAAAAGAAAAGAAAAAGCTAAACATATATAATTATAATGCAATGATTAACTTTAGCTGCAATAAACTGATCAATACTTCATTTTCTCTGTTGAAATTTATACAAAGTTAAAAGTTGATCATCTCATGTCAAGGGTCGATCCCGGCAAAATTTGGGGCCTATTCAGAGCTCCTTCACAAAAATCTATTTAATAAAACAGGCTCCTTCACAAAAATCAATTTTATAAAATGGGCCCCTTCAGAAAAATCAATTTGATAAAATGACACCTTCACAAAATTTCTTTTAATAAAACAAATCCCTTCACAAAATTCCTTTTAATAAAATAGGTCTTTTCACAAAATTCTATTCCATAAAAACATACTATTTTTATTAATTATTTATTGTTTTGTTATGTTTTAAAATGTGCAATTTGTAAACAATCAAGTTCACCAGAAAGGAAAACAAATAGGACTTTAAAAAGTTTTTGTTATGTTAATAAATGTTTGGTTCGAAAGATTGTTTACAAATTACACATTTTAAAACATATCAAAATAATGAATAATTAATAAAAATAGTAAGTTTCTATGGAATAGAATTTTGTGAAAGGGCCTATTTTATTAAAAGGAATTTTGGCCTATTTTATTAAAAGGAATTTTGTGAAGGGAAGAAAATTCCTTTTAATAAAATAGGCCCTTTCACAAAATTCTATTCCATAGAAACTTACTATTTTTATTAATTATTCATTAGTTTGATATGTTTTAAAATGTGTAATTTGTAAACAATCAAGTTCACCAGAAAGGAAAACAAATAGGACTTTAAAAAGTTTTTGTTATGTTAATAAATGTTTGGTTCGAAAGATTGTTTACAAATTACACATTTTAAAACATATTAAAATAATGAATAATTAATAAAAATAGTAAGTTTCTATGGAATAGAATTTTGTGAAAGGGCCTATTTTATTAAAAGGAATTTTCTCAAGATACCTGTTTTATTAAAAGGAATTTTGTGAAGGGACCAGTTTATGAAATAGATGTTACTGAAGGGGCCCAATTTATTAAATTGATTTTTGTGAAGGAGCCTGTTTTATTAAATAGATCTTTGTGAAGGAGCTCTGAAAAGGCCCAAAATTTTGCCTGGATCGACCCTTGACATGAGATGATCAACTTTTAACTTTGTATAAATTTCAGCAGAGAAAATGAAGTATTGATCATTTTATTGCTGAAAAGTTAAACATTGCATTATAATTATATATGTATAGCCTTTTTTTTCTTTTTTAAGTATAAGAATTTTCAAATTCTTTTCAATACAATTGCTAGACAAGGGGGGGAAAGGAGGCATTTTGTGAAAAATATAATAAATTTCACAAAATGCCCCCCCCCCCCCCACCACACACACACAAAAAAAAAAAAAAAAAAAAAAAAAAAAAAAAAACTTGCATTGACCCCTGCATGTGCAGGTTAATATCTATGAGAAATGTATTATATACACCATCAGGTCATTTTTGTTACCTTCAAAACCGGTTAGTATTTATTACCATATATATTAGTATTTATTACCATTTTAAGTTAGATGTAGTAGTACAGAGATATTTATTTATCATTATTATTTTAAGAGGGGGAAAAAAATCTTCTAGCTATGCGAGTTAAATATATTTACATAAATCACTCAATCATCTAAGCCATTCTTACATCCAGTCACACTACTGTGAAATGTTCCAGTGTTTTATTATTATTAATATGTTATAGTAGAAGAGACTCACAAAACATTTTTCAAGAAGACACATGTATAAATGTCAAATATCAATTCAGGAATTACGATTTATTTATTTTGTTAATAATTTATAATATGTAATGAGGTATATTTTTAGTTCATTTCATCATCAAACACAAGCTCTAAAAATTTCGATAGTAAAAAGTATTTGATTAGTAAAAACATCTGCAGAAATTTATATTTTATCAAGTTTACTATTTCTTATGTTACAAAGTTTACTATTTCTTATGTTACAAAATTTATTATTTCTTATGTTACAAAGTTTACTATTTCATATTATCAAATCAACTAATTTAAAATTGTCAAATATTCAAATTAATACGTGTCAAGTTAGTAAAAATCAATTCCCTTTAAAACTTGTAAATTCTTTAATTGTTTACAAATAGTTTGTTTATATATCAGAAAAATAAGAAATTAAACTATTTTTTTAAATATAACAACTTATGTTTCTCTCTCTATATTTTTTATTACTATAATAATGCATCATAAAATTTATTTCTAGATCGTAAACAACAAAAACTGTGCGAGAAAATTCATTAGATAAAAATATGAATAAAATGAAATTATTATAAGCTCTGCATAAATAATAATTTAAAAAAACAAGCAAATAGGTGAGGCTACATCATTCTAATTTCACGAGATACAAATTTCAACTTTCCACATCAAGATTATAACTTAAAATGTCTGCTTGAAAATAATGTGTGGAGCCACTTGTAATACAACATAATATAAAATCTTTTTATAATAATAAAACATAATATACAAAAAACACTGAAACATTTCACATACCTGTATATAAAGAGTGATTCTTTTTATTGACTCCCCTGGTTTATTTATTCTAAATAAATGTCGTTATTTAGCGGCAACGATTATGCAGCAGCGATGCACTGAAATTCAAAGTCAGCCATCTTGTTCGAACTCCCCTATGACTTGCGAAAAATGAGAGGAAACAAGTCAACACCTCATGAAGAGGAAACGAATCAGCGCATGCGCAAGATACCAGTTGAATGGCGGGGTGAAAAAGTTCGAGCAATATGCATTGTACGGCACCCTAATTAGCTTCAATCACCCAGTGAGTGACCAAATGGCACCCTAATCACATTTTCAAGCCTGTACGGCACCCTAGCGTTTCAAACGGCACCAGAATTTCACCCCGGGTTCCCAAAAGGCACCGAACTGTCACCTCTAGTTTTAACAGTGTATGATATAAAAAGAAGAAAAAAAAATACACCAGAATTTATCTGTATTACGAAAGCGGGAGAAATGATTTTCTGTGCTATACGAAAAGATATCCAAATAACTCAATCATGAACATAGAAATAGGTATCGGTTTTTATGTTCAGGTGCACTCAATCCAAACTTGAAACTTTTAAAACGGTCATTGAATGAATGAAATTCATCTCCGCCTTTCACATCCAGAAAACTTGCTGTGTCGCCAATTATGTTTATATTTTATATATATATAAAAAATAATAATTCAGGCACTTTTCCGTTATACGGACACCATTGTCGCCAAACATACATACATACATACATTTTGGCATAGTATCCGTATAACAGAAAAGTACTAAAGTTCATGGTTTAAAATCACAATAAAATATCATGAAATTTATTGATTAGTTGTGGGAAAATAATGTGTTTTTCGTGAATTTTTTGTTTTGTTAACAATGTGGTTAGAGAGACAGGGAGAAATCCAGAAAACTTGCTGTGTCGCCAATTATGTTTATATTTTATATATATATATATAAATAATAATTCAGGCACTTTTCCGTTATACGTACACCATTGTCGCCAAACATACATACATACATTTACATACATACATACATTTTGGCATAGTGTCCGTATAACAGAAAAGTACTAAAGTTCATGGTTTAAAATCGCAATAAAATATCATGAAATTTATTGATTAGTTGTGGGAAAATATCGGGGAAATAATGTGTTTTTGTGAAATTTTTTGTTTTGTGTTGTTGTGTTTAATTGTAAGCATTCATTATAATTTTCAGTGCATTATTAAATTGAAATTTTTGTTTAAAATATGTAAACAAAACAGTGACCAGAAACCTGCACAATTTCTAATATAGATAGATAGATGCATGCATGTAGTACTTTTAATTATTTGGTAAAAATACTGTGATCGTCACTGAGAAAACCTGAATTTAACCTAAAAGTAATTGTCGAGTGTTTAAGCTGAAATTTCATCTTACGAATACAGTATTTCAAATGTTTTAATAATTACATTTAGCTGTAAGTTTGAAATATTAAAAGTAAAGGCCAAGTAAATAATTAATAATGCATAACTAAAAGTAATTGTCGAGTGTTTAAGCTGAAATTTCATTTTACGAATACAGTATTTCAAATGTTTTAATAGTTACATTCAACTGTAAGTTTGAAATATTAAAAGTAAAGGCCAAGTAAATAATTAATAATGCATAACTAAAAGTAATTGTCGAGTGTTTAAACTAATTTCATTTTACGAATACAGTATTTCAAATGTTTTAATAGTTACATTCAGCTGTAAGTTTGAAATATTAAAAGTAAAGGCCAAGTAAATAATTAATAATGCATAAGTAAAAGTAATTGTCGAGTGTTTAAGCTGAAATTTCATTTTACGAATACAGTATTTCAAATGTTTTAATAGTTACATTCAACTGTAAGTTTGAAATATTAAAAGTAAAGGCCAAGTAAATAATTAATAATGCATAACTAAAAGTAATTGTCGAGTGTTTAAGCTGAAATTTCATTTTACGAATACAGTATTTCAAATGTTTTAATAGTTACATTCAGCTGTAAATTTGAAATATTAAAAGTAAAGGCCAAGTAAATAATTAATAATGCATAACTAAAAGTAATTGTCGAGTGTTTAAACTAATTTCATTTTACGAATACAGTATTTCAAATGTTTTAATAGTTACATTCAGCTGTAAGTTTGAAATATTAAAAGTAAAGGCCAAGTAAATAATTAATAATGCATAAGTAAAAGTAATTGTGGAGTGTTTAAGCTGAAATTTCATTTTACGAATACAGTATTTCAAATGTTTTAATAGTTACATTCAACTGTAAGTTTGAAATATTAAAAGTAAAGGCCAAGTAAATAATTAATAATGCATAACTAAAAGTAATTGTCGAGTGTTTAAGCTGAAATTTCATTTTACGAATACAGTATTTCAAATGTTTTAATAGTTACATTCAGCTGTAAGTTTGAAATATTAAAAGTAAAGGCCAAGTAAATAATTAATAATGCAAAACTAAATATGTATAATGATGAGATTTTTTTTTTCTTGAATTATTCAGTGAAACTCGTCTTATAAATGTACGCAAATAATTCACATCAAAATCTTAAAATAACAAAGTTTTCTTTCGTGTTTAGCTATGCTAAATAACCAAAAAAGCTTGATTAATACAAAAATTATTTGGTAAAAATACTGTGATCGTCGCTGAGAAAACCTGAATTTAATCATATCACACAGAATTACATATTAAAAGTTTAAAATTAGTTTGTTTACATCGGAAACGATTCGCGAAATTTCGTGCCACGAAATCTCTCTCTCTCTCAAAAAAAAGGGTTAGTTATAAAAAATTCAAAGTACTAAAATACATACGACTTAAAAAGAAAATAAATACGGTAAAATGAAAAAATACCTTAATAAAAGAAATCTATAAAGTTTCAACAACCGAACAACCAAATGGAACACATACGCTTCTAGAGAGAGGAAAAAGCCTTCACCTCATTGGCTGGAACATCGCGTCTGAAGATAGTAAAAGCCTCTAGCTGATTAGCTGAATGCTCGCGCATGCGTATAAATAGCATTTTTGCACGAAAAACTAAAAAGCAGGTTAGCTTTAAGTATATGGATATAGAACCTAACCAGTTTTAAAGTACATCCGAACGAAAAAAGGATGGCCGAGGGGTATAAGACGATGTATTTTCTTAGTTCCGATCATCGTGTCGGTTCGATACCTACTCCGGACAAAATGACTTTTCTTATTTTATTGGCAATAATTCATTTTAATAATACCATATTTAATGCAGGAGCAAAAGTTATATAATTTGTATTTTTTTTTATTCGAATGCTTTATAATTAATAAAAAATAACACCCAAGAATATTTTGTTTTAATTACTAAATTTATATTAAAAGATCGTGCATGTAATTATCGATTAAGTAAATTGAACTGGTCTTCAATTTTTATTATATTTGGAATGACCATTATCAAGATGCCATATATATATAATAAGATAAGTATGTGATTATTTAACGTAAAAAAAGAAAAATAAAAGGAGAAGAAACAAAAAGAAGGAAAAATATTCATACAGGAATTCTAAATTATCTTGATATCCATGATTTAACAACTAAACAATGTGTGAAAATGTTAGCTGAAAACAGCAAAGTTTAAATCCAGGGTTTTAAAATCAGTCTGATAAAAATTAATTTAATGAAAAATTGTAAAGGTCGTATAGTTAAAAAAAGAAATCAGAAATACTAAATATTGTTATTTTTTTCAAAATATTGGAACTGTCGTAAATAAAATTTAACAACCGTCAATATTGTTTTTAATTACTTATTTTATATTATAAATATTTAAATTAAAAGATTTTGCATGTAGTTATCGATTAAATAAAGTGATTTAAACTTTTATCTATATTTTGTATGGCCATTATCAATAAGATATATTTGTATAACTAAGAAAAGTATATGATTATTTTCTTTAAAAAAAGAAAGAAAAAGAAAAAAAGAAAAGAAAGAAAGAAAATAAAAGAGAATAGAATAGATAAAAGAAAAAAGAAAAAATATCCATATAAGAATTATAAAAAAAATTATCTTGGTATACATGGTTTACCTGGGTTTTAGAGTCAGGCTGATAAAAATAAAATACATGAAAAATTTTGAAGGTCGCGTAATTTAAAAAAAATAGAGAACACTAAATATTGATATATTTTTTTTTAACTTTTGATACTGTAGTAAGTAAAAATAAATCATTCAATTAATATTTTTAGCTAAATTCTTGCTAAATTAATTCAAGTATAATAGATGTAAATTGCTGGACTGACAACACAATCTATCATATTATATCTATAGAAATCGCTTACACAATATACCAATTCATAAAATTTTCAATACCTAATTAATTTAAAAACAACTAGTTAAAAATAAAAGCATATTTCTAAAGAAACTTTCAACTTATTTACCGTCAAATCTTGACGGTACTATCTAGTATTCCCTTATTGTTTTTTTTTTTAACTGAAAAACATCGCTTGCCAAATTTTAGGTAATTCAAAAGAGGCTGATTCATTGCATACGTTCTCGTTACGCATATTGATTTCGATTGATTCGCAGATAATAGAAAGGCAATTTTTCAAAAAATTTTAAAAAATAGAATCGTCAAATAATTTATTATTCCTCAAGATCTGTCATCCGTGTTTGAACAATTTTGAAACGTTATGCAAATATCAGTATTTTTTTTCTTTTTCTGAAACATTTAAATTCAACTTTTCTTTTAAAATGAACCCTTTCATTTTGTAGCCTTTCTTGAAACATGAAACACAAAATGTTACTCAATTCAGAATACCTAGAGTTCAGTATTCTCTAAGAATGAAGAAAATGCTGTAGAAATATTTTGATACGTTAAAAAATTTAGTTTATATAAGAATTAAGTGTTGCATATATTGTCGAATAAACTTAAAGAATACATTGAACAATTTAATTAACAAAAAGTTAGATTTCAACTCACACAGTTTGTCGTCTGCGAGCCAAGGAGTCTGCGTTGGAGTTTGAACCAACAACATAATGAAAGCTACATGTGAAATCGTTCTTTAAGGTTCAGGTCTAGATCAAAACAGAACAGTATGACATTGACTTTAACAAAAATTTACTTAAGTCAAAAGCAGTTGTTCGAAAAATGTTAAAAAACAGAAAGTAGACCTATGTTTTTGCAACACCTAAAATGAAAAAAAAAAACCTATTTTGTTGTTGTTTTAAATTATTTGTAAACATTGTTTTCTTAATTACTATTGCAAATTAAGATAAGAAGCCTCCTATAATAATCATCATATATACTTAAAAAGTGGATGTACGCGATAAATTCATAACATTTTGAAATAGTAAAAAAAAAAAAAAGTTTATATTTTGGTTTTGAAGTAAATATGGAATTTGTCTATTCGGAGAGAACTATTAGAGAAAGTTCTGTTCCATAAAAAAAAATCACAAACTTATTTGAAAGTATTACTGATAATTTTACTTTTAAACTCAATAACCACTTGTTACTAAATCATAATATGATCTTCTACTTAAAAATTGATTCTCAGCATTGAAATAACTAATTATGCATAACTAACTTTTTTTGTTCTGACGCAGTTCCCTTACTTAAAACTTCTAAGATTATTTCATACACTAAATTCAGACGCATCAAAATATCATTAGCAGTGGAATTTCTTCCATAATTTATTGTAATTTTCTATACTTTGTAACATTTAAGAAAAAGTAATTATGACTGATTTTTTTTAAAAGTAATTTGCCATTGAGTTAATTATTGGAAATGTAGTTAAAATTGCATTTTTAATTTGCTAAGAGAAGGTACTTCGATTTTATTGATTTCCTAAGCAAGTTCCTTCTTTTTGATAAGAATCATTAAGAAATTAATTCGTTAATTTAAAACTTATATCACTAAAACAAACGTTTGCACTCCATTCATTAAGTTTGTAAGTAAAAAACAAATTTAATATATATTTATAAAATAATTCAAAATCGGCAAAAGTTTAACAATTTCTACATATGTCTTACAGGCAGTAGTAAATATCAATAACTATATACAATATCCATGATGGAAATTCTATAAATTAGTCTTTTTGATAGATCTGATTCACTGTTGAAAGCATGAAATTCGATAGATTCTGAATATGAACATTACAACATTGCCTTTATATATAGAATAATAGAAATAACGGATACATATATATAAATTAACAGATATAGTGATTTCATTTATCAATCAAGTCAATAGAAGTCAATGAAGTCTATCATTGTTAATGAAAATAGTGAAAATGTTAACTTTAAATGTTATCTTATTTCCAGCATATGATATGTTTTCAGATATTGGCTTGAACTTTCTCATTTTTTACATCTTGTGCTATTTTGTTATAACTATAAAAGCACTATTAATAATATATATTATATATACGTAAAAATTAATGATAATTCTCAATAAATCTAAGTGTACTGGCGATTCAAATAATCAATTTAAACAATTTAGTTCCCATATACAGTGATCTCTCACTTATACGCGATACACGGAAATCCTTTTTCAGCACTAGTTTTTTTTTTACGGTAATTTTCGTCTTTTAAAATCGCAGAATTTATAAATCGAATTTTGCTGTTTTAAAATAGTGGTATGAAAAAGTAATTACTGAACATCGCGTATAAGTGAGAGATCACTGTAGTATCTACTTACAATAGTAATTTTTATATACATATATTTTTAACTATTTAGTCTCCTAATGAAACAAATATATGCAAATTAAATTGTTCTTTGTTTGTATTTGATCATGATAGTACCATAAACTGTAGTGTGTAGTGGAACAACAAATCCTTGACAATTTTCATACACAAGACTTCTAAAACTATTATAATAACGATAAATCATATATATATATATATATATATATATATATATATTAAGCTGTATCAAAAGTATTTTCGTTTTTTGACCAAAGCCTGTAGCTGTCACTTTAGCACCCGTATTGTAGAGCTTAAAATGCTATTTAAGAGAATATATGTCTCTCTATATTCTATAATAATATAGGCTTCTTTCTTTCATTTTTAGGTTACATAAAGAGTGATGCAAATGTTGAGATTTTATGCAACTTAAGACATGTTAAATCACACATAAATAACGCCTGCATTCAACGTTTTAAAGATATACAATTATTATACAGACATACATACATTCAATACAATAATCCAACATGGAGTGAAAAATTGCCAGAGCCAGGAATCGAACCTGGGTCCACAGCGTTCCGGGCTGTTGCTCTAACCACTGAACCACTCCGGCTGATTCCTGAGTCTGCAATTTCTCACTAATAAACCATGTTGGAGAGAAGGTCCCCAGCCATCTAACAGACAGCCTTGGATGACCGAACAACGGTGAATAGAATTTTTACTATTCCACCGATCTACGAATAAATATGTATGTCTGTATAATAATTGTACATCTTTAAAAAACATATTATTCGTAGATCGCACAGTGTGGTATTCCACTGAAAAAGCTGGCCAAAAGTCAAAATTTCAAATGTCATATTTAGTTGTTCATTTTCTGGTTGGTATAAGTGCACTATCCTGTGCATATGATAACGAGTTCATTTCGTTCGATAGTCTCTCCAATCGTCTGGTATTCCACTTGGAATTCATGTCTTGTGCAAGTCTCTTTTTATGCTTTTGGTGCATGTATCTTTTTATCGAAATTCTAAAATACTATTCTTAGTCGAATTTCAGAAACATTTTACGGTTTTCAAAGACGAAGGTGTATACTCCATTTTACATAAATATTTTTGAAATCATAATGCATTTTCATTATGATATTCACATCTGAAACCATAGTTTTTTTTAGGTTGAATATTTTAGATAAAAAGGTAATTCTAATAGGGAGTTAAACTGAGTTCAATAAGAACTCTTGTGTTTTCATAATGTATATATTGGCTAGATAAAATATATGAAATAAAATTTGCCCCCTTTTGCCCTCCATTTATTTTACAACTAAAACAAAATTAAAAAAAAAAAAATTTGAAAAACAATTTTTTTAAGTTCATTAAACTTTTTAATTTATTAAACTGTTTACATTTAATATATGCCGTAGTTTATTCCTCCCTATTGAAGACTCTTTAGTGCGCAGACCTCAAATCTGCAAATTGAAGTGAAAAAAAAAAACTTTTGTTTATTGTTTAAGTTGTTCGATGTGTACTTTTTAAGTAAGAAGTGTTTTGATCGTATAATGATAACGTTCACGGAATGATTCTATGTAAATAATGTCACATTTTCGTTTTGTAGCAAGTGTTTATATTAAGTAAATTTTGTTGTGTTTTGTCTAAAATGACGTTGTCATTTTGAAAAATATATTTTAGATCAAACATAAGAAATGGTGTTTTTTACTGCCTAACGAGGTAAGAGAGTTTTGTATTATTAAGAAGAAATGTACTAGATTTATTATTTTTTTATACAATATGGAAACAATAATTAAAAATATCAAGAAAATATATGTGTGATGTAATAAAGCAGTGTGACATTAGAAAAATAAACAAGAAATGTGAGTTTCTAGAAAATAAACTAGTCAAATTACGAAATGTCCAGAAAATGAAATACACTTGTCCCGTTACAAATTAAAATCTTTCAAACATCATTATATACAGAAATGGGCTTCTTCGCGATTCATTGAACAACGTTTTCGAGAAAACAATGAGGAATGGCTGAAAAAAAAATGCTTTACTTACCTACCTGGACAATAGAGAAAAACAGTCGTCCAGCAAAATAATTCAAATATTGCAGTGGCAGAAGTAAGAGGCATAAAATCGAACAATTAAGATCTCAAATAAGGCACGGACAATTGAAATATGCAGCTCAAATGAGCGAAAGAACTACTGGACATGCAGATGTCGCAAAAATTATTAAAGACTTTCTAGCCATCCTAACTAAGGCAACAAAATATCGAAAAATATTAACTTTGGCTGAGACAACAAACCTAAGTACATTGAAATGATCACCGACTGAAGTTTTAACCATGTTTGTTGCAGCAGATCTCACATGCAATCAATATAATATCATCCGAACTCCTAATAAAAATATAAATATATATATATCGTTGCTATACACTTCTTCAGAGAGCTAAGAGCAATGTTACCCAAGAGATATTACAAGTACTGGAAACATGGCGGATGTAAACTGGATAGTACATAGAACATGTTTTCACATCTGCGAGTGAAGTAGAATTGAAAAATTTAGAACTCTTCTGCAAATGGGGTTATGACGGCTCCCAACAACATATGTTCAAACAAAAGTTTGAAAACTTCTTTGAGTGTGACTCAATCATTTTCAAAGGCTCTTTAGTTCCTTTGAGATTAATAAGTAACATAAACAAATTTCAAAAAGTATGGTGGCAGAATGCTATATCTTCATCTCCACGTTTATGTCGTCGTATACGAATAAGATTCATTTATAAAGATAAAGACATAACTCCAAGAGGAATAAAATAAATTGAAAAGCAAGCACGAAATTTAATAAACACAAAGATACTCACAGCTTATGGCATACTACAAGTTCAGTACAGATTAATGGTGACTACGGTCGACGCTAAACTTTGCAATGCTTTTACTAGCATCATATCCACGATGCGATACTATATTCATAAACAATCATTCAAAGATTTTATTAAGTTAGAAATAGTTTAAAATATTGACCCTGATTCTTTGAAATTCAGTCTCTCTATCGTAGGATCAAATTTTTCGAGTCAATTCTACATCTTACTTATAAGATTCCAGTAAAAAAAAATGACAAGTAAGAAGTGATAAGGAGAAATAGATTGTCAGTCAAAGAAAATAATCAATGCACGAGAAGTTTAAAATGGAGATGGAATTGCATGTAGGCATTGACAAAGCCGATTTCGTAAACACAAATGACAGAAACACCTCAAGAAGGTTTTTCTCAGATACAGAAACATCTGCTAAAATTAAAGAACTGACGTAAAAATAATCCGAATCATAAAAACTATTCTAGAATTGTTATCTAGTAATTATAAAATAGATACAAAAAAATTAAGAATTTGCGAATGATATCTCTAACCATTATGTAAATCATTACGGTTGGCCGCCAATGTCGCACACATTATACAAAATTTTGAGTAATGGAGCTACCATTACAGGTCATGCATTGCTCCCAATCGGGTAGTTATAAGAGGTAGCGGCTGAAGCCCGCAACAAACATTTCCATTCATATAAGCAAAAACCTTAAAGAAAAGTCTTGCGCCTAGAATACAATTAATGTGTGTTCAATCGCTTACATCTGAATTCCGATCCTTGTTTAACCCTTTATATCCTGAATTAATTTTCCAGCTGCTTTTTAGATGCTCAGAATCCTCGATTACTCCACCAGTTATTTTTTTTTGTAAAGTTTTCCTTATCTAATCATAGCATTTTTGCGATTCAATTAGGTGAAAAATTCTCTTTTGAAAAACCGGTGGTAACAGATTAAAAATTCTGTAAAAGACGCTCGTCGCGAAGGAGTTAAAGTGGTACTTATAAGTACTGTCAGGATAAAAAGGGTTAAGTTGTAATATGCGAAAAAACTCCACAAAAGGTAAAATTTTCTGCAGAAGCATTAATTGCCAGAATCTAGTGTTTCACATGATTCTGAAGAGCAGGGCTGTCCAACCTGCCGCCCGCAATTCACCAGAAAATTCTTACAGAAATATTTGACTCACTTAATTGGAGATATTCGAAGATTGAATGAGGTAAATTTTTGTAAGAATTTTTTGGTGAATAGCAGGCGCCAGATTGGACAACCCTGCTGAAGAGGATGATGTTGAAGGCTATGATCAAAAGGATGCTGGTCAATAGGACATCACTTTATTACACATATTTGCGTAAATTCTACGAAAAGTGGTTTGTTTTCAAAGTAATAAGATTTACGTTTTCTTAAAACATTTTATCTACAATAGAATGCATAAAAGTTCTGAAATATTTTTGGCCAGGTTTTTCAGCAAAATAGCACACTGTGGATCGGTGGAGTAGTAAAAATTCTATTCCCTGTTGTCCGGTCATCCAAGGCTGTCTGTTAGATGGCTAGGGACCTTCTCTCCAACATGGTTTATTAGTGAGAAATTGCAGACTCAGGAATCAGCCGGAGTGGTTCAGTGGTTAGAGCAACAGCTCGGAACGCTGTGGACTCAGGTTCGATTCCTGTTTCTGGCTAATTTTTCACTCCATGTTGGATTATTGTATTGAATGTATGTATGTCTGTATAATAATTGTATATCTTTAAGACATGTTTTTAAAATAGGCTTTAAAATCAATGAAGCTGTCCTCAAAACCCGTGCAGTTGGATGCCACGACAAGAGTAGTGTCCGAACAGGTCAAAATAAATCCAAACGTTTTAAGGAAGGGGATCTCAACCTTGAAATCAAAGCCAGAAATGGCGGGTTAATTTTTACCAGTTTAACCCTACAGTGCATAGTGTAGCCAATTGGCAACACTTTCTATTTAACTTTTAATAAATAAATCAAGTTCTTTACAACCACTATATTTATATAGAAATATTAATCTCGTAAAAATAACATAAATATGCTACTAAATAAAGTTAAAAATCTATCTTAAAATTTCTGGTGTGGAATTCTTAATATAAGTATAAAAAAATACAATTATAAAAGAAAAATTCATGCACTATAGGGTTAATATGTATATATATATATATATATACATTATATATCTATATCTATATCTATCTATATATATATATATATATATATATATATATATTATATACCTATCTATCTATCTACCTATCTATCTATATATATATATATATATATTTAACTATAATATCTTTGAATTTCAAAAAACATTAATCAAATTCTTGTACCATTCCGACCAATCTCCAAAAAGATAATTAGTAATAGAGTGTAGACAGAATACCACAAAGTTAATAAATTATATATATGTATATATATATATATATATATATATATATATGTATATATATATATAGAAGCTAATCAAAGTGATTTATGAGCCAAATAGGCTAAATTATGGTATCATATGAAAATCAATAATTTCAACTAGACAAATATTTTTTGAAATTCAAAGATATTATATATATATATATATATACAGGGGTGCAAAAATCTAGGCGCCAATCGGCCGATTCACACCACTAAATTTTTAGTATTCTTATCCTAATAAGAGTACTGGTAAAATTTAGGCGAAGTATACTAATAAAATTTGACGAAGAATACTAATAAAATTTAGTGGTGGGAATCAGTCTATTGGCGCCTAGATTTTTGCACCCCTGTATATATATACGTCGCGCAGAAAATTTCCACATCGACCAAAATCATACCATAAGATCTTCAAGATGTGAAAATATGGGACAAGTGATAAAAACCATCTAAACAAAGAATCAAAAGGATATGAAAGCATTTTATTGAAAGGGTCACTTGGAGCACAAATGCAGAGAAGACAGAAACGTTCATCTTATAATCACCTGGCAGGAAAAATTCAGTCTCTAATAGGAGATATGGTCACCCCTGACTGCGATGCAGGATTTGCAACGGCAGTCCATACTGAGGACAAGGTTGTGTAGTAGATTTTGAGGAATATATTCCCATTCCTCTTGTAAAGTCAATTTCAGCTCTGGAATCAATGCTGGCGCCTGATCACGTGATGCCAAGCGTCTCCGGAGAAGATCCCACACGTGTTCTATTGGATCTATTGGATTAAGGTCCGGGGACTTTGCAGGCCAATCCATGCGTTAAATATCTTCACTCTCCAAGAGCTCTTCGACAGCCGCTGTACGATGAGGGAGAGCGTTGTCGTCCATGAAGAGGAAGCCCGGACCCACAGCACCTCTAAAAAGACGCACGTGAGGTAAGAGAATCTCGGCGCAGTAGCGGGCACCAGAGACTGAACCCCTTTGGTAGACGGGGAGATCCGTACGGCTACCAAGCATGATACCACCCCAAACACGAACTCCGGCACATCCAAAACGGTCCATTTCGATGATGCTGGAGGGGTGATTACGTGTTCCCTGCTCTCTCCAGATGTGTATACGTCCAGAATCGCTCGTCATACGAAATCGGCTCTCATCCGTAAAGAGTACTCGAGCCCACTCCTGTTGTGTCCAATTCTTATGTTCCTGACACCACAGAAACCTGCATCTCGGATGAGCAGGCGTTAGTGGTACACACCGTACTATTCGTCGTGCATACAGGCCACCTTTGTGCAACCTCTTTGTTACGGTAAAACGTTATATCCGCTGGCCAGTAGTCTGCTCCATGTGCTTTGCGTTTTCTCCAGATGTATGAAGCATATTTCTTTTCGCCTGTAGGGCAATATAACGGTCCTACGCTGTTGTTGTTGCGCGTGGGAGACCACTGCTGAATGCTCGGATAGTTGTTCCCTTCGTCTGAAATGCACTCCAGACACGTGAAACGATTCTATGAGCGATACCGAACTCTTATGCCACACTTGTCACACTTCGACTTTCTTCCAACTTCCCAATGATTCGACCTCGTGTAAGGTCATCCAGATGACATCTTCTGGATTGCCTCTTGGCCATATCACACAATAATAGTAAAAAAACGTCGCTGAAATCACTTTACACAGTGCAATATATTTCACCTAATTTCTGAACGGTCACCACCTCTGTGCTTTTATCCCCTTAGTCCCTCCTCCTTTTACGCCATATGCCATATATGGTCATGTCCTGCTGCATTTGTTTCAGGTCTATCCCCTGATTGGTCTTTCATTTAATTCTGTTGCTTATTTTGGCTTTTATGCTAATTTATCAGCTCCGTCCTTAATTTTTGCACACCAGTGTATATATGGTTAATTTATATTATTAAAAAAAAAAAAAAAAAAAAAAGGGGGGGGGGGCATTTTGATTTACACAATTGTTTGATCATACACATTTTATAATGGACTGCGATGTGTTATTTTTATATGTATATTCATTTAGTTAGATTTACTTATTCATTATTTAATTATTTTAAATGAATTTATATTCATTAATATTAAGAATGTATTTGATCTAATGATTTGGATTAATACCTCTGGTGGACAATATCATATTTACTTCTCAGATAATGTTTACTTTTATACAGTGTTAATATAATATGTTTTAATTTTATTAAGTGTTTTTATTTAATTTAACTTTGTTTGAAGCCACATTATTTGTGACTAATTCATTTCAATATTTAATCAATATTAATTTTAAATTCTTTGATTCTTAATTCAAATCTTTAGTATTTTAATTTAATTTATTTTAATTGATGTTGCATTTTTAGTACAGTTATTTAATCGTTGTTGTCATTTAATGGTACATTTTTAATGTTGCATTAATTATTAATTTTTCCATATTACTACTTAATTATAACATAGTATTATTAATTTATACATCCATTACTTAGATATTATTCAACATTCTATTTATTAATTAATTTCATTTATTTATTATTTAACTAATGGCTATCATTAAGATAGTACTTTGGTTTAATTATTAAACACTAATTTCCATCCATTACTTTATATTTACTTTTACCACTAGAGGGCAGCACTATTTTAAGTTGTTTTTTATTATTAATTTTTCCATCTTAATACTTATTTATAACATAGTATTATTCATTAATACATCCTTTAATGTAATTCGATTTTCTATTTATTAATTAATTTCATTTATTTATTATTTAACTAATTGGTATCAATTAAGATAGTAATTTGGTTGAATTATGAAACATTTATTTCCATCCAATTCCTTCGATTCAGATTATATTTACTTTTACTAATAGATGGCAGCACTAATGTTCCTGTTTATTTTATAATCCATTATATTTTAACATTATTTCTGGCATTACTGCAAAGCAATTTATATTTCTATACAGTTTATATTTCTAAAATTGGCAACATGTTATGATTTTTTATGCAATTCATTCCCCAGTCATGTTGGTTTTCATGATGGTTCATGAACTGCAAGGTATCTTATTTATATCTCTTTTCATCTTTATGGATTTTATACTTAATGTCTCTATTACATGTTCTCTCTGTAATTTATTAGTATGGCTTCTTTCCTTTTTAATATTGTATTTTATTTTTTATTTTATCACTGATTTGATTCATTGTATTTGAGATGTAGTCCCAATATCATATTTTTTAGCAATGTATGGCTAATATGATGATGAAACATCTCATTTCATTTTATTTGTGGTATTTAGGCAATTGGGACTTGACAATTCTGTCTAAATTCCACAAATTTCATTTCAATTAATTCATTTAATTCCATTTATTCAATTTTTATTTAATTTCTTATTCTTTAAATGTTTTTGATTCCATATTAAGTGTGTTGGGGAATCTTTCATTGTCAATTAATTATTTCATACTTAATTATTTCATTGTTTAAGTTGGTGTTATGATAATGTTTCATTTATGGTTATATATATATATATATATATATATATATATATATATATATATATATATATATAACTTTATGATTTAATTTCACTGTTTTTTACTCTTTTTGATGGGTAAGGTTTCTTTCCTTTTTATTATTTTTTTAACTTTATGATTTTTTCACAGTTTTTTTTTCTCTATTATGATGTGGTATTCCCAAAATCATATTCTTTAGCAATGTTATGGCTAATATGATGATGAAACCACACATTTTATTTGTGGTATTTAGGCATTTGGGACTTGAAAATTCGGTCTAAATTCCACAAATTTCATTTTTTCAATCTTTAATTTAATTTCTTCTTCTTTTTCTTCTTTTTTTAAATATGGTATCTATATTCAGAGTGTTGGGGAACACTATCGTTGTCAATTAATTATTACATACTAATTCATAATTTCATAGTTTTTGTTAGTGTTACGGTATACGCGAGTAAAGTAACACTTTCTGCTACATAAATTATTAAAAACAGAATTGATACATGGAATTTTGAATCTTATATTTTAAATATTTCTATAAATATTTTAATCTGAATTCGAAATATTCATGAATATGTTAAAAAGTTTAATAATGTTAGACTAATTTCGAAGAGATTTTTTTTTCTAATATTTCTACGGTAAAGATTTTTATTGCAATTTTCATTGAAATTTCTACTGTCTACTCGCATGTAAACTAGTTCAATAGTTTTATTCTATTTACACGAATATAATGATGAAGGTCGAAGTTTAAAACTATTATTTTCATACATTATTTTTATATTTAGAATATATTTGTATCATAACTTTTTTTTTCTCTTTATAAGTGAAGTCGCTCCTCGTTTTACTTTGTTGAGTTTACATCAATGCTTCTAGAGTCATATGCAAAAAATTATTTAAAATTTAAACATTTCAAGATACTTTGGTAATACATTCTTGCTTGTACAACAAAAATTTTTGTGTTGAAAAAAACTTTTTCAATATTATTACTACGAGGCTAACAAGTTTATAAACTTTCCAAATTAAATTAGGAAAATGAATCTTGTAGAAAGATAAAAGTACTTTTATAGTTACTGTACAAGAAAAAAAAAATAAAAACAAACAAAAATGTTTTCAAATCTTTCCAGTTTTCCTCTTTTCAATTCTGTATGTTGAAAATAGTTAAGAACGAAAAACAAAAGATGTCATGGGACATAAGATATTAAATTTTTACTAGAAATGTATTTCAAGAAAACTAATGATTTAGAGTAAACCATTTTATATACTTTCTGTACTTTAAATTATAAATGACTAAAACACAGAAACTAAAGTCATTTTAAGGCATAAAATATTCATTTTTCCTTTAAACTTTGTTTCTCAGATAACACATGTATAGTATGTAAGATTAGTGTGACAACTTTTTTGAAATAAATCAGAAAAACAGTATCGATAATTGAAACTAATAAAGGAACAGTGTTATGGCATTGTTACTTTTTAGAAGGAGTTAAAGAAACTAATGAGAAAGAGGATCTGGGAAAACGAAGGACAAAAAAATTTCTTCTCTCATTTTATTCATGCTCAGCATACAACTACTAAATGAAATAACTAACAAAATGAAATATGGCTAAAATAATCTAGCAACTTTTACTTATTGGCCTGTTTTCATTGTAAACAATTTACGGATATTTGTATATTTATTTCAGAAATTGGAAATTTTAGTAACTGAATATAAACGTTTGCATATCAATGTATTGTGCGAAATTTCTACCCCTTATAATGTACAAAGATCATTATTTTACCTCATAATTTTGTTTGGTCAAAGATTCTTTTTCTATGATTAGAGATGAGATTTCTCCGCTTTTTTCCATACCAGTATAATCTTACAGAAAATATATTTTTATTTAATCGGAACTTTTTGTGATTTAAGAGAACAACGTTTTCTCTAAGATTATACTGGTATGTAAAAAAACGGAGAAATCTCATCCCTGTATAATACTACTCATAACTCATGAACATTATATCATTAATTAATGAAATGTAAAAAAATACTCAGAAGGTTGAAAAATAATTATGTAAATATGGAAACGTAAAAAAAAATATATCTACTCGTATTTTAAATAAAAATATTTTCTTTCGAGTTATTTGAGATATATTGAGTAATGAAATACTATTTCTATTTTTTACAGGGTATCTGAAAATGAACTAAAAAAATTTTAAACTACATTTATTATTATTATTATTTTACATTGCTTCAATTTCCGAAATCCCCGATAGATGGCAATACACTGTCTTGAATGTTGGAATGCTCAAATTAACGTTTAAAAATGAATCAAAGTTAACTCAGCTTTTCATCTTAGTATTTTGAGTTTTGAAACCAAACAAATTATTTTCGTTTTGAAAATGCAAGATTATTTTGATCAGTTCTACAATTTGAGAATATGCATCGCCGTCTTTCGGTGATATTTGAAAATAAAGAAGTATAAAGAAATTTCAATAGTTTGTCAATTCATCAGTTCATCAAATTGCAATAGAAATTTCTACCTTTCACTTGTTATTGAATGCTAGAAACGCTCAGCGTTTTCTATGACATCCAGTATATGAGCATAGCTTTTATGTTTAGAAGTTTTTAGGATGGCATTAAACAGGTAAAATGTAGTTAGGTATGAAAACAATAAAACACATATTAATTTTATAGTATTTAATTTCATGTTATATTGTTGAATATTCACATTTTATAGCATAGCTGATTGTTATGTAAAAGTTATACAGGGTTAGTAAATTATTGAGCGCATTTCAGAGTTCCATAAAACAAAAACAAAGTATTTTTGGCTAATTGAATCACATGATTTAGGCAATTTAATAAGTTTAAATTTACTATAAAATTTTAGTGGTAGGAGAAAAACGTAAAAGTTGGCAGGTATGCACTACTGTCATGCTAGACACAGCATCTGTGATGCTGACGTTGAGTGTTTCAATATATTTTACTGGTGTATGTTGCAAACACTCTGTCCTTGATATTTGTGATACTTGATATTGTCCCCAAAATAAAAAAAAATCTGGAGGAGTTGGTCCATCCCGCCCGATCCATCTTCCAGGAAATTTGTCATCCAGGAACTCATGAACGACGGTAGAGACTGGACTAAAAAAAATAAGAATAAGAACAAGACTTTTCCGTAATAAAAATTTTACAGTGTTACATTCAATGTTTATTTCGTAATAATATTTTGTAATCAGGGAAGCACTCTATGACCACCCTGTATTTCACATTGATGATTGCTGGTTTCGGAAAATTTTATACAAACATTCATTTAAAGAAATTCAATATTCTTTCCATATTTACATTTTCTAAATATTTATGACATCTATATTGATAAAAAGAAAGATGTTTGCGTGTCTGTCTGTCTGTGCACGATGGCTAGTAAAATCTATCGCACGTCTGCGAATTTGGGTAAGGATAGACGAAGACAGATCCGAATGCACTCAGATGAGACTCAAAGAGAACAACTTGTCGTCGAGTGACAAGAATCACTTATAACCCTATAAGTAATTTATTTATTAATAACTGGAAAACGCTGTTCGATTCCAAGTCGCTTCAATAGTCAGGGCAGCTAATTTTATGTCTTTACTTTAAAAAATGATTTAGAAAATGCGTCAGAAAGTTTTGAGATGTAGAGTAGGGAATTTGAGAACTCCCTTAATAAGGAAGTTTATTACGTTTGGAAAGAAAAATGGCTACTTAAAATTGATAAATATGATAATCCAGAAATTCTTCTTCTGTATTGTGCTTTTGGAAGAGAGTTGTTAGTGTGCAAAAATATTCTACTTGTTCTCAATGAAGTACTAAAATCAATTATGAAGTGTACAAATGTTTTAAAATTTGTGAAATGTGGGAGTGTTTTCAAAAAGTGTTGTGACGACATAAATGTACTATATGACAATTTTGTTTCACACTGAGGTAAATTAGCAAAGAACAACAAAACACAAAGCTCTTCTAGATACGAAGGTGAAGATGTATAATTTTGTTACATTTATAGAGTCATGTTAAAAGTATATTTGTGACAAAATTTTATCTGTTTGGTGTGCTAATAAATTGTGAAATGATTGCTCATTGTTAATATTTTTTTTGTCTTTCTCCAACTGAATACGAAGTCACTTTTTCAATAAATAGAATTATATGTTACAGTGAGAAGGGAGAAGGTACATATAATTTAAGAGATGCTAAGTAGTGCATAATCAAATAAAGGTTGGGAAATACTGTTTTAGTGTTAAAGAAAAACTTGACTAATATCGGTTCATGCGTTGCTGCGATATTCCAGGTACAGAAAACTTACCAGGTAAATTTAAAAAGCATTGTCTTAGGAACATTGAGTTTAAAAGTTTGCAAAAAGTAAACTCGCTTATGCACTGTCACTGTGGAACAAGAATCAGCATTATTTCCGTATGTATTTAAATTTTTAAATCGTTGTTGAGAGAACACTTATGAATTATTCAGAAAATGGAAATTTCACTTTTAAAAGCCGAAATATGCACATGTCATAAGAATAAACATTACTTCCGCAGTCAATAATCATCACGAAACAGTGGCGTAGCGTCAGGGGGGGCACGATCATTTTACTACCAGTATAATTATATGGTACATTTAGCCTTATTTAATCTTTGAACGGTATGAATTAAAGAAGGCCAAATATAGTATATAAAAATACTGGTAGTAAAGTGATCTGTGCACCCCTTGACGCTACGCCTCTGTCACGAAATGCCCTGTCCGTGATTCGAAGGGGTTAATAGTATTACCTGCTGCTCTACATTTTATTAAGCCATCTTGGTAAAGCACAGCTTTGACATGATTTTCGACAATATGGCAAGAAAACTACTTAACAGTAATAAAAGAATATTTAGTAAAATTTCACAAGTTAATTTTTCTGGTTTTAATTTTAAAAAAACTGTGATTTGTTCCTCAAATTTCGTCATCAAGTATATTTGAAATATTATAACATCTGTCTTGGGATTTATAAAAAAACATATTTTAAAGAGAAGTGATTAAATACGTGTAAATATAAAAGTGATTCTATAAATTTTGTATACTTAACTTACATTTTTAGCTTAACGAAAAAAAGTCATTATTTATAAAATTTTTGGGCGGTTTTTTTAATTGAAATAACTTGATTACTACCACTTACTTGAAATAGTAGTATTAATTTTTTTAATTACAGATTAAATATGACGAATATTATTATTTCAAAAAAGGGACAGCAGTTTAAAAAATATATGAAACACAATCAATCTGAAAACATGTATAAAAAATTGCCCAATATGAAACACGGGTTTTATTATTAAACTAGTAAATAGTTCTTGAAATGTGCTAAGTGGTATTTGTGTACCTGTTTACACAAGCAAAAATTATACAGCTGCTGATAGTTTAAATATTACTAATTAAGTCATATTTTGAGGAAACTTAATTCTTGTACTGCATTAGGTGAACATGAAACTTGAATTAATGATACAATTTCCATTCTAAATTATTTGCAGCCACACCTTTACAAAAAAACAAATACTATACAATCAAGTGTATTTAGGAACTCTGTTTATCAACTATCGTGCAATGAAAAAAAAAATAATTAGCTTCTGTAATTTCACAGTCTATTTCATACAAACAAACAGTTGTTTCTCTTTTACAGTATTAGTATAACGAATCACCATAAAAATAAAATACCGTTAAGAAATAAGTTGGGAGGAAAATTTAGTTTAGTATATTCAAACGTCATTTTTGTGCGGTGGAAAGCTAAATATTAGAATTTACATATCTAATTGGCAATCCCACTTCTTTATTACTATCATTTTAATTAATTATAGCTGTTATTGGTACTTGCGTTTTACCTTCTTGATCAGAAACGTTGTATCTAACACTGACATGACAAACAAATTATTTTTTTTCTCTTTTCAATTTTTAAAAATTTAAACTAAAAAAAGAAAAAACATTGTCGGTGTGCACCTTACATCTTAGAAGTTATCCTTATGCTAACTTTAAAGTTTCTAGGCTGACTGTTTAAGAGAAATCATAGTGAATTACTTGCAATCCAATATTTCTTTAATTTACCTATCACTGTGCCACTTTCTTTACCATGAATATTCATTTTCTGCACGGCATGCCCATTTATCGGGAATATTGGCCTGGTTTATATTGGTATGTAGCTAGAAATTTATTTGCTGTAGTTCTATTTAATTTACCTAATGATACTGAAATATAATATCTCAGCTTCCCCCCCCCCCCCCGTAAAAACCACTTTTAAATTCGATTTGTTTTACTTTACACTCTAAAGAAACCCTGGATGTCATATTTAAAATTTCAAGCCCCGATTGTTTCCGAGTAATCACGATTATAGACTGATTTCTAATCATTTTCACATTTAAAATCTGAATATTTTAACAAACGCTCTTAGTGGGATCATTTACGTCTTAACCACAAAATAAAATTTTATGTTTTTAGCCTCAATAAAACGCAGAAATCAGAATTTAAGAACGTTATCCACTCTTGCCACCCTTTTAGGATATTTTGTAAAGATATCAAATATAGCCTATTTTTAAGCAGAGACTGTCATCATTATTAAACTGAGAGAAGATACGAAATCAGCTTAGTAGGTCGAAATTAATCATTTGTAAGAACGTTTACATCTCACTTCACTCTTTTAAGTTTAGAAATTTAATATGGTTTCGTGATTGCAACATCCCCAGGGTTGCCAGTTTGGCGTCCTTTTCAATTCAGAAATTTCGAATCCATACCAGAAATTTAAAATAGAAATTTTTTGCTTTATATAGTTACAGAATATTTAGCGATTACTTAAAGTAAAAGTTATTTTCTCCATATTTCTGGTATGAATTTGGCATCTCTGAATAAAAAGGGAGGTTAAACTGGTAACCCTGTTCTTCACGGAATTTTTATTAGTATTTTTACTAGGCGAAGAATTCTAATAAAATTTAGTGGTGACAATCAGCCCATTTTTAAAAGTAATGAAAAATGCATTTTTTCATATTCGATAGTTTGACATGGAAGCGACGATATGTCCAGAATTTTTTTTTAAGAAATAAGACGAAAAACAACATTCATATCACAACAAAAAGTCGTTAAACAATGTTCGTTAGAGATGCATTTCGCTATTTGGAGTTTATTTTACAAGGAAATTCGGAAAACATTCTTGATTCCGGGAAAAAGTTCGTAAAATAAAGGAATTTGCAAAACAGAGGTTCATTAAATAGAAGCATAAAAATGAAATAAAATCTATATACACTTATCACTCTCACAAAGGCAGAAAATATCTAGCAAATACGGTATTTTTACTGTTGTTCTTTATAAGAAGTTGAAAAATATTTCGGGTCAAATAGACCCCAATATTACAGCAGGGTTTATTGAAGTGCCACACACAACAAATCGACTAAAATTCATTCTGAATAAAAAAAAATATATAATGTGTGTAACCTTAAACCCTTATAAATTCTATCAGATGATAAATTAAAGTATTTTTATTATTATTATTCATATGATATTTAAAATTCAGAAATAAGTTTTGATCAATTCAGTACTATTAGAAAAAGAATTCACTAATTAAACCATGAAGGTAGTTTTATTATTATTTTTTTAATAATGAGTTTTTATTCCATTACTAACATGACACATTTCCAGAACTTCACAAATATTTTAGCATCAAATAAAGCCATTTCATACTATAATTTCATCATTAATATTTTCTGAATTAAAAACTTCGTACTTGAAACAATTAAAAAATAGAGTTTTGTGTTGGGCCATAGCATAATCTAATGTAAGGTTCACACACTCCTTCGATTATCCTATATTCCTCGAGTAGATAATAAATAATCGGCCGTCATAAATCAACCAACCAACCACCCTTCGATTTTCCAACAAGTCTGGCACCACTATTGACGATAAGAAATTTTTTATTTAATTTTTAAAACACAGAATTTGTAACCACATCGTTTATTCATAGAATTTAAAATATGCTTCTGCAGTTAAATAAAGCGAAAGAAAACTTAAAAATTCGTAGTAAAATGTGCGAACCTTGATAACAGTTATGTTAAAGAAATGCTTGTATATAAATTAAACTTTCCTAAATGAATAAGAAATTCAATTTATTTAGACTGGTTTTAGTCCAGTCAAATTAGGTTTTTTTCTGGACATAATTACGAAAGTTTTCAAACTTGGAAATATTGTTTGGGAGGGTCTACTAATGAACATACTAAATGTCCTGATGGATAGGGGGTGAGCGCGGGGGGGGGGGGAGGTAAAAGAAGGTACCATTTTTCGGTTTTTTGTTAATATCCCGTAATCTATAAGTGCTACGGAAAAATTGCTAGTACAAAAGATAAAGAGAATTAAATTCTCAACAAGATAGGTTCTCTACATTTTTCTATAGAGTCCATAGTTAACGAGATAATCGCATTCAAAAATCAAGAAATTTGCCAAAACTCACACCAGCGCCAGAGAGCGGGTCAACGGCACTTACATTGCACTTACTTAACCTAAACTTATTTGAGTCCCCATTCCCTTAACTAACATATCTACCGATAGGTTGAATAACAGAGATTCGTTGGAATAGGGGTTTATTTAGAATAGAATGTGCCCCATGGAGGTGGCATGCGAAACTAACAGATTTTGGATTTTATGTGTATTTAAGATTATTATCACAGGCCCGGGAAACGCCGAGCGGGTCAGCTAGTATAATATTATAATTAACACTCTAAATACGCAAATATTTGTAGGTAGTGCATGTAATAGATGTGTATAAGTACATATACATAAATATATTCACTACATAACTTATTTAATATAGTTTATTAATAATAATATTAATAATAAAGGGCTATGGAATTTTAAAAACAGAAATTTTAATTAAATTAATAATTATAAAGATACATTAAATATAATAATTATAAAAACCTGCGATTAATAATTATAAAGATAATACAGTTATAATAGTTATAATTACAAGTAAATCTGCAGATCAGGAAATCTAATGTTTTTACAATTTTTGTTTCCGAAAACAGTTTTGATTGTCGTTCTGTAATATTTAGATCTAAGAATTTATCCAAATACATCCTAATCTACTCTATAGCATTAGCTTACTAAAATCGCCACCAAATAGGTATATTTGGAGACTTTTAAACTTAATGGATAGTCATTCATCATCGTGCCTACTGCCAATTGACAAAATTGTTAACGTGATTTGGAGCTATAAAGTATTTTTTGTGATAGCCTTTTAATACGAGTAGTATCCAGATTCAATTCAAAACCGTAATGTTAATACCATCGTTTTATTTGACGCAATTCTGTGTTGCAGACCAAATTACGAAAAATTAGCTAATGTTTTGTTTCCCTCAGCCAGGTTTCACATTTCTTCTTTCGCAATCGGGATTATTTGAATGAATATTTTTATAGACTATGAAAAACAGTAGCTAAGTAACGATAAAAGAAAAAGAAAAAAATTAATGTCAAATAAGTAAATTTATAAAACAAAATGTTTTACATTATTCGAAAACATGTCTGAAATTCCACCAAAATTTATTCTTTCGCCAAATGGAAATTTGAAAATCGCCTGAATTGCCATAGCAAAGCATTATGGTGCAAAATAAAATATTTTATATTTTCCGAATGAATGAACCAAATGTAACAAAATACTATACGGCTATATCCGGGTATTAGCTATATCCGGTACCTCACCAACATGAATACTTAATTTCAAGGATATCATAATGGAAATGGAACATAAATCAACATCTTTTAAAATTTCCGATTGAACCCAGGGTAATCAAAATGATCAAAAACTTGAGTATAATGTTTATTCCTATGTATTTTACGCATTTTTCATTTTTGTATGTTTTATGTTAACAAAAAATGTCATTTGATAAAGTTATTGTTCAGGCTTCCATTCTTCTGACCACAACATTTATTAATGTTCGTTTAAGTTTAGGTTAAGTAGGTGTAATAATGTAAGGGCCGTGCACCCGCTCTCTGGCGCTGGTGTGACTGATGGCAAATTTCTTCATTTTTGAATGCGATTATCTCGTTACCTATGGATTCTAGAGAAAAATGTATAGAACTTGTTTAGTAGAGAATTTAACTGTCTTTATTTTTTGTATTAGCAATTTCTTCGTAGGACTTATAGCTTACGGGATATTAACAAAAATTCGGAAAATGGTACCTTCTTTTACCTCCCCCCGCTCGCGCTCACCCCCTACCCAACAGGACTTTTAGTATGTTCATTAGTAGACCCTACCAAACAATATTTCCAAGTTTCAAAACTTTCGTAATTATGTCCCAAAATGACCTAAAATCTGCCTAATTTGAATGGACTATATTAATCTTCATAGTTCCTTTTGTTTCGTTAGACTGTGTTGTATGGAATAATTATCCTGTAAAATTGAAAGAGTATTTTGTTTAAACATGTGTTTGTTTTTAGATTTCTTTTAGACTAATTGAAAAGAAAATAAACAGTTCCTGTTTCATTTGAATTTAAAAAAAATTATTTTCTGATATAACAAATAAATTCTTTTGTATTTAAGTAAATCACTAGGCAGTACAAGCGTTCAAAATTAAATACGAATAAGTTAAATATACTGAACAGAAACAGAAACAGTTGATTGTTTCAATGGGATTCCCAGTTGTAAACAACTCCACTCTCTGTCTATGAGTAGTTGTATATCACATATTAGAGGAGTCATGAGAAAAAAAAAGTATAAATGTAGCATATTAGCACTAGAAAATGAAAGAAAATTAACGGATTCGACTGAAAACTTTATCAGCCAATCCGAAAGAAATACGCCAGCCAATCTAATTTAACTTGCGTAAAGCAGCCAATCAAATTTAACTTGCAGTATAAGAGTGTAAAGAAGAGAAAAAAAGAAGAAAAATAAGTGGAAAGCATTAAAATATAATAATTACGTAGAAAAAAAAGAGTATAAAAGTAGCAAAAACGCACTGTAAAATGAAAGCGAAACAGAGGATTTCACCGTCCACTTCATCAGCCAATCCGAAATAAGTAAGATAGCCAATCAAATTTAGCTTGCGTAAAGCAGCCAATCAGATTTAATTTGCAGTTTAAGAGAAAAATGAGTAGAAAAGCATTAAATAAGAATGCTTTCGTAGAAAAGAAGTAAATAGATGATGATAAAAAGATGTTTAACTGTTTCTAAAGGAGAATTGTTCGCAATAAAGGCAAAGTAAGGCAGGAAGAACGTAAATCTATCCCAGTTAAAAAGAAAAACGCAGTTTTCATTGTCATACATTTAAATATAATTAAACTAATGTTAGTATAAGAAGTATCATTAAACTTGATTTTAATTATTTTATTTTTACTGTATGATATTTAAAATTCGTAAAATAATATTTTTGAAATTGGTACTACTTAAAAATGAAGAATTCAGAACAAAACTATTCATAAAGTAATTTTGTCTGTTTAAAACAAAATTAAGACTATTAACCCTTAGGCCATTGAGTTTTCTGATTTCTGTTCTTTACCCAGTTATTTGGTATTCGAATGACTTTAGTGTTGACATCTATTAATGAAAGAAACAATCACCTTAGTACACGGTAAACGCATTCGTAACGTTCAAAACCTTGAAAAATTCATATAGACAAAGACACTTGCAGAGTGTCCGTAACGTTGGGAGATAGACTCACAGGTGAACGCGCTGAGCGCATTCGTAACGGCCTAAGGGTTAGTAATGAGATTTCATAACAGTATGTTCAACTAACGTAATAGTCTAGCAGTCTTGCCAGAAACTCCATATCAACGACAAAACACTGGACACAATAATGTCACTTATCATATTTTCTGAATAATAATCTTTGTAATTGTATCACTTAATTCCTTGAGAGACAGTAATTGATTCTGTAAACACTCTAATAGTCCGTCAGGCAGCATCACATTTTGAAAGCCGATTTTAGCGTCGATGATGTTGTTATATAAGTCAGATTATATGATGCAGTTAAAGAAATTGCCAGTCAGTTGGCACAACAGTGAAGGTGATGGGGGTGCTAGAGCTACATCAAACACAACACTGCAATCTAAAATTAATAACCTGATTACTGATTATGTCTCTAACAAGGGAGGTTTCCATAAGCGCATACTCAGAATTTTTTGAGAAAATTACAGAATATTCTTCTTATGAGGATATATACGTTTATATAAAAACAATGCGGCGGAACCTCGATATAACGTCCGTAAACATTTATAAAAATCTCGTGTTTTTGGTGATTTAACGCTGGTTGGCGACACAGTGACATAAAAAAAATACGCTTTTATGATAAATAATCTTTTAGGAAAAACTTTTCTACTCTTGATACTGAACAAGTTTAAGTAAGTGTAACTTAAATAAATACACTTTTATAACTACGGTTTTGCTATATAGATTTATATGCATGTATAAAGAAAATTAGTGATTGTATTCTACGGTTCAGAACAAAAATTAAATTGACTAAAAATGCTTCAAACTAAACATTAAGAGCACTGTCAATTTGACTTCAATATTGTTAGTGTCAGGGACAAAAAGAAAAAGTATTTTTGCCATGTAAATAACAACTTATTCAATATCGAAATGTATGTATAATGAAAGCGTTCTTAATCAGTCAATTACTGTTAAAATACACTTCAAACTTATCCATTCAGCGAAACCGTGTAAAATTAAATGACTTCAGCAACACGCAACTTGTATATATGTGATATAAGCTTATAGAAAAATAATAAACTATTTAATCATTTACGTTTAAATTCATAAAGCACTACGCAATTAAAAACTCATTTAACAAGGAATTTTCAAATGCATTAAAATATTTTTAACACTTTGGAATTTTTTCCATATAAAATTTCACACGCCTTGCATTCATAATAATCAAATTTTAATTGCTTAATAGGCGTATAGCCAACATAGTTAAAAAGAACCCAAGCCAGGACCCGAACCCGGGTCATCAGTATAGAGCATTGACGTTCTACCAACTGAACCACTTGGGAACGATACGCCACCTGGAACTTTCTTACTATATCATGTTGGCAATGCTACAAACGCAGCACAAGATGGAATATTTTCCGTGAGCCACCAACGCTGGGGCAAACACGAAATCAAAGAAAATCCAGCATCGATAATTGAATAAATTCATATTTTTAATGCTATGGAAATTTTCTATGGAAATTATATTGGATATCCATAGAAATTTCTATGGAAATTTTCTATGGAATTTCTAAAGCAAAATTTTCCATGGAAAAATTTCCAAAGTATTAAAAATATGAATTTATTCAAGTATCGTGTTTGCCCCAGCGTTGGTGGCTCACGGAAAATAATCCATCTTGTGCTGCGTTTGTAGTATTGCCAACATGATATAGTGAGAAAGTTCCAGGCTGAGTATCGTTCCTAAGTGGTTCACTTGGTTGGTTGGTTGGTTGATTGATTTTATGACGGCCGATTATCAACACGAAGGATATAGGCCCTGGCGGGAGGGCCCTCCGTGAGGGTCTTTCTAAGGGATCCTAACCCGTATTTACGACAAGGTTCGAAGAAAACCACGGAAAACTCCGAACACTTAGGTCGACGCGCGCGACAGGGGTTTTAACCCAGCACCTCCCGTCTACCAGTTTTCAGAGCAGAACCTCTCAGCACTGGTGGGGCTGTGGTTCAGTTGGTAGAACGTCAATGCGCTACACGATGACCCGAGTTCGAGTCCCGGCATGGGTACTTTTTCACTATATTGGCTATACGCCTATTAAACAATTAAAATTCGATTATTATGCATTAAAATAGCTTGCATTTGGCGAGGGAAAAGTGTTGTCCGTGTCTTTTTGCGCCAAATACTCGAAAGTATTTTATTATTTTACAGATTTTCTACTTGGAATCAGCTAAATTTGACTGATTCTTTATCACGTAAATGAGTAGTTCCATTAGCATTTTTGTTCAAAATATTCTGAGTATGCGCTTTAAGAAGTCCTTCTTCTTAAAGCGCATAAAGTTCGTTAAATAACGAACATTAAATTTCTATTTAACGAATTTTTTTAAACCAATTTTCGAAGTTGTAATCTTTTTTTATCCCACGAAGACAGTGGAAGACATTTTCAAAAAAACTTTTCATTTTCCTTTGTCAATCATGTTAGTAAAACATTGGCATCTTTGACATACGAGCATTTACAGATGCACTTGGTAAAAATAATTCAAAAACAAAGGAAGAATCAAAAATGTCTCCTAATTTACCGAGTTTATTAAAATTGATGACGATATTGTATTTAAATTTCCATCAGAAAATGAAATCCTTGAAAGTGAAAAAAAAACTATCACTAAAGAAACATTAAAAGATGAAAAACTTTCTAAAAGTCCACCTCAAACGGAAATTTTTCGAAACAATGCGGAATTATTTGCAATTTTTAGAGGGTTTTCTCAAAAATGTGAACCATTTTACGAGCAACGTTTTCTCAAAATTGAGCTCAATTCCAAATTGCGGATTATTTTAATACTTGTGCTGAAAAATTCCTAAAATAAAATTTTGAATGACTAGCTGCCATTTTTATATAATTTTATGAATTAATTTGTATGCTTCAGAAAATATAGAAAGAAGGAAAAAATATTACTTCAAAATGTAGCAGTTTAAACAGAGCTAAGAATGATGTATAAATTTTGTATTTTGTAAATAAAATGTCTCATAGGATGTATGTGGCAGCGTCAGGTGCTGGAATTATAGACATCGTTTCTGAAATTATTAACATTATAATCATCACAACCATACAATTTCTAGAAATATTTTTGTAGCACGGGTAATCTAACATGTTTTGTGATTAAAATTCTCATTTTTTAACACTTTCCAATCTAGTTGAAAAGTATTTATTACTTCGGTTTGTCTGGCTGTCTGCCGTCTGTCCGTGCTCTAACTCCCGTAAATATGCTCGGTTTGCCTTGAAATTATTGTCATTATCTATAGCATGTTCCCTATTTCAACTGAAGTGTGTAGCACTTATAGTTTTTTTACAGGGACAGTCGAAAGTATTCCGTTACATTACAGTCAATGGGGAATAATCGTTTCAAGTGCATTTTGATGACGCTACGTCATTTTAAACATAATGAAATTGATATATAATTATGAAGCGCATTAAAACATGCTTTTTGTAGAATATGGGTTGCAAAGTATTTAATATCCATTTACAGGGTCAAACAAAAGAATTCTGTTACACATCGTTCTATGGGGAAAAATCGTTTGCAAAGTAATTTAGTGATATTTCACTATTTCAAACATAATGATAATTATATAGATTACTGAGGTGCACTATAAATTACCCTCTTGTGTGCATTGAATTTATTTACAGGGACACGCGAAAGATACTGGTTACAGTACATGTGCGGTATTTACAGTCTATGTGTGATAAGTGCGTTTTCAACTTTGGTTTGTGTTTTTAAGTTTAACTAATTTTTTTCATAGTGCGTGTTTGTTTATAAACTCGGTTGATCCTATACAGGGCTACACAAGGGAATTCATAAGTATTACAGACTATGTAAGTGAATTGTTTAAGGGTAGTTTTTTATTGTGTTTACACATTTTCCTGCTGAACTATATTTGGTAGACAAATAGAAGTTTGTGGAATATAAATAAATTCATATACAGGGCTACGCAAAAAAATATACATTGTCGTTTACGTTTGGTAATTGCTGCAAGTGAGTTTTAAGTTGCCTTTTAGCTTAATATGTGGTGTGTACAAAAGTCTTCAGATAATATACAGGGCTGTACAAAAGATTTCGAGTGCATTACCATCGATTGGCAAAAAATGCTAAATGTGAATATTCTAACTGGACTAAATTTTATCATACTACTAGCAAGCTACGCCCGCTGCGCTGGTCGGTTTCTGCAAATGAACCTTGAATCAAACGAAATATATCGTTTAATTTGACCTTGTATTTGAAAGCAATCTGTATATTTACCTGGAATATCCTTCCACATTACTGAAAAATGACGTCATTGCACTATTATATTTTCTAATGTCCAGTCAAAATTTTATCTGTTAAAGACGAACTCTTTTATTTGGTCATTTACAGTTAGGGTTTGCTAAAGAATAATAAAACTATATGCAAGATACTAAAACCATCACTAAAAATTATTGAACAATGCAAACAAATTAACTAACAAAATCCATTCAGTAGAAGTTTTTATAAAAGCTAATCTTTGATAATCGGGTTCATCTGATTATAGAACTTTTCCACATAATTCTAAAACTAACAGAGCGGTATGAAATATACTAAAACCATCCTTACAAATTGTCTACTTAACAATGCAAGTCGCAAAAAATACGCCCAGTAAAAACTTTCAAAAAGGCTAATCTTTCGGAATCGGGTTCACCTGACTATATAACCTTCACACATAACTGTTTGACTAAACAACGTAGAACAATATGTAGTACACTCTAACCATTCCTGAAATAGAATCTAACTAACTAACAATACAATTCTCATCAAAATCATGTCCAGCAGAACTTTTTCAGAAGGCTAATCTTTCATAATCGGAATAAAATATTGAAAAGGCTAATATTTGATTTAAAAAAAAGGGTCACTCGATTTTCAAATTTCCTCCTATAATTCTAGAACTAAGCAACGTGGAATGATATGTTATAGAATAAAACTTTCCCTAGAAAATTATCTAACAGTGTAGGTTCCATCGAAATCCATTCGGCAAAATCTTTTTAAAAGGCTAATCTTTCATAATCGGATTGATCTGATTATAGAACTTCCCATAATAATTCTATAACTAAGGTACGTAAAACGATATGTTATACAATAAAACCTTCCCTGAAAAATTATCTTACAGTTTAAGTTCTACGAAAATCCATTCAGCAGAACTCTAGTTATAAGCAGCCGAAACGAAATTTCATAGATGTTGAAGTAAATAGAAGTATATTGCCATTAATATAGTTTGCATTTGAATAAAAAAAAGGTACTTTTCGGTTAGCCGGGCACCAGTGGTATATGTACATATATATATGTATGTACATATATAAATATATATGTATATACATATATATATGTATATATTCATACATATAAGTGTATATATATATGTATGTATATATGTATTTGTGTAGATATATCTGTATTATATATGTGTGTGCATATATACACGTATATATCTATCACTGGCTCCGTTTAACCGAAAAGTACCAAAAAAATACTGCAAAAATGCTGTCGTACACTTGAAAAAACACCTTTTGGCTTAAAATCTCTCATCAAAACTGTTTTTCTTTTTTTTCTTTTCTTTCTTTTTTTTAAATAAAATTAGTAACAGTTTTTTCTTTTATTTTTCCAGATGTATAGCCATTTCGATTCTTTCTGCAACAAAGAAAGCACCTTTTGGCTTAAAATAAAATTGTTTGGGGTCAAAAGTAAAGTCAAAATCACCAAAAACAAATGAAAAAATCGCCAAATATTGTTTCTATAGCAATCTTGCCCCTTGAATAATTTGTTAAGCATTACGAACATTCCCAATCATGTTTAAATTAAATATTTTCGTTTTATAATATTATCTATCATCAAAACTCTTTTTCTTTTTTTCTTTTATTTCTCTTTCTTCTTTCTTTCTTCCTTTTTTTTTATAAAATTAGCAATAGTTTTTCTTTTATTTTTCGAGATGTATAGCCTTTTCATTTCTTTCAGCAACAATAACGGTCGCAAAAAAAATAGCAATGGTAACCTTTTCAGCCAAAATAACAGAACTTTCTATCATAATTCTGTAACTAATGTATGTAGAACAATATATTATATACTAAAACCTTCCCTGAAACATTATCTATCGAACAACGAAAGTTCCATCAAAATCCATTCAGCGGAACTTGAGTTATAAAGGAACGGAACGAAATTTTCGTTTGTGTTTTATATATATAGTAGATATATCTACATCTATGGATCATATACAGGGCTGCTCAAAATAATTCGACTACTTTTTTGACACTGGAAGGTAATTTCGAAAACGGTATTTTTCAATCTGCTATATGTTTTCTAAACTGTTTATTTACATATCTTCTTTCACGTTATTTAACGGTGAAGTTTCGTTACAGTTTTCTGGCTGTGTTGCAAAGTATTTCATAATCTATGCTTGACGCATGATTTTGCGTTCTTGTTTAATTTTTATATCGGTTTCATTGCAGTATCATACGTTATACATTGAGTATGGCATGTGTTTCAATGTTGGATCCTCGGAAACTGATACAAATATTGTTTAAAAGAGTATCGTATATTCATTATAACATTAAAATACCCAAAATATTACACATGCTATTACAAAAGGTCCTTCCGCCCTGTTCCGCTAGGATAGGGTAGCTTACCCATTCCTTGTATTTAAGAATTTTTTACCACAAGGGCAATTAAAAAAACAACAAAAAATTGAAGGAAATATAAAAATATTTGGGATCACCTTCTAAGATAGAATCTAAAAATGATCTGTAGTGTAGATGTAGCACAACTATGTAGATATTGTACAACATTTGTATTCATTTGTGTCAAAATAGCTCGTGTATTCATGGAAATATAAAGGTTATTTTAAAATTTTCAGAAATTTTCACGCGTTTTTTGTTTATAGCATGCAGCGTCTTCAACCAAAATTGAAATCACTTTCAGGAAACTTGACAATTCATAGCAGGAACAACATATACAATTAAAAATACTACATATAAATACTCATATTTTATCAATTATTTAATATAAATGTGTTAAATATGTAAAGACACATGAGTATTTGAAAGAAATAATTTTTAACTGCACAGGCACAAAAAATACCGAAGATTTTTTTCTATGATTTTGTAGTCAAATCTATAGAGCAACTCATATTAAAAGACCAGTCGAATATCGCAAAAATTCAAAAAAGCGACAATAGATTTATCTGAATATCAGCTGCGTTCTAAAAAGTAGTCAGATGATAAGGAGATTTTCCACAAATTGTCATTTTTTTAATTTTTAATTTTTAATTTAATTTTTTAAGGATGCTTTAGTTTTTCTAAAAAAACACAAAAAAAGCCTATTCAAAAAAAAAAAAGAAAGAAAAAGAAAGAAAAGAAAAGAATTATCAAAATTGAGCCATCCATTCCAAGCTTCCGTTCTTGTTGACATTCACTATTTAAAGACACATGAGTATTTGAAAGAAATAATTTTTAACTGCACAGGCACAAGAAATACCGAAGATTTTTTCTATGATTTTGTAGTCAAATCTATAGAGCAACTCCTATTAAAAGACCAGTCGAATATCGCAAAAATTCAAAAAAGCGACAATAGATTTATCTGAATATCAGCTGCGTTCTAAAAAGTAGTCAGATGATAAGAGATTTTCCACAAATTGTCATTTTTTAATTTTTAATTTTTAATTTAATTTTTTAACGAACATTAAGTATTAGTTCTTTGTTGGAGGATAATTCATAAGAAATGGCAATTTGTGGAAAATCCCTTATCATCCGGTTATTTTTCGAAAGGAAACCGAAATTTAAATCGCTGTATTCCCAATATCTTTATAAATCTTCTAGATATTCGACAAATCTTTTTGTATTAGTAGCTCTATAGAGTCGGCTTCCAAATCATGAAAAAACATTTTTGGTATAAGTACGCGCGTGCGAACAAAAATTATTTCATACAATTTTTCATATTTCATTAAACATTTAATGTCCTTATATTCTAATTATACTATGTTTACTAAATTTTGTTCAATTTTCTGAGACTGGTTGAGACTTTAATTTAAAAATTAACAAAAAGGAAAAATCATGCGTCAATAAAGATTATGAAAAACTTTCCAACACAGCCAGAAAACTGTAACGAAACTTCACCGTTAAATAAGGTGAAAGAAGATATGTAAGAAAGCATATAAGAAAGCATGTTTAGAAAACATATAACACATTGAAAAATACAGTTTTCGAAATTACCTTCCAGTATCAAAAAAGCAGTCGAATTATTTTGTGCAGCCCTGAATATGATCAATAGATGTGGATATATAACATGATAAAATTTAGTTCATTTAGAATATTCACATATAGCAATTTTCACCAATTGATGGAAATGCACTCGAAATCTTTTGTACAGCCCTGTATGTTATCTGAAGTTCTTTTGTACACACCACATATTAAGCTAAAAGGCAACTTAAAACTCACTTGCAGCAATTACCAAATGTAAACGACAATGTATCTTTTTTTGCGTAGCCCTGTATATGAATTTATTTTTATTCCACAAACGTTGCTTTGCAACCCATATTCTACAAAAAGCATGTCTTAACGAGCTTTATAATTATATATCAATTTCATTACGTTTTAAATGACGTAGCGTCATCAAAATGCACTTGAAACGATTACTTCCGATTGACTGTAACGTAACAGAATACTTTTGACTGCCCCTGTAAAAAAACTGCAAGTGCTACACACTTCATTTGAAATAGGGAACATGCTATAGCAAACGACAATAACATACAAAAATTTCAGGGCAATCCGACCATATTTACGGGAGATAGAGCACGGACAGACGGACAGACAAACCGATGTCATAAACACTTTTCAAATAGGTTGGAAAGTGTTAAAAATGACAATTTGTGGAATATCTTCATCTAACTACATTTAGAAAGCAGCTGATATTCATATCAATCTATTGTCGATATCTCTCTGAATTTTCGCGATATGGGACTCGTCCTTTGATATGAGTTGCTCTATAGAGTTGACTACAAAATCATAGAAAAAAATCTTTGGTATTTTTTGTGCCTGTGCAGTTAATTTTGGTTGAAAACTTTGCATTTTATATACAAACAACATGCAAAAATTTCTTGAATTTTTTTTAAGATTTCTTTATATAGCCATCATTATAAGTGTTATTCTTACACAAATGAACACAGATGTTGTACGAAATCACATAGTCATTTGCTGCAGCAACAGATCACTTCGTGAATTTTATTTTACAGGCTGATCCGAAATATTATTTTTTTCTTCAATTTGTTGTTGGTCCACCAATTGCCCTTGTGATCAAATCTTTGTTCAAAAATATTAGTTCAAATATGTTATTTATATTTCCTAAATTCTAAAAGTATTCGTCAAATATTTCTCTAAATATTCGATAAAAATTCTAGCATCGAAAATGTCCGATGATTTGTTGTTATATAGTGTACTAGCCGGTCTTCGCCCGTTTAGCCGATCGTTTCCGAGTGGGGACCAGATACATAGTGCAACATACCGCCCTGACTTCACTTGGGGCCCAGAAAGTGCATTTTACATACAACCAGAAAAATACAAATAAAATACTTTAAATTGAAAGTATACGAAAAAAACTATTAAGTATATAAAAAAGCACTTAAACAAAGTTTTCGCGACATAAATATTTTTTTTCATGAGCCCCCTGACAAAGTACTACTGGACCCTACCCGTGATTATCTAGGGGTGGGGCTCAAGTAGTACTTTGTATCTGGGCCCCACTCGGAAGAGACCGGCTAGTATATAATAAAAAATCAGCAATAGTTCTCTTTTTCGTCTAATCTTCCGCAATCGAGTTCACAGCCGATGTTGCCCACGAACTCGCTAGTTCTAAAATCGCTGAAATACATGATTAACTACTTTTTTTCTGTAGATTTGTAAAGCGGAGTTTCACATCCTTACTTAAACCTACTGCTGAGATATGGCAAAAATTACGTAAAACTTTCGGCACACAGTGCTACCCCCTTTATGGATTATTATCTAAAATTGCTGAAATACATATTTAACTATTTTCTAGTACATTTGTTATCCTAAATTTCACACTCCTACCTATTACTGAGATATCACAAAATAACATAAGAAATTCGACACCCATTTAACCCCCTTTAGTGGTTGAATTTCTAAAATCACGAAAATACATGTTCTATTTTTCATTTCTACATGTTCCATGAACTATTTTTTAGTAGATTTGTTATCCTGAATCTGTGATATCAAGCTCATAACTAAAAATGCTGCTGAGATATGGCGAACATTTGAAATGACCTAAAATTTTCGACCCTAATTTAGCCCCCTTAATGGATGAATTTCTAAAATCGCTGAAATATGTGTTTAATTATTTTTTTAGTAGATTTGTTATCCTGAATTTCAGTTTCCTATCTAAAACTGCTGCTGAGATATGGCGAAAACGCGAAATGACTAAAAACTTTCGACCCTCATTTAACCCTTTTAGTGGTTGAATTTTAAAATCGCTGAAATATGCGTTTAACTAACTTTTAGTACATTTGTTATCTGGAATTTCGTGCTTTTAACTAAATCTGTTGTTGAGATATGGCGAAAAGGCAAAATTACCTAAAACTTTAGACCCCCTATTTAACCCCCTTAGTGGTTGAATTTCTAAAATCGCTTAAATACGTGTTTAATTATTTTTTAGTAGATTTGTTGTCTTTAATTTCCCGCTCTTACATAAAACTGCTGATGAGATATGGTGAAAATGTGAAATCACCGAAAAGTTTTGACCCCATCCCCATTAAACCCACTTAGTGGTTGAATTTCTAAAATCGCCTGAAATACATGTTTAAATATTCTTTAGTAGAATTGTTATCCCGAATTTCACGCTCCTACTTAAAACTCCTGCTGAGATATTCTAAAGAGACGAGATTATGTAAAACTTGCGACCCCCCCATTTAACATCCTTAGGGTGTGAATTTTCAAAAATCCTTTCTTAGTGGGTGCCTACATTGTGTAAAGAACATGTCTTCCAAATTTCATTGTTCTAGGACAAACGGTTGATGCTCGGCGTTGATTATGAGAAAATCAAGCTACTCTTTTATAAGTATAGATGCTTAACACTAGAACTACCATGAGCCGTCATTTTGACAGTTACCAAATGCATATATTCCGATTCGAACCAGAAATTTATTTTTAAAATAAATATAAAATTCACAGAAATACGTTAAATGAATAAGTTAAGTAGTTTTAAATAAAATTTCTGGTGTGAAATAGTTTTAAAAAACTTGAGTAAAATCTCCGGTAGTTCTAGTGTTAAGAGATAAATTTTCATTTTCATTTTAAAATGTACTTTAAGACTAGAACTGCCAAGTCAATTTGACAAGGACCATAATAATTTATTTCCATTCGAACCAGAAATTTCTTAATAAAATAGATCAAATATGTACTACACAGAAGTTAAATAGTTAGTCAAATAGTATTATTATTTAAATTTCCAATTAAATTTTCAGTAGGACTGAAACTACGCTTTAAATTATTATTATTGTTATTATTATTATTATTATGTATTATTATTATTATTATTATTATTATTTTGAAATGTTTAAAGTACTACTCTCTTAAAACGAAAGAGTGGATTTTGCTTCTCAGAAAAGAGCTCTAATTTATTGGATCGTGAATGAGTTGATTTTTAAATGTTTCACTCATCATGATTTGAATTTTTATTTTCCTAATGCACTCCAGAAGGGCGAATACTAAACAACTCATCTCGATAAAAAAGCACTCATTGGCGAGCGGAAATCCAGTAAGCTGACGCAGTTGACGTGACCTCACTGTCCCCATATCCGCTGAGCAGACGACAGACGTGTGGTGTGTAGTACGCGGCTAAGAGCACGTTGTTAAAATTTTAAAGAAGAATACTTGAAAAGGTAAGGATTTCTGCTGATTTAAATACTCTAATTATGCTTTTTATAATGATTCTGTTTTATATTAATTGTTATTTTATATATGGCGTGATATTTTTCAGTTTATATCAATATTTTTATTAAATATGTCCTAACCCTAACATTTAGGACTATTTATACGAGCGAACATTTAGAGATCTTTTAAGTTGGAAGGATAAATATTAAAAAATACTCTAAAATATAATGAAATAAATCCTTTGCCTCTCCATTATGTTTTTTTTTTAATGTTGTTTCAATAAATATGATTTATATAAATAGCATTTAGTAGCAATTTAAACTTTTAAAGAAAATATCTTGGCGGTACGTTTGTTTATATAGTCAGGGGTCGATGCAAGTTTTTTATCTTGGGGCCCATTTTGTGAAAAGTAAAGGTTATTTTTGTGAAATTTATTATATTTTTGTGAAAAATAACATTTTGTAACGAAAGTTGAAATCCAGCTAATCAAATTCGAACCAAGCATTTATAAACAAAAAGTTTTTTAAATCCTTTTGCTGAAGTTTTTCTCTTTTTTGAACTTGTTTGTTTACAAATTACACATTTTAAAACATCATAAAATAATAAATAATAAGTTTTTATGGAATAGAATTTTGTGAAAGGATCAATTTTAGTAAAAGGAATTTTGTGAAGGGTCCCCTTTTTTTTATCAAATTGATTTTTGTGAAGGGCCTCATTTTATTAAATTGATTTTTGTGAAGGGGCCCTAAATAGGCCCAAAATTTTGTCTGGATCGAGCCCTGATAGTATATATTTTTAGCGATGTTTCAGAACTCTAACTTTTATAATACTATAAATTGAAAATTGACTTGTCTGACTTTAAAAATATTGTTTTAAAGTAAACAAATTATATTTCTTATTTTATTCTCAGCCTGAATTCTAATATTTTAAAATATACTTGATTTATGAAACTGTATAAATCCCATATTTTTTATCATATGTTGTTAAAAATAACGTAAATATCTACATTCCCGGATATTCACGGTGTGAATATTCCTAAATAGTATTAGGATTAAAACATATTTAATGATAATATTGATATAAACTGAAAAATATCATGCAATGTATCGAATAATATTGCATAGAAAACATAATCATTATAACAAAATAAAAAAAAAGATTAAAATATTTAAATCAGCAGAAATTCTTATCTTTTCAAATATTCCTTTTTGGGTCGGGAAGGGGGGGGGGTATATATTTCAAGCAGCTCAGAAGCAACAAAAAAAAAAGATACTTTTCACTTAATTGTTGAATATATACATATATGTAAACATAAATATGTATACATTCAATATGCAAATTACTTTTTTTTTCTAAAATAATAATCTATCTGTTCATGAATTTATTATTTTACAATGAATTATTACATTTCACCATGAATTTTAATTCTCCTTCCCCTCCTCAAGTATGAGTTAGTTATAAATCACTCAAGTGCTACTGGATTTAACCTTCATTGATTTGATTTCACTCAAGTATGAGTAAAATAGAGATAACTCAATCATGAGTTGCTTAAAAACAACTCGTTCACTCGAGTTGTTTCAACTCTTCATGAGAAGCTGACTTTCAAATCGTGAGATGAGTGGATTTCGGCTCAACTTGAGTTATTTTGGCTCTTTCGTTTTAAGAGAGTATGTTTATGTGACTTGAATTAAATACCCGGCTGTTCTATTATTAAATCTGAAAAAAATATTCCGTGTTTCCGTATTTAAAACTAATAATGGAATTTTTTTTATATATTTTTTATTTTATTTATAAAAGTTGAATACATTAATGTAACGTTTCACTTGAGTTTGAAAATAATATCATTTACAGTTTAGTTAAACACAAAGTAACAAGTTATTAATAACAAAATAATAATAAGGATAAACGAAATAGCTTTTATCTCTCTTTCAAGTTTCTTTTGAAATTTAAAGTTTCTCTAGTCAAATATGCAATGTAAAAACTAAAAATTATGTATCAGACAAATTTTATATTTTGAATTTATTAATCCTTTCATGAGCTAAATGATTTTGTAGCTTAAATGTTTAAAGCCACCAGAATTTAATTAATTTGAACAAGTAAATGCCCTTTTTTCCCAAGTGTATTATAAAAGAAAAGTCAGCCTTAAAAAAAAAAAAAAAAAAAAAAAAAAAAAAAAAAAAAATCAGATAATGTTTCGGCAGTTGGTATTTAAAATCAATGGTATATATATATATATATATACCATAGCCTTTCAAGTGATTAAATAAGACATTTTCACAAAATAAGAATGCTTTTTTTAAGTTAAATGTACATTTTGTAGATTTTTTTTTAATTATTTTCTCAAGAGTGTAGTATTTTAAATATAAAATATGCACCTTAATTAAAATATATCTTATACTTTACCACTAGAGCTTTTATATTCTTTAATTAAAGTTTACAAAGCTTTTGATGGCTTAAACTTTTTGTTATTACTCTGCTTAAAAAGACTTTTTTTATGTCTTGTAGTTTGTTAGCTCGTTTATTAAGTTAACTTATTTTTGCAAGTCAACATTGTTAAACATTACATGAGAAAAATATATTATAAGCCATGTTCTTTCGCTATAAGTTTCAAAATAATAGTATAATGTACTTAAAAATGTAATCAAAGGAAGTACGATGTTTTTATTTAATTATCTCTTCCTGAAATATTTAGATACGCTTATTTATTTTAATATTACTTCTTTTATTTACAGTATTAAATTAACTGTAATTGAAAACGACACAGAGTCACAAAATATTTTATAATGTTTTAAAAATATATTTGTGGTTATTTCTAAATGAATAATAAGGAATAGTTTAATGAGAAATATAACTTTTAATTATTTTAAAAAAATATTTTTTAACGCTTAATTTTCAGTACAGGTTTTGAAACAAATGTTCTTTCCCTTAATATTTTATATTTTGTCAGTAATAATATAAAATGTATAAATTTAAGTTAAGGGAAGACAAAATGACAAACAGACACACAAACTGCGCTCATAAACTCCTCAGCTATGTTGGAATGTGTTAAGCAATGATTTTTACGATTAAATTGTTTTTCACGTATATATATATATATATATATATATATATATATATATATATATATATATATATATATATATATATATATATATATATATATATATATATATATATATATATATATATATATATATATATATATATATATTAGAAAGTTATATAAACAATAATTTTATTTTACATAAAATCCTCAATTTACTATTACAAGATTTTTTTACATGAACAATATTTTTCTGTGAAACATATTAAGACTTAATTTATTTCTCTTAATATTTTCGATCTTATTCCAGCGTCGTAGTTACTATTATTATAATACCAACCTAACAAAATAAGCTAAAAGAGATTTTATTTGATGAAAACATATAATTCAGGTTGTTGTTTATTTTAGCATGTTATGGGATTTTCTGTTGCTAAATATTAAAATCTGATCTCATAATATTTAATTTTCTAAATACAGTAAAAACTCGGTTATCCGAAAAGCATGGGACCAAAGGATTTTCGGTTGACCGGGGTTCCATAGGAATTTTCGGATTGCCGGGAGGCTTCCTAATTTTATTCAACCAGATTGCACTTCCCATCCTTCTCACTTCCCCACTGGCAGGTGTTCGTGCTTGTAGATGCAGAAAGAGTCCGTATTCTGTACGATATCCTCTTTCTGTTTGCACGTGTTTTAATTTCCTCCAAACTTTATTTACGATGAGTAATACTCTAAAGCACAAACGTGTTTTTATAAGCATGAAGAGCTCGACGCGTTGAAAAGAGTTGATACTGGCACTTCAATATAATTGAAGTGCTGGAAGATACAACAGCGTCAGATGTGTTGTTGTTTAAAAGCTGGGGTGGTAAGGCAGCATTGAAGTAATGCGAAGTTGAAAATGACACTCAGAAAATAACAAAAAAGAGGAAATTACGCGTGAAAGTAAAATTTATGACATTTTTCACAACATTTATGTGTTATTTATATGTTTATTTATTTCATAAACAGCATGCTTGTTTAAAAATAAAAATTTTCATATTTAAAAAAAAAAAAAAAGAGCGAGAGAGTTTTATGATCTTTTGGTTAAGCCGATTTTCGGATAATCGGGGTTCTACTGTATAACACTATTATTTTTTATGTGTCAAATTAATTTGTTAAATAAATCTTTTAAGTATAGTATAACTATTTAGCAATAAAAAAATAGTTTAAACTTTAAAGTTCGGATTGTTTATAAAATGATATGTTTAGACATTTTACTTTGATCAATGAAATTCTACATCTGGTTACAGATCAGAAAAGCAAACGTCAAATAACTGCACTAAATATCAGTAAAATTCAGATGTAATTGAGGAAATAAGCTTTAATTATGATTTTTAGACAAATGATTAACATCATTCTAAAATGAAACTAGTATGATGCATGAATTAGTAATCAAGAAATAAATGTATTACTACCCTATACTCTATTATAGTGTTGTTGTTATCATTAGTAGTAGTGGTTTTATTGTTAAGTCACGTTTTTGAACTGTCGTATAATTTTATATGAAAAGTAATGTGAATGATACTAGTTCTAAATAATTATTATTTATATATAATATTATTTATATTTTATATGGAATATATAAATATAAAACGCAAAATATCTAATCAAAAATCAGCGATAGTTGACTTACTCATCTAATCTTCCATAATCGGGTTCGCTGGCGACGAAACCGCTAAAATTGCATGTCATCCATCATGAAACTGTAAAGTTATATATGTAAAAAATTAAAGTGAAAATCGCACTTTAAAAAAGTGTAACTACTTAGAGGTAAAAGTTACTCCCCCGTCTTTTAGTCATGCAATTGGAATACTCAAGGTATGAGTTTTAAGTGTATATATTTATGTACATCTCTTTACTCAGTATTGGAATAATTATGCAGGAATTATGGTTCTTTGAGAGAACTTGTATTTTTCTAATAAGTCACAATAATTTATCTATACTATTATATAAAGAGAGAAGGCCTGACTGACTGACTGACTCGTCAACGCTCAGCCGAAAGGACTAAAGTCAGGATCACGAAATTTGGACAGTATATTGCTGTTCTGATCTACGCAAACAATAGGAAAGGTTTTTTGAAAATTCCCCCACGAAAGCAGTTAAAGCGATCGAAAGTTTTAGGTCATTTCGCCATATCTTAGTAGCAGCAGTTTCAGGTAGGAGCGCGAAATTCAAGAAAACCAATCTACAAGAAAAAAAGGTTAAACACGTATTTCAGCGATTTTAGAAATTCATACCTAAGGGGGTTAAATAAAAAAAGGGGGTTACATTAAAAAAAATTGAATCTTGCAACAATACTGTTACAAAAATAAACTCGCAACAATAGTTAGCAACAATGAAATTATAACAATGAAATACATAAAATACAGCTAAACCAATCTGCTAAAAAAATAGTTAAATATGTATTTCATCTATTATAGTGATTTCGTCGCCATTGAATCCGATTATGGAAGATTAGACGAATAAGACAATTTAGCTGATTTTTAATTAGATATTTTGCTTAAGACATTTTTCCAAGGAGGTCGACACATTGTCTATCCGAGTGAAGCCGGGACTGGCCGCTAGTCTTAAATAATTCTTAAACTTAAGAAGCATTAAAGCCAGAAATATGTTTGTTTCTTTAATACTTTACGCCATTAAAATTCATGGAAAATTTCTTAATTCTAATGTTAATACTGCGCCAAATGGTAGCGCACTTTCTTTAATAAATGTCTTTTTTTTTTTTTTTTTTTTTTGTAATCTGATGTGATTTTTTATGTATATTATAAATAAACTGTTAATGTTATAATCTAAAGCTTTTCTTATTTAGCATTCTTGTGATGATTTGTTTTAATATAGGTTATTAGGTGCGTTCGTAATTATATAAATACGTAGCACCTATAGTCGTCGTTTGGTCCGTCCGTCTGTCCGTCCGTCTGTCTGTCTGTCCGTCCGTCTGTCTGTCTGTCCGCATATAACAACGCAAAAACTACCCAACCAAATGGTTTGCAATTTGAAATATATTATCTTTGCATAAATTTGTCGAGACATTTCAAATTTTATCAAAATCGAATCAAAACTTTAGGAGATATTAATAAAAATATTTATTAAGAAATTTGATTTTTTTTTAAATCGGTGCTTTTTTGTTATAGGAGCTTCCGATGGATGTTAAATCGTCAAGCGACCGAGATACTTATTTTATTACAGAAATTAATCTGCAGACGATATAATTCATTTCACAGAATTAAAAATCATCAAGATCTGAATATTTATATAACTAGCTGATACATATATATCTGAATATTTATATAACTAGTTAAGATATTTGTATGAACAGTGTCATAAAATATATACTTAACTAGCTGTTTAACCCGTTCTACGCACGGGATATCATGAATTTAATTCTAAAACGTGCGTACGAACGCACCTCGTTTGTAACGTTTGACGTACAATTTCCAACTTGTTTTAGCATAGTTTTAAATAGTGAACCTTAATAATGCGAGTTAATGTATGTGATGAAACTGTGCTTTTACGGCAACTAAATTTAAATATTAATAACGCGTACTTATTATTTACGCTTTTAGGTAACTTTCATCACAAAATGTTAAAATCTACCTATTGCAGCCGTTCGGAGGAAATAAATTCCAGAAAATTTCGGTATATTTTCACCGACCATGACCCCCAGACCATGACCCCCAGACCCCAAAACCACCCTCCGTTCAAATGTTGATTTATATATATAGATATATATATATAATCTATGTCATACGATATCCTCGTATTTATGAACCGATTTGGATGTATCTAAGTGTGTGTATTAAGCTCACCGAGTTCGTTGGAAAGCTTGGTCCTCCATCTTGTTTTAAAATGGCTGTCACTAAAATATTTAAAATTAAAAAATATACAAAAATCATTTTTTTTGTTGAAGTGTTAGGACTTGATATAAGGATTTCGGAGCATTTTTTGTTTTGCCTCTATCTTAAAAAAAAACCCTGACGGCTCGGCCTACAGGCACAGGTAGATTTCGAAGACGCAGACCGTGGGGCGCCTGTTTGTTGGGACTTGCGGAAGAAATGACTTTTTGCCATGATGAGGCAGATGGGACCGCCCACTTCGAAATTTAACTTGTTTGCAGCCGGAGCCAGCAGATTTTTTTTTTTTTTTTTTTTTTTTTTTTTGCTATAAGGGTTGGTCCTATAAAAAACTTGTCAATATAAAAATTGTAGATAATATTAAGAGGACTTATAGTAAATTTAAGCGGATTTGATATCTTGTGAATTGACGAAGTTATGAATTCTTTTCTTCTAAAACCCCCCTTTCCCCCCACCCTTGGGGCCATTTTTAATGATATCAAAAATCTGTTATACATAAATTTTCGGCCCTTTTCCTAGAAGTAATTATAACTTTAAACGGATTCGATACGTATCATAATTAAGACGTTATGGGTTTTTTTCTGTTTTCACAAACCCCCCCCCCCCTTGGTTTGATTTTGTCCATTAATGAACTTGACCGAGATTTTACGCCCCTTGATTTTATGTATCAGTTTGGAAGAGATTTGTGCAGAATTATTGGAGTTATCGTGTCTGTAAAAAAGTGACATAGATAGATAGATAGATAGATAGATAGATAGATAGATAGATAAATAGTAGATAGATAAAGTTTTGAACTGGGGGTGGTTTTCGTTTCTGGGAGTCATGATCGGCGTAGATCTGCAAAATTTTTTCAAAAATTCCATCTTAGGGGAGAGTGCAGTAGGTAGTATTTCTTATAAAATCTACCTAAAATGACTGAGATATAGCAGTCTAAAATTCTAAATGTGGCTGATATTTTGAAACAAGACAGCAGATTAAAACAAATCTCTGATTAATTTTAGCATCAAATGATTTCTTGAAGCCTGAGTAGTGAGCGTGATTTCTTGCAAATTATCTTTCATTGTTGTAATCATTTTCCCAAACATACGCATACAATTATATTCATGTCCGTAAGTGTCAAATTCTGGCTAAGTTTGACGATACTTGGTGAAATATCGCCAAATTTGGCGGCAAAAAATAAGTCTCCATAAATGAAGCCAACTTGGCTGGAACTGACTAATTTCGCGAATTTCTTATTCAAAGTCAGTATTAACAAATATTCTGTAATCGGGTTCTTTGTATTTTAGTTTGCTGTTTTCGTGTAACAATAGCTAAAATCTTAAAACGAATATATAGGAAATCTATCTTTTCCTACCGGAAGAGGCCGGAAGGACTTTTTTTAATTGGGAACTTAGGATTAAATCTAAAACTGAATATTTTCCTTTTTTTACCTAGTTCTAACTTAGATTGCCCAGAGCGCCTTAGTTGATATGATCATTAATATTTTGTTCTATTTTCATATGCTAATTACCTATAAGACGCCTGGTGGTCTTTTATGTTGGTTGAATATATGGAAATCGTAACCTATAAGTCATCTCTTCGACCTGTTTCAACCCAACATACGTATAGTTTTGAAGAAAAAAAAAGCTTCCTTAATTGATAGAAAACAATTAAAACTTTGAAATATTTGTATAAATAAAAACTTTTTAAATATAAAATGCTCATCGTTTTTTCCCAATGTTATTTTTGTCCAAAATGAAGGTTCCAGAGAAAATTTTGTTAAATAGAGAATTTCGTAAACTAAAAGTTCACTAAACAGATGTTCAGCTGCACAATTTTACTTGTCAAATAAAAATAAAAAATAAAAAATAAAAAATAAAAACCTGTTGCATATTCTGTATTTTTTAATATTGATAAATATTTTAAATTAATTGCTTATTGTGCAGGGAATTTCTTCGAATATATAATTATTAGTAAGTAATTTGTTAGTACCTTGTAATCATTAGACTGTAAAAATAAAAATAAATATAAGAAGAAACGTATTTGAACTTTTGTTTAACTACATCTAAATTTTTCATATAAAGTACATACGAACAACAAGGCTAGCATATAAATAGTAAATACATAAAAGAATCGCAAAGCCGCCTTATATGCAAGTGTACAATTTCAAAAGCTTGTCAAAATATCTTTCGAGAGGTTCATTCATTGTTGCGCATTTATGTGCATAGCTAAAGGAATATTAACATCATAAATAAAATATATGATGATTTCACTGTAATATTGTAATTCACTGTCTAAATTAGTCGTTTATAAAGTTAAGCAGTTAATTCAATTCAGCTTTGATTCATTATAATTGATTTTTTTAATCCGTCATTCATTAGAAAAAGTGAGTAATTTAACAAACATTTTTTTACAGCAACTGTTAAATTAAGTACTGTCCCTGAGGCTATCGTAGAAAATATGGAGGCAATTTTCTTTCCTTATGGAGGGTGGTACGCAAACTAAAGACAATTGAAACGATTGACATCTTTAAACTAATAGGTTGTGGCTAACACAAATCTTTATTCAAATCCATTCTAAAATAGAAGCTTAGTGACTTTGGCGACTCTCTGTGATATTGGTGACATGTGACTATAATAGAAGACTGTTCACTGACTTTAGTAGGAATCTCAACTTAAAAAAAAAGTTTTTAATTTAAAGATATTTTAATTTAGACTTTTATTGTAACTAGTTTGATATTTTCATTTACTTCATTCCTATATTTATATTTGTTTGTTTCTGTTTTGTATTTGTTTCTATTTGTATAAACAGTTTAGCCGAGCCCTGCCTTTGGTTAAGGTCCTTGGATAGTAAATATCCCCGCTGAGAGGAGCTTGGAGAGATTTAGCCAATCGGTAAACCACCTCGCTCAGCTAATCCTGAACCTGTAAAATACTGATTTTAATAGAGCAATTACATACCAACAATTATGAAAATGGAAATATAGTAAACTTTGTGTAGCAGAATCTATCAGGACCGAGAACATTTTCTGTCACAGACAGTTTTTCAATGTAGACAGAGTTTACTAAACTGAAAATCGTGCTGCTGTATTTTAAAATATTTTCACGATAGACAGATTTTTTTCACCGAGTCCGCCGTAGGCAGGTTGTACTATATAGTGCATTCTTTTTTAATTTACATGGTAATAACAATATAATAAATTATAACACCTTGCAATAAAATATTTATTTTAAATGCTAAAAGGTGTAAATTAACAACATAATACAAATTAAAATAACTTTTATTAGGTTGTTTGACATGTTTCGACTCGCTCCAAGTCATTTTCAAAAACAAAAATTAAAAATAATTTTTTGTTTTTAAAAATGACTTGGAGTGAGTCCAAACATGTCAAACAACCTAATAAAAGTTATTTTAATTTGTATTATGTTGTTAATTTACACCTTTTAGCATTTAAAATAAATATATTACATGGTAATATAGTTTGAAGCTTTAGCTACAATGTCAAATAAAACATCTTGTTTATTTCTACACACTAGAAATGGATATAGTGTTCATCGTAAAATGAATAGCAAAGAGTAATCAAAACTATGTTGAGTAATTAAAACCAAGAACAATTAAACAAAAAATAGTATTCCGGACTTCCGGACATCACTAAAACATGTAAATCGATCAAACAGCGGAAATCAAAAATTTTCACGAATCCAATACTTTCTTCTTAGGTATACATAAGAAAAGAAAAAGGAAAACAAAATTTTAATTCAACAAAAAAATAAACATTTAAATTAAAACTTAAATCAGACTACCCTATAATTTATACTAACAGTGCTTTTCCAAAAAAACCTATAATAAAATTTATTCTGTCGCTTAAAAAAAAAAATAATAAACCGCCTAAAACAAAAAAAAATAATGTTTGCGATCCTCAAATTGTCACACAGCCTTTAAAGCGAAACACAGCCTTTAAAGCGTTTTTAAAGCGAAAGTTCCTTTTTGTGCATTGCTCAAAATATTTGCGTAATATGACCATAAACTTATTGTCTCTGTAATTTTTTATTGATGTTTTAAAAGAGTAAATAATTATTTCAATCGTCGAAATGCTATATGTTCATCCAAAAATAATAATATGAGATGTAATTATCCCAACTAAGCGAAAATGTCCGGGTCAGAACTAATTCACACAGTTAACCTTAATTATCATAGCACCTAGTCTTGTATCTGAATCAGTGCAACAGAATAAATCGCAGGTAATGGGACCTCCAGTAAATGCGATATTTTGACACAATTATTCAAATTGGTAAAGAAATCATATGAGATGTAATTTTCCCAATTGAGCTATTCGTACCAGGAATCTCTTGGCCAGAAATCTCTTCAGCCAAGTGATCCCTGGTTCGAATCCTGACTCGCACTTTTTCGCTCAGTTGGGAAAATTATATCTCATACGATTTCTTTAACAATTTGAACAATTGTGTCAAAATTAATCTCGAATCATATAATAATAATATTGCATTTATATAATAAATTTTTAAAAGTGTAGTTTTCAAACCTATAAACATTAATTTTCTGCACTACACGAATCGTAAATTTTTTTCGAGTACTTTTTTCATAATTATTGTCATATTTTGGTTTAGAGGTAGTACTAAACCCAAAACAACTACGAGGCATTTGAGAAATATTCGGTAAACTGTTCAAAATATGCTCGTATATAGTTAATCATAATTCATTCATTCGTATCGGAGACAAGTCGGGCATCACAAAAGCACAACTGCTAATCTTCTTGTATTTTATTTTTTAAAATAAACTAAAAAAGAAAAATTTGCATAGAAAACAATTACATAAATAACGACATATAAACAAGTAAAATCTTTATTAATTTTTCCTGGGTCAAATATTTTTCTTTAACTTGAAAAAACAAAAGCAAGCCATGTCATCATTCGGAGAAGATAACATGGTCGAGTAATTATTTGTATCGAGTGATTATTTTGAGTTATATTTCTATAATCGAGATTTTCGAATGATTAGTAACACTCGAATATTTCGAGTGGTAGCAGAACACTATTTGAGTTATACAAATTAACCTTTTAAAACCCAAAAGGAAATTTCCATGTATATTTTCCAGGAACTGAAATATCAGACTTATGGATAGGATATTATTTTTAATTAAAACCACACTTAAAACATCACTGATGAGGGAAAGAAAAATAAATAAACTTTTCTATTATCCGGTTATTGACATCCTGAGAACACTTTCAAGTGATCGAATTAACAAAGCTTTGATTGAAGAGGCCAACGTAATATCTCTTGATTTCTCTAAAACCTGCAAAATATCGGCTTATAATTAGCAAAACTTATCACATAATAATGCCTTTTCTTCGCATTTTTACATGTTAATCGAATGCAGGAATAAGTGAAATGCTGAATGACAGTTGAGGCTAAAATAAAAATATATATATTCTAACATGAAAAAGTTATGTTTGATTAAGTAGAAATGATACATGTTGTAAGTACGTTTACTATATTTTAATGTGTGCATAAAATAGCAGAACAACTACAGGGCCATATAAAAACTGCATTCTGAGCACTAAGCGTATATAACTTATGGCAATGTGAGTAAACAACAAATATTTATTTTATAAAAACAGATGAAGGATTTCACACACTTTTAAAATGTTGTACACGGAATTTGGACTCAGCCTAGTAACCTCTACTACGCTGTCTGACTTAAGTGCCTTTGAGCATTTCTCAACTCTGACATGATAGCTATGTCATTCATTCAAGTATAGTACATCTGTATTATAAAGTAAAAACATATCCGTGAATAACGGTGACATCATACCGATGGTGGCAACGAACTCTTCCGAACTCGGCAAAAAAATTCTTTTTATCCCAATTTTTTAAATTCTAAATATTGCACAATTCTAATTTTCCTACTGTCGAATAAAGAAAAGCAAAAGCGTGTGCTTTCAAACGTAATTTTTTTTAAAACTGTATCTCAGTTTACTGATTTTTATTGATTTTTGAAATAATTTTCAAGCATGAATATTTTAAATGTATTTCAAAAACTAGTCGTTGGGGGCCACCGTAATACTTACCCATCATGGATATGCATAATGTAAAATATTAAAATAAAAAATGTGTAAACTACTTATAAAATGCATTGCGATTCGAATAAAATCGTGGCTTGATGACGTCATAAACTTTAAAGGCTCGATTACTGAATTGCTTAAAAGAAACATCCTTATAACTCAAAAAACAATAATCCTATTAACTAGTGGTTTATTGTATCTGATTAAGCGCCTCATTTCCAATTAAAATATATCTTTGAATTGAAATTTGGATGAAATACAAGGTCATGAAAAATCGAAGAGTAGAGTGTGGAAAATAGTATTACAAATATCTCGGCAACTAATTATCCATGCTTTATGCAAAATTTTATGTTTTTTTATTGTCTTTTAAATTCACTCCTTAAAGTAAACAATTTCGAAAATTTTTATATACCTTTTATCAGAACGAATATTTCAAGAGACCGAAAAAAATAGTTCATAATCGAGGTTACTGAAATTCAAGAAGCTTCTTCCCATTATTACATACTAAGTACATACCAAATTTCAAGTCTCTATCTCATTTTTTTCGGGAGATAGCGCGTTTACAGACACACAGACGGACGGCAAAAACGTTTCTTCTAAAAATATGTTTTTCGGAATCTCCAGTGTCTGAAACGTGTAAATCCGTCAAAAAAATTTTTCGTTTTTCAAAACGATTACAAGACTTACCCTATACTACGTATGATGGGTAAGTAATTAACGTGACATCCGATTTCGGAAGAGTAACCCATTTGCACTTGAAACATTGTAAGTAATTCAGCATTTGTTTGTTTCAGTGTAATATTCTGTAACCAAATTTCCAAACGAAATTAAAACTTCACAAACAAAAAAAATAATAATAAAACACGATTTTAACAGACATGTAATCGAAATACGCGCTTAAATACAGAAATAATCAAAATCAAAAAGTTGTCCACTAAAACCAACCATCCTTTTTGCAATACATGGTAGAAATGGTGGCGAATGTGAAAAACCACCGCTTCTTATGTTTAATGACAGTGCCATCGAGCAGTTCGCCGCTTGCGATAGGCCTATGCATTATATAGCGAAAATGGCTTGTTTAGATGTGTTCTATCACACCTTAAAATTTTGCTTTAAGTTCTGATTCACCCTCAACTTCTATAAAGGAAATTTGTTTCAATGTAAGATACAGCCCTTTCCTCACTCTCTTGACTTACTTACTTTTGCAATATCTTATTTCTTCCTCTAATTTTGATCCATATTAGCATCCTGGTTCGAAACTCTATTCCTTATAAATAAAATTAGCAATCATTAATAAGATATTGTGTAGAAAATAAATTTTTCTTCACAGTCAGAAAGTAGTGCTCTGTAGTGCTTCATTGTTTGAATTACGACCATGCATTGTATGAGATTTTGAGCTTGTCTATGCGTGTTCTATCACCCTTAAAGTTTTGCTCAGGTCTTCCAAATAACCCTATATATATGTTTAATGCAGATTTTCAAAAGCAGTTGAAAAATGTTTTAGTAAAATAGACTCAAAAAGAACAGCAGAATTAATTGAAGTATACTGCACATAATATGTCTATCAAAATTATGTGTACATGTCTATCAAAATTATGAAGTACCACACATAACATGTTTATCAAAATTATATGCACATGTCTATCAAAATTATGAAGTACCACACACAACATGTTTATCAAAATTATGTGTACAAATCTATCAAAATTATGAAGTACCACACACAACATGTTTATCAAAATTATGTGTACATGTCTATCAAAATTATTAAGTACCACATACAACATATCTATTAACATGTCTAACAGAATATATTTTTGTATTTCGCAATGTATATTGCGGAATACAAAAAAGTATTCTGTTTTATCTTAAACCCTTATAAATACTATTGCATTATAATCAAAATATAATGTTTCTTATTATAGTATTTTCTGATTATTTGTGACTAAAACATTTAATTCCTTGAGAGGCGGTTATTGATTCTATAAATGCTCTAATAGTCTGAAACGCAGGGTTTTTTGTTGTCTGTAAAGTGTTATTACATCAAGAAATAGGCTGTAAATGGCAGTCATACGCATATAATCAACACTGAGGTCGATTCTTCACAGATAAGAATGCAGCTGGCTGAACATACGGTGCTACAGAGCGAATTACATAGTACGTCCTGTACTTCCCCTGAAGCAAAGTTAGTTTGTTAAAACTTTCGCTAAAATGTCTTTATTACATTCTGCATTTTTTAGTGCATAAATGTATTGCAACCCTTATTAATAGTACAAAATTTGTTTACGTGTATTATCATCATAAAACATTTTACTTTAATTTTTAGAATATTTGAATAGTTGTAATTCATCCATGGAAATGTGACTAAAATGCCACAATATCAATTTCAATGTAAGTGTAATCGACAGCTAGAAAAAAAAATGAATAGAATAAAATAAAATAAATCCGATGATTCACTGCACTTAAAAATTAAAATTATATATTTAAAAGATAAATTTTAAACTTCATCTTTAAATGTGTACTTCATGTCTAGAAAGACCATAGCAGTCAGTTTGACGAGGATGAACGATATATAGGTTATTAATAATCTGTATATCTGTATATTAATAATCTGTAATGATGAACGAAAAATCTTTTATATTTATTTCAAGTTTCTTTTGAAAGTTAAAAGTTCCTAGTGAAAGATATAATATAAAAGTTAAAAAACAAACATCAGACAAATTTTATATTTGGAATTTATTAATCCTTTCAAAGGAAAAGAATTGATGAAGTGGTTAAAAGGTTGAAAGAATTGGCTACCGCTAAAATTTAATTTATTTCTAAACAATTAAATGGGGTTTTTTTTTTTTTCAGTGCATTATATAAAAAAAAATCTTCTTATAAGAAATTTCTGGTAATATATATATATGTATATATTCGCTTTTGTTCTAAACATGGTGAGTGTATTTTTCGTAGATTTTGTTATTTACTTAAGTGTTTAGTATTTTAAGTGTAAAATAAAATTAAAATGTATTTTTTTATATTCTACCACTTGAGATTTTATATTCTTTAAATAAAGTTTACAAAGCTTTTGATGTGCTACGTATTTTTCATTAATCTTCTAAAAATACCTCTCCTTTTTTTAGGCCTATAGCTTGTTAGCTCGTTTATTAAGTTAATTTACTTTTGAAAGTCAACATTGTTAGAGGTTATATGAAAAAAAGAGATTATATGACATGTTCAGTTGCTATGATTTTCAAAACAAAAGTACAATGTACTTAAAAATGTAATTAAAAAAAAGAAGAATTAATCGTAGGAGTATTTAACAATCTCTTCCTTAAATATTTAAGTACGATTATTTTTTTGATGTTAATTCCTTTATTTACAGTAATATATTAACAGCAATTTATTTCAGCGGGTCACAAAATATTTTATACAATTTCTGATTATATGTATATATATATATATATTGTCGTTATTACTAAAAGAATAATATAATAATAATAATAATAAACATCATTTTTTAAATATTTTCGTTTGAAAAAAAAAAGTACAGATTTTTATTCAAATATCCTTTCCTTCATTGTTTTATATGTTGTGAATAATAATATGAAAAACATATAGTTATAATAAGAGAAGACAAACTAATAGGCAGACACACACGCCGGAATCATAAACACTTCGGCTATGTTAAAAAATGATTTTAACGACTGATTTTTTCTTCATGTTTGTATATATATATTTTTTTTTAGTTATAAAATTAAATAAGACGAAAATTGTTTAAAACACTATTTTCTTAATACAGCACACAATTTAATATTACAAAAAAATTTTCATAAATATTTTTCTTCTGTGAAATATATTAAAATGGGAAAATACTTTTTTACTTACTTCTTTTAATATTTTCAATCTTATACCAGCACTGTAGTTACTATTAGTATGACGAAAACATAACGATATAAGTTAAGCTGTTAAAAAATGTGTTTGATGAGGACATATAATTCATGAAGACGCGTATTTTAGCGCATCATGGTATTTTCTTACCCCTCCTCTTTACTTGATAGAACATAAAGATTTTGGATTTGAGCACATAATTATTCTCATTATTTAGATTAGTAAACGTGTCATTATTAATGAGCCCTAATGGATTTTTATTTTTATTTCATTTTTATAAAAATGTTCGCACTCAGATAAATTTTAGCATTCTTAAAAACTATGTTAAAGCTCCCTACCAGTGAGAATAAACACGATTAATTAAAGATAAACATCACAGATTGACAAAAGTCAATTTACAACACTTTTATATTCAAATAAAAACTAAAAAAATATGTTTGATATGTAGAAATTCTGTTGGCGTTTAAATAATGTACTCACAAATATCTAGAAAAACCTCGGAAAGATGAATTGTTATAGAGTGATTTATAGTTATTATATTTTTTTATGTTATAGAGTGTTTAAGAGTGATACTTCATTAAAAATTTATACTCGTGTCATGAAACTAATTAAAGATCTGCTTACTAGAAAAATAATCTATTGCATCCAGTTTCACGCAAGTCCAAATCATTCACTACGAAGTAGAAGAAAGGATGTCTAGAGAAGTAAAAGAAAAAACTGAATGATAGAGCCAGAAATTTCAGTAATCAAACGAAATCTATAATTTCGAAATTTGTTGCCTATTATATTGCATTTCATGAAAATACGGATGCACGAAATTCCAATCAGTTGGTAGTTTTTATTCGCAGGCATCACGTGTACAAAAAATAAGTTAATAGCTTCTGGATATTATTCCTATGCTCAATATAACCACCATAGCTAATAGTTGTGAATCAATTATGAAAATTTTGGCTAAATAAAGTTTATCGTTTAAAAAGCAAGTTTATATTGCAAATTATGGTGCTCCTGCTACTACTGGTTTTATAGAAAGGAGAAATTACAAAATTTAAAAAAAATACAAATATCTGCGTAATAAACTTAATAATAAATTTTTCTTTTATCATTTCGACTGCGATTTACTTTTTTAAATATCAGGTATGTACTTAAAAATCTTTTTATTTTTATCAAAACGTATTTTTACATACATTCGGCAGCGGACTTTTGCACGTTATCCTTGCCACTTTAGTTTTTACAGAATAATAAATATCCTGAAAACTAAAACTGATGTATTTTACTTAATACATATTTCTTTTAAAATTTTCCGGCGATTGTTTTCAGTAGGTAGTTTTATTATTTTTTTTTAAGTTTGCTTGTTTGTTTATTTTTAACAAGGTTATGTTTTACATGTACAAATTCTAATCTGTACGATGGTTTTCTTTCTTTATATTTTACTTTTACTTTTACAGTTCTTTTTTCATGTAATGTGGCCCGCCGCTTTGTATATGTTACGGCCGAAGCCCGAAATCGTCCAGTTCGGGAACTGGCCAACTTCGTTTTAAATTGATTGGCCATTTCGCGAATTGGCCGGGCAGTTCGCGAAATTGCTAGAGGCAGTCAGCCAGTTTGCGAAATGGCCAGGAGCGTCTGGCGTTTGCTCAATCGCATAGGGCGACCGAGCAGTTTGCGAAGTGGCTAGGGGCGAGTAGTCAAAGTCTAAAGGAAAAGTCGTGAGCTGATGTTGAGGGCCTGTATAGTGTCTACTTAACAATTTTTTTTTTCAGTTAAAGGTTCATTTGGAGATGAGCACGAACAAGATATTTTTTTTATTTTTTCATTTTTATTTTATTTTAAATTTAAAAATTTTTAACGTATTTTTTTTTTTTTTCAAAACAGTGGTAATTGGGTTTCTTTCATTTTTCGAAATAAAATAAAATAATTGGCATTATTATATTTTATTGATGGCACTTTTTTATTCCAATAAATTATTCCATTTGAAAATAAATGGTGTTTAAGATAATCAATGCTCAAGTTGCGTTAAAAGTAAATTAATATATTTTACCAACCTTATAATCGATGTGTGGGCGTGAAGGACACTGAACGCCGATATAATAAATACAAAAACTTATACACTAGAATTAATATGAGACTATAAAAAACCAATTTAAATAACAGAATAAAAAAGCAATTTTAGCTGTCAAAATACTTCAATTCTTTATAATAAAACTTATAAAGAAATTTATAAAAAAAAACTATAATAAAAAAAAGGGAAAGTGAAAAGTAACAAGGGCAACGCACATGCTCTAAATTTAATGTGAATGTACTTTTCTTTCTGTTGACATTACATATTAATCATAAAACTAATTTTACGGATACTAAACACTGGATATATTTGTTTGTCAACATGGGCTCCCTCAGAAGAAAATTCAAGAAGGGGCAAAATATATTACAAAAGCCACCTATTGCAGCCGTTCGGAGAAAAGCAATTCCAAACAATGTTGGTATATTTTCACTGATCATGACACCCAGACCCCCAAACCACCCTACGTTCAAATGTTGATTTATATATTTATATATATACAGCGTGTCCACGTATAACCTGACCGACCTTTATTTTCGCAACCGTTGGTCCTAGATGCATACTTCCAATTAAAAAAATGGTTTAAATACGGTAAAGAATTACTTTTAACGTGATTTGGGTCAAGCAAAACATTTATTAAAAAAATACGAAGGTTAAATTTTTATACGGTCCCCCGGTCCTATAAGTGATATTTAGTAAAAATTTACTGTGACACTAACAAGTACGACAAAGAAAGTCCTATTCATCTAACATTAAAATTGACCGAGTTCTGAAACTTTGAAATTCATTACTTACACCACTTTTTTGCATCTAAAAAGAGATGATTTCGGCCATGCTTTCAGGGGTCGTATATAAAGTACTTAAACTTACTTCAAGGTATCTGCGCTTTGAAATAAATCGTACAACTATTACGATTGAGTTAATTTTTATTAGTTAAGTTTCAGATTAATTAAAATAATTGTAACTTAACATATGTTTTATTTTGAAAGGTTTTGAGGCTATGATTTCTTTTAACAAAAATTATGTTATTTTCATAAGGTTTTATTTAACTTGCAACGATCGTCCTTCCAGTTTAAAATTTGTACTCGAAGTTTAACTCACTTTCAAATGTCCGATCGAAGTTAAATTTTACATACTGACTTAAATTCGATGGCAATGTAATATTATTATGATTTTCGACGCTTTCTATCTTGTACATATACTTATATTAGAGGATAACACACAAAAAATTCGTATAGCTTATCGTCAAGAAGTTTAAGAAAGAGTTTTAGATTAGATAACATAAACCTGCGATGGTTGTGTTTTTTAAATTTTAAAATTACGTTTTATGTATTTTTTAACGCTGAATAAAAAAAAATTACTTTCACTTTTAACTATCATATCAGGATTTTTCGCAAATCGTAAATTTCAAGGTTAAAAAACAGCGAAAAATCTTATATTATAAAATAGATGTAAGACTTTTTTATTAAGTTTAATTTTATTATATTCAATAGTTTATTCAAATTTTTGCCTTATACTGGGTTTCTTGCATTTAAACAGCTCAGGAGTCCGATGAGGTTGGGAGGAGAGGGAGGATCAATTTTATCTTTGAGCTTTTTAACTTTGAAATTTGCGATTTGAGAAAAATCCTAACGTGATAGTTTAAAATGAAGGTCATTTTCGGATTCAGCACTAAAAAATCCATAAGAATCAATTTTCAAAAGATAAAAAACATGGCACAACCCAAAATTTGAAAGACCGTGTAATCTAACAGCATTTTAAAATCTGTATCATTTTGTAAAGAATTGAGGCTGTTGTTTTTCATCCTTTTATTTAACAAGAATTCTGTTACTTTTATCCTCTTATATGTAGAGTACAAATTGTATATTTTGCATTAATATGTGAGAATGATTATAGATTTCACAATTATATTAGATTGCAATGTTAATTTTTCTCTGAACTATATTTTTATATATCTGACGATTATTTATATTTCTACTACATTTGTGAATGACCCCTATTTCGCAGCAAAAAATTTACTCCAACTTTAAACAGCTATTATTTGGTCAATTTTAATGTTAAATGAATGGGACTTTTTTTGTCGTACTTGTTAGTGTCACAGTAAATTTTTACTAAATATCACTTATAGGACCGGGGGACCGTATAAAAATTTAACTTTCGTAATTTTTAATAAATGTTTTTCTTGACCCAAATCACGTTAAAAGTAATTCTTTACCTTATTTAAACCATTTTTGTAATTGGAAGTATGCATCTAGGACCAACGGTTGCGAAAATAAAGGTCGGTCAGGTTATACGTGGACACGCTGTATATATCCAGGGGTGCAAAAATTTAGGCGCCAATGGGCTGATTTCCCCCACTAAATTTTATTAGTATTCTTCGTCAAATTTTATTAGTATACTTTGCCGAAATTTTATCAGTATTCTTATTAGGCGAAGAATACAAAAAATTTAGTGGTGGGAATCGGCCCATTGGCACCTATATTTTTGCACCCCCGTATATATCCATATATATATATCTGACATATGTCATGCTGTAACTCTCTTATTTATAAATCTATTTGGATGTGACTGAGTATGTGTATAGGACATACCAAGGTCTCGACCGAGTTCGTTGGTCAGCTTCATCTGCCATCTTCCTTCAAAATGGTGGTCAGTTAAAATGTTTAAGTTTTTAAAAATTTAAACAAATTTACAAAAGAAATATAAGTTGAAAATAATATTTCTGTTAAGTGTCAGAACGTGATACAAGGATTCTGAAACATTTTTTGTTTTGGCTATATCTTAAAAAATGGCTGAGATATGGCAGTTTGAAATTCTAGGGTAGGTGACATTTTAAAATAATCTGATTTTTGTTAATCTGTAAATCCCATGCTCAAATTCGCATTCAAATTCAGTATTAACGAAAACCGGGATTGAATCCTTTATAATCGGGTTCCAAGCATTTTGGCTTCAGGTGTTTGAGTAAAATGATTTGTATTTTTAAAAACATGGACTATGAAAGCTACCTTTTCCTCCCGGTACAAGCCGGGAGGACTTTTTTTTTCTTTTAAATAGAGAATATAAACAAGAAATAAATTAAACTGATATATTTTTTATTTTTTAGCAGACTTCACGCAAAAAACAATTTTTTAACTTTTTCAGAGAATTTTAAGGAAATCCAAACAATGTAAACTAAAACATTTTAATTAAACTTCACGCCGTGCGATTTTTTCTACTGAGCTGTTTCAAATAACGTTACAGACCGTTACCAAATAAGTGTCTAAGTGAATTGTCTGGGATATTTATCCAGATAGCTCAACTGAAAGAGCATTCACAATTAAAGGCAAGATTTCTGGGTTCCTGTCCCTGTCTGGACACAATTTCACTCGGTTGGAAAAATTACTACTCGTATGATTTATTTACTAATTAGTTTTATGTGTTAAAATAATAAAAGTGTAATTGCGTATGCATAGTTCAATGGATTTCCTTCACCCGCGATTTATTCTGTCTATCTGTTTTAATTAACAGGCCAGATATTATTATTAAATAAGTGTCCGAGTGAATTGTGTTGGATGGGATGTCATCCAGATAGCTCAATTGGAAGCCATGGTTTCTGGGTTTGAGTCCCAGTCTGGACACATTTTTACCCAGTTTGAAAAATTACTACTCGTATGATTCATTTACCAATCAGTTTAATTGTGTTAAAATAATAAAGGGTATCCATAGTTCATTGGAGTTCCTTTACTTGCAGTTTATTCTGTCGAGCTATTTTAAATAACATGCCAGGGAAATGTTTTGGATGGATGCCGTCCAGATAGCTTAATTGGAAGTGTATTATCAACAAATATACTAAAGAAGAAGCAATAAAATATACTAAATGTAAAAATCTATTAGAAGTTTGGATAATAAACACTTTTGACCTACGTTCTGTTGTACACCAGAAAGTAGCATCTGTAATCCGGGTAGACCTGATAGGGTTGACTGGTTTAATTATTTTTGTTAGTAAATTTAAAGTAAAATTAAAATAATTAATTATTTAAAATCACAGTTTTGATAAAATAACGTTATCTATGTGAATGAAATTAAATTATAAGTACTGTTGAAAAGGTAACATTCACTTACATGTCTATAAATTTTAATCTAATGCTGAGAACGTTTTAAAATGTACGTTCTTGTCAAAATGTTTAAAGTTTAAAAACTTATTCTTTAATGTTATTTCCTAGCTGGAGAATAACAGTAATACACCTTCCAGACAAATTTAATTATTTCGTATGTTAAACGTAGATGAAATGCTGCGCCAGCAAGTGGGCCAATTGTCACCAGCAAATATTATTAGTATTCTTCGTCTTATTAATTTCAATTCTCAAACAGCGACAAATAATTTTAAAATTTAGTGATGACAATTGACCTGCTTTCATCCCTGCTTAAATTAAGTGAAAGGCGTATGTTTTAAATTATTATCTAGTTTCGAATATTAATTCAATATACACATACCCAAAGTTATTAATTTCTACATGTGTTCTAAGTAAATACGCTATGCATAACTTCATCTAACTGAATTGTTATTAATTTTATTGAACATGCTAAATTAATATTTACATTTAGCAGAAACAAAAACCCAGCTATATCAGTAATATTAACACACTACCCAATATAGATTAAGTTTTAAAACTTCATTCTGTTAAATTTTAAGACCTCATTCTGTTATTAAACGTATGTCTTTCTTTGACATAAATTCTTTGTGGGGAAATTTGTATTAAAACTCGCAAAACATACAATTTTGTGACACAAAACTGTAATTTCGCAATTAAAGAACTATGTAATTTAATATCAAGACAGAATTTTATTATTTTAGAATTTTTCATTATTTTAAACATTTGTATTAATAAAATAGAATTTTTGTCTGTGCAAGTGTGTGTCTGCCTGTTTGTTTATTTGTTGGCGATATATATAGTACGTAGTTGTCTGCAAATTTGGTTACGGATAGACAAAGACAGGTCCGAATGTACCCGAGTCTCATATTTTGGAACCATATATGGTGCATACTATCCACTATACTTGGATTGGATCATATTTGAGTCAATAATAAGTATATACTTTATGAAACATATTGTTTAAAATATATATAAGGAATTCCGTTGATATCTTACATGAAATGTTGTTGACGGGCGATTTCCTATGAAAACAACAAAAGCACCTCTTCTTCTTTCAACGTCACGAGCTTACATAAGTTTTCCTGGTTTCATGCAACAAAAAAAATGTCCCAATACATACATTTAATTTACAATTTGCTTCAAATCTAATAAGATATGAAAAAATATATTATATAAATACCTATATTTTCTGTCAAAGCTTGCGCTAGAAAAAATACATAGGTGGAACTAAGGATTCAGAGCAAGCGTTTATGATGGCATTTGCTTAAGTACTACTTTTCGACACTGGCGTCGAAGATAACAATAGGATAAAATATCGTTGTCGTAAAAATCAATATCTCACTTCGATATCAAAGACGATAGGTTTCAGAATCAGGCCCTAAGAAAAACTCGGCTGATTTTTTTGCGTTTTACGAGCCATAAATGGGTGTGGCAATGACCGTTAAATCATAGATTACCTCATATATTTTTAATCACAACTCTCGTAATTGCAGGGCATAATTACCAACGGGCCACACCAGTTTTTTTTTACCAGTAATAAAAAAAAACTAGTCGTTGGGGGCCACCGTAATACTTACCCATCATGGATATGCATAATGTAAAATATTAAAATAAAAAATGTGTAAACTACTTATAAAATGCATTGCGATTCGAATAAAATCGAGGCTTGATGACGTCACAAACTTTAAAGGCTCGATTACTGAATTGCTTGAAAGAAATATTTCTTATAACTCCAAAAATAATAATCCTATTAACTATCGCTTTATTGCATCTGATTAAGCGTAAAATTTCCAATTAAAATATATCTTTGAAGTGAAATTTGGATGAAATACAGGGTCATGAAAAATCGAAGAGTGTGGTAAATAGGATTCCAAATATCTCGGCAACTAATTATCCGATCGACTTCATGCTTTATGCAAAATTTATGTTTTTTTAGTCTTTTATATTCATTTCTTAAAATAACCAATTTCGAAAAAATTTATATACCTTTTATCAGAACGAATATTTCGAGAGTCCGAAAAAAATAGTTCCGGTTAATCGAGGTTATTGAAATGAAATAGGCTTCTTCCCATTATTACATACTAAGTACATACCAAATTGCAAGTCTCTATCTCATTTTTTTCGAGAGATAGAGCGTTTACAGACACACAGACACACAGACGGACGGGAAATTTTTTTTTCTAAAAATATGTTTTTCGGAATCTCCAGTGTCTGAAACGTGTAAATCCGTCAAAAAAATTTTTTCGATTTTCAAAACGATTACAAGACTTACCCTATACTACGTATGATGGGTAAGTAAAAGACAATGGCACTCCGGGAGTGCCGACAGAAGTGAAAACTTGAACAATTACGTGTGTATTTTTTGAATCGTCAGGAAACTTTTTATTGTGCAGGAAATACTTTTAAATGAAGTGTTTTTTTTTTAATTCATTATTATAAACTACTACCACAAAAATTACATTACAATTTTCATTTGATGCACTATTGTACATTATAATACTATATTATAAATTGAAATATTTCATTATTTTCATTTTTTCTTTTTATATTACTTCTGTCTATTTTTTTTCTCGTGCTCGTTAAATTTTACTATTTTCCGTGTTTTGTTATTTCATTTTCATCTTTTGATTTGGTCTCGCGAGTTGAGTCACTTTTATCTGAAATTATTTTCTGAATTATTTTTATTCATAATACCAATCATTTCGTTTTCTGCACGTGAACTATTTAATTTTGATACTTTCGCATCATTGTATGAATTGGCAACATAATTTAATTTTTTATCGGAATTATTTACAACTTTAAGGCAACCTACTTGAAAAGTATTGCGCTCGCCAACAATTTTAATTCCCTCTTCATCTATCGCCAACTTCAGTTTGCTGATCACGTCTTGCCCTATTACAATATCGTATGTGAGAGATTTTGAAACATAAAATTTCGTTGATATAAGAAACCCATCGACACGTATTTCATACACAAAATATCCAATTAGATTTACAGTTTCTCCGCCAATGTCAGTTAATAAGATATCAATAGAAGACAAATTTGGCGACCCAATATGACATAACATTCGTAACTGAATAAAGAAATATAGCTGTCTGTATCAGACAATAGATTTGCTTCTTTGCCTTTGATATTAATTACAGGGTGTCCCACAAGGTACGCAGCGTCTAATATGTACAGATTCGGATAGAGCACGTCAATATGAGTATTTTGAATGGTAACATGTGGGGTCCCCGAATATAGCGTGATAGTCTAATTACAGGATGAACGTTATCATAGCTGCGAACTTTTACGCTCTTTTCCTACCACTAAAATTTTATAGTAAATTTTACCGTATTAAATCTCCGAAATCACAGGTTTCACTAAGGCAAAAATTTCTATAAATTTTTAGTGGTTACCACAAATTGGCATAATCATCTTGGGAATCTTTCATGTTGTACACATCGTCATTTGGAATACCCATTATCGGATTCGTCAATAACGTCATAGCTGAAACTTTTAGGCTCTTCTGATACCACTAAAAATGTATAGAAAATTTTGCCTTATTGAATCCCGTGATTTCGGAGATTTAATAAGATAAAATTTTAGTGGTAGGAAAAAAGCGTAAAAGTTGGCAGCTATGATAACGTTCATCCTGTAATTAGACTATCACGCTATATTCGGGGGCCCCACTTGTTACCATTCAAAATACTCATATTGACGTGCTCTATCCGAATCTGTACATATTAGACGCTGCGTACCTTGTGGGACACCCTGTATTTTACCCATTCCATTAGGTTTAGACTTATTTCTGATTCGAATTGTAGCAATGTTAGCTTTTTCCTGTACATCGGCATTAGGATTGTGATTTTGGCGATTATAATTTCGATAGTTTTTGGTAGAGTCTTGAATGAACTCATTAGTTTGACCGTTATTGCTATTATGTATTATTACACTGAGACGCTATGTGGCCTTGAGAGTTACATCTATCTAAAACACCTAATTTGAGACTTATTTCTTTTGTTTTGGTATTGGGTATGAAAGACAGATTGAATGCCTAAGGGGGGCCACTCGGCCCAGCAAAGCCAGGCCGTAGAGCGTTAGCACCTCCCCCGGGATGTTCCCCGGCACGCGGGGATTCGTTTTGGGTGATTCCAGCCACCGGCGGAAGGGAAGGCACGACGCCGAGACCGCCAGCGCACGCGCAAACGGCCCAAACAACAAGACAGATTGTGAATTTTCATTTTTACTTACTTCGGATTTTCTATCTTCAAAGTGGTGTAAAATTCTATTCATAGTTTTAACATTACGTCTCGCCGGATCATAATCGTCTAGTTTACTTACTAATACATCTACATTTTTAATTTTGGGAAGATCGTCAATAAAATGTGCTTTCATTTCTATAGGTAGCCTTTTCTTAATTTGATCTACTACTATTAATTCTCTTAAGGATTGAAAATCAAATACTTTAAGACCGCTAATCCATTCTTCCAAATGATTTCTTAATTCAAATGCTAAATCGCGCCAAGTGGCTGAAGATTCTTTTTTATGTGACATTAATTTCTGCCTAAATTCTCCTGGCGTCATTTTGAAGCGTTTAAGAAGTAAATCTTTTACATAATCGTAATTGTTCGCCAATGTTTCTGGCTCTCTAGCTATAATATTGGCGATTTCTAACGGAATTAAACTTAACAAATGTGTGACCCAATTTTCTTTTATTATATTCATTCGAGAAATTTGTCTTTCAAATAATGCTAAATAGAGACTAATATTACTTTTGCTGTCAAAGTGAGATATTAATTTAAGCAAATCTATGGTTGCTTACCTGAACCAGCTATTGCAGAATCGTCGCCAAATATACAGAGGTGTCGGGGTACTTTTCGGTTAGCCGGACGCCAGTGATATCTGTACATATATAAATACATATGTATATACATAAATTTGTATATATATATATACATCCATATATGCATATATATGTGTATGTATATATATGTATCTGTAGATATGTGTAGATATATGTGTGCGTGTATATATACATGTATATATATTACTGGCGCCCGGCTAACCGAAAAGTACCGGTGTCGGTAACAGTAACGGTAACAGTAACGGTAACAGTTGTCGCGAATTCAATGGTTTTTTCCCATCTCAAAAAGTGCCCAACGCGCCTAACCCTTTCAAGGGCGGTGTTTGCAAGGCGCGAACGCTTAATTTTAATTCCAAACTGCCAAATGACACCCAGAAATTTTTACTAAAATTTTGCTTTTATAATATATGCAGAGAAAATATTTTAGTTATTTTCAAATAGATTTGATCGTTAAATCTGGTGTCATTGAAATATTTCAACATTTTAGTAAAAGAAGTCCTTTGCCCTTGAAAGGGTTAAAGAAGTTTTCACTTCAATAATATAATTTTTTTCCTTATTCATGGCAGTAATTTTGCATGAGTAGGACGTTTTAATAAGACTAAAATTTCTATTAAAGTTTACTGGTGGAAGTGTGCCCCGTCAGTAATCAGGCCCTGCATAATTGTAAGATTTTTTAATGCTGTTTGTTTTAAAATGTGCAACAACTGTTGTTCTTTCATATACCGTATGTTCCGGCGTATAACGCGCACTTTTGTAAAAGGAAACTGCGTCAAGTTTTACAGATTCGCGTTATAAGCCGTATAAAAAATTTAAAGTATAAAAATTAAGTAAAAGAATTGATATTGCTGTATTAATGAACAAGAGTACTTTGGCAGTAACATATGTCCTCGCTTTGCATTTTGCTTATTTACTTTATGTTAGTACTAGTTACTTTAAAACGCTAGTTATTGTTTTATTATGCCATGAAGGTTTCATTGAAAAAAAAGGGGATGCATAATACGATGAATATACCTGACCAAAATAGAAAACTACAGTCTCAGATCGTAGGTGCACGTATTACGCCGGAATACATGGTATACATTTGTAGAAAAATTGATTTTTTTTTCAAAATTTAAAACTAGTATGCCCTATTAACGCAATATGACATTGAAAACTGCAGCCGAATTATTTTTCTTTGACAGTACGATTCAATGAATTTTCAAGTAAAAGTTATTTTCAATGCATTTATGAATTACTTCTCATTTTCTTTAATAAATAGCTAGAATATATTTTCGAAAGGTTGCAGAAATTGCGATTAAAGCCAATGCAAAAAAATGTAAATGGGAAACGGCATATATAAGCGAAAAATGTTTTTAATTGATCATCTGGTTATTTAAGTAATCACAGGATTATTAATAATTAATTAATTATTATTATTTATTCATTAATTTACTGAAAGTAAAGAGAGTTTTATTATTTTAACTTTTGTTGTGTTCTCAAATAAGTTTTTACCTATGAAGAAAATAAATATCTAAAGTGAGTTTAGAAAAATGTAAAAAAAAAAAAAATTGCAATATTATTATCTCCAAAAATATCGCTACCGCCACATTTGTAATCTGCAAATATCTCTTTAAATTTAATATTTATTATGAATACTGCAGTTTTATTTTTTTTAATATATAATTTTAAAAATATAACTTAAATTGAGTTATTACCCTAAAAAAATATTTACTCTTAATATATCTTTTCAAATATAAGATATGTGGGTTATTAACTCTAGAACTAAAAACAGCGGTCAAATCGATTGCGACCAAATGATTCCAAACATCAATATTTTTATAGGTTGATTTTGGCATTACCACACAATCCAACAATGGAACAATGTAGTTAGCAGAATGTAATACCTAGTTGCGTACCAACTGAACTTCCAGGATAAATGTAAGTGACTTGCGTGGCAAATTGAGAGCCGTGAGAAATATAAAAAGTCAAGAAAACTTAAATAAAATTTACAGTCTTTCTAGTGATAAACTACAATATTGCGGTCGAAGTCATTATTGCATTAACATTAACCATATTATCTGCATTTCTATTATAATTCTTCTTGTGTGATCTTTTTTAAAGTTGTTTCATGAGCTTATCAGAAATATTTTTTTCTTAAAAGTCTGCGAACCGTACTTTATAATATTTAGTCTCTAGTTTTCGCAATTGAAGAGATTAGTGTCCGAAAATGGTAAGAGTTAATTTGGTGTGTTTGCAAAAAGAATCTTTAAAGTTTACAGCATTCCCTGCTTTCTGACGTCAGTCAAACACTGTTTTTCCTGTACTATTGTGAATAAATTGCATTTAAAATGTTAAGGTTAAAATGTTAAAATGTAAGTTTTGACATGGCTGATAGCTTTCCTATAATCTGAGGGGAATTTAACATATATTTTAAGGATTTAACGCACATAACATATTCTTCTAGTCCATGCATCAAAAAAACCTTTTTCTTATTTATGGAAGAACATGTTATGTGCATACACGATAACCATAGCTCCTTGAATAAAGTTAGAGCCCAGTTCTGGGCTCTACCGGTACGATCTCGATATCATTGCAGGGCTGCCACAAGCGACTATTTTTATATTCTATTTGTACCACTATTTTTTAAAAATAAATTTTATAGTTTATGCACATATTCTCTTGTGCAGTTTGGTAAACTGTAATTTAAACTACATTTTCATGTATGGTAATGTAAACTGACTTTTTTTTCTCTTGAGGTGCAGATTTACGCTCTTTTTTTATTTTTCCTTACCTTTTTGCGAATGATTCTCCATTTGAAACTGTTAAACATATTTTCTCTTCATTTTTTTACTTGTTTTTCTATGTAATTCTTTTTTTACAGCCTTTTGAAAGTGCAACTTTAATTATAATCACCCTGTAAGTTGAAACTAAACTTAAAAAAAATATGAAAAAAATATATTAATCATTCCACAGCCATTCAATAATGCAATTTTTTATATATTTTAAAATGAAACTTATATGTCGTTATTACCCTAAAGTAAATATTTTCTTATAATGTATATTTTCAAATCTAAGCTATACAGATTATTTTGTATCTCGAATATCATCGAATTGAAACGAATTTTTTGCATTTCTCCTAAAATTCTATTTGTATTTGTGAAAGCAATGAAAAGTATCATATTTCATAAATCTATTGCGAATAACTTTTACTTAAAAGTTCATTGAACCGTACAAAAGAAGAAAAATATTTAGTATGAAGTTTCCATTTAAAATTGATAATGTATATTTCAACACAAACTTCGCTCGATTTCCCATGGGTTTTTTTTTTCTCTCTCTATCTTTTTCTTTTTGCTATTTGAGGGCACTATGAAGAAAAAATTGCTTGCAGAAAGATAATCTTTTTTTCATAGATTTATATAAAATCATTACACGTACCATCTTCACCAGGGCTGCCACTGGCGAGTATTTTTATACTCTATTCGCACCATTATATTAAAAAATTTAATTTTGTAGTACATTTCTCTTGCACATGTTATCAAAGAGTATGTGAAAAACTTTTGTTTTGAAAAAAGGGTGCGAGATAGAATTAAAAAATAGTCGCCAATGGCAGTCCTGCTTCACCTATTCGTTCGTCAGTAAAATGATGCAGATTATATTTCTTGAGATTAGAATGCGTTTTTTAACGCTTGATTACAAATATTGTAAGTATTAAATATTTAAAATTTTTAGACATTCACCAACCTTTAGTTAGTTAGTGCAGTTCATATTATTAGCTTCCTTTGTACATTTGCTGATAACTCTTGATCTTCTGGAATAAATTTTGTTAAATAACAAAAAAAAAAAGAAGTAGAATGTTTAGCGAAATTAATTCAACATGTTTAAGATCAAATGAGGTACAATAAGAAGCATCGACTTAATACCAGTAAATCTTTCATCAATAACTAACTGATTAAAGTTTACATTATTTTTCCGCAATTTTTTTGTATAAGATAATTCAAATTCAGAAACCAAATATATATAAATAGATAGCTTATTTTTCTCCGAGGAAAAATTCACGGCATGGCGAAACTTTAAGAATAATATTCGTTCATTTCTTGCACGCGCACGGAGAAAAGTACTATCAATGTCTTCTCATAGTAATATGAATTGTAATTCCTTCACGATGATGTTACAGAATATTTTCTGGAGTCATGCATACCTATACAATGACTCCTCCCACGTTTCAGAGAATTACCGTCTGGCAATTTGTGTCCATACCTTATTACAGAGACTTATCGGAAAGAATCTTGCGGCTTTTTAAAGCAATTGGTATATCTACATCTTTTGTCCCTGACATTCGCTGACAAGGCATTTCACGAATAGTGAGAAATGGTGTTTATATAGGAGAATCGAAGAAGGACAGTAAGCTTATAAAACTCTACAGTTTACATATCGGTCAGGGGAGTCCGCATACTTTATGAAAAGTTTCTACGTATCTATAAAAAGTTCTGAAAAGCAATATAAATGTTTCGCTACATCACTTTATATCACATTTCCTACATTCTTGTTTAGATTTATTTTTTGTAGAAATTGGATATTCTGCATTTTGAAGATATGTCAGGCATGACAAAATAAAGCTCATGTACAAGATCCGTGTGTTTAGTTGTAAAATTAATTCAAATTACCTGAGTTTTTATGCTTGTTTTCTTCTTTTTCCTTGCCTGTGTATACGTGTATTTATCAGCAAACTGGAGTTAACAAAGTGAGTTGAAGATAATTTTTAAAAGTAAGCCTTATCTTTTAGGCAATTATGCAGCAATTATAAATAAAGTTATTCCCACTAAAATATTTTCACGCATTTTCGTAAACTTTCGCACTAACGCAAGCAATCTTGAAATCAGATATTTTTCTCCGGGAGGGATTATTTCAACTTCGGAGGGACACTGTGATGCTCCGGGGGGAATTGTACTTTTAGACCAGTAAAAGGCGAGAAAATCCCGAATTTTCCGGGGGGGACACTTCGATGTTGTGGGGGAAATGCGCCACTCCCCCTTTTCTGAATTCAACACTTCAACTCAACTATGCAAAATAGAAGAAAATTCAGCAGTGGGCTTATCATTTAATCTGAGTTAGCTATTATTTAAATAGATATTGAAAGAAATGGGAATCAAATTAATGTTCCTTAATTATATAATATTTTAAATCAAAACTTTTTTATATATAATTTATATTTAATTTGATATTGTGAAACGATATTTCTCTCCTATTCAATTCACCTATAAAATTGCAACATTGGAAATGAGAACTTAAAGAGAATTGCTTAGTACTTTACGTATTCTTATTCATTACATGTAATTATTAATATAGTTACGCATTATTTATACATTCCATAGCACTGGTAATTACAATGTAAATAGTTAAAAATAAATCTGCATTCATCAACACTTAGAAAGATAATGTTTATTTAATAAATTGCCAGTTATCAAAGTGATCCTTTCAAACTCTATTTATTCAATAATTAGTCTTGCATTGTGGCGGCATAAAGATTTTGAATGTGATAAAAGTGGAACATACAATTTAAATACAAAGAGAGTAATTATTCTTTGGTTTCGCAAACATATGAGTACTTCTTGAATAAATTATATCATTTCGGTTCGCATGAAATTTGCGTACCTTAAGAAAATGTGCAGAATACTTTAATAATATCAAATTTCTATTATCATTTAAAGATTTGTAAATGGTATAATTTTATAGAGCATACATAATAAGGTCAAAGAACACAAATTTAGAAATTTACATTTATTATCTGATAATGCAAAATTATACCGGAAGTACAGTTTTAAATATATTCTCATTAACTGTTTGAATTTCTGATACTCTTTTTAAGTCCAATTAGCATTTTCAATGAAAACAGTTCTGTGCTGCAACAATACCCGATTCTAAACTTTGTTAATTTCTTTCAGAGAATTATCATATAAAACGATTTCAAAGAGAAGTAAAATTTTTAATTTTTGGACAAGGAAATATTTTTTTTAATAATAAGTTACACTTTAAAGTGTAATTTATACTTGGTTAAAGAAAAAATTTAAAGTATTTATGAGACTAATTTCTCATTACGCAATTTATTTTTCTGCATACTAAGTACAATTACTTCATCTTTCATTTTATTCTTGCCTACTGTTACTTTTACAATTTTCAATCAATTTAGCTTGGATTTTTTTTTTTCATCAAAACGTCTCTAATCAGTTTTCCAAAGAATTTTTATGGTTTTTACATAAAACTAAAGCCTGGCTTTAGATAATTTCACATTACTTTTTTTTAAGTCAAAGATGAGCTTTGTTATTAATGACTCATAGTTCATTTTACGTCTTAGCAGTTTATAAAAATACTGTAACGACCATATGTGACTCAGAAAAAAATAATGTCTACAGTTCAAAGTACCCAGTAGCTTAGTGGTGAGAAAAATTATCGAGAAAGAAGTCATTTCTTGAGTTAGACGTCGGTCCGGTGTAAAACCGTTATATAGTAACTCCCGAACTATGAAGTTCTTCGTCTCATGTAGATAAATGTGGTAAATATATTAGAGTTCTTAAAATAAGAACAATAACAAGAAAAGTTGAGTGTAAAATCACATAAGATCCAAATAGAAATGCAGTTACGGGAGAGAAACAAGTCCAAAGGCACATCTACATTTTTTCCGTTTTTTTACTTTCGACTAAAATTTAAAAAAAAAATTTCTGTTTATTTAATTGCCGGAATCTGTGATTAAATTAGGTAAAAAGTTCTATTAAATTTTAGTGGTAACATAAAGACGTAAAAATTGGCAGATATGCTGAAGGCAAAAATGACGAACCAAAATATAGAGAACAAAAGGAGTAGCAGTGTAAGGACCTAGCAAGATTTGGGATGAAATTATAAAAATATTAAATGACCAGTAACTCAGTGGCCAGAGCATTTTTTTTAAGAGAAAGACACCGTGTTCAGTTTAAGGTAGCGGCCATTACAGATATCTCTTATCAATGCCAGTGTGGTGCGTCTAAATAATTCTTAAAATATCAATAAAAAGTCATTTTATTCGAATGCATACTGAGTAATTACTACTCAAAGTAACCATTGAGTTTAACCGTTCGTATTTAACCGCATGTAACAATGTACGTAATTCGTAAAATGCTGAAATGACTAATGGCACCAGAATTCCCAAAAAAAGTTATTTGAAAATAACTAAAAGCTTTTCTTTGCGTACTTTATACAAGGAAATTTTGTAATACAAAGTTTTGGTGCCAATGTGGCACTTAGGGATTAAAATTAAGTGCGCCAAAAATGAACAACCGACCTTCAAGGGGTTATAACTATTTAATAGTTTTGCCCGAATGACACTCGTGCAAAAAAGTTTGCGTCTTCGTTGCTAAAAGCTTCTGGATACCACTAATTTCTAACCGTAATCTTCGTTTTATTAATTTGCAGATATTTTTAGATTATATAATAATCGTAAGCGCCCTATAATATGCTTTATTAATTTATGATGAAGACACTGAGTTTTCCTCGCTCTTCAATTAACCCCTTAATCGTCGCGCTCTTTAAGTGTAAGCTACTTTTTAATAATTCAGATTGCTTGATTACCACCAGTTTTTTTAAGTAGAAATATTCGGTTTATTTAATAGGCAGATAAAATAATGCGAGAATAAAGCCAATTATACTATTTTAAAAAACTGGTGGGAATGAAACAATCTGAATAAAACAGGCGTAGCCTACACTGCCCGTGAATGTCTCGGGCACGACGATTAAGGGGTTAAACGTAACTCTTCTTGTCTTTTGCAATTGTATTTATAAAAAAAATAAAAAGGCCTTTTTTTATTCTTTCTAGTGGCTTTTATTTTTCCTAAATTTTATTACTTTTTGTAACTTTTAAACTAAATGCATGGTCTCTGTAAAGAGTCTTTTTCTTCTTTTTTGAGATGGGTTCGACCCTCGGTAGATTTCGTCTGTCATCTTGGATCTAATGGAAATGTTTTAGTTCTTTATAGTTAAACTTCTACTTCTTTATTATATATATTTTTTTTTTATTTAATTTTCGTTTTAATTTTTTATATTTCTCATGGCTCCCTATTTGCCTCGCAAGTCGCTTACATTTATCCTGGAAGTTCAGTTGGTACGCAACTAGGTATTCCATTCAGCTAACTACATTCTTCCATTGTTCCATTTGATTATGTAAGCCAAATTTTTCAGTACGGGAAAAGTGGTGTTTGCCCATATTTTTAGTTTTTTGTGCGAAAAAAACCCCGAAGCTATTAAAGTGTTACAAGAATCCTCTATTAAACTGTAATTTAATAAATATAAGTTAAACTGAGAAATCTACCATCATGGGTGTATTTAAAGAATTTTTACTATAAAACTATTTCCTACAACTTAATAAACAAGTACTCTGTCACACAAAAGATGTAATTATATTTCGAAATATATTTTTAATGATAAAACTTAATTTATTTTAATAAAAATAAATTATACAGAAAATGTATCAACAAATCCTAAAATTTTAATCTATTAATGCAGAATATTTTAAAACAGGTGTTCTAGTCTAGATTATACGGATTATTTAATGTTATTGCCTAGATAGAGAATAAAAATAAATAAAATTTACAGACGAATTGAATTTCTTCACAAATTTAAATCAATTTGCATCGCCAACCTTAAGCTTAAATTCAAAGCTTTATTCAATATGCATTTGACTAAAATTATTAATTTCTACAGCAATTCTGAATAAATATATGTATGCTACACTTCAACTAAATTATTATTAGTATTAATGGAAATGTTAAATTAATATTTTCATTCAGCGAATATAAATTTGCAGCATCATTATATGCTGCTGCACCGCCAAATACAGATTACATTTTAAGATTGTAATATAATTTATATTTCTTTAAAATGGAGTCGTTGTGCGACTTTCTGAGAGAAAACGTAATTTTCGCATTTTAAGAACAATTTATTTTCATATTCTGAGATACACTTATTACTTACCCATCATACGTAATATAGGGTTAAGTCTTGTAATCGTTTTGAAAATCGAAATTTTTTTGACGGATTTACACGTTTCAAATACTGGAGATTCCGAAAAACATATTTTTAGAAAAAAAAAATTTTTGCCGCCCGTCTGTGTGTCTGTATGTCTGTGTGTCAGTGTGTTTGTAAACGCTCTATCTCCCAAAAAAAATGAGATAGAGACTTCAAATTTAGTATGTACTTAGTATGTAATAATGGGAAGAAGCCTGCTGAATTTCAGTAACCTCGATTATCCGGAACTATTTTTTTCGGTCTCTCGAAATATTCGTTCTGATAAAAGGTATATAAAAATTTTCGAAATTGTTTATTTTAAGGAGTGAATATAAAAGACAATAAAAAAACAAATTTTGCATAAAGCACGAAGTTGATCGGATAATGAGTTTCCGAGATATTTGTAATCCTATTTACCACACTCTTCGATTTTTCATGACCCTGTATTTCATCCAAATTTCAATTCAAAGATATATTTAAATCGGAAATGAGACGCTTAATCAGATGCAATAAACCGCTAGTTAATAGGGTTATTGTTTTTGGAGTTATAAGGATGTTTCTTTTAAGCAATTCAGTAATCGAGTCTTCAAAGTTTATGACGTCATCAAGCCACGATTTTATTCGAATTGCAATGCATTTTATAAGTAGTTTACACATTTTTTATTTTAATATTTTACATTATGCATATCCATAATGGGTAAGTATTACGGTGGCCCCAAACGACTACGTTTTTTTTTTTTTTTACAGTTTGAAAGTCTAAATGTTTAATAAAGGATATTCAGTTTTTCAACAGACATCAGGAATATACAAGATTAATTTCAATGATAATGAAGGGAAAGTTATTTCATATATAGGTGTGACAAAAAGAAAAATTGAAGACAGAGTGAAAGAACAGAGAAGATATATAAACTTAAAAAAATCAACCACAGTAATATCCAGATTAAATAATAAATCTCCAATTATAATAGACTTCAATAATGTCGAAAAACTATCAAACTGTAATAATCTGAATTTAAAATACGCATTACAGAGGGAAGCCATTGAAATTGTTACAGCAAACTCAGAAATATGCAATGATATAATACACGCAAAAATTGATAACAGATGGCGCCATATGTTTTTAGGAATGGTAAAAATAGAAAGTGTCAACAGATTGACAAGCGAGAGAAGAAAAACAACAACATCACTAACAACACTAACTGAGGATGCCTCAGAGAACAAGAGGTGAAAATTTTTTAGAACTTTTAACACATTGACTACTTTTAGTATTTTTTGTAGGCTTTTTTTTTAACTTTATTACGCGTGCACTTCTTTTGATGTGTTTTAAAATAAATTAATGTCTGTTTTAATAGGGAGTGCAGGTAATTAATATGTTAAAGGATATTCAATTCGCCCAATTGTGGAATCAGAAATCTGTAATTTATGCCTAAATCAGTTTACAAGAAATGCATATAAAAATTAATTTTAGGAAATAAAATTAATCTTTTTATCAATACAATTTGATTGTGCTACCATACTGCAAAATTATTGTTTTGATTTTTTAATTTTGTGAAAAAAAATGAGGTTTAATGAATATTTTGTGTTAAAATATTAATTTAGTGTAACCATATAATAAGTGCAGAGGTGCCAAGCCCCACTAATCTCCCGTAATATGTGGATTAATTTGACCCAGTTTCATAGTGTTTCGAAACAGAAAATTTATTTGATGAATCTTTATTTATTTAATTTCAAATTTCTACAAGGAATATATTGACTTCCATTTCTAAAAACAAATTCTAGTACAAACCTGGGTCAAATTAACTCACATATTACGGAAGATTAGTAAAAACTTGGCACATCTGTAAGTGTAATCAGTGTAAATATATAAAATTACATAAAATAAAAGTGTGTATATTAAAAATGAAATAGGTTGTTTAAGAAATATTAAATGAAGTTTAATTAAAAACATTAAAAAGTCAATTTTTATGTAATATTTTTACTTAGCTCTGTAAAACTATTAGATAATGTAATAGAATAAATCAGTATATAAAAAGGTTTTAATTATTCATGAACTAATTGCCTAGTCTTATTTATATTAATTTTAAGATATCATCAAAACGATTTCCGTTTAAACCATGTTAATTGGCATGTTGTTTACGGATAATTCCAATTGAACTAGGAAATATACTTTAATTCTCTAGACCGGAAAAAAATTCTAATTAATTTTCTAATTGTTCTAATTGTTCTGGCATTTAGGTAAACATGGATCTTAAAAGCTGCAGCTTAGTTATTTTTCTTCAGTAGTACGGTTCAATGAACTTTCTCGTAAAAGAGCAACATGTTCATCAATAACCTTTCAAAGTTTTAAGAATAAAATATTTATTTCGAAAGAATGGAGGAAGCGAGATTAACTTTGGTTCAAAAAGTGTAAATGAGCTGAATTCTGATTAAGGACATATTAAAAAGAGAAGTTCAGGTACTTATAAGTATTATAGGGATCCCCAAGGATAAATCGCCAAGCGATCAAGATTTATCGCCAAATTATAAAACATGATGACATTATAATATGACATGTGTGTAAGACGTATGTGATGTATATACGACATATAAGACGTAAGTAATGTTTATATAATGACGTATATGGCGCATGTATGAATGAGTATTTCGAATACATATATGCTTATATATGACGCATATAAAAGCTTTGCGATGATCTTGGAGAAATCATAGCTGAAACCTTGTCATAATCGTAATTGTGGTGACCGCTACAACACGAAAGTACCGAAGTTTCATCGTCACATTGTTTGAAAAATGATTATTAGTAAAAAGAATCATTATTAATAATTAATTAATTGTAATATTTATGCATTACATTTACAGAAAGAAAAGAGGGTTTAATATTTTCTTTTCCGTTCTGATTTCAAATGAGTTGTGAACGAAGAAAGGGATGACAAAAAAACATTAAAAAACATGACAAATTGTAACAACCTGGAGTAATATACCTCTTTTAATTGCTAACAACATTAATTGAAAACAATTTAGAAAATGCATAACACATTTAAAAACTCAATTTCAGAAATTACTATCAAATGTCGAACAAAATATTCGAATTATTTTGAGCAGCCTTAAAAAATCGAAATTTTAAAAGAGTGAAATGAGCGGAAAACTTTCTAAAATTACAATTACTTTAGAACAGTGGTTCCCAACGGGGGGCGTACGCCCCACAGGGGGGCAATTTGACTTTCAGGGGGGGCATTTCCAGATTTTTGTGAACTCATACCCTCTGAATCATTTTGTAATAGTAATGCTGTAGACTGAAAATAAAAGTTACGCATTAAAATTTAAAAAAACAAAATGAAAAAAACAAGTTTTTTATTCACTTTTTAAAAAGTTTCCATTCAAAAGTTTTAAATACATCTCTACCAGAATAATTATAGAAAAAATTATTTAACATATTTAGATACTTTTATATATTTAAAAATTCTCTATAATTTTTCCGATTTCTGAGTATTTTAGAATTTTAAACAACTTTTTCGATTATTTATTGAATGAGTCGCACTGCAATATGTCACATGGAAATCAATTTTACACATGAAACTATTCAAGTGTATATTTAACAATTACTTGACGACCTTCCTTTACAAATTTTTTTTATCACGTTTTATTCTGATTAGAAATTGTTGTGTAATTTAATCGCAGAAATTCTGTGATTAAATAAGACAAAAATGTTTTATTCAAAATTATTGATTGGTCTAATCAAGGATTCTGAGCACTCTATACATCACGCATACGTGGCGACCGCTACGAAGAGATTAAAAGTGACCCTTTATGTGCCAACGATACTTTAAACTACGAGTAGTATCAGATGATTATAAAAAATATTTTATTCATCCATTACGTTCGGTATGTTTCAGGATCAATGTTAAATGTTTTTTACTCTATCAGTTCATTCATTTAAATTTGTATAAGAATTATATTTTTTAAGGGGAGGGGGGAGGGGGCATCATCATTTTAGAGATGCTTTGTGGGGCACAGCCAAAAAAGGTTGGGAACCACTGCTTTAGAACTAATAATCCAACTTCATTTTTTTTTCAGGACATTTCTGGTGACAGTCTCTTCTTAAAACTAGACTACTTTTTTTATATCTGGAGGGGCAACTGCCGTCAAAGAATTGCAAAAGCAACAAATGTTCTAAAATTGTAATTTCTTTAAATATATTGAGGCTATAAACGTGAAATGTCACATAATGGTTTCCTTTAAGGTGTAGGTAAATGTTTGCTAAGAAAGGTTCTAAAAAAATCGAAATTTAAATAGGTGAAATGAAGCGAAACTGTTCTAAAAACGTTTTAAACTGTGATTTCTTTGTAATTGTCAGGATTAAACTTGAAATTCGGCATGATAATTATTTTGGACCATACATGCCCGCTCATAACAATTTCTGTAATTTCAAAATTTAAAAGAGTGGAATGAGCAAAAAACGTTCTAAAAACGCTTTAACCCTTTATGGGGCAAAATACTTCTGCTGCTAAAATAGTAAAATAATTGACTAACACCACAATTTATAAACAAATCTATTTTAAAATAATTAAAAGCTTTTCTTTATGTATGTTATGACATCGAAATTTTATTAAACATTTCTAGTCGCAATTGGACAGTTTGGAATTAAAATTAAGTGTTCGCGCCATGCAAACAGCACCCGTGAAAGGGTTAAACTGTGATATCTTTGTAATTATCAGGTTTAAACGTGAAATTCGGCATGGTAATTACTTTGAGACCGAACATGCTCGCTCATAACAATTTCTATAATTTCGAGATTTGAAAGGATGAAATGAGCGAAAAGCGTTCTAAAATCTTACTTTTGAACTACTGGACAAATTTCAAATCTTTTCTAAGGATTATAATGGTAATAATCTCTGCTTAAAAATATGCTATATTTTATCTCTCTACAAACAGCTCCAAAAGGAGTGCAAAAGCAAAACATTTTCTAAAATTCCTATTTCTTGGAATCCGTTGAAGCTAAAAAATTAAATTCGATATAGTGGTTACTTTTAAGACATAAATGCTCACTAAGAAAGTTTGATTTAAAAAGATGAAATGATTGAAAATCGATTAAAAATCCTGATTATACTGAACCTATTGGGGCTAGAAATTTTAAATTTTACGGGCACGTTTCTATTAGAAAGTAATTCCCTCAAAGAAAAGTTTTGAAAAAAAAGTCGCATTGCAGCTGGGTGAAATGACAGGAAAATGTTCTACAGTTATATTTTCTTTACGAGTTTTCTGAAACTTGTATCCTAGAAACTTTAAATTTGGCGTAGGGATAACTTCTCAGATATAGATGTGCACGAACAGTGTTTTTGTTTTTATTTAAATTTAAAAAAAAAATGAATATGAAAAGGTTGTCCTGCCAGTGCTAGGTATAACTTCTCAGCAATGGGATAAAACGCAAAAATCAAAAGTTGTTATATTTAATTAAAATTATAGCAATAAATTAATACGATTGCCAACTAGGTAAGGAAGTATTTCATATATTCACCGCATACAGATGACGGTTAAATATACTAAATTAATTTTTCTCAATCAAGTACTAAAAAGCAATTTTGATTTTTAAAGTGAATCAAGATACATTATTATTGTAAAAGATTTAAAAAAAATAGTTTGTTTCTAGGAAATAGAAGCTGTAACTACTGAACCCTTTTTTTAAATTATTTTATTGTACGATAGCTTATAAATAGAGTTCCCAAGCAGAATGCATTGTATGCAATTTTTAGAATGGGGTGGCTGCAAATGAGTGGAATGAAAGATTTACCATTCATTCAAGTCTTACATTCACCTAATGGGATTCAAGAATGGAATTTCCTCAAAATGTGACCTAATTACCAATATTTAAATTATTTGAAGCAATATCATTCCCTGTTAGTGGGCATAAAGATACCACTTGGCATATTTCAACGATCAAGAGTTCAAAACCGCGGATTTTGCTAGTTTAAAATAATTGGAATCTTTTTTGTAATGAAAAAAAGTATTTAAAAATACACACTAGAAAAAAATATTGAATAATGTTTAATAAAAAAATAACAATTTACTACGTAAAATCGGCATTAATTTGTATTTCAGTAATCGAGGTACCTAACTATGCCTTTGCGGCAAGTTAGACTTCCAGAAATAAAAAAGAGAATGTTTACTCACTCGTGATGGGTAGCTAGGCAAAGGTTTGAAATTAATGTCCAAGTTTTCTGATTGTCTCTTATTCCCGAGCAATTTTGCAGTTTATTTAGTTTTTAATATGTTTTTGTTCATTTCCACTAATTTCCAACGAAGGAGGTTATACAGTTCGTTATTTTATATGTTTGTTATATGCCTAAGCGTAACTTTTGTGCTAATTGTCCGAGTTTTATACTTCTCTTTTTGTTGCAAAAGTCCCTTTCTGCAGATGGTTTCAATATAACTAGAACCTGAATAAAATGATCTTGAACCGAATATTGTTTGGATCCGGCATGTCAAACACGTGGCAGACAGGCCACATTTGGCTCGTCGAGAACTTATCTGGTCCTTGCGTTTGATTCAGTTCATGTTTGATGTAGCAAATACGTTTCGCATAAACACACTTGCAAAAACCGTCGCTGCAGTGTTGCTAAGTTGGCGATTTTTTAAATTCAAAATATCTAGCACTATTTCAGAATATTATTTAATAACAGGAATTTTGTTATTAAATAAAGAAAATATTGCTAATAAAAAAATTGGATGCTATTTTGACTAAAAAAGAAAAATCTACAATCTGGTTATATTTTACCGTGGCGTTTGAGATGGAAAACATAAGAAAGTAGAAAGTGTGTATATGGCCATTTCTAACTCATTTTTAAATTTCAGCTTCAGAAAATTATGAATGCAAATATAACCAGTCAGAAAGCTACAAAAAGGAGCTTTTGAATTTGAAAATTTAATGATTTATAAACATTTTATAGTATTTTTTTAAATATTGCTATGTGTTTTATGTTGAATTGATGTCGAAACTTATGTTGAATCCTGTATGTCTGAAGTTATACCCCTCGAATACAATTTTTCTTTTTTTTTTGTTAATTAGACAAGGTATTAATTAAAAATTCATTAAAAAAAACCCTTCATTTTTTTTCAAAATGGCACGCTCTCACAGTTGTGTGTGCGAAAATGGCATTTCTGAGGAACTTCAAGCAGAACACAGGGCATAAAAAGTTTTTTCGCAATTTGAAACTGGCGTATCTGCTTTTCAGATCGAATTACGATAAAACCAAAAATACCCGTTTATTCTGGGTACTTGCCCGGACTTAACAGTGTTATTTGTTATATTAAGAGTTACCGTTTAGGAAAAATATTTTCCGAACGTGGATTTCAAGTTCTTTTCTACATATTTACAAGAGTCAGCTGGATGGGGAGGCCTACCAAATGGCTTTAGTACTCACAAGCCTCGTCTAAAAGCTGATCTCTTAATTTTTAACCAATTCCAGATGAGAGACCTGCACCTGGATTGGCACCCACAGAGGTAACACTTATTCTAAACTTGGAGGACATTGGAGCCCCGAACAGATTTTACGTGCACCATCTCTCATTAACGTACACGGACCCACAACAGCCGCAGTCGAGAGAGGTTGTAACCCTCCCAAGCACCGACCACAGTTGATGCTGCTTCCCTTTAGGTGATCTTACGGGAACCGAGCTTATGCGTCCGCGCCACTGCGGGACTTCTACATATTTACATTTACCCATCCGCTCTCCTGATCGAATTTTTTTTTTTAAGTATTAATATTTACCGTATAAAAAAAATTATTAAATGCCGATTTTTTTTTTTTTTTTTTTTTTCTTTTTTTTGCATTTTTAAAAATCCGCATCCGTTTTCCCGATAGAAATTCAAAAAAAGAAAAAGACCCACAAATCTATGTACGTTTGGAGTTTGGATGGATTTTTGTTTAAAAATTTAAAATCATACAAATTCGAGTGTGTACGTTACCGAAGTCAGTGGGGCCTTAACATTAGATTTGTCAAACAAAAATTTCTTCTGAAAATATAAAATCAATACAGACCGGAGAGAGCGTAAAAAGTCAGGTGTACTATGCCGAAGGCGGTGGATCCTCCAACTCTAGGTTCGTTTGGATGGATTTTCATTTAAAAATATAAAACCATACAAATTCGAGGTTCATTGACAAAAACAGACCAATGTCCAATGTCCAATGACAGACCAATGGCACCCATGCCCAACTCCTTGGTAAAGTAATTCCTAATTCCATTAGAATTTTTTATTGGGTCGGGTAGTCGCGATCTGGATGGTCAGGAGCATACTTTCATCTTAGCAGATATCCATGTCCAACGCCTTGGCAAAGTAATTCCTAATTCATTAAAATTTTAATTATGAGGCCGGTTAGTCGCGAGCTAGATAATCAGGAGTTTACTACCATCTTAGCAGATACCTTCGTCCAATAGCTTGGCAAAGTACTAATTCCTAATTTCAATAGGCCGGTTAGTCGTGAGCTGGATATTCATGAGTTTACTGTATTTAATAAAAGTAGATTGATACCGTGTGAATGTGCAATTGCAACTCCGTATTAAATTGGTTTTCAAGAAGAACAAGAAACTTTGATTTATTTTTCATTTTTTAGTTTTCATTCGCCCTTGCGGAATAAGCCCCGTTCAATATTATTACCCATGTGGGGGTCTTTATTCCATTGTGTATGAGAGCAAAACTTTGTTAAAATTGGTATACCCAATTTTACTATTTTTTCAAACCCGTAGATGAACCCGAGTCGCTCCAATCATAGGCGGAGTTTCCAAATATGTGCGGAGAAAGGGGGGTTTACCAAAAATAAACCCCTCTCCCTAAATACGCCCTGTCCCGAATATGACCAATGTCCTAAACTGCGGTCTCTTCCTTGCTATTACAACAAGTTTAAGGGGAGATATTTTTATCGATGCCCATGTCTTGCATCATTATTATCTCTCCTGTGTCTTTACACAAAAAAATATTTTTACATTTTTATATATATGTGTTTTTTTTATAATCTCTATATTATCATTGTATAATTGTAATTGTGTTTCTTTATTTTGAAATTTTTGTATTTACATTTCATTTAAGATTTTTAATAATATAGTGCAAACTTGTGAACTTTTTAAGCAAATACAAAAATTTTGTGCACTAAAGACTCATTTATCATGCTCATGTTTGTTGATAAATAAAATCACGTGAGAAAACCTTCAAAGAAAAATGCAGCTGTAATTTTTCATTCTTGAACTCATTTAAAGACTGTGTTAAAAAAAAAAAAAAATGAACAATTAAGAGTTTATTTATATAGGTGCACCATCATATTGTAAAATGAATAAACTTGCAAGAAAACAAACAAAAAAAATATGTTTGCAGCTAACATTAGTTCTAATATGGATAAAAGACTTTTCAAAGACTTTAAAAGTATATTTTGCTGCAATTTGAAAAATGTATGGCCATTTATCATACTAATATGAAGATATTATTGTAGTACTACATATTATTATTTACATTATTGTATGCATACTTATTTTATATTTATTATTATTTTTCTGCTTTGATATTTTGTATTATATTTACAGGGTGACATTCTAAATTTTTCAAAATCTTGTGAAGGGGTGATATATATATGGTAAAGATACCATATATATTCCTTTCAAAAAACTAAAGCAATCTATATTTTATGTATTTTATCAAATATATTTTCCCCTTTCTGCATAATCGTAATTCATATACATTCCCGGCTGTTAAAAAGCGCACCCTTTTTATCTTTCTCTTTCAACGAAAGACTTTTAGTCAAAATCATGCATATTGTTTTTAAATTATCATTAACGTACTTATTCGGTCTCCCACATATCAAAAGAAATGAAATTATACAAGGCATAAAATGTTTTCCTTTTCATGGTCAGCTATGTCTCGCATATTGTTCCAGATGTCTATAGCATTTAAACGGCGCCTTTGCTGCATTCCTCGAAAGCCCTGTTCCCAAAACAATAATTAACGGTAAAATTCTTAATCTCTCTTTTTAGCCAAAGTGCAATCTTCGCCAAAAGATTTTTCCCTTCCAATGACGTCGATTATGAAGTTGATATGTGTATAAGTAACGGTTACATTTCCCACGCAAAAAAATGCGATTCTCTTGGCTTGAAATGTATCTCGCTTGGCGTGTTTTTCCTTGCGCCCACTTTCATATCGGATAGAACACTTGCCCTCTGATCTTCATCTCATAAACATCTAAAAATGTCTTGGCCCCTTTGGCCACCCTTTGGTTTTATAACGAAAAATCATCTTGCTGTTCTTAAAACTCTTTGGATTACGTGAACTTGATCGGACCCGTTCAACAGCATTTCTGGATTATTCTTTGGATTATGTTTGTGTTCTTCACCCCTGACTTTAAATTTAAAATGTCACCTCACCAATATTCATCAGATCCATTTAAAAATCTGAAACTTTGATTGATATAAATCTCACTATTGTGGAAGATAGTGAATTGTGACATGTTTCTCCAATTAAAGACTATTAACTCTAATGATGTGATTTTCGTCTTCTTTGCTTCATCATACAAAATAAAAGGAAAAACTACACTCCGGTTCCGTACTTCAGTACCCAGGAAACGCATTCTGCGGTTTGCTAAAACAACCAAGTGCCACTATACCTTCTTGTTTTAACAAATTGTTTTTCTCCGTAAAGAAAATCCTTCAAGTTCTTTTTTTTAAAAAGGATTCGCCAACTTTGACAACATTTTCTCAATAATCAACCCCCTGAACTTACCTTCCCACGATAAATTCTTTCATATGCATAAACTTCCAACGATAAACTCTTTCATAGTAGGTAAAATTTAATTTTACGGAATGAAACATTTCTTTTTAATAATGTTACAATATTGCAAATTAAATAAAAGTAGATTTATATTGTATGAATATGTATTTGGAACTTTGTATTAAGTCAGTTTTCAAGAAACGCGTATAATAATTCATTTTGCGAAATGAAATATATTGTTTTAATAATGCAATTAGTTAACTCTTTATAAGGCGAATTAATTATGTTGATTGGATGTTGAAATGATGGATTGCCACCAGAATTTAAGAACAAATTAATTTAAAAGAATTTGAATATTTCTCGTCACGTAAATTATAAAAGCAATATTTCATTCAAAAATTCTGGTATAAATGTGGTATTTTGGGATTAAAATTAAGTGGGAACATACTTTCCACTGTCTTAACCCCTTGAGAGGCACCGGTATATTATATATACCACTTACTTTTAATCTCAAAATGCCACAATGACACCAGAATTTTATAATCAAATTTTGAACTTATAAGGTACAGTCGTGGAAAAAAAAAACGGAACACCCCCCACTAACTCTGGAATAAATTATAGTAGAAGGACGTGACTGGTACCAAACGATTGGAAATAAAGTCTACTTTTAAGTGATGTATCTAAAATTTGCTTAAGGGGCCATCTACATATTAAAACCAGCCTAAACTTTAATTTTTTCAATGGCAACACCCACTTTTGACATGATATTTTAAATCTTCGGTTCAAACTATGCCTAGATACAAAATTTTAAGTCATTTGGATGATAAGTTTTTGAGTTATAAACATTCAAAATTTAGAGCTTCTAATGTTAAATTACATTTTCATATTTTTATTAATATCTCCTGAAATTATAATCCTAATGTGCTAACGTTTTGTTTGGTTATAAAACTCAAAAACCCAAACATAACTACGTCAAATTTGTAATTTTTAAAATTTTATAATATGAATTATGAATTATGAAATTAATATTCGAAAAAATTATGAATTGCAACCTACAATTTTTTTGATGGATTTATATTTATTATGTCCTGCTTTATGTGTATTCAAAATTTCAATATTTTTTTCCAAGTAGTTTTCAAATTATGCTTAAAAAACGACAAAATGCTGCTTTAAGGGGCCGTCTATGATGTGCATTAAAGCATAGTTTGAATAGGGATGGGAGCGCTCCGACTCGAAATCCCGATTGACACCACTAAATTTTTATAGTATTTGTTACCTTATTCAAGGACAAAATTTCTGAAATTCTTTACGTTGGAGAATACTATTAAAATTTAGTGGTAAGAATCGATATTCGGGTCGGAGAGCTCTCATTCCTCTTTGAGAAAATATTATACTCATAGGCTGGGATTATAGTGACTTGATAAACTTATAGATTAAGTCTGTCTTACACTATAAACAATGCGTAAACCGTATTTCAATGCTTCGTGATCTTACGTTAAACAACTCTGACAACGACCTGCGATTGTAGTAAGATATAAGATTGCGAGGCACCAGAACCCCAGCCTTTATTAGTATATATATATATATATATATATATTTCTTTTACTTTTTCAATGTCTGCTTTAAAATTTTTCATTAAAATTACGTAAAACGTATTTGCATGAGATATATGTTTTCATTTATGGAAAATAGTTTCGCTTTTATTTTTAAATTAATAAAGCTCATTTTTGAAAAATATGATCAGTTCTACCTTAGAAAAAACTTAATCATTTTTGTTACCTTTAAATGGATTTATAGCTTCTTTTCCAGTCTAATAAAGCTATATTGTTTTTTCTGCAGTATATATGTTTGAAGTGAAGATTTATTATAAATGCATATGTGTAGAGTATTTGCTGAAACAAAATGACCCCACAATTAACTGAAGCAACGAAAGGCCAAATGATTGGCATGTGGCAAGCTGGAAGAAGTTTTCGTTATATAGCTGGGCATTTTCAAGTGTCTCTTCAAACTGTTTCAACATGGATTAATAGGTAAGGTTTATATTGGTAGTTTATTGCGAAGAAAAAATTACAATATTTCTTCTATAACTTTCGTATTTAAATCTATTCGATTAAACAGGCTAATTGAAAAAAAATTACAAGTTATTTTTATGGTTTTCTGATAGGCAAGATTATTTCCCAATCGCTAGCAGTGTGCAAAAAAATCTAATAATAATAATAATAATAATAAATAATAAATGTCATATGGCAAGTTTTCTTGCCAGGAGGCAATGAGTTAATTGTAAAATTTCAAATGAACTACCAGAATAGGTTTAATCATAGAATTATTACCCCTATTCCGAAGGAGAATAACGGATGTAAAGTTATTCAGATGTCTTTATAACATATATTTAGTTTTAGGTCTTCAAATAAATCGGAATGTAAATTCTGCGAACATATCTCAAAACAAGACACCCCCCCCCCCTCTCGCTACTAAAAAAAAATCAATGTCTGGATTTATTTTCAGACTAAAAAACAATTTATCTGCGTTTTTTTTTTTTTGTTATTTTTACTTTGTTTCATTACGCTGCTTTATACTATTTTTTTTAATTCTAAATTTTGTATCTGTCAATATTATTCACGTTTCTGCCAATAAACTAAAAAAAAGGCGAGTTAAATAGATGCAAAATCTGAGAAAAAGCATTATAAAAGCACCTGTAAAATTCCAATAACATTTACATATTCTAAGACTATTTTAATTACAAATAATCTTATGTTTTTTTAATCCCTTTGTGACGAGAGTCTATTACAGAATTTTTAATAATTTACCACCGGTTTTTCAAAACAGAAATTTTCGTCTAATTGAATTGTGGAAATGCTAAGATATAATAAGGCAAAGCTTGCAATAAAAAATAACTGGTGGGAAAAATCGAGGATTCTGAGCATCTTATGCGTCACGCATACGTGTCGCTCGTCCCCAAGGGGTTAAAATCGGATAATTCAACACTTGTAAACATTATCTTACAGCATATAACAATAACCGAAACTTATTCAGTGAGTAAAATGGTCATATCGGTAAAACATAATACATTAAAAGGTGACATTCTGCAGCATTTCAACAATCGAGTACTGAACTTCAATTTGGATACAGCCCCTTAAATATGCTCATTATAAAGTAATTAATTTCTCAGAAACTAATCGTAGGAATTTAATGAAATTTGGTATCTAGGCATAGTTTGAACTGCAGATTTCAAATATGTTGTCAAATTTGGGTCTTGCTATTGAAAAAAACAAAGTTTGGGTGTGTTTTTATATGTATATGGCCCCCTAAGCAAATTTTATATACATCACTTAAAAGTAGACTTTATTTCCAATCGTTTGGTACCAGTCACTTCCTTCTACTATAATTTGTTGCAGAGTTAGTGGGGGGTGTTCCGTTTTTTTTTTCCACGACTGTACATGAGGAAAAGCTTTTACTTATTTTAAAATAAATTCGTTCGTGAATTCTGGTGTCAGTCAATCATTTCGATGTTTTAGCTACAAAAGTACTTTGCCCCTGAAGGAGTTAAAACACTGCCTCCTTAATACTAAATGCATTACGTTTTCTATTCAAAAATGGAAGCCGGCTAACTCTGATAGATGGCGCTACGGTATGGGACCTCCCGTTCTAATATTTACATTGGTAGCTTCATAGAAGTGTCTTTAATTGTAAATAAAGTAAATGTAATAATTTATAAATAAAGATCAGTGTTATTAATTTGTATATTATAATTTATTAAAAAAAGAACTTTTATATTAAAAACAAATATTTTAAATTAAATATCAGTTACCACAGCAATTTAAATTGTTATTTATAAAAGAAAAGATAACAAATACATTTGTGAAATTCTAGAAATTAATTACAAAGTTTATTTTTTAAGCTATATATTTTAACTTTCCATATAAATATTCTGAATACAGCCTTTGTTTACGTTATTTACTGATCACTACCTCCGTAATATATACGTTAATGTATTACAGAGTTAGCATACTTACACGTATTGAAATATGTCAGTTGTCGTCGATAGATGGTACTGTACTATGGGAAAAAATTCACTTCCAATTTATGTATGGAGAAAACGCGATTACGATCGGCATTTAGTAATAAGGAGGCAGTGCTAAAGGATTAAAGCTTCAATACTGCTAACTTTTTAAATGGTATTTAAATTTAATATTTTGTATTCAAATATTATTTTTAGGTACTACTTACTTTATAATCAAGTGAAGTAGGTTGTTTAAATTTATTGATTAAAGTTTAATTTTACAATTTAATGACATTGAAATATACTAACTTTTATATAATATTTTTACCGAATTCGATAAATAAAAATCTTTACGAAATGAAATATATTGTTTTAACCCTTTAAGACCTAACCTAAACAGTTGTGTAAGTGATCCTAAGGTAAAAAAAAAAAAAAAAAAATTTCCTCTTTCCCTGTGATTTAAAGCTTAGCCTGCGCCACACAATTGTGTATATTCTTCTTGACATAACCTGACAACGTAATTTTTTAAAAAATATTTCTTTTCAATCAAATCTGATTTTTATATGCTTTTAATTTCTACCAAAACTCTTCAGGTCTTAAAGGGTTAACAATGCAATCAGTTAATTCTTCAATACTGCTAACTATTTAAATATTTAAATGTGAATACTTTGTATTAAAATATTATTTTTCTGGTACAAGTTACTTTATAATCAAGTGAAGTAGGTTGTTTAAAAATTAAATAAATAAAGTTTAACTTTACAATTTAATGACATTGAAATATAGCAATTTTTATATAATTTTGTAATTTGGTAAATAAAAATCTATTAACTTCTAAGCTAATTTCCCAGTTTTATTTATAGTAATTTTAAATTAAGCTAAGTGAATTCCATATCTGTTTAAAACATGGAAATTGACATGTTGTTTACAAATTGACATGTTGTTTACAAATAATTTGAATTAAACTAGAACAAAGGATTTCATTCAGTAAAATAGGAATGAAATTGTTTCCAATTTAGGTTCTGTTCTCAGTTTAGTTTCCAATTTAGTAACTGTTTTAATTGTTCTGATGCAGAGGTAAGTACGCACTTGCCCTAATCTGATTCTGAAGAGAGCAGTTTATTTGATTTTCTTCATCAGTAAGTTTCAATGAATTTTCAAGTAAAAGTAATTCGCAATTAATTCATCGAATACCCTTCAAAGCTTTTTTCGGATAATTAGAAATTTTTTTAGAAGGAATTGAGAAAGGTAGATCAAACTCGATGCAAAAAAAAATGTAAATGAAGTTAATTTTGATTAAAAACAAACTGAAAAAAACGATTAATTCTCATTCTAAATTTATCATAAGATTGTTTGAGTAATTACACCACCATTAGAAAATATTGCTTATTATCTTTTATTTATGCAAAGCTTTCAACTTTTACTCTGTTTACTTGCCTCTGAATTTTGTTAGATTCTTCTTTAATCGGAGATTTTGCTGATTAAATAAAGCAAAATTTCATATTAAATTTTAATAGCAAGAAAAGAGCGAAAAAGTGCTATGATTTATGCGAAACAATTGCAAATAAAGAGAGTGTTTTAATCTTTCCACATTTGTGCAATTTTCAAATGAGTTTTGAGCGAGAAAAGAAAATTAATATATTTAAGCTGTCCTACAACGTTTCACAGCCACTTTTCTAAATAAAGCAAAAATAAGCATAACATTGATTGTTTCAAATAAATTAATTGTAAAAAGACAGTTTCATTTATTAAATAAAGTACTTTGCTAGAACTTCTTTTTAACTTTTACAATTTTATCCCGTGAGCAAGCGCGCAGGGTATGTCATATTCGAAGCCGAAAAAACATTCATCCTTACTTATTCAGTTACTAGATGGAACCCGTCAAAACTTGACAGAAAAAAACTACTAAAACAATATTAGTAAAATAAGCTTCTTTATTATTTAAGAGGCGAAGAGTACGGTTTACCATTACGTTTACCATTTATTACTTACCGTTTTCCGTTTCTTTACATGTTTTATAGATACATTTTTAATAACGTGAATTAACCTATATTATTCATAACTAAAAAGAAATGACGCATCTAGTATTTGTCGAGAATTAAATAAAAATCATGCACTTGTGAGATCATAATTCACTTTTATATTTTAACAAAATAATAAGGCTACTATAATTTGTGACTTGTGCTATAGCCAGTATACACGTCAGGACACATTGCCGTTATCATTATCTTTTTACGCGTGAATGTTTCGCTATGGTACTCCATTGTGAAATTTGGTAATTTTTGAAATTCAATATTTGGAAAACGGCATAATCATTTGATTTGAAATTTATATCAAGAAAAATACAATTTTTTACCTTTCAAACGCAGTTTGTTTAACAATTTTCTGCCAGATACTTTTCGAGCTATTAATTTTTTCAATAACTTAAAATGTTTCATTTTCTGATTATAATACGGGAATGTAACGGACAGTAGAAACTGTACAATCGAGCAAAGGTTTCTTGACTTCATTGAGTCACAACAAAAAACACGAGAAGGATTAGCGCAAGAAATTTTAGATAAGCTAAAGATCGACAACCTCCACCTTCACAACTGCAGAGCTCAGTGCTATAATAATGGTACAAATATGGCTTTCAAATATAAAGAAGTTCAAGCTTGAATCGTCGAAGTAAATACATTCGCCTATTTTTTATCATGTTCTGCACACTTTCTAAACTTAGTTGGAGTTCATGCTGCTGATGTGTGTCCGAAAATGATGACATTTTTCGGAGCTGCACAGAAATTATTTGTTTTTTCTCCTCTTCTCCTGAAAGATGGGATATACTTATGTCCATTTAACAGTTTATTTAAAGAAACATTGCGATACTCGATGGTCATAAAAAATCAAGCTATATCTACAGTTTAAAAATAATTCCAATTAAGAAAAATCAGGCTACTTTCTCCGGAGCAAAAAACTTAATAAAGCAAATATAAAAGTTTCACTTTATTTGCGGTTTTGTAGTTTGGCACAACATTTTAGATGAAATAAAAATAATTATTGTTATTCTCCAGATAAAAAAAATATCAATGTTTTGACTGCCAGCAAACTGACTGAAACACTGATAAACGCAATTCAGACAATAAAAGATGACAATTTTCAAAAATTTGAGCAAAAAAATAAAGATTTGGATTTGTCCATAAATGTAGAGATCTTATTTGAGCAAAGCAGTAAACGTAAAATTCATAGACAATTTTACTACTAAGCTCCTAATGGAAGTGGGAACTTAAATGAAAGAGGGGGATTTCGTGTTACATACATAGGGGCTATTGACGACATAATAGAGTAACTGAACCGAAGGTTCGCGAAACTGCAAAATGTATCACAAAGTTTTGAGTTTTTGAATGGTGCGAATCTAAAATCAGTTACCGAAAATCTGTTAAGTAAATATTGCATAGACCTTGCAAATAAATATACTGCCGACTTAAATGGACCTGAATTGTTAAGTGAGGTTTTAAGTACAAAAACATTAATTATTTCCACCATTGGATGAGAACTTTCATAAAATTGATAATTTAGAAATCCTGCGACTGTTCAATAAATTTGACTTAACGTGGATACAGCGTACAGGATTTTCTAAACATTCCAGTAACCACCGCCAAGGCTGAAACGTTTTTCAGTAAACTGGAAGTAGTAAAAAACTAATTAAAATCTACTATCGGTCAAGAGAGATTAAACAAAACCTGAGTCTACTTTTTACTGAATTCAGTGTGACGGTGACGGAATCTTTAGATATAGGAAAAATAAGAGACAATTTTGCTACCCTAGAAACGAAAAAAATAAAACTTAAGTAAATACATCTGCCTGATGTTATATTTTTTATTTTATGTTAGTTAAAACAGTGTATCCATTACTGTACTGAAATTGTAATTTATTTTTATCTTTTATATTATGATTTGCAGGGGTGGGGGGTGCTTTTTTATCGGTTACTTATCGGTTAAAGGGACCACTTGTTTCCAACCTGGTTGTTAGCGATTTTTATCTTGCCAATTTTCTCATTTTCTCCAACTTAAATACTAACAACAAATAAAAATGGTTAAAAAAAATGCGAGAAAGGTTAAGAAAAAAAATGTGTCGCAAAATATTATGATATCTCTAACAAATCTCTCTACAGTCGATCCCCGTTAATACGCGAATGAAGGGACCATTCGAAATTCGCGTATTAACCAAAGTTTGCGAATTTTCGTACAATCGTCCGTCTAATAACACCCTATACGTATAAAACACATTTTTATAACAATTTTAAGTATTTTTAAGCCTTAGAATTACATTTTATTTCTTTAAATTATTATGTACTAAAATTCTAAAATTCCGCATACGAAAATGACACTTAAAAAAGAAACAGAGAGATATTTTATAATAATTCTAGTGCACTACAATACAGTTTAAAAAAAGTTTCTTATTTATTTTGAAGAGACATTTTATTAAAATTTGCTTCATATTTACATATACTTTACAATTATTTCCCCACGAGTATTATCGTGTGAAATGTTATTGTGTCGAATTTGTTTCGGCGTCTGTTATTGTTTAATAAAATTGGCTAGAAAGCTAATTTGATGCATACATAGCGAAAAATTCCATGGTGGATTATTTTGTGTGTAGAATCTTTTAAAAATAAATATACATTTTAACTATAATTAATTATTTTTTATACCGGTATTATAATAAAATTTTAATGTTTAAAATATTCAACGTTTTTTTCGCAATTTATGTTCAATGATAGCTATTTATGAAAAGTAACAAAATTCCCTTTATCCCGCGATCATCCTTAACATTACGCATCGTATAATTATTATACATGAAAAGTTTATTTTCTGAATTCATGTTTTCACAGAAAATAGATATATTTTTTAAATATAATAGATATATATTTTTTTAGTACAATATATATATATATATATATATATATATTTAAATAGATATATTTTTATTATACTGCTTATTAGAAATGGATGATTTTGCTGTCACTTACTACTGAAACCAGACCTGAAAAAAAATTAAACATTATTTTACACGTGCATATTGCTGGTAAAATCCTCACAAGTAAATGCACTGCATTCTATTTTTTTATGTCACACCGAAAATTTTTGTTACATCTCACACAGACTAAAAAAATAGTTTGGAAAATCCATTAATAAAGTGTTTTATTTTTTTATTGCGCATAACAATTTAAAATAATATATTCTCTTCATATGCTCTATCTATGCTGATACTCATGTCATCTCTTAACGCTTTTTTCCTAATGCCTGTTTTCATGCTGTAGAAAGCCCTTTAGAAATTAGCTATAATCAGTATTATGTTTAAATGTAACGGTTTTTATTTTTCACTCTTTATCAATTATAATGTAGAGGAAATGGTCCAAAAACGGGCTACCACTTTCATTTTGATACCTACCAACCTACCGATTTACCTGCTTATTCAAAATAGATAATTTTCCTGTCACTTACTGCTATAAATAGTCCTGAAGATGATATTATAGTACAAAACGCTAATAACAAGTCTAAGTTTTCCAAAACCATTTTATTCCAAAAAAAAGTGAAAATGACTGTTTTTCAAAGGGTGGTCCAAATACGGGCTACTTTGCAAAAACACAAAAACACCAAATTTTGTTTAAAAGCTATTAATCTACTGTTTTGAAATTGTATGTAACAACAAGAGCATTTTCTTCATTTTTTACTTGCAGAAATCACATTTTTTTATTCCAGCACATTTCAGATGTGTCAAACCTCCACATTTGTAGCATGGAACCGAAACTTCTCCTCTAACATCATCTGGAAAGAGTCCATCGAAGAAAATGCATGCTGCATTGCCGTCACCCGGTTTATCCCCCAGAGGAACCGCCAGCTCGTCATCGTCACTGTCATAGGCCATTTTAAGCCCATCTAGTACTTCAAATTGATGATCTCAGCACCCGTTACTAAACAAACAAATCGCTTTAAACAGGTTCTCTACATGAAGCTTAGGATATCTACTTCGAGATGAGATTGCAGGAGTAGGTGCGGGAACTAGATCGAATCCACGGGCAGTAAGTGAGATCTTAGGTGCCGAGCAAAAGGCTAGCTCCATAGCTTCCTGTGAGAAACTCGTTTTCTACTGCCTGTACAAGATGTCGTCGCCAGAGTACTCCACCCCAGTGAGGAGAACATCTCGTTGACGTTGAACGAGCGATGATCATTCGTGTTGCGCGGCGGTTGCCAGGTTGCTGCTGTCACGGCGTGCGCACGTGTGACCCGGTATGTGCGATGTGACAGGCGTGACAGGCTTTTCGTGCTATGAGAGTTGTCACAGGCTTTCGTGCTGTGATCGTTTCAAAGGCTTTGCGTGCTGGGGTGTTTTCTGTGCTGCCATCTGTTGGACTCGTAAGAAGGTGACGATGTCGGCGAAGGTGCGTGTTCGTTTAACCAACGTCACCAATGCAGGAGAAGGTGCGGGAGTCAGGATCGAACCTGGGAACCCACGGGCATTAGGTGATATCTTAGGTGCGGAGCAAAAGGCTAGATCCATCGCTTCCTGCGAAAAACTCGTTTTCTACTGCCCGTACAAGATCGTGTCGCCACAAGATGGAAACCACTTGCTTTACTGAAGAACTAAAGAGTTAAAGAAGAGGATAAATTAAATTTTGACATACCTTGAAAAGTTTTGGGTTCCTCAAAAGTAGGTTTTCTGATGAAAACGAATCTTACCAACGCACGTGGCTCCTGGATCAAGGCCTTTTGCTCACTACTCTTACCCCACTTCTTGTTGTTCCGTTCGGTTGCCCTCCCCACGACCGTGAACAAACCCCTTTCCCCACTTTCAGCAAGTAGCCCGTATTTAGACCCTAGCTCGTTTTGGGGCCATTTTCTCTATGCGTACTTTATTATACATTTTACTCTTAAAAGTAATTATTTTCATATTTGGATATAGTAATTTAACCGATTCGAAACAACTCGCCATAGAAGGGAGTCTAGGATATTAATCTACAAGAAGATCATATAATCATGTACGAAAATAGGGCAATAACCTCTTCTGAGTTACCCACTATTCCGAAAAGCGTTCATGGTTTTATAAACCTCAGAAACAAACACATTTTCGAGATTTAAAAAAGCATTCAAGGAAACACTGTTTTGTTTTTTTTTCTTTGCTGCCACTGATTTTTTGAAAACGTTTCCGAGTAGTTTTTATAGTGTATTAATCACTTGTCTCCACCTGATATATCGTTTTTTAGGATGATATCAATTCTTAATTAAACATTTTCAACTGTGTATCAGAATTTATACATGTAGGAAAAACAAAATAATATTAATTTTAATGTCAATTTTAATGTTGTTAATTTAGCATGTTTTTCTGTAAAACATGTTTGCTGAACATGGAAATGTTTACTGCATATAGATATAGTAATTTCATATACATATATCTGACAAAATATAAAACAATCTTAAATAAACAGAAAAAAAACTGTAAGAAAATTTCCAACACCTCAATTTTCACTGCTATTTCTTGAAATTAAAATTTAGAAAAATAACATCTTAGTATTTTGGCTTTTCTTTAAATTCAAACTTGGAGTTTTTACAGCTACATAAATTTGATGATAATTTATAATTTGGAGATAAAAGAAAAAAGAAATTACTAGTATATTAACTTTTAATTTAAAATTATCTAAATGGAAAAATCTATTTTTGAAATTCTCCCCCATATTTCTCAAGAACCAAAATACAACCGCATTCACCATATATCATAGTTATAAAAATGCCTGTGAATACCAAACATACATGGGGAAAATACTATAAACACTTTCTACATTGTTCCAGAAGCTGCAACAATTCCAAGAATGCTTGAAAAAAGTACTCAAATTCAATGGTTCAAAATTCCAGCAAACGAAGCGCCATCGTAATTTTCACAAGAAACTTTAAATTATGAATAAAACATTACCTTGTAATATTCTTCTTTACAGATACTAGTAAAACAGTTGCAGAAAATGTCTTTTAATTATATTAAAAGTTACCATTTGTAACTGAAACGTTCTCCAACTGTTATATTATATTTGAAAATAAGAACTTACATAACATTTTCTGCCATGTGACAACAAATTTAAGTGGTCTTCCTACTTTATGCTATAAACTGCTAAAACAATTTTTCAGCGAAAAATAAATTTAGTTCTATGAAAAATAACATAAATTTTCACAAATTTTAAAATGTTTTCAGAATAAAAAAGAATACATTAGTTACCAAGACAGCACATAATAAAAGCAAAATATTATTTGCTAGTTTCCCCTGTACGAGAATGCCGAGAACATTTTTTTAAATAAATATCGCTTCTGTGAATGCTTTCATTTAAATTTAAATAGTTATATATATATATAGAGAGAGGGGGGGTGAGAGGGGGAGAGAGAAGGGGACGGGAGAGAAGGGTGAGGGGGAGAGACAGGAGAGAGAGAGAGAATAAACTTACACTAAACTTAAGTTAAATGGGAGTTTGAAAAGTTAAAAGTTTGAGCTTTCTGCATACGCATGGATTGATAACTGTCTACTAATTGTCATACATATTTCCATTAGTGTTCTAGACTGTCATGAAAGTAATTATAAACTAACTTATCTTTAAGTAAGCTATTTGTTGTAAGAAAATCTAAGACCCATTTTAAAATAAATAAAACATATTTATGATCGAAGTTGCATTAACAATGTCTAGATCTTTTGTTATGGATAGGTTTTTCTCTATCTTCGGACAAACATTGACGAATGCCTTGTTGCAGGGACAGGAAGAAGTACTTTGTGGTCCCTTAATCGCTGATTAACACAAAACAATTAAAAAGTTAATATTTTCTAGTAAAAGATATGGGGGAAATTTTTAACACGTTTTTCTTGAAACAACTTTCTTTTTTACATTGCCCCCATGATTTCCGATAAAACTACTAGGTGAATCTGAATGAAATTTTGAGATATTTTTCTGAATGCATGTGACTATATTTGAGACCAACAATGTCTAACACTTTTTGATATAACATATCTTTAACCCTTAATTGCATAGTGATGTAAATTTGCATCACTTTTTATTTAACTTTTCCACCACTATATTTATATAGAAATATTAATCCAGTAAATTTCCTGCGAACTATGTTGCTGAACAAAGTTAAAAATCTATCTTAAAATTTCTGGTGTCTAATAATTAATATATGTATAAAAAAACACAATTGTAAAAGAAAAACTCATGCAAAGAAGGGTTAAAGACTAAAAATAGGGGGGACTTTAAACACTAAAAAATATCGATTTTTGCTATCGATTTTTGCTATCCATTTTTTCAGATAAACACCATTTTGACAAAATATGACAAACTTATTAATTTTGTCGGTTGCAACCAGACAAAATTATGATGTAAAAATATCAAGTTTAACACGCGAAGGGTTATTACGGGATCATGCTTAATACGCGATAAAGTTTCAGTCCCTTGAAGAAAAAAAAATCTCACTTAATAAGCAGTTTCATAGACAAAGATGCTAATTTCTTCTCTCCTCACTAGTGTTGTCAATTTAGTGGGATTTTTTTGTCAGATATCTACAACTATTTCAGAATAGTAATGTGCGTCGATTGGAATTGATGGCATTTTACTAAAGTTAGATGTAGAACAAAGACCGCGGCAAAAATCTGAAACTCGTGAAGCCTGAACAAAGACGACTGCGGTTGTATATTGCTTTTATGTCTTTTATGGTTTTTTTAATTTTTTGCCATGCTAATAATATATTTTATAAGAAATATTAACAAGGATAATCTTTTCTTTTTCATAAAAAATAAGGACTAATTATAATGTTGCTCCTTATCATAAGTGCTACATATGATGTTAGTAACTGGGTTGTTCTGCGAAAATTTCATATTTTTGGTATAAGTTAAAAAAATAGACTAGCAGGAAAATTATTTTTGGTTTTAACGTTTTGATCAATAAGAAAGTCATGTTTAAATCCTTATTTAATTTCAGTTATTATTTCATTCGGTCCTATAAAAAAAATTCATTGCGTTACATTTGAATACAGTTAAAATTTAATCACAATTTTAGACACAATTTTCAAACTTACACCAAACATATAAACGAAAGTGTAAAAGTTCATTTCGACTATTAGACGTGAGAATAAGTCCAGTTCCTGCAGCATTATGAAAATCACGTTTAACACGCGATCCGGCATGATACTCAACTTTTGTCCAGTACCTTGAAACGCGTCTTAAATGTGCTCTACTGTAATTATAAAGTAATAACATCTACAATAATATATTTTGCTTATATTTAAAAATAATTTCCCAAACAACGCCTAGATATAACAGGATTCGTACGCTTTTACCACTTTTTTTAATAGAATTATATTTAATATTTACATAGCAGAAATCGTTGACGCCTTGTTTAATTGCAGGATTTGTAATTCTTTTCGGCATTTGAATAAAGCAAAAAATTCAATTAAAAATTGTGGTAAAAGCTTACGAACCCTGTATAAACCATAGAATGTAGAAAAATCCCTTAAACATTTTATTACTTTTAGAAATTAATTTATTTTGCTATGTGTGCAAAAGGATGAAGGATTTATAATTTTGCTACTACACATATAGGAATTTTGTACAAACGAGCGCAGTTTAAATTTTATGTTAATGTGTAATTTTATATATTTAAATGTGGGGTTATTAGATAATTTAATACTTTGGTCACAAAGTCTTTGAAATTAAGATGCTGAACTTATAACGGGCACAAACATTTCATAAAACAGAAAATATATGAACGTAGTAAGCAATAGATTTATGAATGATACGCTAAATCAGCTCAAATGGCATTCTGCTAAAAATACACTCTAAATTTAAAGAAAAAACTTTACATTCAGAAAAGTACGTCTCGATTCTCCATTATTACATAATCAAACAACAACTGCTAAACCTTTTTAGTAAAGAATATTTTTTTCTGATCATTTTCGCTTATTCGTGTTTCAACATTTAGCTAGGTTAAGGCATAGAAATATTCTTGACTTCACGAAATATTGCTGCAAATTTGAGCCACAATCCAGCTCGGGTCAAGAAATCTTCACACAATGTAAAAAAAAAAAAAAGGACAAATGTTTTTTAATTTACGAAAATATCATACAACCGTGTACGGGATCATGCTATAGTAAACGACAATAACGTACAATGATTTCAGGGCAATCCGAGTTTATTTACGCGAGTTAGATAACGAACAAACAGCAGACGGACAGACAAACCGAAGCCATAAACACTTTTCAACTTGGTTGAAAAGTGTTAAAAAACGCTCCTCGGAATAGTGATTAACTCGAAAGACATCATTGTATATTTCCGCTTGTGGTTATGTTATATTTTAATAGATTAAGAAATATTTTTCTTTTTTTATAGTGTAAGTGTTCTATGCGCCTAACAATTAATCCATAGTAAATTTTAGTGAAACGTGATAAAAAAAAAAAAAAAAAAAAAAACAAGGGACTTGAGAAAATATCCGTTATACATAGATTTCCCTCTCAGAAATTTACAATGTGTGCCAATTCTATTGTATTATTTTCACCGGGTTCATTCATTTTTACGTATAAGGCAAGGTTTTACAATAGACACATTGAATTTTGATAGCTTTTTCTTTGTAGTACCAGATTTACTTTAAAAAGGACGAAAACAATATCGGAGACATTTTAGCTGTCATAATGAAAATAAGTGAGAAAAAAACATATAAATATGCGATGTAAATTTTTAAAGAACAGAAAAATTATTTCTCCGCATATAATTTTGAATTTCATGTTAAATATTTTCAAACGTTCATGAATATGATGATTAATTCCAAACATGTGTCATTTATATTTTCCAAACGTTTGCGCTGTAAATCCTTTTATTGCAATTTTCAAGAAAAACATACTTTTTGTAAAAATTTGTACTATTATTTACCCAGCTGTAATGCGAGTGGTGATTATTATTATTAAGACATTATTCTCATGCATATTTTTTATATACAGAATAGATATATATAGATTATATTTAATACTTTAAACTTTTTTTTAAGTAAAGCTGCTTTATTTTAGCTTTAACGCGCTTATATCAATGCATAATATCTACAGGGTGATTCATAAAAGATGGGCAGAACTTTAAGGGGTTATAGTACACTTAAAGACAAATAATATTAAATAGGAGACTAAGGGTCCCAGACGTATTCCCAAGGAGATAGGGGGCATTAAAGTTTAGGGTCCGAAATTTCAAATGATTATAAAACATGGAAAAATTGGTCGATTCGTTTGCGGTTTATGCAAAAAATTTTCTTTATGCCAGTATTTTCTTGAAATAAAATTTTAAAGTTCAATTTCAAAAAATGCCGATAGGGGGCGCTTTAGACTTTGGAGTAACAAACAACTATTTTTTAACGTTATTTTTTGTATTTCTTTAAATGATTTCGAAAGCTTAGACTTAAACTTAAATTTTGATCTAAAAATCTGAGTCCTAACGAGTAGTTAAGTAGCGTAAACTGAAATTTGAAATTTGAAACCCTTCTCCCCCCAGAACAAAAATCAGTTATTCCCGATCTTTGTGTCGTAGATTAGGCTCTAACTACTGCCGCGTTTTGCTAAAATTATTCTTTATGTCAGTATTTTCTTCAAAATAAATTTTAAAGAAAATTTTCAAAAAATTCCGATAGAGGGCGCTTTAGACTTTGGAGTAACGAACAACTATTTTATACCGTTATTTTTTGTGTCTCATTAAATGCTTTCTAAAGCTTAGACTTAAACTTAAATTTTCAGCTCAAAATCTGAATCGCTGAGCGTGGTTCAGTAGCGAGGGGAGGGGGTTCAAATTTCAACTTCTGAACATAGTTCAGTTTGCACTACTTAACCATGCCCAACGATTCTGTGCTGTGATACGAGGCAAAAATACAACTTTCGTCAAGGACTGCATAGTCGGAATTCACTCATAAAGGCACTGGCACAGTTGGAAACGTCGCTCATGCAAACGTTAAAGCTCCATTCCTGACGCTAGTCACCGGGTGAAGAAGGAAACAGAAAGTATGCAAATGTCAAATGGGGAAGAAGAAGAACACGTATGCAAAATTTCGACACGATTCAGGCATAAAAACCACTGAACGGTGAGTCAAGTGTAAGTCGCTGTAGTAATGAATCGGAAGATGGTGCCCTTCACGAATAAGGAAAAGGCTGAGATGCATTTAAGATGGAAATGGTGCAGAGGCACAACGAATGTACGGAGAGCGATTTCCTAACAGGCGGTTGCCTAACCGCAAAACTTTCGAGCGCTTGCACAGACAGTTGTGTGAGACGGGATCATTTCTCGCTTCCCGGTCGAATGCAGGTCGTGCAAAAAAGGACGAATCAGTAGTTGTTGCAGAAGCCATTCTGGATGTAGTAGCGGCGCAGCCAAGTACAAGTACACGAACAGTGGCTAGCCAGGTGGATACCTCACAGTCCACGACTTGGAGGGTACTGAAGGATGAACATTTGCTCCCGTTTCATGTGCAACGAGTCCAGAAACTGTCTCCAGGGGATTATCCAAATCGTATTGAATTCGCCCGCTGGTTTCTGCAGCAGAACGCGCTAAATCCACATTTTGGACGAACTGTGCTTTTCACCGATGAATGTACCTTCACACGTGAAGGTACATTTAACACACACAATGCACATGTATGGGCGGATGTCAATCCACATGCTACGTATCCACATGCTCATCAGAGACGCTTTTCCATCAATGTTTGGGCAGGAATCCTCGGAGACCACCTAATCGGACCGTACCTTCTTCCTGAACGCCTCAACGGTAAAACATACCTCACATTTCTGCAACATGTGCTGCCAGACCTGTTAAACGTTGTTCCTCCACGCATCCGGCGGGTCATGTGGTTCCAGCACGATGGAGCGCCAGCCCATTACGTACGAGACGTCCGCAACTATCTGGACATCACATTTCCGAACAGATGGATTGGTCGAGGTGGTCCTGTTGCTTGGCCTGCTCGCTCGCCAGATCTTTCACCCCTCGATTTCTTTTTTTGGGGACGATTGAAGGCTCTTATGTATGAGACACCCATTGAATCCCCCGAGGAACTGGTCGCCAGACTTTCCGCCGCTGTAGGGGAAGTGCTCGAAAAGCCTGATGTTTTCGCGAATGTTCGCCGTTCCATTCGTCGCCGTTGTTCTGCGTGCATAACCTCTGGTGGTCACAATTTTGAACATTTATTGTGATTACATGTTAATAAATATGCTTTGGTAACGTAATCCTAATTTGTGTCTTTTTACCTCGTATCACAGCACACAATGTGTGGACATGGTAAACTGAACTGTGCTCAGGAGTAGAAATTTCAAACCCCTCTCCCCAGAAACTTAACCAAGTCTAACGATTCAGATTTTGGGCTGAAAATTTAGGTCTAAGCTTTAGAAAGCATTTAATGAGACACAAAAAATAACGGTATAAAATAGTTGTTCGTTACTCCAAAGTCTAAAGCGCCCTCTATCGGAATTTTTTGAAAATTTTCTTTAAAATTTATTTTCAAGAAAATACTGACATAAAGAATAATTTTAGCAAAACGCGGCAGTAGTTAGAGCCTAATCTACGACACAAAGATCGGGAATAACTGATTTTTGTTCTGGGGGGAGAAGGGTTTCAAATTTCAAATTTCAGTTTACGCTACTTAACTACTCGTTAGGACTCAGATTTTTAGATCAAAATTTAAGTTTAAGTCTAAGCTTTCGAAATCATTTAAAGAAATACAAAAAATAACGTTAAAAAATAGTTGTTTGTTACTCCAAAGTCTAAAGCGCCCCCTATCGGCATTTTTTGAAATTGAACTTTAAAATTTTATTTCAAGAAAATACTGGCATAAAGAAAATTTTTTGCAAAAACCGCAAACGAATCGACCAATTTTTCCATGTTTTATAATCATTTGAAATTTCGGACCCTAAACTTTAATGCCCCCTATCTCCTTGGGAATACGTCTGGGACCCTTAGTCTCCTATTTAATATTATTTGTCTTTAAGTGTACTATAACCCCTTAAAGTTCTGCCCATCTTTTATGAATCACCCTGTATAATGATGTAGATTATCAAGATCACGAGAACTATTTAAAATTAGTGCGCTTAATAATATTTTAAGGGTTTTTTTTCCTGTCTCGTAATTCAATTACAACAAAAAATTGTATATTTAAAAGAATCTTTACAGGTTTTATAAACTTCATAATTAAAAGTTCATAGGAAGCTTATAGAAAAAGTGCTTAAAAAATAACAAAATAAAATAAAAAATAAAAAATAAATGAAACACAAACATTTTTTTTAAATTCTTTCAACTATCTTGTATTTAATCCAGTAAAGGGCAATTGGTTAACGAGAGTAGCAAACAAGAAATAAAACATATATTCTGGCATTAATGCAAGTTGCGTCAGAAAAATATATGCATACACTGTTTAACGGGTCATAACTTTCTAATTTTTCTTTCTTTTCAAAGTGTAATTAATTGGAAATAATGCGTGGACCAAGATTAACTTTTGGAAAAAGAAAAATTATTTAAAAATACTATTGTAAATATGAAAGAGTAGCAGAAGTACAAAAAACAATATCTCAAGGAGTTACAGACTTATCCACCTATGCAACTTACAATAAAAGGTAAGTTTGAAACAAATGGATGCTCACCGACAACGTTCCATAACCGCAATGGAGCAAGAATGCGCCACAACACCCAATGAAATGTTTGTTGAAGTTTGTGAATCCATAGACCACCGTTATAAGCAGTGTATTGATCAGAACGGTAATAATTTGGAACATCTGTGGTAGGAGGAAGAGTTATACATTTTATGTATTAGATTCTTTTGACATTTAAATATGTATTATATGTGAATAAAAACGGGAGTTATAATCATTCAAAGTTTGTATACAGTTTTTCTGTCACATCCTGTATATTAACTTTTAGTGTACATATGCTTTAAAAAGGATCCAATCATTTTGAGTAGTTAACTAAAACAGATACAAAAGACTTTTGAGGCATAAAATATCCCGCTTTCACTAAAAAAAATTACCCGGATAACGTATAATATGTACAAGAAGACTGGCATGGCAACTTTTTTAATAAATCAGTAAAATGGTAACGATTGCAAACACTAATAAAATAACAATGTTACAGTGTGCATGAATTTCGGGAGAAAAAAATTAATTAGAAAAAGAGATCTGGAAAAACGTATGAAAGACAAAATTTATTCTCTTAATCTGAAGTTTAAGTATGTTCAACTTATTACAATGAACAGAAATATGGCTGCACTAATCTAGCAGCTTATATTTGAGATCTTTTTCCTTTGAATATGCTATATTGATATTTATATATTTATTTCTTAAATTGAAATTTAAGTAACACAGTATACAAGGTGTGACTATTAATTTCCAAGACTGTAGCAAGAATTATTACAATTGAAAGTAAGTTCGCTGGTTGGTTAACGATGGTGTTTGATTGGTCACGTATCTGCGCACAATATCTGCGCTGCTCGTCATTCTCGATTTATTTTCTGGTGTTGAAACACGCAAGAAAACGTTCGCTGTCAAAGCATTTTTGCTGAAATGAAATTAATGCAGCAGAAAATAAACATTAAATTTTGTTTCAAATTGGGAACAAGTGCTAACAAAACACGTACAATTTGCAGTAAGTGTACGGTGATGACGCATTATAACGTTCTTGGATTTTTAAATAGTTTCGACGTTTTCGTGATGTACTCTGTGATGCGTTTTTTGACTAAGCATGACATCACGCAGTTAAATCACTCTCCATGCTCTATTCTAATTTGGCACCCGCAGACCATTTCCTGCTTCCCAAACTGAAAACATCACTAAAGGGAACAAGATTCTGGGTATTGATAACATCAAGGAAAATGTGACGTCCGAAATTAAGAGGATTCCAAAGATAACTTTGTAAGTTGTTTCAAACAATTGCGTAGCCACGCGCAAAATTGTATTACGTCAGACGATATTTACTGCGAAACATATTAATCATTTATGAACTGCACATTAATATCTTAGAAGTTATTTCACCAGTCCAGGTAATTAATAGCCACACCTCGTAAATGCTTACCGCATGCAATACTGTTTGTAACATCAGTGCCAGTTATAATGAATAATAATGATATTTTAATCTTACAGTTGTGTTTGATAAAAATAAAACAGTAACGAATGTAAAAATCGATAAAAGAACAGCGTAAACTGCATTTCAGAAAAAACAAATTAATTAGGGTAAAAAAAGGAAAATCATACGTTAATCTCAGATTATGAAACACTTTCCAACACATTCAGAATAGTGGTAACAAAACTTCATCTTTTAATAAAGTAAAAGATTATGTCTAAGTAAACATCTTGGAAAACGCACGACACATTTGAAAACTCAATTTTATCAAGTATCATCTGTAGTCAGTCATTCGGAATTATTTTGTGCAGCCCCATATATGATCTGTAGATTTGTATATATACAACAGAGTGTGACAAAATTTGGTTCCTTTAGAAAACGTATGCCACAGTTGAAAATTCCCCTTCAGCGATTTCCGTAAAAAAACGAAAATGTACTCGAATTCTTTTGTGCAGCTCTGTATATGATCTATAAAATTATATACACCAAGTAATACGCAAAAAAGCTTTGTTAAATTAAAAAACGCATATCACAATTGTAAACGCACTTCCAGCAATTATTGCTCTTAGACAGTTCTGTAAACGGATATTTTGTACGTCTCTGTAAATGAACAATAAATGCTTTGCACACCATATTCTATAGTAAGCTTTTAGTGCATCTCAGTGATGCATATTAATTTCAATATACATAGTGACACATCGTTAATATACACTGCAAACGATTTTCCCCGTAAATCATAATGTAACGTTATACTTTTGAGTATCTCTGTAAACAAACTATAAATGCTGCCCACTTCATTTTCAATACCGAACAGGTCATAGTCAACTTCAATAACATGTATCAAGTACAGGGCAATCAGACTTTTTTTTATGCGAGGTAGAGCACGGACAGATGGGCAGACAGACAGCCAGGCAAACCGAATTCCTAAACACTTTTCAACTATATTGGAAAGTATTAAAAAAAAGATATAAAAACAAAGAATTAAGGAAAAATTTATTCTCTAACCTAACGTTTAAGTGTTTTCCACTTATAAGCAAACAGCTTATCATTAATGGCTACAATATTCTAGCAGCTTATATTCGAGGATCTTTTCACATTGGAAAAACTTCACTTATTGCTATATTTATTTGATTAATTATAAATTTTAGCAACTCAATATAAAAGTTTGCCGCAATGAATACATATAGTACCAACAGCGCCAGTTATAATGGATAATAATAATCTTTTAACCTTATCATTGTTTTGGGTCAAAGATAAGTTTTTCATTAGTGCCATAAATGTTAATTGATGGATTATTAAAATCTAATGAATACTAAGTTCTAATATTACTGTATAGATATGCAAATGTAAAAACAATACATCTATTTTAATTAAAAAATATTAATTTTATTTCTATACATCTACTAACTTCTTATTTCTCTTAATCTACTACTTCTATACTAATACATCTATTTTAACAAAACATTTTATTTATTTTATTTTTTTTGATAGATTGACCATTGAAATACTAGTTCTAGTTTCAATCTGAACACTATTTTCATGTGAAGACTAATGTTAATGTCAGCCCTAAGACTGTGGGTTGGAAGAAATCATGGTTTTCACTTAAAATTTGAAATAATTGATGAAAATATTCATATACGACAGTTTTCCTTAAATTCAGGGACTGATTAATGCATGCGCCCCTGGGATTTTAAAATACAAATTTGCTATTTCATGTAAATAAGATGACAAAACAGAGGAGAAATTGCAGGCCTATCTTATTTAATAAAGGAAAACAAAGATAGATTGAATGCGATAATAGATTGGATTTTTCAATATTACTACAAATAGCTTTTACTGACTTGTATTACAAGAAATATAAAAATATTCATCGACAATAAGGGAGACTATTCGATGATGTAAGAATTGAATCTGTATAGTATTTATAAGTGATGTAAGAGCACCGAAAGCGATAGCGCCGTTTGTTGTCGCCATCGTTATACGTTTTATAAAATTGCACCTCCATTTTGGCTTGCACCCAAAAGTACACTACGATTTTTTGACGACGCCACAGAACTCCACAGGAAAAGAAGTATGACTTTGTCGGTCATTAGAAATTGTTAAATGAACTTATAATAGACCAACAAAAATAATTCCTATAAAATATCAGCATTACATTCTGCAATCTAACTTCAAAAACAATCATTATTACAAACTTTTTTTAGCATAACGCTACTCTTAAATAATCTTATTTTTCCTGAAATCCTCTACTTTTCTAAATTCTTTATTAACACTAGAACTACCGGAAATTTTACTCAAGTTTTTTTAAACTATTTCACACCAGAAATTTTATTTAAAACTACTTAACTTATTCATTTAACGTATATCTGTGAGTTTTATATTTAATTTATTTTACAAAGAAATTTCTGGTTCGAATCGGAATATATTCATTTGGTAACTCTCAAAATGACGGCTCATGGTAGTTCTAGTGTTAAAACATTAATTCATCTTACATACAATTTATTTATTTTTTAAGCAATCCTTAACATGTAATCATGGTATATAATCAAGATGAAATAATCAATAAAGGCTTCAATTCTAATTTTTATAATTAACAATTGAAAAATCAATGAAAATTACGACATGTTGGCACAATCATATCAATTTTTCTTTTTAGTTTTATGAATGTGAAAATACATTTCAAGCTAAGCATAGCGCATTTTCAGCGGTGCAAACTTTTCACACATACTTTATATACGTACTTTTATGCTTAACCACCATGAATTCAAATAAAAATATTTTTCCGTATAATTGTAATGCAACAAAATGGCTTCAATAAAGTTATAATACATGAAGATAAAATAAACTCAATAGACAATATCGTGACGCCGCAGTAAATATGAATTTTTATTCCGTTATAAAAACAAAGTACACGTGCGGAAATATTTTTATCGAAATTTAACCACCAAATTAAAAAATATATATGTCCAAAAAGCCACGTGTCTGAATATTTTTATACGCTGCAACAACGTAAGTAACAACAATGGAATATACTTTGCAACAATGGAAGTAATCCGATAAGATGGAGGGGTTCTGTCCGGAATCGTCACCTCACTGACGTATTATTTAAATAGATGTTTTAGAACAACATTAAACTGTTAATAGGTATTTAGGTATAATAAAACTAAAAGATATATAATAGTTACTACACTCTTTTATTTAACTTAACTTGGTTCATGTACGTAACGAATGGAATTTTGTAATCGATTTTTCACTTTCTGATATGCTAGAATTGTAAAATTTATGTTCAGAGACATGTTTTGATGGCAATGCAACATTTTAATATTTTAGAACTTAATTATAAATTAATAAATTAATTTTATAGTATTTTCCCGTTAACCGATCGCAGGTGATAAATCATCAAATTTATTCTTTATGGTTACAACTGTATACGAGTTCCAACAACAATGGAGTTAATTATGCTCCAAACGACGATTGTTAAAATAGTTCAACTGGCTATGAAACTACAACAATAAAGTATTTTAAACATTAAAAAGTACAAAATAAAATAAAAAATTAATGAATACAATGTATTTGTTAAAATATATGCTTTTATTAATGAATAATTTAATATTAATTAAATTATGATTATACGAAGAGAAAACAATTCAGAAATCCTAAATAGATAGTTCAAATAACATTTTTTGTTTTCTTCCCAGTCGCCGTATCTTAAAAAAGAAACATAGAAAAAATTATATATTTCTTTAATAAATTTATTAGTTTGAGCATTCTACCAAGCTAAATCAAATCTCTGAATTTTCCATCATTGGAGAAAATTCAAACCACGTCAAATTAACGTAAGTATTAAAGGAATTATTTTGAATCAACATGAATTTTAAGCGTGATTTTTAAGATAAACATTGATTACTTGCAAAAAAGTGTTTTTTTTTAACTATTTTCATTTTTATACTTATTTTATATTTATCGATATTCTACACTGAATTGTTAATGATTCACTGTTGTAACTTGTAAAAGTTACATTATAGCTATACACCACATAACAAGCATAAGAAAATGCATGATATGAATAAAAAAGATTGCAATGTTTTTGCTATACAGATATCCCCGCTATACGCGATCTCACTTTACGCGTTTCATTATAACGCGATTTGGGTGAAACCAAAAAAAGTAAAAAAAAAAACAAATTACGATAAAAAAAATTGTGGCAAATTATCAAGCACCCTATATGGGGATATATAACCTTGAGCACCCACACATTTTTGTCGGTGGGGGTTCTGTATGATAGAAGCTTTGAAGAAGACTGGCCTGATCTTTCTACCTCTACTCACTACTACCTTGGAAACGAGCTTTCAAATTCAACACATACGATCGTTAACATGAAAAAATATGCCATATAATGATAAAGAGGGGGAAAGTTAATGGTGAGCCCATTCAAACACCTCACTACGAGGCTTATATTTTAAATAAGGTCCGTTTTTTAATAAGAAAAATACTGTAAATATCATTAAATATATTTATTTCCAAATTCACATACTTTTATCTACTTTTCTACATAATTTCCATTTTTTTTAAACATTTGTCATACCGTTCAACAAGTTTTTGAATTTCGACGTCAAGGAAATTTGTCGCCTGTGAAGAAGCCCAATACATGACTGTAGTTGTCATTTCGGTCGTCGTCGTTGAACATTTGACCACCAAGGAACTCCTTTAAGAACCGAAACAGATGAAAATATAATTTTGTTTTCTACATCACGAACCAAATCTTCAGAAATTAGAGAAGGTCGGCCTGGGCGTGGCTCATCATTCACTCTTAACCCGCCCGTCCTTGAACATTCTCACCCACTTTCGAACTTTACTATCACTCATAGTATCATCACCGTCGACTTTACAAATCTGATGGTAAATTTCCGCTTCTGCCAAGTTTCTTGCATTCATGAATCGAATTACAGATCATATCTCACAGTTGGCGAGCGAATTAATTTTCCTAATCATTATAAACCTCTACAGCTCCGGACACATTCAGACGATACGGTTGCAAATGGCGTCTAAACGCCTGCAAAGCATGTTGGTAGCAGATGCGCATGGGCATTGCGCCGATCGCGCGTCGTTCTCACTCTCATTTACAAACGGACCTTATTTAAAAAATAACCCTAGTACAACACAATTGACTGAATTCTTTGAACACACTGAAAATGCAATGAAGATTATTGGGGTGAATGTAACAAACATCTACAAAAGTGCTAAAGTTTTCAGTGCGATTCAAAGTTCCTTAGCATACTATAAGGAATTGTACACAGAGAAAAAATGCTGCCCTGCAGATGAGCTTATACTGTAAGAAAAAGTACAAATATGTACAATATGGTTCCGAGTTACCAACTATTTCGAAAAGCGTTCTTTATCTTTAGAAACCTCAGAAACCAACATATCTTCGAAAATTAAGGAAGCATTTATAAAAACAAAGTTTCTTTTGTTGCCACTGATTTTCCGAAACGTTTTCGAGTAGTTTTCATAGTGTATTAACCCGTTTTTTCTAATGTTTTGGCATGTATATAAGTGGGAGCTGACGCATATCCATCTTGTTGCCCAAAATAACCGCCATATTGCAACCCAGCTAGGAAACCGCCCTTCGCAGGTGTTTGCCGTCCCTGTCGCTGTTACTCGCCGTCCACAACTACAGTAAGCTAACCGGTTTCAGCTTGGTTTTTGGTCAGTTGGGTTATTAAATGACGATATGATTCAGCCTGTAGTATAAGAGCTTTAGTTTTTTCCACCTAGATTATAGGTTTATCGGATACTACTACTTTTCAAGTAAACATTTTCATGATCATCAAATATATTTTAGAACAAAATGTTAAGAATGTACAGCCTCAGCATGTATATATAGCATTAAAGTTAGCCTCTGAAAAGATGTAAAAATCAACAAGTGGAAGTAATAATGATTAATGAGTAATTTTTCATAATCGTAATCCACAACTTATAAATGGAACACTGATTTTAGGTATATTTAAATCAGGGACTCAAGCAACGCCGGGCGGGTCATCTAATAAAAATAAACATTTAAAAGAGTAAAAAGAAATGTTTGGGGATATTCCCTATGCTGCGAGGAAATTTATAGGATTTGAAAATGCTTTACAGAAACTTCAATTTCGAAATAATTAAAGATACGGTTCGTTATCTACTTCCACTTGTTACACATGCTTAAGCGGCTCTTTGCATTCTTTTGTAATTAACTGGTTTTTCCCAACAGTAAATTACAAAGCCTGTGTCTGTTTTATTACTTAAAAAATAAAACTCGCATATAAACTGAATTTATCTAGCTGATAAAAAATATTCACAATTTATTTAGGCTTGTTTTAAGCGTCTCCCAATTCTTATTTGTTATCTGCTGCGTTTTCATTCGACACTGTTGCGTGAAATGAAATTATACGATACAATTGAAAGAGAGTTTTGTTTAAACTATTCCTTATTTTAGATTGATTATTTCAAATCTAATTGAAAAACAAATATATTAGAAAGATTTTGTTTCATTTAAATAGATTTTTTTCATTTAATTAAAGTGCCTTAAGCAACAAATCGATCATTGCATTAACTAGAACTTCCCTCAAAGGTATTAGTCGGAACAATCTTGCTGTGAATAATGATTTAACAATAAGTTCTGACAAGAAATGAAAAAGAGTTGCTATCTTTAATTAATTAAATAAGCATACAAATTCAAACAGTGGAAATGAGCAAACTAAATGATAGAATTACAAAATACCGTATTATAAATTCATATACTCTTTTCATAAAAATCAGGGTAGGGAGAAAAAAACGGTGAAAACCATGCAATACACATTAAAGATAATACATAAATAAGGAAATAAAAAACACCGAAACATTGTGTATCGGAATTTTAACTCTTTGAAATGATGTCCAGAACATGAAGAGATGCTTCAATTCACCAATTTAAGAACCTGTAAATGACAAAAAAATGTGTTGTTTGAAGAAAATGGAGGTTTTCTTATATGGGATGTGACACTCTCGAATAGTTAAGACTGTTTGTTGCACAGCTATTTTTGAGGGATGCGATCAGGTTGTCGATAAGAATTTGGGAATTCTGTTCCACTTTTCAAAACGTGCTAACTCAAATCCTGAACAGTCAAAATAGGCATTTCTCTGGTTGCAATGCGTCGTCCGAGTGTGTCCCAGACATGCTTTATCGGATTTTTCCACGGCTAAAAATGAATTTTAAATTAGTTAGCTTAATAATTCCTAAATTACTTGACTGAATGATTTGTCGTTTGGTATCTGAAGGCAACAGTAGTATAGCATAGCGTAAATTAGCATAGCATAAATTAGTAGGCGTTATTATTAACCTATTGGTATCAGTGTAATTTTTATACTATGATATGCGGCAGTGCTAGTAAGGTGGCGAGGATATCCCTTTATTTTGCACATCTACCTATTTCAATAAGTATTATTGGATCTTTTGATAATTATACAGTATTGTAACAAACACTATTCAGCTCATCATGAAGTTAAAGCAAGTTCAAGGAGGACACAGATGTATAAATAAAATTATTAAAATCTGAAAGAAGAAAATGAAGGTGGATCCGTTTAATCCACAATATTAAATTTCACGACGTGGATAAAAACCATCCGTACAATTAAATAAACTCAAATCTTTAATGCACTTTCCACAACTGATTGATGTTAACTAACCACTCAATGTTTGCTATCTTGAAATAATCTAACGCAGTTAGCACTGGAAAAACGCTAATCTATATTCTGCAAGGCGGCATAGAAAGAAGCTGCGAACCCCGGTAGAGATTCGAACACTGGTTTCTAAGAATGATACTATAGATTGTGTACATGTATATACATATATTCAGGGTGGGTAAAATAACACTGGCCCGGAAAATATTTATAAGACTGACGTGGAATTGACCCTTGTTAATAAACAGGAGAACTTCCCATCACAGAAAATGCTGGGAATGGCCACCGTCGACGTTCATGCAGTGCTGTGCTCGATTTATCAAACTGTGAGACATACGTATCAGCTCTGCGTGTGGTATAGTGGCAATAGCGTTTTCAATGTTCTGCTGTCGCTTTTCCAGTGTGTGAGGATTATTTGAGTAGACCTGACCATTCAATTTTCCCCACAGCGAAAAATTACAGGGAGAGAGATCAGGCGATCTAGGCGGCCAGGTGATTGCACTGCCTCTGCTGATTGTCCCCTCCTCACCGAACACTTCATGCACTCGTGACAAGGTTGTCAAGGCAGTGTGTGCCGTTGCTCCGTCTTGCTGAAAATATCCATACAAGGGTCCATTAACAAGGGTCAATTCTGCGTCTGTCTTATAAATATATTCCGGGCTGGTTTTATTTTGCCCATCCTGTATTTATATATATAATTAGAAATTATATAGGAATCATATTAGAAATTACATATATGTATATACTATTTTAAACAATTGACTTAACCTGATTATTATAAAGTAACTTGAACCAGAAAAATACTACTTTAAAGTAAAAAAAATATATATTATAAATGTTATTTTTTTTAACAGTTTGAAAAATTAAAACTTTTGCGGCATTAAAACTCTAAGTGATTGCATTCGAAAAGCGAGATATTTCGTAAAATAATTTATTATATGCTATTCTTGAAAACATATTTAATACAAAGTTCCGATTAAAAAATCATACGATATCCATCTACTTTCATTATTAAATGTGCAACATTGCAACATTATTTTAAAACACGTGTTTCATTTCGTAAAATTAAATTTTATATACATTTCTTGAAATTTGTTTTAATACAGAGTTCCAATTTCTCATTCATATGATATCAGTCTACTTTTATTAAAAATGTTGAATTCAAAACTCTAAGTAATGAAACTCATTCTAAATATTAAATTACATCGTTATTTAAATGCGAAAATTAAACTTTGTTTCAGAAACTTATATCTTTCGCATAGTTTAACACAAAAATACTCAAAAAGAATTAATTTTAAAGAAAGATATATCATAGATATATTATATACGAGTAATGTCTTAAAATTTTATGTGGAGAAATATATAGCGATGTGACTCATTTACATTTGATGAATGTAAATATTACTTTAATATTCCCAATAAAACTAATAACAATTCAATTCAAAGAAAATAAAATAACCATAGAAAATTTATTCAGAAAATCTCTCCAAATTAATAACTTCACTTAAATGTTATCGAATAAAACTTGGAAATTAATTTTTAAAGTACGCCTTGCAAATCAATATACGAAGAAATTCAATTTGTCAGTAAGATTTATTTATCGTTATTCTCTTACTACGTAAAACATTATATAATCATTTTCAGGAGCGTTCGTAATTATATAAATACGTAGCACCTATAGTCGTCGTCTGGTCCGTCCGTCTGTCTGTCTGTACGTCCGTCCGTTTGTCTGTCTGTCCGTCTGTCCGCATGGAACAGCGCAAAAACTATCCAACGAATAGTTTGAAATTTAACATATATAATCGTTGCAGAATTTTGTCGAGTCATTTCAAATTTTATGAAAATCGAATCAAAACTTAAAAAGATATTAATGAAGGTTTTCTTTATTCTATTAAATCCTATCATACGTAATGTATATAATAAAAGTGCAAGTCATGTGACTGAGGAAAACAAATACGGGCTAACCACAACTTTTTCCATATGCCAAGCGGTCATTTTTATTCAAAATTATTTTATCGAACCAACTTGCATAAAAGTTATATTTTTAGAAAAATCGTTCAAAAAAAAAAAAAAATGTTTGCTTGAGAGATGAGTTACATTCAAAAATGCATAGATTCTGAGATAACTTCAGTGAAAATTAGGTTAACAACCGAATATCTCAATCCATTAAAGTAAATAAACAAAAGATTCATTCACCGTGAGTCATAGAAATATTAGCCATGGAGGTAATCATTCGCAAAACAAGATCTCCGTGGTAAATTTTGCAGCAGTGTCTGATGTAGAAAAAAAAATCGCATCTGCAAACATGGCGTACGTAATAAGAAAAAAAATGGCATCCTCATTTCGTTCATAGCAGACGAAATGATTTATTTCACTGAAATAATAACCATAATTTTTTACATTGTAAAACTAGTTATAGCAGGGAACGAACGCACCTCTTTTGTCACGTTTAAGAGCCTACGCTAGTCACGCGAAGAAACGCTCAAGCTAATGTTAAGTCTATGGGAAGGTTCTTGCGCGATTTGTCGCTCGCATTTTAATATTTTTAAATGATTCTTTTTGCATAGCATAGCTGAGGTCGATCTGTAACGTTGGTAGTTTTTACTTTTTTGATTTTGGTTACAGTTTTTTTATAAGCTGAGATTTTCAATTTTGAAACCGGTTGGAACCGGTTCTGAAAGTGAAAGTACCCTTATATAAAAAAAACTGCAACCAAAATCATCAGTCACGCGAAAAAACGCTCAAGCTAATGTTAAGTCTATGGGAAGGTTCTTGCGTGATTTCTCGCTCACATTTTAATATTTTTAAATGATTATTTTTGCACAGAATAGCTGAGATCGATCTGTAACGTTGTTAGTTTTTACTTTTTCGATTTTGGTTCCAGTTTTTTTTATATAAGGGTACTTTCCCTTTCAGAACCGGTTCCAACCGGTTTCAAAATTTGAAATGTCCGATTGTAAAAAAACTGTAACTAAAATCGAAAAACTAAAAACTAACGACGTTAGGGATCGACCTCAGCTATCCTATGCAAAAAACGCATTTAAAAATATTAAAATGCGAGCGAGAAATCGCGCAAGAATCTTCCCATAGACTTAACATTAGCTTGAGCGTTTCTTCGCGTGACTAGCGTAGGCTCTTAAAGTACAATTTCCAACTTGTTTAAACTTTGACCATTTCAGCCAAAAAGTACATTTCAAAACATTGCGCAACTTTAGGTATATATTTTACAAACTATTCACAATATTTACACTACTAATACTTCTTTTATTACTAAAAGCCGTAAAATAAAAAGATTATAAACAGTAAAATAAACTTACTCGATGGTTACAAATATAGAAATAAACATCCAAGTAAAATAAATAAATAAATAACGTGCGTAATTTTAAAAGTACGTGAAAAATTAAATAACAGCGTTTCAAATATAACTTTTCATAGACTGTACAATTATAGAATATTCTTTTTTCTTTTGATAATGGCTCAGATTGAGCTGAAAAATGTCATCAGTCAAATAAAACTTATTTTACTGTTTATAATCTTTTTGTTTTATACCTTTTAGCGATTAAAAGAAGTACCAATAGTGTATAAAAAATAAAGCTACCTTAGAAACCTTAACCTTAGAAATTAACCTTAGAAATTAAAAATAGTTATTAACCTTAGAAATAAAGCTACTTCATAAAAAATGTGATAAAAAATTAATCTAAACTAAGTTTAATCTACCAAATAAAGCATAAATTAATTTATTTTTGTTGTAAGTCTTCTACAACATTAATTTTCCTGTATGTGTATATAGTTCAAAATCTGATTTTAACGAAAAGAAGGGAAGTTTAATAAAACATTTTAGTTTTCATTTCTTGGTGTTCCTTGAATTTATCGTGTTTTCCGTTTGTGCCAAACAGGGTTGTTTATAATAAACAAGTTGGAAATTGTACGTCAAACGTGACAAACGTGCGGTGCATTCGTACTATAACTAGTTTTATAAATATTCAGATCTTGGTGCAATAGCTGTTGCACTCTTATGCAAAAATGCATGAATACAAAATTTATTTTTAGTGCAGATTTTCATAATATAGATATTAATTTTACTTTATGAAATTAAGTTTCAATGCACCTACAAATTCGGTTTTTAAATTCAGTAATAGGGAAATGATATGACTCCATCTTAATACGACATAATCACCATGACAATCTAGAATCAATACTTATCATGTGATATCATTGAATTAATTACGTATCATAGGATTTAATAGAATGAAGAATGTGACTGTAACTTGGTCATAGAAATTATAAAATGTCATATACGTCATATATGACAATAACGTCATACATGTCAGATAACTTGGCGATACATCCCGGTCGCTTTACGATTAATCCTCGGAAGCTCCTATAACAAGGAAGTACGGTTTTTAAAAAATTCAGATTACTTAATAAATATTTTTATTAATATCTTTTTAAGTGTTGATTAGATTTTCATAAAATTGGAAAAGACTCGTCAAAATTCTGCAACGATTATATATATTAAATTTCAAAACATTTGGTTGGGTAGTTTTTGCGCTGTTATATGCGGACGAACGGACGGACCAGACGACGACTATAGGTGCTACGTATTTATATAATTACGAACGCACCTAAAAATCACTTGTACTTAGTGTGAAAATTAGTCAATGATTTTGTATAAAAATAAATTGATCTTTTTATTAAATTGATGATGATTGCTTTTTCAGCCTAATTATTTCTAAATTACTCAGGAAAAGTTATATTAACTTTTCTATGCAAAAATTGCGTAAATTTTTCACTTTTTCTCTATATATAATAATATAGTAATAACTAAAATAACTTCTTAAAACACCATAAAAACTTTAAAATGCGCTAGGCCTTTCGAAAGATCTGAGTCTTTCTTCGTCAGGCGCAAAAAGACGTGCGTCTACTATGAAAGCAGCAGCAAGACTGAAATGATAGGTAAGGGAGAGGAAACAAGCTGATGCAACAGCCAATAGGAAAGTAGAAAACAACAGGCAAATAGGAAAGTAGAAAACAACAGGCAATAGGAAAACAGAAGACAACAGCCAATCACAGAAGAGTAAAAACAAAACAACAGAGAATACAAAATAGAAGGGGAATAAGGAAGTGAAAAAAAAAAATAATAAATAATAAATAAATAAAAAATAAATAAATAAATAAATAAATAAAAATTAATTAATTAATTAATAAAGCATACAAATACCTTTAAAAAAATGGAAACACATGAAAATTAAGAATTAAATAAGTAACCAAAATATATAAATATATATATATAAAAAAAAGACTAAAATTAATTAATACAAAATAAATTATATGGAAGTACTGAAGAGGTTTTTCCAAGCAGCAGAGAGCCATGTGGAATCGGATTTATCATTAACAATAACTTCACGATTAAGATAAATAGCTAAATTTTCCAGAAAGTCCAATTCAGAGATACTATTAGCATTAAAGATAATTTTAGCATTTTTAAAATTAAAACAATGGCAAGAATCCCAAGAGTGCTTGGCAATTGAAGATTTAGAAATTTCTTGATTAGTTACATAACGAGAGTGTTCTTTTAAGCGGATTTCGAGATTTCTTTTAGTTTGGCCAATATAAGATAAATCACAGCCATTACAAGGAACATTATAAATTCCCCATTTACGAAGATCAGGAACAGGAGATTTGGTGGAGGGGAATTTGAATTTATTGACAGGTTTAAAGATAATGTTAAAATTGAAGCGTCTTAAAACTTTAGCTAATTTGAAACATAAAGGAGGATAAAAAGAGAGGACAACCAAATTATCAGGTTTGCTTTTCACAGATTTAGAAAGAGTAGATTTATAAGACGGTCTATTGAATTTCTTCACAGCAATATTGATAACAGAAGGATTGAAACCTCTTTTGACAGCAACAGTTTTTAAGTAATTAAGTTCATCCTTAAGGGATGCAGAGTCGGAACAAATTTTGAGAGCACGATTTACATACGTATAAAATACACCGATTTTTTGGTTGACAGGATGATTTGAGAGAGCATGAGGTGGGTTAGAGACAGAAAAAGGTTTTCTATAAAGACAAGTTTTGAAAGAAGAATCACATTTGGTAACTAAAACATCAAGGAAAGGAAGTTTATTACAATTTTCTAACTCAAAAGTAAACTGAATATGAGGGTCAATAGAATTGACAGTTTGAAGAATGGTAGAAATATCAAAAGGATTATCAACTAAAACAAAAGTATCGTCAACATAACGCATCCAACATTTAAAATTAACCAAATTTAATAATTTTTCCTCAAAATAATGCATATAAATATCACAAAGAATTGGAGATAAAGAATTGGAGATATGCATTATTTTGAGGAAAAATTATTAAATCTGGTTAATTTTAAATGTTGGATGCGTTATGTTGACGATACTTTTGTTTTATTTGATAATCCTTTTGATATTTCTACCATTCTTCAAACTGTCAATTCTATTGACCCTCATATTCAATTTACTTTTGAGTTAGAAAATTGTAATAAACTTCCTTTCCTTGATGTTTTAGTTACAAAATGTGATTCTTCTTTCAAAACTTGTGTTTATAGAAAACCTTTTTCTGTCTCTAACCCACCTCATGCTATCTCAAATCATCCTGTCAACCAAAAAATCGGTGTATTTTATACGTATGTAAATCGTGCTCTCAAAATTTGTTCCGACTCTGCATCCCTTAAGGATGAACTTAATTACTTAAAAACTGTTGCTGTCAAAAGAGGTTTCAATCCTTCTGTTATCAATATTGCTGTGAAGAAATTCAATAGACCGTCTTATAAATCTACTCTTTCTAAATCTGTGAAAAGCAAACCTGATAATTTGGTTGTCTTCCCTTTTTATCCTCCTTTATGTTTCAAATTAGCTAAAGTTTTAAGACGCTTCAATTTTAACATTATCTTTAAACCTGTCAATAAATGCAAATTCCCCTCCACCAAATCTCCTGTTCCTGATCTTCGTAAATGGGGAATTTATAATGTTCCTTGTAATGGCTGTGATTTATCTTATATATTGGTCAAACTAAAAGAAATCTCGAAATCCGCTTAAAAGAACACTCTCGTTATGTAACTAATCAAGAAATTTCTAAATCTTCAATTGCCAAGCACTCTTGGGATTCTTGCCATTGTTTTAATTTTAAAAATGCTAAAATTATCTTTAATGCTAATAGTATCTCTGAATTGGACTTTTTGGAAAATTTAGCTATTTATCTTAATCGTGAAGTTATTGTTAATGATAAATCCGATTCCACAATGCTCTCTGCTGCTTTGAAAAACCTCTGCAGTACTTCCATATAATTTATTTTGTATTAATTAATTTTAGTCTGTTTTTTTATATATATTTATATATTTTGGTTACTTATTTAATTCTTAATTTTCATGTGTTTCCATTTTTTTTTATGTATTTGTGTGCTTTATTTATTTATTTATTTATTTTTTTTTGATTATTTTTTTTATATATTTATTTATTCTATTTTATTTATTTATCTTTTATTTATTTATTTATTTTTTCACTTCCTTATTCCCCTTCTATTTTGTATTCTCTATTGTTTTCTTTTTACTCTTCTGTGATTGGCTGTTGTCTTCTGTTTTCCTATTGGCTGTTGTTTTCTACTTTCCTATTGGCTGTTGCATCAGCTTGTTTCCTCTCCCTTACCTCTCATTTCAGTCTTGCTGCTGCTTTCATAGTAGACGCACGTCTTTTTGCGCCTGACGAAGAAAGACTCAGATCTTTCGAAAGGCCTAGCGCATTTTAAAGTTTTTATGGTGTTTTAAGAAGTTATTTTAGTTCTTAGTGTTTCACACCAGTTTCAACTTATTTTATTTAATATAATAATACCAGCGGACTCGTGCGAGGATTTCGCACTGCAGTCTAATATATTTTTAGCAATATCTAATATTTTTTAGATGCAGGTTGAAACTTCTAAAGAAAATTTGAAGATAAAAATATCTGCAAACAACATTAATCAAGCCATAATATCATCTCATTGATTCCATCAAAGTTACAGTAACAACTGGTCAAAGATAGCAAAATGCAAACGCGAGGGGGGGAAAATAACAATCGTATTTTAACTGTATTAGAGGATGGTGTCATCCGCTTCAAGAAAAATACCGTACAAAGGCAAATAAATTGAATATACCTAGATAAAATACAATTAAATTTAATGCAATTTAAGCATACATTTTAGGTTACACGTGAAATGCCACTGGTTTAATCGATCGATGATGTCTTTTTCTTCTAAACATTTGAATTTGAATTTTGATTTTCAATCATCAATATAAAATAAACACATGTATAGACGTCCCAGCTTATCTTTTTTGTACTATTTATTTTATTTTTTTATAATCATTGTTGAGCAAGATATAATGCGGTATTTTATTTTTGTGGCAACATTGATTCGAGAAAAATCTTTTATTTCAGTTATGACAACAGTGCCGATTTAATTTTTAATTAACAGCAATTTTTAATTTAAAAAACACGTTTTAACGAAATATGAGTGTATTATGTCAGAAGCTGGTTCAAACACCTTTCGAATGGTACCTCATTCGTTGTTATGCGTTTGTAAATGCATACAAAAGGGGATGTTGACAGCATAAATAATATATACGATAATATGCAAAAGTAAGGATTTTATTTTATTTTTTCTAAGGGGAGCATTTAATACACCAAATGAATTCCGCACGTAGCCGCCGGACATAATCTGAATATCCATGTTTACTATTTATTGTGCATATTACCAATTTACATTCAGACATTATCTAAAAACATGGTTAATAATATTTATTAAAAACGTCCCTCATTATCAAATATATATTTTTTTTTAATGAAAATTTTTAACCATGTTTTTAGATAGTGTCTGAATGTAAATTGGTAATATGGACAATAAATACCCAGACAACACAAACACATCCTAAAAACATCCAAAAGATGTCATATTTAGGACAAGCTGATATCCTGTGGACCGATGAAATGGTCCTCTCGACAGTTACAGGACATCCCCTAAGTTTCGAAATGTCACACCTTTCAACGTCCTATGGATGTCATCTCATGACACATTTTGGACGGTTATAGGACACTTGCATTACATCCTCTGAATGGTCCTATTGATATCCTAAAAGCATCCACATAATGTCATATTTAGGATAAGCTGATATCCTGTGGATGGATGAAATCATCCTGTAGACAGTTATAGGATATCCCCTGGGTGTCGAAATGTCACACCTGTCAATATCCTATGGATGTCATTACACAACACCTTATGGATGGTTATAGGGCATCCTCTGGGTGTCAAAATGTCACACCTGTCAGCATCCTGTGGATGGTTTTTATGATATTACTGCCTTCAATTTGCATTTTTGAAATTCATATGTACATAAACATATGACAATGCATAGATCTATTGTTACTGAAAACATTTATTTTATAAATTTAATAGTTTAAAAATATCTTCATTTATTAGATTTATTAGAGAGAATAAAAGTTTTTATTTTTTAAGAAAGGGTTTTGAATAATCTTTCTTTTAAAAAAATATCCAATCTAACAAAGATCTCGATCTCATACACTATATAATTTATTTAGTAAAAAATGTTTTCAGTAACAATATATTGAGGTATATATGAATTTTAAAAATGCAAATTGAAGGCAGAAGATATCTTATATTATCGATAAAATTTAAGAAATTTTGTAAAATTCCTTACTTATATATAATTATATAGCCCTTTCATCTTATATTCTCGATAAAATTCAAGAAAATTTAAGATATTTTGTAAAATTCCTTACTTGTATAATTATTTTTTACATATTTTATTCTTAATTTGAGCAAATATTATATAAAATGATGCAATTTAAAAATTTTTCATAAGTGCTATGTCTGAAGTGAAACTTATCATTCTTGTCGTAAGAAGTCATAAAAACTTAAGGCAGTATTCAAAAAAAATATTTTTCCATGCTCAACAACTCAAAATTTTATGACACATTTTCAAACTCATTTTTAAAAGTAAACACATGAAACTTGGCGGCGTGATTTATGAAGAGATTTATAAGGGACCTACGTTTTTATTTTTCGTTCAATTAATTAGAAATTGATTTACAAACAAATATTTTGAAAGTACTTTTTTTTTGTTTGTTTCCAGCGCTATTGCTTCGGGAAATTCGGTTCAAAATGTCCACTTTGACAGCATTTTAAAAAATATATTCTGCCTTTATCAAAAAATTGAGACAACACGGACATTATAAAGTTTCTGAATAAGAGAACCTGCCAATTGGATGCATTTTCGAGCAAAAATGAATTTAAAAATGTGTTTCAAAATAAGCAGTTTGGATTTGAATACACCCTTAAGTTTTTTTTTAAATAACAATTTTTTTTTTACTTTGCAATTATTTGTTTTACTTACTACAAAAAGCATGTAAATACCTGATCCACTTTAGGAACACCCGGTATATGCAACAAATGTTATGCATTTGATCGTCCTCTGATAAGGTGCCACATGAAATTTAAAAGTATCGTTTTGTCCCTCTGATGATGGTTTTACATTGTTTTTCTAGAATAAAGCTACTGCATAAGTCATCTGTTAATACTTTTGCATTCAAAACAAATAAAGGACAGAAAAGCATGCCCTTTCATATTTAGTGACCGAAGCACACATTTACTGCTGTGATAATTTGGCTATACAGCTTCAGATTCAATTTGTTTTACTTACCTTTGTACTTAAATACATTACCTTACTTTAACAAAATGAGACAGTACCATGATTATGTAAATGCTAATGGCCCAGAAAGTGCATTTGATATATGTCACAAAGTATTAACACAAATTTGAGCAATATTAAGATATTGTTTGCTTTCATTGTTCTAACTTTAATGAATAAACAACTTCTGTATTTTAAATAATTGCACATATTACACTAAGTGCTCAATATAAAATAATAAACTTAAATTATATGACATACAAAAATTAAATCTTTATGCAAAAGTCATCAGAAGTGAATACCTGAAAATTTTAAAATTTTACTCCCAATCTAATTGGAAATCAGTAAAGGAATAAAAATTAAAAAATATATTTCACAATGTCATGAAAGATAGTATGGGGAAAATGATACCCGCTGTTGAATAATCTTACTATTTTTTTTAAATTCTATAATGTTACAAATTGCACAATAAAAAAATTCACATTAAAAACAAAACAAATATTTATTTACAACTTTCACGATAAAATACAAAACAAATATTTATTTATAACTTTCCACAATAAAATACAAAACAAATATTTATTTACAACTTTCCACATCACAAAACATAATTTTTTTTTTCTTTGCAACAATCTGGTTTCTTCCACCTTGCTGTTGTCACAGAAATTTCTGCTCGGCACACATCTGTAAAGAAGAAAAGAAAAAATATACATTTCTACCTAACTTTATAAGTGCATCACATTCATTCAAAATGAATAAATCAGCATATATACACAAGATATACAATAATTTCTTAGCGTTTGTTTCTTCAAAAGATCTTACAGTAAAATTTATTAAGTTATTTTTAGGAACTTTACTATTTAAGCCTTATGGGATATTTGAACAACTATGAAAAAGTAAAAGCACATCTTATTTTATGTCGAAAAACGTCATACAGAATGAAAGCACCTGCCTTGTTTTGTGTCGAATAAAAAAAAAAAAATCTTAATATTTATAACTGATGGTAATGTCATATTTTTAATAATTAAAAATGATGGTAATTACAAGCAAAATGTACTACAGTAGACTCCCCAAATCCACATGAGTCCATCATAACACTAAAATTGTGCAAATTTTTGAATTATTTGCAGATTTCTGGTTTATTTACATTTTTTAAGCAGTAATACGAATGTAACAATGCATTTGAAATTACAATGAATATGTCTATAATAAAGTAAATTATTAAGTAAAACAATAAAGTACTAAATATTAAGAAAATGTAAAACTTGATTACTAAATACATACTTGATCTTTACTTTTTATATTTTAATGTGTAAGGTGTAAGTATGCTAAATAAAGATTAGATATCATCATCATCAACTGTTTTCAATCCACTGCTGGATTCTCACCCAGATTTTTCCATTGTTTCCTGTCTAGTGTTTTAGTCATCCAATTAACACTGACAACTTATCTGATTTTTTCACTCCATCTTACTTGAGGTCATCTTCTTGGTCGTTTTACATCACTGGGATACTACTGTAGGGTGTTTGTGCTCCCTCTACTGTCTTATCTTTTTGCAATGTGCCCCGCCCATTTTCCATTTTAGACGTTTAATTCTTTCAATGATGTCAAAAACTTTCGTCTAACTTCTCATCCAGGTTATTCTCTTTCTATCGCTTCTAGTTATGCCTATTGTACATCTTTCTATACTTCGCTGTGTTCGGGTCTGGATACCGAGTTGCGTTAGTGAAGGAAACACTTGATGGAGAAGTTTCTGTAGAAGCACAATTTTAGTCATCAATATTGGTTTGACACTAAACGGTATTTGCCGTTCCGCTGCACCAGATTTAGTACAGCAATCCTATACTTTACAGATTAACAAACTACAACTTGTGTGTTCAGGGGTCGATGCAGGTTTTTTTCTTCTTGGGGCCCATTTTGTGAAAAGTAAAGGTTATTTTTGTGAAATTTATTATATTTGGTGAAAAATAACATTTTGTGGCGAAAGTTGATATCCAGTTAATCAAATTCAGACCAAGCATTTAAAAACAAAAACCGTTTAAAATCCTTTTGCTGAAGTTTTCCTCTCTGGTGAACTTGCTTGTTTACAAATTACATATTTTAAAAATCACAAAATAATAAATAGTAAGTTTTTATGGAATAGCATTTTGTGAAGGAGCCCATTTTATCAAATTGATTTTTGTGAAGGGGCCCATTTTATCAAATTGATTTTTGTGAAGGGTCCGATTTCATTAAATAGATTTTTGTGAAGGGGCCCTAAATAGGCCCCAAATTTTCCTGGATCGACCCCTGGTGTTTCATTTTAAAATGCTTGTTGCACTTATGCTGAATTGGTGTTTGTTATGAGAACATAAGATTTATTTTTATAAAAGCTATGATTTATCAAACTTACAAGTTATAATGCTCTAAAATAAGGCTTATTTTTGTATGGAGTAAAAAATTTAAAAAGAAAATAACAATGTGTGCTGTATTTGAACACACGGCAAATGTAATATGGTGAGAAAATGCTTTTTTAACCATTAAAATGATGTCAGGGCTTAATATACTTACATATCTACCGTATTATTGGGAATATCAGCCGTACCAATGAAAATCTGTTTTAAAAAAAGTATATCCACGTAAGCGGCGCACCTGTAAAAATCTCTTTTTTAAAAATGTATAGTGCCGCACCCAAGGAACTCAAATTTACGTATAAATATTTTCACTTAAATGCCACAAAAAAAAAAAATTAAACTAGTAATTAAATATAAAGAACTATTGTAATATTAGTTAGTAATATATAAATAATTTAACTTAAGTGCTGAAAAAAAAAAAAAAATATATATATATATATATATATATATATATATATATATAAGGATATCATATAGAGACTTTGTGCCGAAACTACTGTAGCATAACTAGAGCAGTGTTCCTGTAATTTTTTTTTTTTTTTAAGGGAGGGAGATTCCTTTTGACAAAAGACATGTTAGATTTAAGGTATGCAAATGACAAAAAAATTTAAACAAGCAAAATATTACTGAAAAATGTTATGTAATAAATCATTATGAAAACATTTTTAAAATATGTAGTTTTATGTTAACTCCCCTGACTACTGCTAAAAGCACCTTTTCGTCACCGAAGCAATAATCAAACAGAGAAAAATACAGTATTTAATCTATACCATCAGAAGCTGATGATCTTATTCTGATAACGTTCGGCGACTTCCGACTGCAAATAGTTTAATAAACAAAACAAAAACCACAGATAGTTCTCTCCTTTTTCTTTGCAGTTGCTTTTTTGTGGGGATGCTCTCGTTTTCTAATAATTGATTATTTTTTAATAAAAGTTTGTTACACAGCCTAATTTACTATTATTGAACTTGCTGAAAACTTGAACAAATTTTGTCAATTGACGATGGAGATATCAATTATTTTTTTTAATAGTAAGGTAAAAACAGGTTTTGCCTTTCATTCTTTTTCTTTTAATTATTTTTTCCGTTTGCTTGAAGCTCAATTTTTTTCCCATTTGGCACTAACTATTACGCGTGACGACAATAGTGTTGATATAACACAGTTTAGAGATACCTAGAATTTAAATATTCTGGGCCGAAATTAGCTTTTTTTTCACAGCGGCAAACAGGGATTTTGGCACCCCCACTAACCCTACCTTTCTCGCAAAGTAAATTTACAAAGATACTTTTACTAAGTTTTTAATAGCTAACTTATTTTAAACTGAAAAATATGTAATCATAAAATACGTAATAGTGAACTCTGTGCTTTGTCAAATACTTATTCAATAAAACCTGTGAGTACAGAATCAAAAGGAACAAGACAAAATTCAGTTTTATACAAGTTTTCGTCTTAGCAAATAGAATTGATGCTATTGTTACTGTTGGATCCGTGTATTTTTTTCATTTAAGACAGGATTCTATTACAGAAAGATTTTACTGTAGTTATAATATTACATTACAATTGAACAGATGTTTAAAGTCCTAGTGTTATAAGTCATAATGTCGTAAGAACTGAAAAACCAGAATTTTCTGTAGGAATATAACAATGAATTCTAATACTGTAAAACATCTTTGTATGTTATCTACATACAGTTTCATGGAGCTGTCATTTATACTGCACTTCCTATTTATAGACTAATATGTTTAGATACTTTCCTGAACCTAAATTCCAAATTATAATAGTGACTCGGAACAAAAAAAAAAAGTTTTTAATAAGTATTTTATTATGTGAATTTTCTACCTTTTACTTTTTAGTGTCCCATGAATTCTCAGTTTTTCTTTTGAATTTTCCAACTTACAAAACATTTTTGCCCAAATTTCATATACTTTTTTTTGTATCAAGCAACAAACCAAATGTTCATTTGTCGTCCCCCATGCCTTCCATTCTGGCGCCCGGGGCACATGCCCCCTCTTTGCTGCCTTTAGTTTCAGCCCTGAATATTAATAATCAAAAAGTGCTGCAGAATGTTTACATTTAAAATAAATGTCAATATACTTAAAATCTTGGAACTTTTCGGTTAGCCAGGCACCACTAATTAGAGATCTGCACAGGCCGGGCTCGGGCCTATTTTCCTTCACTGCACTCGGGCTAGGCCTGGTCTCCACTCGTTTTGGGCTGAGCTCGGGCCTAGTGATTACTCTTTATGGCCCGGGTTCGGGCCTTTCTTTTTTCCTGAAGGATCAGGCCGTGTCTTAAATTATTTTTTCCGTACAGAGCCGGGACTGGTTTCATCCTTCCTAGTCTTCACACCCCAAAATTTTCAGTCCTGGTTTTGACCCTATAAAAATCATTGTCTCGGCTTGGCCTGGTCCGTTCGAAGGTCAGTAAAATAAGACCTGGCACAAAAATCTTTGAAAAAAATGCATATATTTTTAAATTGCCATTATTCTACAATTAAACATTAAAATATATTATTTTTAAAGAAAAGTAGATTTGTACAATATGGCTAAATTAAAATATAGTGAAACGTGTGAAAAAGAACCTGCTTATGACGGAATCCTGTCTTAAACTGAAAAATGTGTTGATCCATGCAAAATGAATATACTAATACGTAAGAAAATAATATATAATATATTTACACCTGCTAAGAAGGCAAATTGTCTATAACTCATTTTTTTTTCCCCTATGCAATTCCGTCTTAGAAGATTTTAATGTATAGCATTTTTCTGATTTTTAACACTTCAATACATGGAATATGGATTAACAGCATTAATGATAACTTAAACACATACATACAACAAATAGAGATTTATTAAAAAAATAAATATCGCAGACTGCGGCACTTCTATAAAAATGAAGATTGTAAACATGAAAAAAAAAAAAAAAAAAAAAAAAAAAAAAAAAAAAAAGAGCTTAGATAGGAATTTTTGGTTAGATCTACTCCTACAAGGCAAATTTTTAACCAAATCATCGTAAAAATCAATGTTTTGTGGAAATTAACTCAGGCCGGCCTTTTAGCTTTTATACCGGGACGAACTTACTTTTAAATCGGGCCGGGTCAGGCCAATATTTTTTTGCTCGGGCCGAACTTTAGATTTTTGTATCAGGCCGGGCCTGGAAATTTCGGCCCGTGCAGACCTCTACCACTGATATATGTACATGTATATATATACCATATATCTGCAAATACATATTATATATATGTACATATGTCACTGGCACCCGGCTAACCGAAAAGTACCAAAAACTTTAACATAAAATTATGGTTTATTTCTTCTGAAAAAAAATAGTTTGAATTAAATGTACTTTAAGATAAAATGAAGATTTTCTATACTTATATGACTGCTAAAAAGATATTTATTGCCTTTTGACAGGTATGCTAGTAGAACTTTTAATTTTTGTATCGGGCCGGGCTGAATTTTGTTTTGTATGGGTACCAATACAAAAATTAATTTGGGAGATCTATCAATGTTAACTGAATATTTTAGAAATTACCGAAAAAAAAAAATCAGTTTTCAAAAACAAGCCATGGAATATAAACATTTCAATAAATAAATAAGTAAAAATGTTCCAAAGCACAACAATTCATAAATATGCTTAAATGCAAAAATATGACAATTCAATAAAAGCTATAAAACTACATGCTCACATATTCTTTTATTTTTAAGAAAAGGAAATAATAATAATAAATCAATTAAACATACCACTGCTTAGAGTCCATTGCAGACTTCTTTTCCTGCATTTAGCTCAATTTACAGCTGGATTTTTCAAAAATTACTTGCATAGTCTCTAAAATAAAGAAATAACTTTGAAATGAAGCATGTGTAAATAAATGTGTCAAATTAACATTTTAACCCGTCAGCATACACACTGGGATAAAATCTACTCCAGCTCAGAACTATTACTTAAAAATGTGCGTAAATCGTTCGAGATCATTCTGAGCTTTACAGTACCTTTCAAGCTGAAAGAGATAAAGATGTGGCCAAAAAGAATTTACCTCCGGTTGTGAGATTTTCCATTCTTTTGTTATAAAAATATCACGTGGGAGGAAATTTACCCCACGCGTGTTATAACGTAACCCATAATGATAGGAAAATGTTAATGCAAATGTTTATGTAACAATATAGTGTGCAAATAATAATATAATTTTTCTTTTAAACATTAACAACTCTTGCACATACAGTTTCTATATATCAGTTTTATATTTTTTTGTATTTTTATGGCTAAATTTGGATTGAAAAAACTTTGTATGTAATGATATGCAGAAAAAAATCTTAATGCTAGATTTTATGTTTTTTTTTCTTTAAATATGAAAAAACCTCTTATTTTAAGTTAAATTATTTTCTTTATTGATTTACAGTTTATTTCAAAATATAAATTTTTGCTTATAATCAAACCGGGGGGAAATTGACACAAGAAAACCCATTGGGGTAAAATTTATCCTGCGCGTGTAGTAACGTAATGGAAAGGGGCGCGTGTGCTGACGGGTTAAGAACCAAGTTTTCAATAGAAATGTTTCCAATTTTTATTTAATTATTAATTAGCACTAGGATTTAATTATGATTTGAAATTGAAATATCTGAAATTAAGGAAAGTAACAGAGTTCTCTTTATGAAAGTAATCTCAAATAGATTGAGTTTTATAGAACAGAATTTAGAAAAAAAAAAGGATAAATTAATACATAATCTTTTTTTAATAAAAAGCTACGTGTTGCTGATGACTGGTTTTTTAGCTTATCGTTGCCAGAGATTAATTTCAGAAAATGAGAGATTTGAAGTTACTGAAAAAATTAATAGCTCGTAAAGTATTTGTCAGAAAATTGTTAATTCTCGACAAATACTAGATGCGCCATTTCTTTTTAGTATATATATATATATTAAATATAAAAAATCTGTTAGAATTTTAAATTTAAAAAAAAACAGTTTTCAGCGATGTTCTGTAACCTGGGAAGCCCGAGTTCGATTCCCTAGTATTATTTAATAATAATGTACCATTGTACGAATTCAAAAACCAGCTCAGGCTAAAAGTATCAATTTCAAATTAGTTGTGTATTATATAAAGCAGGATTACAAAAAAGTCAGCTTGAAATGTTTAAAAAGTGGCTTTTACTAATTTTAGTTTTAACTGCCATTAGCTTTTACATTTTAAAGCATTTTACTTATAAGCTATAATTCTTTAGATAAAATTTTTTATAGCTTAACTTGGGGGTCGATACAGGGAAAATTTGGGTTATTTAGGGCCCCTTCACAAAAATCTATTTAATAAAATGGGCCTCTTCACAAAAATCAATTTGATAAAACATACACTTCACAAAATTCTATTCCATAAAAACTTACTTTTTATTATTTATTTTTTATTTTGTGTTGTTTTAAAATGTGTAATTTGAACAAAGAAGTTCACCAGAGAGGAAAAATTCAGCAAAAGGATTTAAAAAAAGTTTTTGTTTACTAAATGCTTGGTTCAAATTTGACCAACTGGATTTCAACTTTCGTTACAAAATGTTATTTTTCACAAAAATATAATAAATTACACAAAAATAACCTTTACTTTTCACAAAATGGGCCCCAAGAAAAAAAACCTGCATCGACCCCTGTAACTAATATATATATTAGGCATTTTATTGCACTAGAATTTAATAGCATTATTTATCAATATTGAAAACATCAGTATTAAAGTCACACATGCATAAGAGAAACTCATAGTGAATGTAGGAAAAAAAATTAGTAAATTTTAATATCAATTTCTTTATTTAGCTTTAAGAGGCTACTTCACTTAGGCCAAAACACCCACTCACTAATGTTAATTCTATGGGAGAAATAATTTATGATATCTCGTTCGCATTTCAATATTTATAAATGATTTTTTTCGCATTGGATAGCTGAGGTCAATCTCTATGCACACTCCTTTATACTTTTTCGATTTTGATTACAAGTTTTTTTTATTAAGATACTTTCACTTTCAGAAATTGTTTTGAAAGCGAAAGAAAGAAGGGGGGGGGGTGATCTTCTAACTGTTTTTCAAGTGTTTGAAGTTTTAAAAAAAAGAGAGAAGTGGGATATATAATATATCTGCGAGTCACTTTTTGACTCACTGTTGTAAAATCTGAGTGATGGTTCAAAAATTTTCTGCGATTTCTGTGTAAAATACAAGTAAACTTTAACCCTGAAAATTATGAAAATAAAAAACAGTTAAAGGATAATAATGTTTTTAGTGTGATCATCAGAGCATCTTCTGTTTTAGCACTATCTCAAAGTAAAAATTGCTTATTTAAAAATATGTTTGTTCATTTTTCACAAAAGTTGCATTCCAAAATTATAACCCCATAAACAAGAACATTTCTGACATACAATGGTTATATAAGGTCCGTTTCCAGAGTACACTCGAATCCAGTTTCAATTCGCGTCGGTACCATCATTGTATTTCCGAACCCATTTCCAATGAACAAGCCGGTTTGAAGATGAAACTAGCCTAGGTCATTATTTTCGCCAAATCACACCTGCTAGCTCCTAGGGCAATACTCCAGCGTTTACCCACAATTCCATTCGGGTAAACAAACACCAGCGCCACCGCATCGAAGTTGCTGCATGTTGCTTGATATCGCGTTGTGTTTTCATCGGTGGTTTCTTTCGGTAGAACTTGTATTAATTTTTGTTTTATTTATTGTTTTAATATAAATTATTTTTTTACAACTTTATTTTTCATTACATTTTGTTATCATTTAAAATGGAAAATCAGATTAATTCATCGAGGTGGTCTGTTGATGAAACCAAAATACTTTTAAGCATGTGGTGTGAAGAGAATGTCCAAGACCAGCTCGATGGTACCGTTCGAGACTCCGAAGTCTATCGCAAGCTTGAGAGAGCTATGAGAGAGAAAGGATACAACAGAAATGCTGTCCAGGTGAAAACTCGCCTGAAAGTATTAAAAAAATTGTACAGAGAACAGAAAGATAAGTTAAGCACTACTGGCCAGGCTGGCAAAATAAAATTTCCCTTCTTTGCTCAAATAGACAGCGTCTTGGGCCACAGACAGGCAACACAGCCGACTGGTATTTTGGAGTCAACGATTCCAGGCCTGGACAATAGTGGTAAGTTTAATTCTTTATACTTGCTCAGAGATGTCAAATAATGTAAAATATCAAATGAATTACATTAAGATTAAATTTGTATTTACTTAATTACCGAGGTCATGGATACATGTATATTTGACATCTGTGGAAACTTATTTTTGATTGTAGTAATTGAATGAAATCACTGTAATGTGTATATTGTTTAGTCAATGTATATTTCAAATTGCTTGCAGTCATTACTACAGGTTTTGAGTAAAAATAAAAATACACAAGTACACAAATGCTTTTTAAATATGTTTAATTTTCTTATATTATTTGTAAAGAATTTACTGCACAACTGCATTAATTTTAGAGTCACTTTCCTTTACATTTATTATTTGCAATAATTAAAAGTTTAATTACTCAGACTTTTAAAAGACATTTTGCGTTTCATTAAATATAAAGATTGATTGCTGATGTTTATAATTTATATGATTATTTTAGATAACAAAATATGCATGTCAATTTGAACATTGTCTGCTATATTGCTGCACTGTAAACATGTGTACTGTAAACATGTTTTCTTATACACTAGAAATTCGTACATTTGGTATGCATACTTTTTTCTGTTTTTAATAATGCATGTTTCATTTTCCAAAAAGCTGCAATCTCAGAAACCAGTGAACTACTTGGAAGCATAGAGCAAAATTATTCATTGGGGGCAGTGTACCAAAATTAAGCCAAATAGTGCAGTTTGATCACAAATACATGCACTTTGGGAGCGGGAGTGCATTTTTATAGAATAATTAAATATTTGTCAATAATAATCAAGGCCAGCGCAATGTTACCCAGGGCCCTAGCAAAGCAGTTAACGGTGCTCAATGTTTACTGCAATACTAGACTAATAAAACATATTTTTAATTGTATATATTTATAATATGTGTATGAAAAGTGCCAGTACTGTACGTTTAATATGCATAATAATTTCAATATCACAAAACCTATCTTTTACAATGTTTTAAGTCTTATTTTCCTCTTTTTTTTGTTCATATTTATTTTCATCAATTCTATACAATTCTCGAGAACATGTAGATTGCCTGCCTGTAAGAAATGAAGTTAATACATTTTTTATCACCAAAAATATTTAAAAACAAGTCTACGTCAAAAATATTTTATACACAGGAATCTTTATTTCGAATTCTATAGAAAGACTTACCCCTAATAACACCCCTGGCTATCCCGTTTGCACCGGCCTTGATAATAATAATAAATATTTTAAGTCATTAAAATTTGTACCATTTCATGATTGTATTTAAGAATAATTTTCCTCTCTAAAAAAGTATAAAAGAGGCGTATTAAATATCTGCTTCTGTTGTGTGTTTACATATTATGCAAGTGCCCCTTGCATATTAGAAAATATGCCGCTTATCTTCTAAGATCATTAACTAAAATATGCAGTTGAAAAAAATACTTGCCAATATAAAATGGAACTGAAGATTTTTATTTTGTTAAAGTTAAATGTGAGCTAATTTTTTTTTAGAAGTATACGTTGCTTAAAGTAGTTCTCAAATGAGTTTGATTGTATTTATTTTCCTATATATGGAGAAAAACATCTGAAATTCAAATTATTAACTATCATACAAGCAACACTCAAATGATATAAAATGAACAATTTCAAAAATTATTGATATTCCTGTATAAATTTTATGTGAATATTCATTACAATTACAATTTTTAAAAATTATTTTGGCAGCTCCATTTCAACTGGGATTCTGTTTAGTTTCTTACTGCATGGTGAATCTGTCCCTATAAATAATTCAACACTTCATAAGGCTTTAAAAAAGAAAAAAAAGTGAACACATTCAGATGTCGAATTTGTGAGGCTGTATATAATTTATTGTTAAATATTTATTAAGTTTATTGTTTTTTTCAATTTGGCAATCATACAGTATCTATTATGTAAGAATATAAAATATGTATTAAATATTACAATTTTTGGTTTAGAATTGATATGGTGGTGTACAGAATAAAAAAAAAATAATTAAAATAGTAAATTTATGAGATAAATCTAGTGTTATTGTTAACTCTGCTTTTTCCTTACGGGAGCAGAGAAGATGAGGAACATTTGATAAATGATATAGAATAATTCAGTGCAGTCTGTATAATTTCTAGTATCAAAATGTACTTTAGGTTTGCTTGAATTATAGGTGCAGATTCACGGTCGCCAGTCGCCACGTGGCGACTAAAGTTTTTGCTTTGGCGACTAACTTTCTATGTCTAAGTCGCCATGTGTTTTACATGGATATCCCTTTTTCGCCGAAAGGCAGATTTCCATTTTTTTTTTTAAATATGAAATCTGGGCATTCTCCTCCATAATTCAGCAATATTTAGCTCTTTTTTTTCTTTTTTCTCTTCTCCGTAATTAAAAAATATGATTGAACATAAATGCCACATTTCCACTAATTCGCAAATTTCCAGTTTTTTTTTTTTTTTTTTTTTTTTTTTTTAATCTGCAACGTTCGAAGAATCGAAAAAAAAAAAAAAATCCTGTTGATATGCGTCGCGAATGAACTCTGTGTCAATGGCATGCCACAATAAGCCCACAACACAGTAAAATTTGTGCCGAGAAGAGAATAAATTTGTAGCTCTGGGATTTTTCAGATATGTTCTTACAGGTACACATAGATATTAGCATGCGATTCTTCCACGAATTAGCAAAACTCCTGGAATTATCATTATTTATTTATTTTTAAATTTTCGCAAATCAATTCGCCAATCAGTCATGAAAATAAATCTAAAATTTCTTCAGTCGGTCGCGATTTCCGTGAAATCGGCCACTGAAAATTTTTGCAAATTTCGTCAATTGCTCGCCAAATAAAACCACGAACTTCATCAATTACTGATGAAATAACAGCAAATTTCACCAATTGGTCGCAAAATAAATCCTCAAATTTCCCCAATGGATTGCAGAAAAAAAATTGTGAATTTCGTCAAGGAGTTGAGATAATAAAATATGAAAATCGGCGATCGGTCACAAAAATTAATTTTTTTTTTGTTTCCATAGGGATTTAAAAAATTCTGTAATAAATCCTTAAAAAAATCCCCTTGCAACAAAAGTTACAATGAGGCTTATAGTATTCGAGCTTTCTCCATCATCCTTGAAAATGTCAGAAATTGTTAAATTTATTTTATTAAAATCTAAAACCTAAAAAAATAAATCTTCTCCATATTTTTTTCATATATATTTATTTTTAATTTTGATTTTTATAGACATATTTTTTTGGGCAAGTTTCCTAAGTTGAGCATTTATATTCAGCTATGAAAAATACTTTTTTTGGGGGGAGGGGGAAGTTTATTTATAGATTAAAAAAAAACTTTAGAGAATCGTTTATTCACAAAATATTCAGGTCTTACATTACAAAATTTATTCCTACAAACTGTATACAATTATGGTGGGAAGATTCAATATTCCATTGTCCAAATTTAATTGAGAAAAAAATATTGTTTTTATGTGTTGGTTTCACAATGTGGCCACTGGAGTTTTTGGGTTTAGGAGCCACTGGCTCCTTCCAGATTTTGGGAATCTGCACCTATAGTTTGAATCCTTAGAAAACTTTGATTTATAACGTTCTATACAATTTACAGAATTTTACATTTTAATTGTAATGTGTACAGGATATGTAACAATGTTACTTCAGTAGTGGGGGAATATTCCCCCCCCCCTCCCCGAAAGTTAGGAAAAAATCATCTTTCTGTCGATTTTAGTTTAGAACTATCTACTCATGGTTTCTCTATTTTTCAAAATTTATTTAAGAAATAAGATTTATTAAAAATATTGATTCAACTTTTCTATTTAAATTTTATTTTTTAACCCCTTGCCTGTGGAAAATATTTGAGAAAAACGTGAAAAATGGAAAAATACTTTTCTCTTATCCCTTTCCTGTGATGCTGTACTGTATACTATATAACATTATGTAATTTATCTTAATGCTTTCTTTATTTTTTTCAAATTTACAATGGTTCATTATTAGCTATAATTTATATTTATTACTAGCTAGCATTACAAATATTCTTTTCTATCTAGATTCATCACATACTATCAACCCACTTGATATTCTATCATCAAACATGGAAGAAGAAATTCCTGAGTAAGTTTCGTTAATATTATTATTTTAAATGATGCATTCTTGCAAATTTTAACATAAATTATCCATATATTTAAACTACGAAGGACAGTGTTTGTCTGCTTTCTGCTGATCTGAGCCTGCACATTGAGCATTTTAAGGTGCTTTTCTACGGTTAAATGTAGCAAAAACCAATTTTGATCTGGTTGCATTTCAAAGGAACATTCTGCAAATTGTGAAGCAAAAAACAATGATAATCATTGATGTTCAAGACTATGTGAAACCTTTTTATTATACAATAGCGGAGGGGTTTGTTTCAAAGTTCTGTTTTTTTTTTTTAAGAAACATGCTAAGAGCTTACTTCATTTAATAACTTTATATACTCTATTTTCTTACAAAATTTGCATGTTTTTGATTTGGTAGTAATAGAAAACTTTGAAATTTATATACTAATAGCCATTTTTAAATTTTCATTTATTTTTAAGGTTTTACGACCCATGTTCATTACTGGAATGCTTAATTAGTCAATTTCCAGTAATGTACACCCCATGTAGTCCTTGTGAAAAAAGCAATTTCAGTGATTTTTATAATGCATAAAACTTTTCGCTTAACTGAAAACCTAAGTAATCAAATTTAAATTTTAAATTACACTTACCAGAATGTATTAACACCAAAAATTTTTTAAATAACTGCTTTAATTTCATGTGGTTAATAAAATTTATAACATTTTAACAATCACATTATTATTTTAATTTTGCCTTGCCTATTTTATCTGTCAATTAATGAAACCATTCAAGAAGCAGATAATATTGTTTAAGGGCACAGGGAAAAGAGGGGCTCATAGGGCTCAATCCCTCCTCATTTAAATAAAAACAATTAAGTTACAGATATTGTTAAAAATTGTCTCGGATCTAAAACTATCTAAAATTTTAAGTACATCATATCTTCTATTTAAACTTATTAAAATCTTAATTTTGTAATAATAATGAATGACAACATTAGTTAGTTTCAATGGTTATTCTACTAACTATTACATTTATCATAGAGAACTGCATGTCCATATTGAATTACAAAGAGATTTTTATGAAGCAAGTTTGTTTTCTTATAACTTATTTTTATTTTCTTCAGGTCAGATTTGGACACAACAATTAACTCAATGGCTGGTGACCAATCAGTACTTTCCTTGGCTGAGGAACAAGATGGACAGGGTGAAGACCCGAATGAAAATTTAAATGATTCGGTGGCTGAATCTCAATCAGGTATAATTAAATTATTAATTTTATGTATTATTAAATCATTAATAAATATATAGAACCAGTTTGCAAAATTTAAAAAATAAGAAATCATACACAATTGTGAGTATTTCACATTTCAAAATTAATTTGTATAAAATGTGTGCTTTTCCACTGACTGATTAAATGTCTATTTTGCCTGCATTATGTATATCAGGTCTTGAAATTCAATTTTTCCAAGGAGGGGAGTCTCCCTACCAACATTTTTAAATGGAGGGGAGTTGTAATGTAACCCCACTATTATTTTACATGCTATTTAAAGAATTACATTAATGCAGACATGACAAAATACCATTGAAAATATTACGTCAACTGAGAATGATTATGTAAAATGTTTATTTTTATTATAAAAAAGGGAAGAAAGTTAAATTTTATATATGCAGTGAATTTTTCAAGTTCCATTAAATGTGTTAGGGTAGTTTTGGTTGGTAGAAAAGCACTGTAATACTGCTGTAAAAGTAAGTAATAAATAAACATCTTTATGTGTTTGTTACTTATAGGTGCAGATACCTAAAATCTGTAAGGAGCCAGTGGCTCCTAAACCCAAAAAATCCAGTGGCCACATTGTGAAACAAACGCATAAAAACAATAGCATTTATATGGCTATATGGGATTTATTGTTTACTATTAAAGCTTAAAAGTAATAAACAGTATATTTTAAAATAAAATTTACACAAAACTTAAATAAATATTTTTTTTTTTTTTTAATTAAAATTGGGCAACGGGATTTTATAGAATCTTTCAACTATAATTATATACAGTCTGTAGGAATAAATATTTATAATGTAAGGCCCCAAATAAACGATTCTCTAACTTTTTTGTTCTATAGATAAATCCCCCCCCCCCCTCCAAAGTGTTTTTCATAGCTGAAAGTGAAAATAAATGCTCACCATGGGCATTTGCATCAAAAAGTATGTCTATAAAAATCAAAAGAAAAAATATATGATAAAATATGGAGAAGATTTATTTTCTTTTAAGCTTTAGATTTTAATAAAATAAATTGAACAATTTTTGACATTCAGGGATAATTTCTTTTTAAAGAAGAAAACGGGAAACTTGTAGATCTGCGGAAATGTGGTATCCATGCTTAATCATGTTTTTTAATTATGGACATCTGAAAAAGTAAAAAAGGGATAAATATCGCAGAAAATGTGCAGAATTGATTTAAAAAAAAATTTTTTTTTAAAAAGCGGAAATCTGACAATCGGTGGAAAGGGGGCATCCCTGTAAGACAGTTAGACTTAGGCGACTTAGTTAAAGTTAGTGGCCAAAGAAAAAAATCCAGTCGCCATGTGGCGACTGGCGACCGTGAATCTGCACCTATATTGTTACTTCAAAACTCATTACTGATTAGAAAGTAAAGGTGAAAATAAGGAATTTTGCTTAGTAGCCACTGGCCGGTAGGTTGAATTTTTTTAGTAGCTAGTTAGTGGAGAGTGAGAATATTATCATTAGTAGCCAGTAAGTACATTTATGTCATTAAATAATGAATTAAATATATAATTAGTTTACAGTACAGTAATTTATGTACTAAATAAAAATATTTTAACTTATATTGCTTTGAATAAACTTGAGATACTAATTTCCAATCTATTTTAAATTTTAAAATAAGTTAACAGCAAAGTTATACACAACATGCTTATGTAGCTAACTTCATAAGTCTTACTAAGCTTAGGTACTTGTGGGGCTAATAATACATAAGTACCTTTTTAAAAATAAATATTTTCTTTCATTTTCTAAAATTAAGATCTGACAATAATAAAATAGATATGTTTTATACTAGGGATGCACAACCTGTGGCCGGTAGGTCAAAAGCAGCCCGCAATGACCCTAAATGCCAACATCTCAAGAAATTGCGAATTTCACCAATTTGTCGCGGGAAAAATTGCAAATTTTGTCCATATGTCGCATAAAAACATCATGAATTTAGCCGATCAGACGTGAAAAATAGGGAATTTCACAGATCGGGTGCGAAAAATTGGGAATTTTGCCGAACGGGCGTGTAAAAATTGTAAATTTCGCCAATCGGGTCCATACAAATCACAAATTTAGTCGATGGGATGCATAAAAATGGTAAATTTTGCCAATCGAGTGTGAAAAAATGTGAAATTCGCCGATCGGGCACTTAAAAATCGAGAATTTATCCGATAAGGTGCATAAAAATCGCGAATTTCGTTGAACGAGTCGGATTGTGGACCTCAACAAGCCAGTCATTTTTGTGAGTGGCCCTCCCCTTATAAAAGTTTTACACCCCTAGTTTATACACTAAATAATAACCCACAAGATGATATACATAACACATGCACAACCTGTGGCCCACGGACCAAAACTGGCCAACATCTTCAGAAATTGTGTATTTCGTCAATTAGTCCAGAAAAAAGTGCATACTTCGTCATTCAGGAGCGTAAAAATCATGAATTTCCGTCATTCGGGAGAGTAAAAATCAGCAATTTTGTTGATCGGCCACAGAAAAATCATGAATTTTGGCGATCGGATGCGGAAAAAAAATAAATTTCATCGATCGGATGTGGAAAAATCAGAAATTTTGTTGAACAGGAATGAAAAAAATCTTGAATTTCAGTGATCAGGTGCGGGAAAAATCATGAATTTTGTCGAACGAGCGTGGAAAAATCGTAAATTTTAGAGAAAAAAGGATATCAGAAAATCCTGCATTTGGCCGATTCTTTCCATCTTTTTAATCGCCGAGTGGCGACTGGCAAGTGCTTATTTTTACCTTTATTAAAAAGTACTCATTATCAGGAGTCTATGCAAGTTTTTTTTTTTCTTGGGGCTCATTTTGTAAAAATTAAAGGTTATTTTTGTGAAAAATAATATTTTGTAATGAAAGTTGAAATCCAGTTAATAAAATTTGAACCAAGCATTTATAAACAAAAACTTTTTTAAATCCTTTTGCTGAAGTTTTCCTCTCTGGTGAACTTGTTTGTTTACAAACTACACATTTTAAAACATCACAAAATAATAAATAAATAATAAGTCGTAAGTTTTTATGGAATAGAATTTTGTGAAAGTGCCGGGCCCATTTTATGGAATAGAATTTTGTGAAGGGGCCCATTTTATTAAATAGATTTTTGTGAAGGGACCCTAAATATGCCCCAAATATTTCCTGGATCGACCCCTGATTATTAATTTCTTTTGTTACTCTTTAGAAAACAGATATTAACAATCATCATAAATACTAGGCATATATTTGGTGTATATTCTAATTTTAATAGGGTAGTTTCGATATTAATTACCTTAACTATTCATTAAAATAAAAGGTAAAATTTATCTGGATATCTGCACTGATTCAGAATTTCATAAAATATAAAACTAGGCATTTAAAAAAAAAACTACATGTGAAATATATGGTTACAAAACTGCAGCAAAGCTAATTATATACTGCACTAGCCGCCACTGGCGACCAGTTTGGTCTCCCTTAAATGTATGTTAAACATTGCAACACGTTACATTTATTCATAATTTAATTTTCCCTTAATCCTTCGCCAAATCGGAAGATTCTAATAGACAAATCATGAACTTTTGCGATCATGGTAGCATTTCGCATATTTTTTGGGCACAAATGTCACATACGCACGTTGGCGCGATTCCCCCCCCCCCCCTCCCCCGCCAATTTGGCGAAAACTTTGTTATGGAAATTGTTGTTTATTTACTTTTATTTTTTATTTTAATTCTATAAATTATTTTTGATATGTATATCAATATTTATTTACAACAAACTATCATTTATTTATTTTTATTCTTTTTTTTAATTATGAGAGCAGATGATAATTCGCCAAATATCGTTCCCATCACCGTCATTCATACTACAATTAATTTAATTTTAAATTATAAACCTGTCACTCATTTCATTTAAAATACTTAACTTTAATCTAAAATGCTTATATTACATAAATTTAAAATACTTCACACTTTTCATTTAAAAGAGAAAATAAATAAATAAATAAGAAATAATATCATAAATCAAAACATTTGATTTCAAAATCAAAGTATCATTTCTAATTTGTACACGCGATAAATAAAAGCTGTATTAGCGATTTTAAAAATGCTAAAAATCTGATTCATTAAATATTATTACATGAGTTCAATTTACGTCAAGAAAAGGTCCGAAAGTTGAGTTGTATAGCACATAATTATGGTAAACTTTGATTGTCTCACTGGTGCGAATTATTTTTTTGACGCGAGGCAGCAGTCCAAAAATTCATTCGCGGAGAACTTGCTTTGCGAATGATTACCTCCATGATTTAATATTTTAAATGTTCACGACGAATCAATCTTTTTTTTGTTTACTTTTATGAATAGAGAATTTGAACTGCGAATCTTTCGACTGAAGTTATTGCAGAATATATACATAATTGAACGCAAGTCATCTCTCAAATATTAATTTATTTTGAACGATCTTTCTTAAAATGTAACTTTTATGCAGTTTATTCGAAAAAATAATTTTGAATAAAAATGGCCGCTTGGCATATGAAAAAGCGATGCGGCATCCCGGAACTGTTGAGGACAGTCACATGACTTACAGTTTTATTATAGAGATACCTAGACCCATAATGCAATCTTGTTATTATGAAACAATTCTGAAACAGGAATTAGTCTAAAAGTTTAAACAATTACAATATAATACCAGTAAAACGTGTGACAATGGAAACTAACACTAAGACAGGTAAAAAAAAAAAACATTTCTCCCTCCTCTAAACATTGCAAAACTTATTGTACATTTTAAATTTTAAAATAAGTCAGCTATTAGAAACTTCGTAAAAATCTCTTTGGAAAAAATTTTTGTGTGTGTGAGGGGGGGAGGGCATAGATCCATATTTGCTGTTGGTTTAAAAAAAAAAAAAAAAAAAAAATCCAGTTTCAGGCCTGCTTGAATGAAGTACAGATTGTAGTTAACTAATCACACCGATAATTTTTTTCCCTTCTATTTGAGTTGTTGGCTAATATTTATGAAGAATAAAAGAATTTAAATTTTAACATTTCATTAATTATGTATATATTTTTTTAAGGTCCATCAAATGCATCAGCAGGTCAAAAAGCCAGAAGGAAGAAAAAAACCTTGAAAGATATTTTGCCACAGACAATGGAACAGTGTTTTGAAAAGTTCCTTAACTATCAAAAGGAAATGGATAAAAAGATTCTTGAAGTCGAAAAGGAGCAACTCAAACTGGAAAAAGAAAACTTAGAAATAAAAAGACAAACATTCGATTTCTTGAAACAAGTTTTTAAATAAATATACCTGAAAACTTTATCACTGTCTTTCTTATAAACAGATATATATGTATTTAATATCAAATAATAATGAAATCAGTTAAAAAATTATTTTTAACAAATTGTTTAAAAAAAATATAAACTTTCCATCTTATGCTTAGAATATTCTAAAATATATTCCATCCTATGAAAGATTTCTTATTTTTAAATGTCTAGCAAATATCGCTATTGAATATTTGAAAGCAAACTTTTTTTTTTTTTTTTCATTTTATTTAAGTATAAATGATTTACATCTCATACTTAGAAATTCATTTAAAAAGGACAAACTTTAACCTGTAGAATTTGTTTGCAATCCCTTTGCCTGAAAATTCTTGCTTATTGAAAAATGGGAAAGTTATTTGATTTCACAATTTTTTAATGAGATTATTTGAAGATTATGAATAGATTGTCAATACAAAAACCCCTAACCCCATGATTAATGGTGGGAGATGAATATAAAAATGTAAAATTGTATAAAAAATTTTAGGTGGGATATAATATATCCAAATTCTAACCAGAAATTTTTAATAAAATTTTACATTTTAAATTTGGTGTTGGAAAAAAAAGCTTTTCGTTATTTTGAATTATTATTATTATTTTTTTTAATTTTGGTTTGGATTTAGCATTACAGAACCACAATTGCTTGCATTTAGAAAATATCATTTCATCCTCATGATTAAAAAATTAAATTGCATTGTTAATTAACTCAGAATAGATAACATTTGTACATGCACTAGCAAAAGTGTACAGTGTTCTTTAAACTTTTTTTCAATTCAGATGTATAAGATTATTTCATATTTGTGAATCATAAAGAGGTAAATTATGAGGAAATGCAGACTTTGTTGTTCCTTTCACACCACTTCTGAAAAAAAAAAAATCTAATATTTTCTATTGAAATAGACTTTTTCTTTGGCTCCAGAACACTGAATATATATCACCACTGTATTTAACCGATATATTCTTATACTTATCCAGATATGTTTAAACGTTTAGTGATAAAAATTTAAATCGCTCATTTTCGTGTTTTTCTTTTACGTAGGGTCGTTTCATAGTTTCAAACTAAAAAGTTCTTTTTGTCCGAACTCTTTGAAATCTTCATGGGTGATAAGTAAAACTGTTTTACAGCCTGTATAAAACTTTTGTGACAAAAATATTGTTATCTAGTAAAAAAGAAATGTTTCGATTTCGCTTTTTTGTTTGTTTTCACATGGAGTTTTATGTGGATTTGACAGAATATGCTTTCTATTTTAAATATATAGTATTAAATATATTTTACATACTACTTATAGCATAGCTGTCAATTCTTCTGCTTTTTTGTACCAAAAAAATGTAATAGAAATTTTTGCCTTATTTAACTGGCAGATTACGATGATTTAAAAAGGTAAAATTTACTATGAAATTTTTGTTGTACAAAAAAGCATAAAATGTTGGCAGCTATGTTATAGGGATATTATATCATTCCCGTATATGTATCTAATCAGTGATGACAATTAGTAGTTTCTTTTTAATTGCGTTGCAAACACATGTTCATATCTCATGTGAATAAACAAACCATATGTGTCCTTGGAAATCTTCATTGTTCGTCTCATAGATGAACTGTAACTTCCAAAGCCAGACTTTGAACGTCATTTTCAAATACTGATCATAGGGCAAAATTGCTAACTGTTGAATATCGTTATGAATTACAAGAATGTTTGGTTTCCATTAAGGGCAGAATATTGTCAAACGTTATGTATTTAAAGCTGGGCTCATAAGGTTAGGTATTTGAAACTTGATGTTTGATATGACCTATTATAATTTGCTTATAGAACGACGGGAAATTTTACACAAGTTTCATAAAAATATTTCACACCAGAATTTTTATTTAGGACTTTTAACTTACTTATTTTTGTGCAGTGTATATTTAATTTATTGTATGAAGAAATATCCGGTTTGAATCGACAATTTTTCTTTTGGTAGGGGCCAAAATGGCCCCTCACCGTGGTTCTAGTGTTAACCTGTTTACCTATTTTAAAATATCTGAATAAATACAATGGACTCTCATTAATGCATCAGCACTTGACATGTATTGCCAGTTAATGAGATGAATTTAATTTTTGTCATCTTATATTTCCAATTAATGTTAAGAACTTCATTCAATGCATATAACCACCAGATAATGCCAATAATTTTTTTTTTAATTTTCACATTAATTTTTTTTAAATTATAAAATTAATAATCTATTTAATTTCTTTTTGGAAGTGAATTCAATGTAAGGTATAACACCATTTAAATATTTACATTGTTTAATGTGAAAAAAAGACCTCTCTAGGAAGTATGCACTAATGGGAGTTCATTGTAATTGGCCAATGAATATGTTTCAAGGTAGAAACACAGAAAAGCTAAGGTATTGGGCAGTTACTATTGATGTTTGACAGCTGAGCAGTTGTTAAAAGTTTCATTTTCTTCCTGTTGTGACTACTTTATTCATTTTTGTTTGCAAATGAATGAAAGTGGCAGATGTTCTTATTCAGAAACTGTGAAATTGAAAGAAGTTTTCCATTTTTTGGTAAAGGCAGAAATTTTTCCAATAAGTTTTTTAAACAATTAATTCTCAATGAGAAAACACAAAAAAAGGAAAAATTAACATGAATTGCATACAACTTTATAAGTAATTTATTTATTTATAAAAATTTTAATTACAAATTGCCTCTGTTTTAAAGTCTTGTATCGACAAGCACTTAGGTGAGTAAATTGTTTGTTTTTCTTGACAGTTATATTTTTGCACATCAATAGTTAGCAATTTTATGCTATTTATAATAAAATATTTATAAAGTAGAACTTATAATTGTTCATCAAATTATAATAATTTTATAATTTACTTAGAAAAACAATAATTTGATTTCAAATTATCGGCTTTGGTCATTAGCTACGTCCTTGAACTTCTTTCCACAAAGATGCATTAAGAGAAAAAAATTATTATTGCTCACATATTTTCGATATTTTACTCACATTTTTGAGTCTGCCCAATATTTTTCAAATTATATTACTTACAAATAAAATAAATTATACTTATAAGTGAACTGAAATTTATTATTTAACGTATAAAAATCCTGTTTTTTTTTTTTTCCACACTCTATAAAAATAGATAATCATTCAGAAAGTAAATAAATAGAAACAAACTTTTTACAATTATAGAACACATATCAAACAACACAGAATTTTTTTGAATAACTAAGAATACATTTTTTATATTCAAAGAAGTAATTTATTTTCATCTACATCAGTGAATAGTGTACATCCTCATCATATAAGTGAAATGAAATTTATTAATAACACTAGTGTAAACATCCGTCCTAGGACGGAAGGTAGAAATATTGGTTTTCCATTCAAATTTGAAATAATTGATAAAAAATATTCATATACTATTATTCCATAATCGAGCTATTTGGTATCAAAATTATAAGAAGTTAGTAAATTGAAATACAGTTTTCAAACATTTTGCATTTGAAAGTACATCCTCCCAACTCAACCATCTAAAATTAAAAAATATGCAATGTTGAGAAGTAATTAAGTTATAAAAAAACAAGTTGAAAATTGTACGTCAAACGTGACAAATGAGGTGCGTTCGTACTGTAGCTAGTTATATAAATATTCAGATCTTGATGATTTTTAATTCTGTGAAATGAATTCTATCGTCTGCAGATTAATTTCTGTCATAAAATAAGTATCTCGGTCGCTTGACGATTCAACCTCGGAAGCTCCTCTAACAAAAAAGCACCGATTTAAAAAAAAAAAAAAATTCAAATTTCTTAATAAATATATTTATTAATATCTCCTAAAGTTTTGATTCGATTTTTAAAAAATTTGAAATGTCTCAACAAAATTCTGCAAAGATAATATATCTTAAATTCCAAACCATTCGGTTGGGTAGTTTTTGCGTTGTTATATGCGGACGGATGGACGGACCAAGCGACGACAATAGGTGCTACGTATTTATATAATTACGAACGCACCTAAAAAGGGATAATGAATTAATGATTCATTATAAAAAAAGGGATAATTAATTAAAAGGTAGCAGAAAAAATGGCATGACGATTCGCAATGTGGATAAAACGTTAGAGTGGTTTCAGTTGAACGACTTTGTTGATAAACAAGAATTTCAAGAATTGTTATTTGATGGGAAATGTTCATTTGTTGAATAACTAAAGAAGTAATTCATCCTCCTGTACATTCCAATCTTCTAAAAATTCATCATCCTCAACTTTACACAGATTGTGCAAAATGCAACATGCAAGCACTTGCTTTTTTACATGCTCGATGTTGCAGTCATTTTCTTTTAGTAGACACCGCCATCGACCTTTTAATTGGCCAAAAGCATGTTCCACGCAAATTCGCCCCTTGCTCAGTGTTTTATTAAATAATTTCATGTTATCATTTAATACTCCTCCATATGGCTTCTTTAACCAAGTCAAAGCAGGATAAGCCTGATCTGCAACAACAAAAGGCCTCGTTGGTGTATTTTGTACAGAAATGGTTTGTGGCTGGAATAAATTACCAGACAAACCAGCTCTGCACAATTTGGAATTTCTAAATACCCTTGCATCATGAACAGATCCAGGCCATCCAACAGTGACATTGATAAAAGTAGTGGAAGAATCGACCACTGCTTGGAGCAAAATGGCATGGCACTGCTTCCGGCAAAAAAAGTCTTTGGCGTTGTGTATTGGTGCTTTGATAGGTATAAATGACCCATCTAAAGCACCACAGCATCCAGGGAGACCACCTTTGGCTATAAAGCCATCTGCCACTTCCTGCAATTCGTTTCCTGTGGGAAATATTATTGGGAATGTTTGACAAATGGCTCCGCAGACTTCATTTACTATCTTGCAAGTTGTAGATCTTGCTACACCAAATTGCCTGGCTACCGATCTCAGCTCGCCACAAGTTCCCAATTTCATCAATGTAATGGCAACTCTCTTCTGAACGGAAATTGGTTTCCGAAAACTTTTCTTTTTCAGAAGATGTTCAAGCCGGTTGCACAACATTAAAAAAGTTGACCTAAAAGACAAATTTTGCAAAAATGAAAAACATAAAAATTTAATATTAAAATATAAAGTTTTACAGAAAATGAATGCAAAAATAGTAACATACGTAATTCAAGCTAATTTCTCAAAGGAGAACTTTTACAAATGGTGATGCAGAATGCTTTTTCAATTTTGGGAATTTTTTTTTTTTTTTTTACAAAATAAATATTTTGAAATATGAAATCCCATTACTTAAATTCGAATTGAGGCTGTAACTCAGGGCAGTGGTTTTAACCGACCTGGTCAAAATAGATTTTGACCATCAGTGGTATTCAATTTTGTCGATCAGTCGCAGGAAAATGTCATGAAATTCATCGATTGGTTATGGGAATATCTCGTGAAATTTGCTAGTCATTTGGAAAAATATCACAAAATTCTACTGATAAAAGGGGACTAAACAAAACAATTCAAAATATGTTTTTTGAACTGGATACAAAAGTGTCCTTTTTAAGAATAATGTGCCCCTTTTTATTAAATTCCTGCAAGATGGACCTTTTTTTGCAGAGCAGGGGTCGATGCAGGTTTTTATTCTTGGGGCCCATTTTTTGAAAAGTAAAGGTTATTTTTGTGAAATTTATTATATTTTTTGTGAAAAATAACATTTTGCAACAAATGTTGAAATTCAGTTAATCAAATTCGAACCAAGAATTTATATACAAACACTTTTTTTAATCCTTTTTGCTGAAATTTTCCTCTCTGGTGAACTTGTTTGTTTACAAATTACAGAAGAATAGATTTTGTGAAGAATAGAATTTTGTTCTTTCATTTTATCAAATTGATTTTTGTGAAGGGTTCTAAATAGGCACAAAAATTTTCCTGGATCGACCCCTGTAGAGTGAACAATATCTTTCGGACAGCATTGTCAAAATTGGCAATTCGCTTTAAGCAGATTTTCAGGACTCAACAGTAAAGGGCAAAATTAGAACGAACCACTAATATAAAAAAAAAAAGGTGGGTATTATAAAACAGCCTGTCAGCCTCAGTGGCCATAAGGAAAAAGTAACTTTTTACTTTTCAGCAAAGAATCTACTTTTGGGGATTGAAAAACACTTATATTAACATATTGATTTGGGCTGTATATGTTTAGATACATATTATGGAATTTTAACTAAAGTTTACTGTTTTGAAGTTTTAAATAAAAAAATGGCCACTCATAAAATTGCTACTACTGGCCACAAATATAATTTCTCAGTTTCTCTGTTTACTCGACAGTCATAAAGTGATGATAGGAGGAAGAAATGTCAGAATTGAAGTTTATCACACCTAATAAAAGAAAAAAAAATTGATATTTTTTATTCTTCGAGAGACACTTAAAAAACTATATTTCTATTTGGAACAGCTTGGGTATTATTAGCCTGCTGTCCGCCATCTTGTTTTTTAAATCAAAACATATTTTTTTTTGTTTCTCATTTCCAAAATAATTTTCATCCATATTTACTTATACAAGTAAACAAGTTATTTAATTTTATTGACTGATTTATTTGTATTTAAAAATAAAAGTTAAAATGTTTTGATTTAACTTGATTATGTCAGAAACAAAACAAATGTTTTGATTTATCGCCCGTGGTTAGACATCTCTTTTTTTAAATCAAAACATTTTAACTTTTATTATTAAATATAAATAAATTAGTCAATAAAATTAAATAACGTGTTTATAATAAGTAAATATGGATGTAAATTATTTTGGAAATGAGAAATACAAAAAATTATTTTGTGTGTGTCACAAATATTTGCATAGTTAAGCCAGATTTTTTTTTTTAAACGTCCTTAATATGTATTGACATTTAAAAAAAATACATTGTTGATTGGATAATATGTGCTAACTTCTATACAAATGTTCAATTTAAATATATATATTGCTTAACATTTTGGGAAATTCGCTTTTATGCAAATAATGGAAGTAAATTAGTAAATTTTAAATATATGAGGAAATTAATTAAAAAAAAATTTGTGTAATATAAGCATTTAGAATATAGAGAACAGGAATTCAAATAACTATAATTTATGTGCATAACAATTAAATCAGTATTGGGCTTTTTTTCATTTAAAAGTTTTTTTTTAACATGAGTATAAGTACTTGTTGAAACCATTGAAAAGCTATGAAGGAATCCCTATAAAATGAAAACTAGCAACACTTTCTCATTTATGAAATAGTAATTTAATTAAACATTTTTTCCATAACTAATGTAATGAGAAAAATGTGAATAAAGTGGAAGCATTTCAGTAATTCAGAACTTAAAATAATTCAAATTGGCTACATGTATCTAACTTTTAAATAATGTGTTTAGGAAATAAGTTACTTTACGTTTACATATTAAATACTTTATTATCATTAGGTCTATGATTAAACTTATATGAAACAAAACAAGTTTTAGTACATAAAAAACACATGTTTATAAAAATAAAAATCACTTACCTTGAAACTCGAAAATCTTCTTTAAATTCGGAATCCTTAAATGATTTCATCTCAAGATTGTCCCACCAATGTGACGAACGGACTTTAGCCCAGAATCGACGATCAGGAAATGCAGGCAGTACTTCAGCTTGAATATTTTGCAAAAACAAATGAGCATTTTGCCTTCGTTTGCGAAAATATTTGCGACGTAAATTTCTGATTCGAATATTCGAATCTGGTGACATAATAATGTCCAGCAAAGTTTGCATCAGCAAAAAACGTTCAGCCATTTTTATTTCAAGTCGAAGTTACGCGCGAAGAGAATTGCAATACAAATGGCTTCTGTTTATGTTTACACCGGAAGCTGTACGCCAGTTCACTAAACAACCAATCAAAATTCAGAAGGAAAAATTACGCAGCTTCCGGTTTTTTGCAGGAGAGGGGTTTTATGCTTACGTTTGGAAATGGGTACAAAATGAAAGCAGGCATATTAACCCGTCGTGTAAAGCCGGTTTGACTCCATGTGTACTCTGGAAACGGAGCTATAGTGCTTTGTTAAACTCTAAAACTGGTATTTGTTTACAGATATATGGCAGTTCCCACTGCCAATTTGTTACCAATTTCCTAAATAATAGTACCATGGGTGACCACACAATTGTTAAAGAAGACTTTCATTTGTTTCTGGAAATTGTGTTCAAAGAAATGTTGATGCTTGCTACAAACAAACAACTAAATTTTGTATTGTGCTATTCGCTATTATTCGCCCCATTCACTTTTATTCAAAAAGTAACGTGTTACACAAAACTAAGAAAATAATTAGCAGCTACAGTAATTTCACTACTTTTGATCACAAGCTATTTTATATTCAAATTGCAGAGTTTCCTGTAGGCAGTTTCAGGAAGGTGCTGCACCCTGGCTGCCCTTTGGTTTAAAAAACATCCCCCTTCTTGCCCCTCATCAAAAAATTAGTGCTCTTCTTGCCCTTCAACCAAGAAAATTAAGCCTTTACAGTTTTGTAAACAAAAATTACTTGCATAGTAAAAATTGACACATTGTTGCAATTCGATAGGAGTGTTGTAACATTTAAATATCAAAAGTGCATTTAAAATTGAAAGAATGAATTTAAAAAATATAAAAAGTGCTCATATGGATCTAAAAAATGCCCTTCAGAGTCAAAAATGTGCCCTTTTCCAACTACCAGCACTCTACGCTTTTCTAAAACTGTGAGAAAATCTGACATTGTCATCTAAATTAAAACATTAACTGTTACGTTTAGAAGTATGTTTTTCTTTTTAAGTGACAATAATTTTAAAGTGGTTAAAAATGTATTAATTTGTTAAGATTTAATAAATATTATTAAAATGTTTAGCAAATACATACATATATATTATATATATATTTGAATATATACATTTGCTTTAATTAATATATATCAATATGCATTAAAATCTATGTAAAGAAATAAGTATTTCTAAAGTAATGGGAATTAATTGTAAAAGAAAAAAGAGGGGGGGCATTTTTTAATTGCTTTTAAAGTGTTTTAAGTTAAAAAGAATGAGGGAAAAACATATTTTTGGTTTTTTAAGTGTTTGAAGTTAAAAAAAAAAAAAAAAAAAGTTCAAACTGGAGCTGTAAGTAAATCTTCATTTTCACACAGAAAATGTAATCTAAACTTGAAAATTCTCAGAAAATACTCAAAGTGGTTGTATTTTCTTTAATAATTTATCAAACTGTTAAAATACAACCCACTACTGTTGCGTTTACACTACCATCTCTATTAACATTTACCATTAAGCCTACATGAATAATTAGGTCTGATATACACTTCGCTTTTACACAAGAAAATATAAGTATATAAACGGAAGTTATAAAGAATAGAATTACAAATGAAAAAGATAATTCTTACCTTTATTGACATCAGATTACTATTTATTAATCAGATTCCGAAAAGCCGATCACGTTTCTTCATTCACCAACAAGGAAAATAAACTTGTCTGGTAGGTAGGTTGGTTGATTCCTTAGCGTAGCGTGCAGAGGAAGGAAGCCAAGGAAGAAAGTCAATTTGCGGATGTGCGTTCTATGACATTCGCCGGCTGTTTTGTGGACAATGTATTCAGACGGTCCGTTGTCAACTATCTTCCGGATATTCACTGGATAGTTTTATAGGATATGACAACTAAAGGATTTTCAGGATCATTATAGATCGTCCGAAGGACGATTGGGGTTGTCTGGGTAGTAAATATACAGACGTTAACAAATGAACACATGTTATAATATCCATTTTTATTTACATTCAATTTAAAGAAGTTATTTTTTCTTCTTCATCGTTCGCAACCAAAGCCAATATAGTATAATAAGCCTGATGAATGGCAGATGAATGGAAGAAATTTCGCAAGTTGAAAAAAGCGCCCTCTTACGACTAATAATACTTGCATGCTAAAAAATAAAAACTTTACCCCAAAAAAATTACAAAAAAATCGTGTGATATTAATCCAGTTAAGGATGGGTATAATAAATCAAGTGTAAGTTCTTGCATCGAATCACACGCAGCTGTTTTGTCAGTGAAAAGGAATTTGGAACTTATGAATTACTATAACCAATTCGCCTTTGTTTTGGCAACTCACCGCAGGAGAGGTATATAGTGTTCATATACGCGAACAAAATTTGCATATTGTGCGCCTGCAGCCCACTTCTCTTTTTCTACCGGCCGCATGAGAGGGAAGTAGCGCAAGTATGCGCTAGCAAATTTAACAGGTACTGTATACACTCTACATATAGTCGCTCATTTCACAACTCATTTGAAAACAAAACAAAAATTTAAATATTAAAATCCTCTTTACTTTCTGTGAATATAATGCATAAATATTAATAAGTAATTGTAAATAATGGGATGATTACTCAAATAATTTGAGAATAAACTAAGAAACATCTTTCTTTGAAATATGTCGTTAAGCAGAATTTAGCCAATTTGTACTTTTTTCACGAAATTTAACCTTACTTTCTACATCTTTCGAAAAAAACTATCTCCTACGCATTTTTTAAAAAGTTGAAAGGGGTAATTGGTGGACATAATTTTTACGTGGAAGAAAAATAGAAATTGTTGAAGAAAAATAATTGGACTGCCGTTTTTAGGATCACATTACTTTTAAGTGCTTATTTATCTGTTCACCAGAACAATTAGAAAATAAATTGGAAACTAATTTATTCCGGTGCGGAGAATTAAATTATCTTTCCTAGTTTAATTGGAATAATCCGTAAACATCATGCCAATTAACATTTTTTAAACAGAAATCGTTTTGCTAACTTAAATTTGGTATAAATAAGACAAAGAAATTAGTTTATGGACAATTAATACATTTTTATATACTGAATGAAGTAAAAATATTACATAAAAAGGAATTTAGATCAATTTTTTAATTAAAATACATTTAATATTTCTTAAACAACTTAATTTTTGCTTACATACTTTTATTTTGTGTACTAACTGAAAAAATAGTTAATAGCTTCACATAAAACATTAAAAACATTAAATCTTTTTTTTTTTCAAAAAAAAAAAAAAAAAAAAAAAAAAATTACAATATTGAAGGTTGATCAGATGTTGCATAGTTAAAAAGATTAATATTTATTCCGTAAAATTAATGCATTTAAATACATTCCCGTATAGTTTTTATCATCTTAATTAATCGCGAAAATCTTCTAGAAAACTTACAGAGGGTGTTTACAGATATTCGAACGATTTTGACAACAAAAATAAAATATATAAATAAAACAATTATTTTTTAATATGTTTTATCTGGTAGTCTTTGTTGTGGACTATAATATTGCAGCGAGATTTCCAAGATAGTACGGCTTTTTGAAAAACTGGAAGTGGAATTCTGTTCCATTCCTCCTCCACACATTTCCAGAGTCCACTCAACGTAGTTGGTCGTCGTTTCACAAGAGCTTGTTTTAATAGTCCAAAAGCACAGCAACCCATGGTTGAAACATCTGGGGACTTGATTGGAATAAATTTAAACGGTATGCACTTGATCCCAGTTTCTGTTGTCAATTTTACGAGAAATGAGACAGTACTTTTGGGTGTATGGCAACTCGCTTTATCCTGGTAGAACGCAACACTTTTAACGTCCGTAGGATAACGTTTTGGAAATTCTTCTTTAAAAATAAGAATTAGAACAATGTTTTAATAATAAACAGAGATAATTTTGATATTTTCTCAACTTTTATTATCTTTACTTATCCGTTGTAAGAGATTTCAGCATTCACCATAAATCCTTTAGAGAAACTTTCTTTGTAGTGTTTGAACCAAAGTTGTAAGCCATTTTTTTACTCTTTTCCGGTAATAAATCGATCTTTTTTATATTACAGTCAATTAAATAAATCCACGTTTCATCTATTGTGACATTTTTTTCCACTTACCACCTGCTAAATGATTTTCATATAACAGTTTGCATCTTGTCTTTCTCTCAACATGTCTTGGTGCAGGCGATAAACTGAACATTTTTTTTAATTAAATTCAAATCGCTATTAATTATCTTATTTACAGTTGCAGCAGATGTATGCAAATAATTTGTGATAGTCCTTTGAGATTTTGGATTTTCCATTAGAACCATAGAGCGTACTTTAGAAATGTTTGAGACGGTACGTACCTTTTTCTGATAGTTCTTTTGGTGTTTCCTTTTCGATAACTTTAAAGATTGACGATTTTTTTTTCTTTGCAATTAATAAAATAACACTTATTTTATGCGTCGTCACTTAAAAACCCTGCTTCTCGCAACGTTTTCTAATCACGGAATATAAATGATTCTCTTCGGAAACATCAAATATATAACCTTCAAGCCACTCGCTTCTTTCGCGTGCCATTTCAGTAGTAGCAGGGTTACCAGTTTGACCTTTTTTTTTAATTACGAAATTTCGCATTCATACCAGAAATTCCCGTCAATATTCTTTCCTTTATTTAACAACAGACAGTTCGTGATTATTTAAAGTAAAAATTCTTCTTTCAGAATTTCCCGTTAGAATTCGACATTTTCGAATTAAAATAAAAGGCCAACCTGGCAACCTTTAGTAGCAGACGATATTTTTTCATAGCAGCCAATATTTCAGTTATCACGTTATTAACATGCTTCCAGATTTTTCCCCTGTTGTTTCTCTTTGTTTTTAGTTTAACATCAAAATCGTTACCAATATGTGTAACGATATTGAGACGATACGATACGATAACGAAGAATACAAATATCCCTCTGTATTTAACAAATTACTAGAAATTACTGGTGAGAAAAAGATTGAAAAGGAGGTCTATCCCTGTTAAATGATATTGTTATAGATATCTAAGTTAATTAAAAGTCTGCGCTAGTCACGCTATGGGAGCGTTCTTTTCAAATTTCTCGCTCCATTGTGAACTGTTATTTGACTCCCATTCTTTCTGAAACTGCATTATTAGAAGTAAGCAAATAAACTTAATTCTAAGTAATTCATGCACTTGTATTCACTGTATACAAAAACACATATAGTTTTGCATTCTTTGTTCAGTGTATTACACTGATTTCTGCTATGTAAACAGCTCAATTTAAATTTACATTCATCGATACTTGGAAAGATAATGTTTGTACAATAAATCGTTGGATAACAAGCGAATACAATGTAATTAAGCCTTTCAAATCCTATTCATATTGTATTTAGAGACATTGCTGCAGTACAAAGATTAGAAATGAGATAAAAGTATAGAATACGAAACTTAAATACAAAGAGAGTAATTAATGTTTGTTTTACAAGCATATGGTTCGAATAAATTATATCATTCAGTGTATTGTTTGCGTACATGAAGAATATGCATAAAAATAAATTAATAATATCAAATATCTATCATTATTAGGTGCGTTCATAATTATATATATAAATATATATGTGTGTGTAACACCTATAGTCGTCATCTGGAACGTCCGTCTGTTCGCATATAACAGCGCAAAAACTACCCAACCGAATGGTTTGAAATTTAATAAATACAATCGTTGCAGAATTTATCGAGTAATTTCAAATTTTATGGAAATCTAATCAAAACTTAAAAAGATATTAATAAACGTTTTCTTCATTCTGTTAAATCCTGTCATACGTAATTAATTCAATGATATCCCATGATAGGTAGTGATTCTAGATTTCCATGGTGAATACGTTCTACTTATGGTGGAGTCATATTATTTGCGTATTACTGAATTTAAAAACCGAATGTGTATACTAAAATTGTTTAACTATAGCAATCATATAATCTACCGACAGTTTTTTTGGATAGGTGATTCGGGAGAAATGGATATTAAATGGGAAAGAGTCTAAATATGGATTTCAAGTTCTGAAATTTTCAAAACAAAGGCATAAGTTTCCCATTGAAAGTTTCAGAAAATGTCAACAAAAGATAAAATGTTGGCAAATTAAAATGTACTTATTTCATTACGGAAATTAATCATATCATAATAACAGACGATATAATTCATTTCACTGAAATAATAACAATGATTTTTTTTTTTTTTACATTGTCTTTTATTGCGTATAATATAATTTTTCTGTAACGGAATTGTAATTAATTGTTTGTAAAAGTGTATTGAAACTTAATTTCATAAAATAAAATTAATATCTATAATATGAAAATCTGCAATAAATTTTGTATTCATGCATTTTTGCATAAGAGTGCAGCAGCTATTGCGCCAAGATCTGAGTATTTATAAAACTTGTTATAGTACGAACGCATCTCATTTGTTACGTTTTATGTACAATTTCCAACTTGTTTAAAGCTAAAGCTTTAAACAAGTGGTTATTTTGGTGTACAAATGGTTATTTTGGCGAGCATTATAAGCAGCAGATACTCATAGAATACAAAACTAGTCGTTGGGGGCCACCGTAATACTTACCCATCATGGATATGCATAAAGTAAAATATTAAAATAAAAATGTGTAAACTACTTATAAAATGCATTGCAATTCAAATAAAATCGTGGCTTGATGACGTCACAAACTTTAAAGGCTCGATTACTGAATTGCTGAAAGAGGTTTTTCCTTATAACTCCAAAAATAATAATCCTATTAACTAGCGGTTTATTGCATCTGATTAAGCGTCAAATTTCCAATTAAAATATATCTTTGAAGTGAAATTTGGATGAAATACAGGGTCATGAAAAATCGAAGAGTGTGGAAAATAGGATTCCAAATATCTCGGCAACTAATTATCCGATCGACTTCATGCGTTATTCAAAATTTATGTTTTTTTATTGTCTTTTATATTCATTTCTTAAAATAAACAATTTCGAAAATTTTTATATACCTTTCATCAGAACGAATATTTCGAGAGTCCGAAAAAAATTGTTCCGGTTAATCGAGGTTATTGAAATGAAATAGGCTTCTTCCCATTATTACATCCTAAGTACATACCAAATTACAAGTCTCTATCTCAATTTTTTCGGGAGATAGAGCGTTTACAGACACACACACACACAGACACACAGACACACAGACGGACGGCAAAATTTTTTTTTCTAAAAATATGTTTTTCGGAATCTCCAGTGTCTGAAACGTGTAAATCCGTCAAAAATTTTTTTTCGATTTTCAAAACGATTACAAGACTTACCCTATACTACGTATGATGGGTAAGTAATACCCTATACTACGTATGATGGGTAAGTAATTAAAAGTTTGCGTTCTTATAATGTGAAACCATACCTTAAAGCTTTACCAGTTTTAAATATATTCCGATATAAATGTAATCGAGAATTTTATGATGCCCTGTGTAGGATCTATAGAACTTATACACACCAAATAATAGACAAAAATGAGTTAAATTAAAAAACGCGTTCATATAGGAATTAGCTTGACTTATTGTGCTTCATGCAGAATTTATATTATTCGGTATAATGTTGTCAATAAATTTTGTGTTCTTTAAGAGTGTGAATGAAATTGTTTTATAATATGAAATTTCAATCATTATTTAAAACTTTGTTAATAAATTTTGGAATGCACAATTTTTTATGTTTATGTTATTTGATATTGATATGAGAGTATAGTTCCAAACATGTTCTACATTATTGTTTGAATTTCTAAGTGGATTAGTAGCTTTGATTAGCATTCGCCATGAAAACAACCTGTTCAAAAATACTCGTTTCTGAAATTTCTAGTCCTCTCACTTTTATTTTTTTTTAATAACGTTATTTCTAAACAATAATCATAGGTAGTTTACTGCAATATTTTAAATTAAGAAATACCAGGGAAATATTTTTTTAAATAATGATATTCAAAAGAGAGACCAGTGGAAACACTGATTATAACAGTTTCTTTAAGAGAATTATCATAAAAAGTAAATTTAAAGATGTAACAGGAAAATTTTGAAAACAAATTTGTTTTTCTGGAAATTGTTCAGTGAATTTATGTCAATTAGTTAACTTGTTAGATAGCAGATGACTGAGTACTCTTTAGACTGTTTTTAAAATTCTGACTTTTTTTTATTTCAGTTTAGTTTGATTTTAGAATTACTTGCAGGGCACAAAGTTGCTCTTTTTTTTATCTTCGCCCAATGTTGGCAGCGGATTAATTAATTATTTTATTAATTTCATAGGAAGTCATTTTGCCAGAAGATGGCTTATTTAAATGCTTTAGCATTAAAAATTACTAGTTCTAAAAAGAACTGTGATCAAATTTATGTTTTATTTGTGAACTGCATTTTTCTATATGTTTGTGATTGAGGAAATATATATTGTGAATAGGTAAAATAAACAAAAAATTAAATATGGATTCTTCTTCTTTAATTTTTTTCTAGATATGAAAATAGTAATTTAAATTCTTATGTATAACGTTCACGTAGTAAAAAGGGAAGTTCAATTTATTGATAAAATGTATACTCTTATGCATATTGAGTTCCTTTTCTAACGCTTTTTCCTTCTCAAAACCGTCCACCTGATTGTCTAGGGATTAGAGGAAATTTACGGAAATTAGAGGAATTAAATTTCCCAAAGGTTAAATTGTCGGATTCGATTCCCAATTTAGGCAATAGGCATGGATGTTTGTAGTGGATCAGATTCTACTTTAAATAGAGATCCCGAACTGTTTAGCCCTCGTGTGCAAACGTAGCGCCCGTAATTAATCAAACCCCTGGAGACTTTTTTTTTCTCTTTTTTTTCTTCTCAAATGTAATTTGGCTGTATTAGTATCAGACATGAGTTGGTTGTTTAATAATTTTAAGCTGACTACCTTTGTAATTTCAGGAAGTCTTCTTAAACTATTTACTTGAAAGAATTATTAATAAGAACAAAAAATGATGCGTCAAACATAGATTATGTGACACTTCCCAACACTTACAAAATATTTTTAGAAATCTTTATCGTTTAATAAAGTGAAAGATGGTATATAAGTAAATAATTTGGAAAACGCATAACATGTTTAATAACATAATTTCAGGAATTAGCAACACTATTCGAAAAAATATCCGAACTCTTTTGTGCAGCCCTGTATATGATCTATAGATTTGTATATATACTACGTAGAATGCTAAATTTTAGTTTAGTTACGAAACGCGTAGCACAGTTTAAAATATCTTTTCTTGAATTTCCGTGAATAAACGGAAATGTAATCGAGAATTTTATGATGCCCTGTGTAGGATCTATAGAACTTATACACACCAAATAATAGACAAAAAATGAGTTAAATTAAAAAACGCGTTCAGCAACTGAAAAAGCACTTCCAACAATTATTGCTAACAGACAGTACCGAATTCTTTTGAGTGTCCCTGTAAATGAACGATGAATGTTATACACACAACATTCTATAGTAAGCCACTTGTAATGCCCTTATATCAATTTCAGTATGTTTCAAATAGTGAAACATTATTAAAATAAACCGCAATTTTTTTCTTCCATAAACCGTAATGTAACGGAATTATTTTGAGTGTCCCTGTAAAGGAACTATAAGTGCTGTGCACACCCTATTCTATAGTAAACCTCTTGTAGTGCTCCTGAGTGATATATACCAATTTCAATACGTTTGAAATTGTGTAACATCATTAAAATAAACCGCAACAGATTTTTCCCCATAGACCTTAATGTAACGGAATTATTTTGAGTGTCCCTGTAAAAAAACTCTACGTGCTACACACTTCCTTTTCAATACCGAACATGCATAGTAAACCTCAATAACATATATCTATTGCATGACAGTTCGAATATATTTACGAGAGTTATAGCACGGACAGACAGACGGCAGATCAGACAAACTGAATTCATAAACACTTTTCAACTATGTTGGAAAGTGTTAAAAACTGAGCCCTAACATATGTAATTTTACAATAATTTCTTTGTCAGAACGACCTCTTATTTTTAATAACTTCTAAATTCCTAAATTCTTGTTATGTTTCGAAACTAACAGAAAATCAGAAATCAAATCTATAACCCAAGAATCCGTTAATCCAATTGCGCTAAGGTTAGATTTATTCTCTCGGGATAACAGATTCCGTATACGATTCCAGAAAGGAGGGGTGGGGGGGTTGAGGGATAAAAATTTTACACGCTTAATATTTTCTTTCTAACACCAAATAGAAAATAAATCCGTTTATAGTATTGATCGAGCTACAATAGTTTTCAGAAATTCTGCAGTTCGTTTCGGATAATTAATGTCTACACAGAATAGGCTTAAGAATGGAATTTAAAAGTTATTTTTCTTCTTTCTTATATAACTCAGTCTGTCCAGAAAAATAGATTTTACGCTAAATTAATTGCATTAGTGTTTATCGTTTCATCCTAAAGAATTTTTTTTTAAGTATCATTTTTATTAATCCTTTCAGGAGGAAAGTAAATCCGTTTCAAAAATGTTGTTATAAATGTTTCATAAAAGTAAAATTTTGTTCCAACATTTTGAGCGCCATTTGTCAGTTTTCAATTAAAATTAAGTGATATATATAACACCGGGTTTGCTATAAATTCGTGAAAACTTTAAAAATCCATTACAAAGGAACAAATGATGTTTAAAAAGTGTGGTTTGTACGAATTAGATTACAGGGATATAGGATTTTTTTTCACACATGACAAATGTATAATAATCGATAGATGGCGCTGGCATGCATAATATGCAAATTAGGCTTATAATAAAATATCCGTTTCTGGAAGTGTCTGACAATCTTCAGTATCCCAGCACATGAAACGGGACCTTTTCTCGTCTTGAATCTTTTGCAGTGTGTAATTTTCGCACTGCGCCAGTTGCTGATACCCCATTCTTGCAAAACGGGCTTAAGGAACAATGCTTAATCTGGAAACGAATGAATAATATATGTGCATCGAGGTATTTCAGTGACAGCCTGATGTATATAAATCTGCTTCATACTATGCATACCAGCGCCATCTATCGGTAATTTTTTGAACCCCAACTTTTTACTTACTAAAGAAAATCTGATCTCCCTGTAATACTATTCATGCATGCCACAATTTTTTAGCATCATTTGTTCCTTTTTAATGATTTTTTTAATTTTTAACGAATTTATGGCCCACCCGGTATACAACAGATCTTTAAAGAGTTAACATACTGTTGACCGGCAGTGTTCCAAACTAGCGCGTTTTTAACACTTTCCAACATAGTTGAAAAGTGTTTATGAATTCGGTTTGTCTCTCCTTATGTCTATTCGAGCTCTAACTCGCATAAATATACTAGGATTGCCATGAAATTGATACATGTTATAGAATTTCACCATGGCATGTTTGGTATTGAAAATGAAGTGCGTTTCGTTTATAGTTCATTTACAGGGGCACTCAAATGAATGCCGTTACATTATGGTCTATGGGGAAAAATCGTTTCCAGCATATATTAATGATATTACATTATTTCAAACATATTGAAATTGATATACATCACTGAGGCGTAGTACAAGATGCTTACCATAAAAGATTATGTGCAAACCACTTATCGTTCATTTACAGGATCACTCAAAAGAAAGCCGTTACATTATGGTGTATGGGAAAAAAATCGTCTCCAGCATATATTAAGGATATACATTATTTCAAACATATTGTAATCGATATACATCACTGAGGTGCAGTACGAGATGCTTATCATAAAAGATTAGGTGCATACCACTTATCGTTCATTTACAAGGCCACACAAAAGAATTCAGTTACAGTACTTACTAACTATGAGCAATAATTACTGGAATTGCGAGTTCAATTTTAGTATGTGTCGTTACATTTAACTGATTTTTTCCATATTATTTGATGTATTTAACTTTTTTAGATAATATACAGAGCTACACAAAAGAATTCGAGTACATTTCCGAAATTGCTGAAGGGGAATTTTCAACTGTTAATCGTTTCCTAACTGAACTACATTTTGGCATACTGTGTAGTATATATACAGATATATGGATCGTATACAGAGCTGCATAAATAATACCAATAATTTTTCGATTATAGATGATAATTTCTGAAATTGGGTTTTGAAATGTGTTATAAGGTAGTGAGTTATTAAGTGGTGAAGTTTTGGTATAGTATTCTGAATGTGTTGGAAAGTGTTCATAATCTATGTTTGACGCATAATTTTTCTTTCTTGTTTTTAGTCAAGATATCTTCCAGAAATTTTCACCAGTATTTGTAAATTTTATTTAATGACAAAAATTCGTAACTAAACATATCAAATATTATTCTCAAAATTCTTGGTATATATTTTGAATTTTAATACTAGAACTACCGGAAATTTTACTCAAGTTTTTTAAAACTATTTCACACCAGAAATTTTATTTAAACTACATAACTTATTTATTTAACGTATTTCTGTTAGTTTTATATTTAATTTATTTTAAAAAGAAATTTCTGGTTCGAATCGGAATATATTCATTTGGTAATCGTTAAAATAACGGCTCGTCGTAGTTCTAGTGTTAAAACGAATCGCGCTAAAATATAGACGAGTGTACTATACTCGTCATCGGCCAACAGAGTCTTAACACTTTAAAGTTCTTGATGGGATTCAGTTATGGCTTACAGCAAAATATTTTATTGCTATTTGAACAGCAGTTAAATGATTGCAGTTTAAATTGTTTATAACATAAAATATGCATGCGATATATTTACATAAATTAACAAGATTATCATAGTAAATTGACACATACTACTACAGTAAAAGAAGAGGAGTGAGTTCGTTCAGTATCACTCTTACAATTCAATTTTTAGATTACATACATATTTTCTTAAGTTTCCATATTTTTGAGTACCAGTTATTTCGAATATTTTTTTTATTTAGTCGCAGAATTCTGCTGTTATATAAAGCCTGTATTTCTAATCTTAAATAGTGGAATTAAAAAACGGGGAGACTCATCACCCTTGCATTAATGTCCTCTCTTTAAAAAATTCAATATTGTATTCGAATTTAAACACATTAAATAATACTAACAAAAAACTTCACTGATTAAGTTTGAAGTTTGGCCTTCATAATGAAATATTTTACCTACAATTTTAAATACTTTCTTTTTCGTTTTCTGTAATCAGAATGTTTAAATAAAGTATCATTAATAACTTTTTTGTAATTTTATTGGGAAAAACAAAGTTGTTTCGGGTCTAATGTTTCAGATACATTATTCAATTTTTTTATCTCTCATTTTTCTTATACTTTGGGACATCTCTCACACATCCACAAAAATGATGAAAACCCACTGCAACAAACAAAGAAGAAGTTTTTATGATTATTGATATAGTTTCGGGGAAAGGAAGGACAGCAACATTTATCCATAATATCCACTGAAAGTATTTCATCTTCTTTTATACACTAAATCAGTCCTTAGAACGATCTCAAAACATGGATTATTACATCTCCTTCGTCTTCATATACTTCGTTTATAAGACAAACATAATTGCAGTGAGTAGACTTTGTAATTCCACGTTTAACGTCAGCTAAAAAATAATACTTTTTTAATATACTCTTCAAACATTAGTTTGTCGCTTACAACTTAATCCGTTTCTTCACATATTTCATTTGCAATGAAATCTGTCAGTGATTCTTCATTAGTACCATGCAGAGAAGATAACTAACTGTAAGAACTGTCTCCTTTAAATAAATTATCATTCAACTTCTTGTTCTTATTTTTTGATTTGGTTATTATTTTTTTATTTCTTCATTTTCAGTATAGTCTATGGGTATCTCGTCTGCTGTTTGGGTAATAACTTCTGTGTTTGTACAGCCCTCTGCATCTTACATTTCTCCAGTATAGTTTTTAACACTTGTATCTTCTTTTCTTCTTATAGTATCATGAGTCGGGTTTAGTTCCCTTCTCTGGCTCATTGCCTTTACAGCACTTATTAACCACTTAACAGTTTTGCTCGAACGCCACTCGGAGAAGAAGAGCTTGCTTTCTTCGTTACTAAAAGCTTTTGGATCCTACTAGTTTTAGGCAGCTTTCAATACAAAAAAGTATAAAGCTACCTATTGCAGCCGTTCGGAGGAAAGCAGTTCCGGAAAATTTCAATATATTTTCACCGATCATGACCCCCAGACCCCAAAACCACCCTCCGTTCAAATGTTGATTTATATATATATATATATATCTGACCTATGTCATACGATAACGCTCGTATTTATAAATCAATTTTGATTAAACTAATTGTGTGTATTAAGCTCACCAATGTCTCGACCGAGTTCGTTGGCCAGCTTGGTCCGCCATCCTGTTTCAAGATGGCGGCCATTTAAAAATTTAAAACTAAAATAAATATACAAAAAAGTTAAAAATTCAACTTTAATTTTTAATTACGTTTTAGGCCTTGATACAAGGATTCCAGAGCATTTTTTGGTTTACCTCTATCTTAAAAAATGGCTGAGATAGAGCAGTTTGAAATTCTAGGGTGGCTGACATTTTGAAACAAAACAGCACATTAACGCGATTACTCGCAAATTATTTTCTTTCATTGTTGTAATAATTTTCCCAATCATACGCATAAAACTATATATTCATATCCGTTAGCGCCAAATTCTCGGCAAAATTGGCGACATTTGGCGAAATATTGCCAAATTTGGCGACCAAAATAAGTCTTCATAAATGAAGCCAATTTGGCTATTGCTCAATAATTTGGCGAATTTCTTATTCAAATTCAGTATTAACGAATCTTTTGTAAACGTTTCTTTGCATTTTAACTTGCTGTTTTCGTGTAAAATTAGCTAAAATTTTAAAACGAACATATAGGAAATTTACCTTTTCCTCCCGGTACAGGCCGGAAGGACTTTTTAACTGTAATCCTGCTAAGTGGTTAAAAGATTCTAAAAGCTCTTTTGCGTTTGCTTTTTCTTCCTCATTTTCTAATCTTTTTTTTTTTTTTTCTGGTGCTATCAACTCTTCCCTTGTAATCACTTTTGAACGAGTATTTATTTTTTTCCCTTTCATCTTTGAAGCAACATTTTTCTTTATCTGTAAAAGCAATATAACAAAAGAACTTGGAGAAATTGATGACACTTTGCTTTCATGCGATACGATAGGAACTGTAGTATTTGAATTGCTTTGCATTGGGATAGTTTTAAGGCACAAATACAAGCTTACAACCTTACGATTTTTAGCTAACAATCGTAACGATTCACCTTTGAATATCGTATTTTGGCTGCATGTAAAATACATACATGTAGACGAACACTTTTACTTCCTTTCGGTTTGCAATTACGCATCATTTTCTATGCTTAAAAATACCTTCAGTGTCCCTTTTAGCTTGAGATGTAAATGTAAAATCAACTAGATAGTGTTCCATATCATTCGATTAAAAATCTGAAACAAACAAAAAAATTTTTTAACATAACGGACATAAGAAAACAAACAGATAATCAAGGATTAACATATTCTGTTTTCATTTGTGGTGGATATTTCAACCATATGATAGATAGGTATTATTACAGTTCAATACGCGTTCTCAAATTAGCCCCATACACTGCTTCACATTCCCCCCCCCCCCGTTTCGATTATTTATTATAACTCAAGCTAGGTTGAATATTTTCCAAATTGTAAAAGTTAAAAATATTCACAATTTCCTACGAAATAAAAACCTATTATAATAATTCATTTAGGTTTTTTATTTAAGTGTTGAATGTCAACAGTTTTGAAGTCTGGCAGTAAAGTTTTCCTTATAAAAAAGGTAAGCTTATATAATGAATTTTTGAAGGAGATTTTTCTTTTTAAATTTTTAATGCTAATTATATATAAGTAAAATGAAGTTTTACTTACTAAATAATGACAAAGTTATTTTTATTACTATAACAATTGGTACCTTTTTTGTGTATCTTACATTAGTCCTTTTTTCGCGCTTTTTATATCAGTTACGATTGGCCCTACATTTTGATGAAATAGTTTTATTTCTATCAATAACATTACACTCCGCCGACAGGAACATTAAAAATGACTGTTCGAACCCTAATTTGTATCATAAAATAAGTTAGACTACAGATAACTAAAGTATATTAATAAGTTAAATAGTTTTAAATAAAAATTCTGGTGTAAAATTTTCGGTAGTTCTGGGGTTAACACAGCTCGCAGCAATCCAAACATTTTTTCACTCTGCTACCACTATTTTAAAACAGTAATATTCATTGTAGACTACTACTGCAGACGTTAAAGGAGAGTTTTGATTTGAATAGTGGTATGAAAGGTAGAAAAATTTAGGAGCACTGCGAGCCCTACATTACATTATATGCACTATTAATAAAATAAAACTAATACACATTTTCTAATATTTTAATATAGTCTTGCAGAAAATTTAGAAGCACTGGCAGCCATGCATTAAATTACATACACTATTAATAAAATAAAATTAATGCACATTTTCTAAAAATTTAATATAGTCTTGCAGAATATACTGAAATATGTATTCTGTTCCAAATGTTAAAAGTTTTAAACGGATTATTTACATTGTTACGTAGCTAGAAATTAAATTTCACAGACAAAATGAATTTATTCAAAGAGTTAAATGAATTCCCATGGCGTATCTTTTAAATTAGTTTCCTATTTCAAAAGTTTATTCGATATGTAATAGACTAAATTTATCATTTCTAAAGTTATTCATTCTTATTGAAACTACCACTCCTCCAACTAGTTTATTTATTAGTTTTATTGAAAAGATTGAATTAATATTTTCATTCCGTGGGCGTATAGAAATCGCCACGTCAATATATACTACCACACCTTCCAACATAGATTAATTTCTAAGACATTCTGTTATTATATAGGATTCTATTGTTATATAGAAATTCTCTTATTACATAGCGTTTGTTAAAATCGACATTTTGCGTGAAAATCTTTGTATTAAAACAGGCAAAATACGAAATTTTCTCACCTTAAAATTATATTTCTCACTTTCAGAAAGATGCGATTTCCTATTTAAATATACATTTTATTATACTTTGAAAATTTAATTGTTGAATTTAAAAAAGCATATTAATTTCACATGAATGCGAAACTGGAATTCTAACTTGACCGTTACTGTTATTTTGTTTTTTGACATAATAATCTAAATATATGGTCTTAACACCACTTTTCCCGCACAAAAATATACGCCTTATTTAAACGAAAAAGTTCAGTCATTAAATAAGTGTTCATTTAACAATATAAAAAATTTAACACCTTGTAATAGTATATTACTTTTAAATGCTAAAGGTGTAAACTTAACAACTATAATGTAAATTAAAATAACTTTTATTAGTTGTTTTACATGTTTCGACTCTTCTGAGTCATTTTCAAAAACAAAATGAGAATATTCCCATTTTGTTTTTGAAAATGACTCAGAAGAGTCGAAACATGTAAAACAACTAATAAAAGTTATTTTAATTTATATTATAGTTGTTAAGTTTACACCTTTAGCATTTAAAAGTAATAAGTGTTCATTTATTTTATTTTTACTTATTTATTAATTTATTTATTTATTTGTATTTTCATTCAGGAAACAGGGTTTTCAGTTTAAAACTGTAGAAAAACGGAAAACATGAAAACGAATATGGAATTCAATATTCAAAATACTTTTTTTTTTTTTTTTTTTTTTTTAAATAGTAAATTTTGACATTTTTAAAGCAAAGTACGCAAAATTGTTCGTATTTTTCTTTTCAATTTTTTTTTTTTACTTTATGGGAGGATTGGACGATTGCGATTTCGAAATACAGAAAAATAATCGGAATATTTTTTTTCCCTTCGTCTGCTTGAAAAATCAAGGATTGCCTGGACATGCGCAGAAGCGATCGTCAGTACAATGCAGTCTCTTTCATTAGCACTCGGTGAGAGTTTTTAATTCCTATCTTGGCGGATTATCAAACCTTTAAATATCTGAGCCTTGGGTGCATTCGGACCCACTTGCAGCTTGTCAGGGGTTCACAATCACTTCATTACCAGTATTTTCGTAAGCTAAATTTCCCCTTGTTTAATCGTAGATCATTTCACAATTAAATAAGGTCAAATTTAATATACGAAAATTCTGGTAGTAAAGTAATTGTGAGAGACCTCTGACGAGCCGCTACTGTTCGAATCTGTCTTCGGCTTTCCTTATCCAAATTTTCAGACGTCTACTTGGAATAGCCCTCCACAACAAACAGATAGACGCACAGATAAAAACTTCCTTTTATTAATGCAGGTGATACTACTAATCGAATGGTACCAGTAACATTTTTATATAACGGTTATTTTGACTGATTTAGCGTGCGAGTATCTTTTTTTTTTTTTTTTTTTTTTACTCAAGTGCGCAAGCTACATTATAATTCAAAATAATATTTTTGTGGAACGATTACTTTATAACAAAATAACATAGACTACTTAAAAGTTATTAAATGAAATTTAGTTTTAAATCGTATATATTATTTCTCCTGTCAACATCCCTTTTTCTAAGAAAATATGAAACGTAGAACGACGAATGAGATACCATATGAAAGGATTTTGAACAGGCTTCTGACATAGTACACTTACATTTTCCTAAAACATGTTTTTTGATTACAATTTTCTGATAATTTAAAATTAAATCGGCATTGGTTTCATGAAAGAAATAAAAGGTTTTCCTCAAATTACTGTTGCCACAAAAATAAAATACTACATTATATGATGCTCAGCAATGATTATAGAAAACACCGCATTGGTTTATTTTATATTTATGATTAAAAAGCGAAATTGAAATTAAAATTGACACATTTGTAAATTCATTTTTGCTCTAAAATGCATCCAATTGGCAGGTTCTCTTATTCAGAAAGTTTATAATGTCCGTATTGTCTCGATTTTTTTTATAAAGGCAGAATATATTTCAAAAAATGCTGTCAAAGTGGACATTTTGAACCGAATTTCCTAAAGCGATAGCGCTGGAAAAAAAAAATGATTGTACTGTGAAAATAATTGTCTGTAAATCAATTTCTAATTAATTGAACAAAAAATAAAAACATGGGGCCCTTATAAATGTCTTTATAAATCACGCCGCCAAGTTTCCTGTTGTTACTATTAAAAATGAGTCTGAAAATGTGTCTCAAAATTTTGAGTTGTTGAGCGTAGAAAAATATTTTTTTTAATACCGCCTTAACGGAATATTGGATCTTGTCTGACTTCGTCAGACAGTTGGAGGATAAGCCACAACAGCAACACAACAACAACAACATGTTTTTCCTGACGCGGATGACGTCATCCTGTAATGCAGCACTGCCCTCTGAATACTAGGCCTGCGCGCTGAATAAAATGGAGGCCGTCGCAGGCGGAATCGTTTGTACAGTCCCTCGAACTTCAACACCAATAATATCTAAAAGTTATCTTTGACTTATTTGATCTCCGAAAAACAAGGCGAAGAAAACTTTTAGAAATTACTGGTGTGGAATTTCGAGGGACCGTTCAAACGCTGAAAAAAAAATCTGCCTGCGACAGACGACATTGTTGTCAGCGCTCAGGCCTAGTATTCAGGGGGCGGTGAATGCAGTTAAAATACGATTGTTAATTTTTTTTTCTCGCGCGTGCCTTTGGGTAATTTTGAATCCGTTTTTCCTGTAATTTTCATGGAATAAATGAGATTATATTCTGGCTTGACTAAAAACTAAATGTTGTTTGCAGATATTTTTATTCCCACTTTTTCTTTAGAAGTTTAAACCTGCATCTAATAAATATTACATATTGACAAAAAATATTAAATTGTAGTGCGAAATCCTTGCACGGGCCCACTGGTCTTATTTAAATTATAAAGATATTAATTATTTACTTGTTCTTTACATAAAAATCTATTAGTTATTTCCAGATTAATTTCCTAGTTTTATTTTTAGTAATTTTAAGTAAAGCAAGCAATTTTCTTTTAAGGTGTGACACCACTTTGTACGATTCAATATTTCGAAATTAATTTTGTTGCTTAAAGCACTCTATACACACGAAAATCGTATTTTATTAATTAGAAATCGATATGGAAAGTGAAGGGGTATTTTGGAGCTTTTTATAGGAAGTAGAGCGCGCCATAGCCTGTAAAAGAAAAATTGCAGGCGGCCTTTTTTTTTTTTTTTTTTTTTTTTTCAATAACAGTATTTTCGAAGTCGGTGAACAATGCAGTTCCTTGAATTTTCATTCAATCAATTTGATCTTTTAAAACATTATTCGTCACATATTGTTCTAGTTAAATACGTAGTATTTTTTCAATATTTTGATATCTCGCTGTTGTGTGTAACTTTAAGTAATGAAATTTGTAGTTGAAAAATTATATTTTACTTTAAAACGGTTTCATTTCTCTAAAAATGCATATTTTTAAAAACGGCTACGTATTTCATTAGCTTTTGGACAAAGACAACTAATTCTTTTGTTAAATTATTCTTGGTCAAGCCTACGAACATTATATTTGTCCACTACTTGACCATTTGTTTTCGAAGCGTCCACCAACCAGCTTTCAAGCCGCCATTTTTTAATACATCAACTAAACCAATATATAGCATAATGAGTTATTTTGTTAATTCGAATTATTCTTTCGGGCATAAACAAAAACATAGCTGCTTACTTGCATATTCTTTTTAATCAATAAAAACCAGAATTTTTTTAACGAAAAAAAAAAAAAAAAAAAATCTTTTTACACTAAATTATAATGATAATAATACTGTGTAAATGAGTTTTTACAAATACTTCATACTAGAGGCCCGTAACCCGGCCCGCGGGCTGGCATAACAAAGAAATTTTTTTAACGGGCCGGGCAGATAAAAAAAAATAAATGGACCATCCAGGCTGATAAAAAAATAAAGTTTTAAAAGGTTCAAACTAAGCTGATAAAATATGAACGATTTTCATTGAACATGATTCGTCGCTGCAATGTCAAACTATCGAATGCGAAAAAAGGCCTTTTTCGTTACTTTTAAAAATTGGCCGATTGTCACCACAAAATTTTAATAGTATTCTTCACCAGGGCTGCCAGTTTGGCCTCCTTTTTCATTCAGAAATTTCGAATCCATGCCAGAAATTTCATAAAGACATATCTTGATTCCATAAAGTAAAAAATAAATAAAAAATTGAAAATTTCCGGTGTTAATCCGGCATTTCTGAATGAAAAAGAAGGTCAGACTGGCAACCCTGTTCTTCACAGAAGTTTTATTAGTAATTTTACTAGGCAAAGAATTCTAATTAAATTGAGTGGTGACAATCGGCCCATTTTTAAAAGTGATGAAAAATGCATATTTTCATATTCGATAGTTTGGCATGGTAGCGACGTATAACGAGACGATATATCGGACAGTTACATTGCGTCTAAGCCCGGGATTAATTTTTTCAGCAGACTCGAACAGGCCGGGATCAGGCTTATACTTTATTTTACATTCTCGGGCCGGTTGGAACTGGAATTAATTGTTCCCAGTACGTGTCGAGCAAGCAATTTGTTTTGTAAAAATAGTAATTGCGATAATGAACTTCTGTTAACGGAATCTTTGGAAATATAATTTAATAAATTATAGTGAAACATTTTCAAAAATCTACCCTTTTTTTATTATACAGCAACAAAAGTTAGGATGTATAACCATCTTTTTTTTGTACTAAACTATATTAAATTCTTTAATGTCTTTATTTGGATGTGATAGTCTACTAAGAGTCTAATAAGGAAGGTCTCCATAAGCGCATACTCAGAAAATATTGAAAAAATTTCAGAATGTTCTTCTCTTGAGGATATATACGTCTATATAAAAAAAAAAAAAATCTGCGGAACCTCGATATAATGTCCGTAAAAAAATTATTAAAATTTCGTTTATTTGACGATTTATCCCTGGTTAGTGACTGAATAAAATTTAAAGAAATACGGTTTTATAACAAATACTCTTTAAGGAAAAACTTTTTTTCTGCTGAACTTGTTTATGTAAGTTTAACTTACATAATAAATAAATTTTTATAACTACAATTTTGTGTACACATTTATATGTATATAATGAAATTTAAATATCGTAATTTACGATTTAAATTGATTGAAATTGTTTCAAGCTCAAAAATAAGTCCGATTCTGAACATTATCAATTCAAGGAAAAAGTATTGTTGCTATGGAAACCACGACTTCTTCGATATGGAAATGTATGACGAATGCGTTTGTCATCGGGCTTTTCTTTTTAAAATACATTTAAAAATTACTTATATAACCTGTGCAGCGGTTTAAATTAGAAAAAATCGTGGAATGACGGATAAAACAATAGCAAAATTTCATTTAATGGGTAATAAATAGAAAAAAAACGTGAATGATTTATTTAATCTCATTTAAAGAATATTTTAAATTAATATTACTGCAAACGTACAGAGAGTTGAAAATGTTGAACTCAAAATGCAAACTATTCTGAGCAAGAGGGTATGGTATCATGAGCCCTAGAATTAACCCATTCGTATAATTTTTTTAATCTAATGACAATTTTACGCTTTAAAAATTTACAAAAATCTCATAGACATATTTGGAAATTTTAAAAAATATTGTTGAAAATACAAAAATTATACAAAAAATAATAAACTGTCATCGTTTAAGTTTAAATTCATTAAGTATAGCACATTCGGATAATCATTTTACAAGCCATTTCAAAATGCATTAACCCATTACCGCCCAGCGATCTATTTCTAGATCACCTACAACCGAACAAAACTTTTGAATTTCAAACCAGTATTTTAGTACGTAAATTTTCTCATTATCTAATCTCAAATTTGGAGTCATTGAATAACTCAGAATTACTACATGGGAAAAACTGGTGTCGAAGAATTAAAAGAAGTGTAAATAAAAACAAGTTGGGCGTCAACGGATTAAAATCGTTTGTGGTTGGCGAAGATAACGTGTTGCTAGCCAAATCGCGTCTCTTTGCGCCAAATACTTATATATATATATTTTTTATTTTTTTGCAGATTTTATTCTGGGATTCCGCAGCTAAATAATTTCACTGTTCCTTTATTACATTCATCAGCACTTTTTTCAAAATTTTCTGAGTAAGCGCTTTAACTTTCCTACCCTGAATGGGTCTAATCGACCCGTTTGTATAAGTGATTTCAATCGATTCGAACCAGAAAATTTTTCATAAAGTAAATTATATAAAAGACCAATAGAATTAAGTATAAAATAAGTATGTTAAATAGTTTTAAATAAAAATTCTGGTGTGAAATGTTTTTATCAAAGTTGAATACAGTTTCAACAGGGTAGAAAGGTTAAGGAGACCTTCCTTGTAAGTGATCATTAACATTGCTATACATTATTCTATTGCTTGTGAATCTAAAATATACAGTAACATTTTCCCATAAATATGTAGGGTGAAACCCCCAGTTATTGACACCTAACCAGTAACTGATACTTCAGTAGAAATCTAACTCAAATAAGCATTTTCTTGAAAATTCTGCAAAGTAATGTCATCTAGTGGCAACTTATTATTGAATTTATTTATGACAAAAATTTATTTTTAGTAATAAAAAGTATAATTTTTCAAAATTCTGTCAACTATTTTTTTTTTTAATGTATAAAACAAAGACAAGTATAAAATAGATTTAAAACTTTGTAGTAGTGATTTGAACAAGAAAAAATCTTAAGGGGTCAGGTAACCTTTAAAGTGTCAGAAATTGTAAAAAAATATATATATTAGCTTATAATTAAATATGATTCTTTAGGAACGATTTAAAATAAACCCCATGCAAAAATTCACTTTAGAAGTGGAGTTATGTCTAAAACAGTCTGAGTTTTTTGTATATGATCAAGGGACAGTTTGATCTTTGAAGTCAAATTTCTCAAAACGACGATTTTGGTCATTGCGCGCACGATTTAAGAAAAATGATTGGTTAGAATTTCATGAAATTTTGACTGAATGTCTTAACCAAACAGATGCACAAAATGACCTACTGTTATGTTTCTCAAGTAACAAGTTTAGAATTTATGACTACTTTTGTAGTAAAAAAAAAACTCGATATTTCGAATTTATCTAAAAAAAAAATTTTTTTTTCTCAAGATCTACTCATTTTATTTTTTTCATCGTAGGTCATTTTGAGAACACATTATATTTGTACTCATTAAAAAATTTTGAATGGTTTTAGCAATTCAAATGTGAAAAATCGTGCATGCAGTACATGCAAGAATAATTCTTTCGTAAAAAAATTATTATATTTTAAAATAAATTTAAAAGCTTTATATGAGTGTAAACATTTTTAGAGAATTGTAATTTATAAAATAAACCTTTATTAATATGCATTTAAAATTTTATAATTCAAATTCAAATAGTTACGGAGTTATGATAATTCTTACAGGGGTCTCCTTTTCATGTATTTCGTGAGTTCAAAAGTTACCTGACCCCTTAAAGTGTGAGTTACTGGGGGTTTCACGCTATGTAGTATTTATTAAAAGAATCTTTATTGTATATTAAGAAGCATCGGAATTATTGTAAAAATTGAGTCGGGTCGGGCCGGTCAGATTTCATTGTTTTTTTCACGGTCCGGACCGGGCCTGTTTTCACTGATTTTTCAACGGGCCGGGCCATAAAATTCAAAATCATAAACGGGTCGGACTGGGCCAAGATAGCTTTCGTCCGGCCATGGAAATTCCGGCCCGTGCAGACCGCTTCTTCATACATATTTTTAAAAAAATCCAGAAAACGCCTTATATTTCGGGTCGTCAAAATAGTGTTACCCCTTGAACCTTGTTAACCTTTAACTGCTGTCAGGTATCTCAGAGGCCGCTACTTTATTCACTGTTCACAGTTTAACTTTCAGATTATAGATTCTAGAGAAATTTTATTTCGTTTCGACGACTTTTACTATCGCTGGAGACTCGTGAATAAGCTAATATTAATTATAATTATCCGGTACATAAAGTTTGTATAGGAACAGTATCCTGTAAGTCAGGGGTTTCAAACTGTGGCCCGCCGGATACCATTAAAATTTTATAGTAAACTTTTCCTTAAATAATCATCGAATTTCTGCGATTCAAGAAATCGACTATTTCTTTGAAAATTTAGTGGTATCTCGCGGGCCACCGTTTGTCACCCCTGCTGTAAGTTAATCGGGCGCTTTATTCATCTTTCGACCAAGAAGTCTCTGAGACCACTCATAATAGCTATGCCACAATTTCTGTAACAGTAGTTAAAGGTTAATTGAAATGTTGATTACAGATAATTCCAATTAAACTGAAAAGGGATGTTTAATTCTGAACACCAGGATAAATTTGTTTCTAATTTGTCTAATTGTTTTAATGCATGAGTAAATATGCACTTAAACTAATTTGATTTTGAAAGCTTCTGAATTAGTCAGAAGCTTTCAAAATCAAATAATTATTTTTCTCCAACTGTACGGTTTAATGTTTCTAGTTTAGCCTCCAAATAATTATTCCTTTATTTAGTGCATACATTTCGTGATTACATAAAATAAACATTCTTCTTTCAGAATTTCCGATATTAATTCTGAATTTTTGAATTAAAAAAGGAAGTCAGATTGGTAACACTGGTTCAATATGCACTCGAGTAAAAAGTTATTTGCAATTCATTCATCAATTACCTACAACTTTTTACAAATAATTAGAAGATATTTTTCAAAGAATGATGAAAGTGCAATTAAATTCGGTTAAAAAAAATGTAAATGGGCTACGACATACTTAAGTGAAAGATGTTGCTATGTTTATTATTAGATTACTTAAGTAATTACACATTATTAGTAATTACTAATTTATTTTCGTTTATTCACAACATTTACAGAAAGACAAGATATTTTAATATTTTAATTTTGTTCTGCTTTCAAGTGAATTTTGCACAAAGAGGAAAATAATTATCTTTAAAGTGAAATTAAGAAACATGAAAAATCTATTGTATCATTATTATCTCCAAAAGATATTTGTTACCACAATTACCGCCTGAATAGATTTTTTTTAATTTAATCTTCATTATACAATCTTTCATTGTCACAATTGTTTGTACATTTGTAAAATAAATTTAAATTGAGTTATCACTATACGTAAAATAAAAACATTATAAACAGTAAAATAAGTTTTATTAGACTGGTGACACGTTTCGGCTCAATGTGAGCCATTATCAAAACAAATAAGAATATTCTATAATTGCACGGTCTATGAAGTTATTTGAAAGGTTATCATTTAATTTTTCACGTACTCTTTTAAACTGCGCATGTTATTTTTTATTTTTACTTGGATATTTATTTCCATATTTGTAACCATGGAGTAACTCGAACAACAATTTTGCTAATTTTGATTAATTGACTGAGTGAGCCGAAACATGTCAACAATCTAATAACACTTATTTTACTGTTCATGATGTTTTTATTTTACCCCTTTTAACAATTAAAAAACTGTATTATTACAAGATGTTATATTTTTGAGTTGTTACCTTAAAATAAATAGTTAATAAAGCTTTTTTTTTAAATGTAATATGTGCGGGTGACTTTGAATGTCAGGTTACTTAAAGTAAAATTTAAATTGAGTTATTACCCTTATTTATTAATAATAAGGTAATTTTTCAAATGTAAGGTATGTGAGTGACTTTGCATGGGTTACCTTTTTTCAGACTTTTTAAACTGCATTATTGCTGTTGAAGTATTCAAGTGTTGCAATGAATTTAATCGCATTTTATGCATTTATTCTAAAATTCTTCCAATTTATTTATGAAAACGTTGAAAGGTATTTCTTAAATTTTCTACCGAAAAACTTTTATCTTGAAGCTCATTGAAATTTACTGTTGAAAAAAAAATTTAGTCAGCAACTTGCTCAATTATTGTAGTGTTATTACTTGAAAGAAATATTTCAAGCAGATCATCAGCTAACAATTCCTCATTTAAAAAAAAATACTAAGATAGAATTTTAAAACTATACCCACACTATTGCACAATTAACCTAATCACTCAGAGCTAAAATGTGTTTTCTGATTTGGATAATCAGTATAAGGAAACCCAATTATTTAAAAAAAAATTTATTGAGCAAGCAACGTTACACACTTGTGATATGACCATAGACATAACTGTCTCACTCAAGATTTAAACAAGAACGAAAAAGTGTGCGTCAAGCATAGATTATGTAACACTTTCCAACACTTCCAAAAATAATTTTGCAAATCTTTACCGTTTAATAAGTTGAAAGATGATATCTAAGTAAACGATTTGGAAAACGCATAACATATTGAAAAAAAATAATTTCAGGAATTACCAATAATATTCGGAAAAAATATCCGAACTCTTTTGTACAAACCTGTATATGATCTATAGATTTGTATATATACTACATAGAATTCTAAATTTTAGTTCAGTTTGGAAACGCGTAAGCTCAGTTTAAAATTCCCCTTCCAGAATTTCCGTTAATAAACGGAAATGTACTTGTGAACTTTTCTGCTGCCCTGTATAAGATCTATAGAATTTATACACCCAATTAATAGACAAAATATGAGTTAAATTTAAAAACGCGATCAGCAACTGAAAAAGCATTTCCATCAATTATTGGTAACAGACAGTATCGAATCCTTTTGTGTGTCCCTGTAAATGGACGATGACTGCTATACACACACTATTCTGTAGTAATCCTCTTGTAATGCACCTCAGTGATATATATAAATTTCAATGCGTTTAAAATAGTGAAACATTATTTAAATAAACCGCAGACGATTTTTCTCCATAGACGTAATGTAACGGGATTCTTTTGACTGTCCCTGTAAAGTAACTGTAAGTGCTATGCACACCATATTCCATATTAAGCTTCTTCTAATGCACCTTAGTGATATATATAAATTTCAATGCGTTTCAAATAGTGAAACATTATTTAAATAAACCGCAAATGATTTTTTCCCATAGACCGCAATGTAACGGAATTCTTTTGAGTGTCCCTGTAAAAAAACTATAAGTGCTACACTACTTCCGTTGAAATAGGGAACATGCTATAGATAAAGACAATAACATATAAAAATTGCAGAGCAATCCGAGCATATTTACGGGAGTTAGAGCACGGACAGACGGCCATACGGCCATATGGCCAGACGGCAGACAAACCGAAGTCATAAACACTTTTCAACTAGGTTGGAAAGTGTTAAAAATATATATTATTTATGGTATTTCTTGCAGTTGTTCTAGAAGTATATGGAAAAGATTATAATTTGGATCACAATTTGGTACGTTCTCTTTGAAACAGAATAAAAATAGCTGCTTGTGTAAACCCTGATACTGTTCCAAGCAAGGTGTATCAGCATTTGTTCAAAAGTTCTCTGGTGTTCCCGCAGCTGCATGCAGTTGGAATACTGGAAATTTTGATATGTCTGCAACATAATATATGCCTTATCGTTATAGGTGATTCTACATGACCACATATGCAGACGCCTTCCTGATCAGTGTTGCCAAATTGAGTAGATATTTTATTCAGAAATTGCGAGTACCCACCAGAAAGTTTGAATAGTTATTTTTAATATATGGTTACGTTTGCTTACAAATTTCTTTATAAAACTATTTACAACATCCCTAACGATATTATCACAGAATTGCCAGACTATGAGGTCGCCGACCCCAATAACTAAATATGTTTTATTAATTGATGATGAAGATTGAGTTTTTCTCTCTCTTCAATTAAACTTAACTATCTTGTCTTTTGTATTTGTATTTATTAAAAAAAAAAAAAAAAACCTTCTTTAGTTTGCCTAGTGGTTTTTAATTTTTCTAAATTTTATTATGTTGTAACTTTCAAACTAAATGTATGGTCTCAGTAAAGAGTCTTTTTTTTTCCTTTTTGAGATGGGTTCGCCCCTCGGTAGGTTTCGTCTGTCATCTTGAATCTAATGGAATTTATTTTTAGTTATTTATTGTTAAACTTCTATTTCTTTATTATATTTTAAATATTCTTATTTTATTTTTGTTTTAACTTTTTATGTTTCTCACGGTCCCCTATTTGCCTCACAAGTCGCTTACATTTATCCTGGAAGTTCATTTGGTAAACAACTGGGTATTCCATTCAGCTAACTACACTGTTCCATTGTTCTAGAGTTAAAAAATGATTAATATTCTATCCACCACTTCCTTTTTTTTCTCCTATCACCCATACAGCAAGAGCAATTGGAATCACTGAATAAACCTGGCTGCAAAAGTGGACTTACCCTAGTTGCTGGATAAAGAAGCGGGTATTTTGAAAATAAACCGTTGGTAAGACGAGTTTGTATTTTATTCCCTGATGATGGTTATGTGTATAGCTGAAAGTGCTTGGAGTGATTAATATTAATGTAATTTAACAACTTTTTACAATTTTGTCATCTTTTAAGTAATAAAATGCATTACGTGTAATTTTCATTTTTGATAAATATTCCCGTGGATAAAAAAAAAAAAAAAAGGAAATTGCTGTTTAATTTGTGTGTGTGTGTGTGTGTGTGTGTGTGTGTGAACTCGAAATTTCTGAATAAAAAATCCACCAAATTTGGCAAAGCTGTTTCTGATCTCTGAACCAGTTGTGCAGCATTAAGACCATCGGGCAAAAATTTAACAAATTTAATCTTTAATTGCTCTTAGTTGTCTTATAAAACGCTGATTTTGTTTTCAATCTCCACAATTTCACTTGTAACTATCAGCTTACCTTCAGATACTAATAATTTTTGTTTCGTGTGGAGCACTAGTTCTCCCGCTAGGTAATTCTAAATTCGTCAGTTTTAATTATAATAGTCCTGTAGATAAATATTGGTACATAAATAGCATTGGTACATATATAGCATTGGTACATATATAGCATTGGTACATAAATAGCAATTAATTGAACCTTTTATTGATCTTTCGATCAAGCTGTCTAAGTTGCTTATAGTAGCTATGCGACAATTTATGCGACAGTTGTTAAGAGTGCTAGATGTTTTATTACATGAGGTTTCATTTAATCGTAATTGTAAAAGTACCAGAAGAATTTTGATATATTAACATATACAGTAGTAGTAACCTTAGAATAAAATAAGTGGTTCAGTAAACTGTTTTTATCTTTTCATTGGTTTATGTTCATTTTTCTAGAAAGACAGTAACAGTAGAGACTCTTTGTAAACATTTTCTCCACCCTACTTTTTGATAAATTTCAACTCAAAGCAAATGTTAAGAAAATAGGCTTAATATTTCATAGGCTCATGCACTTTGCAAAAGTTAAAATGCTTCCATGAACAATTTAATTTTTACACGAAACGTTAACTTTACTACACATCTTTCTAATTCCGGAATAAAAGTTTAAATATTAGCATAGTAGTTTAAAAGTACTCTTGTTCTAAAGCAAAATACTAAAAGTTTTTGTACAAAGCATAATTATGTTAATTACAGATTTCACTTAATTTATAAATAGGTGGGAGTGCTAAATATTAAATAAAAATCTTTTTAACAGAACAATTGTTGGAAAAGTACTACAAAATTTCTATTTACAATTAAAACTGCAGAGGTATAAAGTCGACTGTTTTAGTCATACAACTAATTGGTTTAGCGTAGCAGAACTGAAATTTGTCTGAAATTATCGGATTTACAGGACGCATTTCAATCCTAAATAATAAAGATACAATTCATGTTCTGAATTCGGAATTTTTTTTAAATGTCTGTAATGTTTTGTTCTGCATCCAGATTGAATAATATGAAATTCACTGTGCTTTTTGTACTTAAACGTTCTAAAACTTAATGACAAAATGCTTATATTAGAAAATTTGTAATTTACATTTGATACATTTGAAGGAGAATTGCTTTGAGAGCTATAAGCTACTAGACTGTCTGTCTCGAATGATCCATTATAAATATTGATCTATTATAAATATTGGTACATAAATAGCATTGGTACATATATAGCATTGGTACATATATAGCATTGGTACATAAATAGCAATTAATTGAACCTTTTATTGATCTTTCGATCAAGCTGTCTAAGTTGCTTATAGTAGCTTTTTTGCTTATAGTAGATTTTTTTAATTCGCAAAAAGACGTACTAAACGTTGACATATTACATAAATCTTCTTCTTGACAAGCACGGGATAGACACCAGGAAATAGACAGCACTGAACACACACACACAATGATATCCATGCTTAACCAGGATTCGAACCCGAGCTCTCACCGTGGTGGTCACCTCCGCTACCAACGACGCTGCTGGGCAGGCTTTATAATTTATTTCAATTACATGACAATTACATAATTGTTCTGCGCAATTACCAGTTAAAATTAAAGGACTCTACTTATATTCATTTCCTTATGATATATTGGTTTTCTTGAACTTCAGTTAAAGTAAGGAAAAGCCGGGTAAAACGCATACCTCATTACTAGTTGTTTTTTGAAGCCCGAATTTCCAAAACATTGCGTGCATACTCTGCATTTCTAGTGAAGAGTATGTACGCAACATAATATCATTTTAAATGTATGATTTGTTAATCATATTTTTTATTTTTTATAAAAAGAGGTAAATACCCCACCGGTGAGGTAAAACTGCGTGGATATGTTAATGTAACAAGAAATGAAAAAGATGATTTAAAAAATGAAGAATATGTTTTATTTTACGACTTTAACCAAGGAACTAAACTAATAACATTTCAATTATAAGTCTAATGACTTATTATTTAAAGACAAGTCAATTATATTCATTATAATTTGAGAAATAGCAAGAAATTTAAAAAAAATCATAACCAATCTTGTCCTTGTAATTTATATTGCCTTCTCTTAAGCATGTCAAATATTGTTTACGGGTTTTTTAATTATTGTTTTCCAATATCTTTTTTAACTCGCGTAGACAATCCCGTTTTACCCCAAGAGAATGAGGGTCTCAGAGCAAGTCGTAAAATTAAGCCTATAAATGCTAGCAAAAATTTCAATTTGGGAAATAAATCTTTATTAAATATGATACACACAATAATATAAACAGTTTCAATAACATTCAATTCATTAATATTTAAGAATTTTGAAATCTAGCAAACATGAAAACAAAAAATCATAAAATGAACTTTCTAACACAGAATATCAGCGAATGGCAGTATGGAGATAATGTAAGGGCTTCTTCTTATTCTTGCAGCTCCTTTTTGTCAGGTTTTACTGTAAATATCTTTGTTAATAAATTAACCATTTCGAAACAACTCATTATAGAATGGAAAACATCAGTAATTTCTTATACATATCTTTCACAAAGTGTAAAACACAGTTAAATAAATTAGAAACAATAAGTAAGAAGGTTTACAATCATATGTTTGTAATATCTTAATATTCACTGATATTTTTTAAACTTTAAATAAAATCTATCCCAGGTTTGTAGCTTTATTTCAATTATAGCTTGGAGTACTTACAGCTAGATGATAAATTTTGAGATAATTTTGATTTTTGAGATAATAAAGTGTGAATATGTCAAATTTTGATTACAGATTGTCTAAATTTATTTGTTTTGAATTAAATACTTAACATTTCAGTTTAAGAAGTTACGGATCAATTTATTTTTTAAATTCTAAAATGCTGAAAGTATGCAGTCTCATTCACCTTATATTATGTAATTATAAAGTGTAGAAGAATGGTAAAAAGATAAATGAGAAAGAGGGTAACTCTTATAAACATCTTCTCCTGTGTTCCTGAAACTACCAGAATGCCGCGCATGCGTATAAGAAAATAATAAAATTTAATGGTCCAAAATTCCACAGCATAAAATGTCGTATGAAATTTTCTCGTGATATTTTAAATAATAAATGGCACATAGCTTAGAAGTATTCTATTTCCCAAATAGTAAAGCAGTTGTAGAAAATGATTTTTTTAATTACTCCATAAGTACCATTTATAATTGAGACATTTTTCAGCTTTTAACTCTTCTTTGCATGAGTTTTTCTTTTACAATTGTATTTTTTTATACATATATTAAATATTAGACACCAGAAATTTTAAGATAGATTTTTAACTTTGTCCAGGAACATAGTTCACGGGAAATTTACTGGATTAATATTTCTATATAAATATAGTGGTGGGGAAGAAGTTGATTTATTTATTAAAAGTTAAATAAACAGTGATGGAAATTTACATCACTATGCAATTAAGGGTTAACTTATTTCTTAAAATAGGCAGATATATAAAATTTTGTGTTATGTGAAAACAAATTTTTTTGGTCTTCTTACTTTATCCTATAAAACTGCTAAGACAGTTTTTCAACGAAAAATAAATTTAAATCCATGAAAAATAACATAGAAGTTGGGAAATTTAAAAATGTTTTCAAAAGAGAAAAATTAATCTGTCAGCAAAACAGCTGGTGGTAAAAACTATAATGCTGTTATCATTTTTTTTTATCCAAGGAATCTTTATGTACTTTTTTTCTATTTTAGTTATAAAGTTTTCTAAAAGTATTTCCTGTGTGAATGTTTTTTTTTAAGAATATTTTTAGGATATTGTACTGTAAATGAATCATTTTTATGTGCCTTGCATCTAACTATGTTTTTTCCTATAAAATATTTCTGCAAAAGTTAAGTTTAAAAAATCTTCTTTCGATGACCTGTGAGTAAATAAAAAGATGGTCACAATTCTTTCACAATATATTATTGTTTTATTATTGGTTTATTGAAATGTTTGTATGTTTACCATTATTGCTTTTTTGAAAAACAAATTAAAGATGTTAAATTTTTAGTTCGAATTAACCAATATGATAAAAGTAAGTAGGAATTAATAAATTAGGGCGAGACAAAGTCATATTTATTTCCTTACGGAATTTTCTGTTGTCGTCAGTAATATGCAGCCCACTTTAAACGAATGCCAAAAAGCAGAAGGGTTCGGTTCGGTCCGATTCTACACATACATTCTTACTCGTATACTTAATCTAAAAGGGGTGGAAAGTATTCACCACCTTTTTTTTTGTGATACACACTTAGAAATGTATATGTAAATATTGAGTGTTATTTTTTAAATTCTATAATTAGTACAAGTAAATATTTCTCCTTGCATTTATATATTAATTAGTAATTACTGTGTTTTTTTATATACGTGTTTATGCTACACTGTAATTATTTAGACTTCAGAGCGGTACAATGGTTGGTATAAATTTAGCTAACAAAGTGACAGACATTTTTATGAGCGCTGTCTGGCGAAAAAAAGTGCACTAGAACCATGTTGTGAAGTTTTTATGACTGTAAATTTATGAGGGGTGTCAGTCACACTTCGTGTGTGGTACCGTGAGTTCGAAGCTAGAGGACTCAGGGTAGACCCATAGGCACCTGGCTAATTTAGGGGGCCAGATATTTTGTGATCATTGGCTGGACAGTTCTCTTATGAGCAGCGAAGGTAGGTGTGGTTATTGACACACTGGGCCATTTAGGCACAAGGTCGTAAATAGTCAAGTAGAGTGGGAGGTGCCATCACCGACTAGTAAAAAGCCAGAACTTGGAGAAAAAGGTCAGTGGATAAAAAAATGTGAACGAGTGCGATTGAAAAAGAATTAGTGAAAGAGAGTGCAGAAGTGCTATTGTTGGAAAATAATATGAGAGTGTGCTGCAGATCATTCCTGTACAAAATATGCTAACGGGGCTTGTCGATGAGGGTATGCCCATAAGGAGTCACCTACACTAGTCCTCATCAGTGCCTGACCTGGAACCAGTGAATCCCATAATAACTGGAGTGAGTCTGTCTTTTAACGACTCAGGTATGATGTTTTCCTATATAATTACCAACCCCATTGTGTTTGTACCGCTCGAATTGAATTGTAATTTTTGTTCGGCAGGAGAACTTGATCATATAGTAATTAAGAATGCTTAATGTTTAAAGTAAATTGTAAAGGAAAAAAACAGGATTGATTTATATATCCTTACTATGTTTTTTTTTTATATGTTTTATTTTTTTTAATGTAAATAAAGTAATTGTGTTTTTAGTTTAAAAAATGTGGTCTTAATTTAGTGTTTGCATAATTACTTCTAAAAACCTAAATATTTCTCTAGAATTTTCTGAATTTTAATTTTCGAAGGTTTTACTTAAAAATTATCGGTAGGGTTATTTTGGTAAGTGTCTTATGGAACTCTATACACTCCATCCCCAAAACCAAGGTGCCATATATTAGATACTCTACACACAACGCAACAATTTATTTTCTTTAGATAAATAATTCTCTAGTATCTAATTAGGCAACGATCGCGGAGTCTTCTGCAATCTGAAGCCCTATAGATAATTAATGAGTGATGGTAAAGGTGAACCCCACACCTGATTTTCTCTATGTATGATAATAAACTTTTAATTGACAGGTGTAACCGGCCTTTAGTAGGATCTGTCGGTAAATCACCAGCAAAAAGACTCATTTATCAGTTGTCATCAATTATTGAAGTTAATTATTACACATTTTTATGCTATTTTTAGCATTTTTTTGCGTTTCGCGATGATTTTTTGCCATTCATAAAAGGAATCCGGTTAATAATTGATGCAGTTTATTTATAAAAGAAATGTAATTTTTGTATTTTTCAATATATTTATTTTTACGCGATTTTTCCGCATTAGTAAAAGAACTCCGATTTCAATCTTTAAGCTCATTATAGTACATTATGTCCTCTTTTCAATAAAGTTTATTCGGAATTCGTATCGAGATTTTTTAATTTTTTGCGAAATGTTTTATTAATTCTTATGCGATTATTTGACATTTGTGAAGGGTTATAATCTTTTAGCCCAATAAAATTTGGTCATATTTTCAATAAAATTGCTTTGGTACGGAAAACTTTGAATTTCTCCTAAAAGAAGTAAAAATAAGAACAAAGAAACAATTAAAAAAATATGAAAGTGTTTTTTTGTAATTGATTTTTTAATAAAGTAAGATAATGATTTTCTGTGTGAAATGGAATGAGGAACTTCTACTGTACATTTTGCTATTCCTGCCTCTACATTTTGCTGAATCCAAGTTCAAAGAATGGCAAATAGGTTCCTATAACAACGTGAACTACGATGCAGAAAATTTGAATTTAATTTGGATGGGTCTCTGCTTGTTTCTGAGATTTAAAAAAAAGTAACATTGTTTTAAAACGAAAATAATTATTTGTATACGCTATCGAAGGCAGTGGAACTGACAATCTTAAGGTACTTCTGAAAGATTTTCGTTTAAAAAGGGAAAATTTCAATAATTCAAGGTTCGTTTGATTCGAGAGCTGAGTGTGCGTAGTTGGCCACGCTGCCGGAAGCAGTGGAGCTCCTACATATTGGTTCGTTTTGAAAAACCAACCATCGAAGCGGGCGAAGCTCCGCTAGTACTATTTGATAAAATTGTAGTAACTGACTGTGATTTTCAGAAAAGCACCTACTTCTAAGTTCGTTCGACTATTTAGACGACGTATAGTCGAAAATAACATTTAATTTTTTTTTGTCTGTCTGTCTGTTTGCCCGTAATAGGCTCAGAAACAGTTGCATAACAAGTATTAAACTTAACAGAGGGAGACAGAGGACATTTCTGGCTACAATGTCCAACTTGTCGCGTCCCAATATCTAAAACGGTTTGTGAGAAGAAAAAAAGGGAAAAACTGAGAGAATCAATCAACCAATCTTTCAATACTCAGAAATCAGAGAACTAATGGATGAATTTTAAGGAATCTTACGGCGATTCAAAGATATAATTAAGATTTATAAATGACAATTGTGGCTACAAGCTGTAGTTTGTCGTATTCGATATACAAAATAGCTTTGTGAAAATAGGGGAAAATCGGGAGAATCAATCAACTAACCAATATTTCGATACTCAAACACTCGGAAACTAATTGATCAATTTTAAGGAATCTTACGGCGAATGAAAGATCTAATTAAGATTTATAAATGTTAATTGTGGCTACAAACTACAGTTCGTCGTATTCGACATATAAAATAGTTTTTGTAAAAACAGGGAAAAACCAAACAAATAACCAGTCTTTCGATACTCAAACACAGAGAAACTAATTGATCAATTTTAAAGAACCTTACAGCAGCGATTGAAAGATCTAATTAAGATTTATAAAAGATAATTCTAGTTACAATATGTAGCTTGTCGTATTCCCTTATTTAAATTGGTGTTTGAGAAAATAGGTAAAAAACGGGAAAACCAATCAATTAACCAATCTTTCTATACTGAAACACTCGCGAACTAATTGATCAATTTTAAGGAATCTTTCGGCGATTGACAGGTCTAATTAATATTTATAAATAATAATTCTGCTACAATCTGCAGTTCGTCGTATTATGATATCTAAAACAGTTTTTTGAAAAAATGGAGAAGAACCTGGAGAATAAATCAATTAACCAATTTTTCGATACTCAAAAACTTGGAAATTAGTTGATCAATTTTAAAGAACCTTACAGCAGTGATTGAAAGGTCTAATTAATATTTGTAAATAATAATACCGGCTACAATCTACAGTTTGTCGTATTCCGATATCTAAAATAGTTTATGAGAAAATAGGGAAAAAACGGAAGAATCAATCAATCAAACAAGTATTAAATACTCATAAACTCGCCAATTAATTAATCCATTTTATAGAATTTTACAGTGGCTCAAATACCTAATTAAGATTTGTAAATAATAACAATTACATTTTTAGCTTATGACTTATACATTTTAATTTAAAAACTGGGTCGATGGGTATTTTCCCCAACAAAAACACGAAAGATCTTATAAAGATTAAATGCAACACAATAGGTTGCTACGCAGCTACTGTTTAACATAAAATTAAAATCCAATTAAGTTAAATTTGTTAAGAGATATCTTGCATCCGAATATGCTCGCAATTTTACATTATTTAGTATTTTTATATTATACTTTTCAGTATACCAATAGAAGCGTACTTTGAAGAAAATTATTCTTATTTAATTAACTGTTTTCAAACAGTATACCAATAGAAGCGTACTTTGTAGGAAATTGTATTCTGATTTGATTAACTGTTATTGACACCTCTCTCACTGTCTGCAATTGACAGTTGAGCAGAGTATCACGATTTTTGTGACATTATTACCGCTGGCCAACTAAACAAAAGTTTAATTTTTTATTTTAATAATATTTCTCTATCTTTTTTCTGGTAGTCGTTTCTGATATATATTTTTTTTGAATAAAAATTCAAATTAAAAAATATGTATTGGCTTCTTTGTTTCAACATTAGCGCAAATACAATATTTTCGGAACTTTAATATTATATTGAACTAAGCATAAATTCAAAATAACTGAATTCGAATTATTGCGAGCCCACTGCACTGTCTTTTTAATCATATTTATTTATGAATTATATTCTTTCGTAACTTCATATAAGAAACGCATGCTTGTCTTTGAAATTTAACATATGATTTTCGGAACTTCAATATTATTTCGAACTAACCGAAACTTCGAAATAACTGAATTCGGATTATCGCGAATCTACAGTACTATATTTTGAATCATTCTATATTCTAATTCTATATTTTTTCTATCATTCTATATTTTGAATCATACTATATTCTAATCTTCATAGAAGTATTTACTTTCCTATCTTCATTTAAGAAACACATGTCACAATCCTTGAGATTTAACAAATGATTTTCGGAACTTCAATATTATATCGAATTAACCGAAAATTCAAAATAACTGAATTCGAATTATCACGAGTCTACAGTACTAAAATCATCTTCGTATAAGCATTTATTTCCGTATCTTCATGTAAGAAACACATGTCACTAGTTCTTGAAGTTTAACAAATCATAGAAAAAAAAAATAATACGTCTGCATTTAATTTAAACAATAAGTTTTTATTTAAAATTAACTCACTAAAGCGTTAATCCATAAAATATTTCTAAATATTTTCGAATCAGTATTGGTAACAAAACAATTTTTCAGTTAATAAATGGGTCGACTGAAAAAATATATAAAAGATCAAAGACATTTCACGCTTTAAGAATTTTGCAAAGCAATTTACGGATCCTTTTGAAATCTATATGCCAATAAATGCAACAAAATACGAAAAGTATGACGTTCTTAGTTTCACTTGAATATCTCAAAGTAATGATATCATATTCACTAGCATTCAATTTTATTCTTTAACTTTTCTGAATACAAAAGTTATTGTACTTTAAATGTCATTTGATAACGTGTTTAAAAGATTTTTGTCGCTGTAATACACAGCGACTCTTTGAACCTTTCAATTTTAAAGACCCTTAAGATATATAGTGTTTATATAAAAGCAATCGTAAGAGAAAAGTAACCGATGCTGAAATTTCAATACATTTTTTTAGTTTATTTTTTGAAATTATTTTAGTTACAATTTATCCAGTGGAAGAATACAGCGAAAATTTCTGGTCCAAATAGCTTTTGCCATGTTTCGAACCAGTATTCTTCAATTTCTTTTCATGTTTTACGATCGGATGATTGTTCAATCTGAATAGGAAATACGTTTGATTAAAATCTTTGAAATGATATCTAGTTATAGCTTAGTTCTAACTCACAATATTAGTTTTAGAAGCACGTAAATTGCAATGTCCATAGTTTATTATTTTATTACAGCTATTTCATAAATATAAGATTCTAAGATGTAAATAAATGTATATCAATTTCGAAAATTTAATTTAGTTTGATTTTAAGAGTACTTACATCAGCAATTATTTACACTAGTAACGCGAAACACATGCAAGCTAAGGTTTAACAATAGAAGAACTTTCTTTTTTCGTTCGAATTTGAATTTTTTATGATTTTTTGCATAGGATATCTGAGGTCGATGTGTTACCGGGGGCTTTTTATATTTTCACTTCAGAACCGGTGAAAATGACGAAAAGAAATATCTAGAAAATCTGCACTGTCTGTCATCATTAATATTAACTTTATTCGGTGTTAAAAAATCTGTATAAATTTTATTAGATTCAGTATAAAAATCAATTTGTTTTTGATTTTTATAAATTTTATTGTCATCAATTTATTATTTAAATTAATATATCGTGAGCATTATAACATATAATATCAATCATAACATCAATTAATATATCGTTAATTTATTGGATTTGCACTGTCATCATTATTTTTTTATTTTCACTTCGGAACCGGTGAAAATGAAGAAAAGAAATATCTAGAAAATCTGCATTATCATCATTAATCATGCCTTATGCAGTGTTAAAAAATCTGGAGATATCTTATTAGATTCAGTATAAAAATCAATTTCGTTTTGATTTTTATACTGAATCTAAAAAAATTCATCCATATTTTTGAACATTGAATAACGCTAATATTAATGATGACAATGCAGATTTTCTAGATATTTCTTCTCAAATTTTAAGCAACACCATTAATTAAGATCTTTATGATAAAAGGAATAGTTTTTTTTTTTTTTTTTTTTTTTTTACAAGAAATTTATTTGATGGGTTTTCTAATTTACAAAAAAATTATAAATACATTAATAAACCAAATTATTAGATTCAGTAAAATTTGTAATAGCAATTTAAATTTTAATAAACAAATAAGTTTTAGGGGCTTTATTTTATGATAATAATTATCCATGCAATTTTTGACAACTACTTTTGAAGAAGAATTGGCAACAGTGCGGTCTGAAGGCATGGCCTGATATGGCTGCAGTTTCTGGAATTTACTATATGAAACGACTACTTTAAAGTTTATTTTATAGAACGGGTAATAGTGGATGATAAGTTAAAGTGAAGGAAGCCGCTGATTTGGATTTTCTTTTGGCCGGCCTTGGAATACTGAAGGAATAATTAATAGAACTTTTTTCAAGTTACGAGTTGATGGATTGACGCTAAAGCTCATTTAGTAAGAATACTTTTTTTTAGTGCTATTATTGCAGGTATGGGTCGAGACGAGCTACTTTGCATTTTACTTTAAAAAAAGAAAATGAATTATTTACTTATAAATTATTGAATATATTTAAGTTTTTACATAGTTATTTGGATTGTTATATTTTGGTTTAAATAGTTTAATTTGGAAAGTTATGCTAGTTTTTGGTTTATATTAATAGTTAGTAAAGAATTTATTTCAACTGTTATTATTTTGTGTTTCATGTTAGAGTGGCTCGCCTTACGAAACCTGCTGATGGTACTGTTGTTATTTTAAAAGGGGGTAAAGTTGCCTTTCCACCCACTGAAGAGTAAAGGCTGATCACTCAACTTGTATTATTGATTTGCTGTTTCTGTGTTTTTTAATATATTTTGTTTTGGTTATTGTTCAAAATTGTCATAGTTTAGTAGTTTTATACACCTGCCCTTAAGTCTTAGAAAATTTAAATTCATACATTGATTGATAATTATAGTGTATTTTAAGAACTGCTTTTTTAGCGCCTATATTTAAAATAATTGTCACATGTATATAATAATATATATATAGATATAGATATACCGGGTGTTTCAAAAGTTTGGTACGAAAGTAAAACTCGATAAAAAGAGATCTATGGCTCGGAGAGACATGCGGTTTTCAGATGAATATTCAGCGTGGTACGGGATTTTGTATGACACCAAAAACAATTAGTTAAACATCCTGACAATCGGGAGCGCTGCTGCAGATAATTCCATGGAATAATTTCATGTTGCTCACACAATACATGGATACAAAAACATTAGAGAATACTGCATGTACACTTTCAATATGCAAAAATAATAATGGTTATCATGTGCAATTTTCAATCACAATAGCATCACACACAAAGTTTTTGTATCCAAATCTTGCGTTGTGTGAGCAATATGGAATTAATCCATGGATTTATTTGCAGAAGCGCCCTCTATTGTCGGGATTTTGTTTAATGTCATACAAAATCCCGTACCACGCCAAATATTTATCTGCAAACCACATGTCTCTCCGACCCATAGATCTTTTATTATCGCGTTTTGCTTTCCCACCGAACTTTTGAAACATCCGGTACATATATACGCGTGTGTATGTGTTTGCATAAGTGTATGAGTGAGTATAATAAAAGATATATTATTATAAAAAGATTAACATTATTTCCTAATAGACTGACATCTTGTTAACTTTAATTGAATTTAATCTCTTTCTTTGCATTTTTATTTTATTTTTTCTTGCATTTCTGTTATTAGTAGATCGACCAAATTTTCGGTTTCGGCGCAAAATCGGAGTTTCGCCGAATATTCGGTTTCCTCGAAACTGCTGCCAAAATTTTTGCCTGACCGAAACTCGACCGAAACTATCTGTATTTCAAAATCTCTTTTCTTCTTTCGGAAATTTTCAACTTTACTCATTGATATGAGTTGTATCGTCTCAAATGAGACACTATTTATTGCTGTGAACTCCATTGTTTATCATTATCCGTCATGACTGATTCATGATGCGAGTGTAAATTATAAAGCAAGCAATGCATAAATGACTAAACTTAAATGACGCTTATCACGTGATATTTAAAAACTGCAAACTTAACAGTAATAGAAAATTTTTACTTTGAAACTCCAGATTGTTTCGAATGCTTTATGAGAAAGGTGTTGTTAAAACATATGAAGATTTACGAAATTTATTACAAAAGATATATCGAGGTATGTATACTTAAAATATTTTTTTATTCGATGCAATTCGCATAATTGAAAACTATTTCTGTCTTATTGATAAATTAATTACGTTTTATTTTATATGAAAATAAATAGTTTTGGATAGAGGCACAGAGAGTCAACTTGGCACCGGAGATAAAATTTTCAAACAGGGGTGCCATTTGAAAACTTTCTTATAGAGGCAGGGAGTGGCAAAGGTTTTTTTTTTTTTTTTTTTTTTTTTTGAGGGGGGGGGGGGAGGATGGCAGTGAGTGAGCAAAGATTTATTTTGATCTTATTGTGCACAGAAAATTGACAACTGTTACATTTTTATCCTTATACATATATTTAAAATTAGCTAAAGTACGAAATAATGATAAACATGTCTCACTTTGAGAATATTGAAATGGAAAATAAAGTTTATAATTAATTATTTCTGGGCTTAAAATGTTGTCTTAATGCTAATACAAACTTTTAAATACTTTATTTCAATCAATTTCACTGCAAAATATTAACGAACTGTCAATATTATTTCGAACTAACCAAAATTTCGAAATAACTGAATTTGGATTATTCTACAGTACTATCTTTTGAATAATCTTCATATAAGTATTTACTTTCGTATATTCATGTAAGAAACACGTGTAACAGTCCTTGAAATTTAACAAATGATTTTCGGAACTTTAATATTATCTCGAACTAGGCGAAAATTTTAATTAACTGATTCGAATTATCGCGTGTCTATAGTACTATCTTTTGAATCGTCTTCATATAAGTATTTACTTTTTTCGTGTAAAAAACACATGACACAATCCTTAAGATTTAACAAATGATTTTCGGAAATTTAATACTATTTCGAACTAACCGAAAATTCAAAGTAACTGAATTCGAATAATTATCACGAGTCTACAGTACTATCTTTTGTATCATCTTCATATAAGCATTTATTTTCGTATCTTCATGTAAGAAATACATGTCACCAGTTCTTGAAGTTTAACAAATCGTAGATAAAAAAATTACGTCTGCATTTTATTTAAACAATAACTTTTTATTTAAAGTTAACTAACTAAACATAAGATCCATAAAATATTTCTAAATATTTTCGAATCAGTAATGATAGCAAAACAATTTTTCAGTTAATAAATGGGTCGACTGAAAATATATATAGAAGATCAAAGGTATTTCACGCCTTAAGAATTTTACAAAGCAATATACAGATCCTTTTAAAATCTATGTGCCAATAAATGCAACAAAACGCAAAAAATATGAGGTTGTTATTTTCACTTGAATATCCCAAAGTAATGATATCATATTCACTAGCATTCAATTTTATGCTTTAACTTTTCTGAATACAAAATTATTGTACTTTAAATATCATTTGATAGCGTGTTTAAAAGATTTTTGTCGCTGTAATACACAACGACTCTTTGAACCTTTCAATTTTAAAGACCCTTAAGAAATAAAGTGTTTATATAAAAAGCATTGGTAAAAGAAAAGTAACCGATGCTGAAATTTCAATACATTTTTTTAGTTTATTTTTTGAAATTCTTTTAGTTACAATTCATCCAGTGGAAGAATACAGCGAAAATTTCTGGTCGATATAGCTTTTGCCATGTTTCAAACCAGTATTCTTCAATTTCTTTTCATGTTTTGGGATCGGATGATTGTTCAAACTGAATAGTAAATACATTTGATTAAAATCTTTGAAATGATATCTAGTTAGAGTTTAGTTCTAACTCACAATATTAGTTTCGGAAGTGCGTAAATTGCAATGTGCATATTTTATTATTTTACTACAGCTATTTCATAAATATAAGATTCTAATATGTAAATAAATGCATAGAAATTTCGAAAATTTAATTTCTTTAGTTTGATTTTAAGAGTACCTACACTACCAGTTACCTACACTAGTGACGCAAAAATACATTCAAGCTAAGGTTTAACAATGAAAAAGCTTTTTTTCTTTTTCTTTTCTTTTTTTCTTTCTTTTTTTTCTTTATTTCTCTTTGAATTTGAATATTTTAAATTATTTTTTTTCATAGAAAATTTGAAATCGATGTATTACCGGGTGCTTTTATAATATCACTTCGGAACCGGTGAAAATAAAGAAAAGAAATATCTAGAAAATCTGCACTGTCATCATTAATTCGATGTTACAAAATCTGTATAAATTTTATTAGATTCAGTATAAAAATCAATTTCGTTTTGATTTTTATACTCAATCTAATAAAAAATTATACAGATTTTTCAACATTGAATAAGACTAATATTAATGATGACAATGCAAATTTTCTAGATATTTCATCTCATATGTTAAGCAACACCATTAATTAAGATCTTTATGATAAAAGGAATAGTTTTATTTATTTATTTATTTATTTGCAAGAAATTTACCTCATGGATTTTCTAATTTACAAAAACAAAATTATAAACACATTAATAAATCAAATTATTAGATTCAGTAAAATTTGTAATAACAATTTAAATTTTAATAAACAAGTATATAAACTTTGAGGGAATTTATTTTATAATAATAATTATCCACGCAAATTTTGACAACATTACATTAAATTACTTTTGAAGAAGAATTGACAACAGTACGGACCTGAAGGCGTAACCTGATATGGCTGCAGTTTCTGGAATTTACTCTATGTGAAACGACTACCCTAAAATCTATTTTATAGAACGATAATGATGGATGATACATTAAAGGTTAAAGTGAAGGAAGCCGCTGATTTGGAATTTCTTTTGGCCGGCCTTGGAACACTGAAGGAAGAAGTAGTACGCTGAAGCTCAATTAGTATGAAGACATTTTTTTTTTTTTGTGCTTTCATTGAAGGTATGGGTGAAGAAGAGCTACCTTGTATTTTACTTTAAAAAAAGAAAAATGGATTGTTTACTTATAAATTATTGAATATATTTAAGTTTTTACATAGTTATTTGGATTGTTATATTTTGGTTTAAATAGTTTAATTTGGAAAGTTATGCTAGATTTTGGTTTATATTAATAGTTAGTAAATGATTTATTTCATCTGTTATTATTTTGTGTTTAATGTTAGAGTGGCTCACCTTTAACCCTTTCAAGGGCAAAGTACTTATTTTACTAAAATGTTGAAATATTTGAATGACACCAGATTTTACGAACAAATCTATTTGAAAATGATTAAAAGCTTTTCATTGCGAATACCATAAAAGCAAAATTTTATTATAAATTTCTGGATGCCACTTGGCAGTTTGGAATTAAAATTAAGCGTTCGCGCCTTGCAAACACCGCCCTTGAAAGGGTTAAAACCTGCTAATAGTATTTTTTTTTTTTACTTTTTAAGGGAGGTGGAGTTTAAATTGCTATTCCACCCACTGAAGAGTAAAGGCTGATCAGTCAACTTGTGATATTGAATTGTACTTTTCTGCGTTTTTACTATATTTTGTTTTTGTTATCGATTCAAAATTTCCACTGTTTAATTTTAAGTTTTTCTAACTTCTTCTTAAGTCTTAGAAAGTTTAAATTCATGCATTGTTTGATATATATTTTATTGCATTTTTTAAGATCTGATTTTATAGCTCCTATATTTACAATAATTGTCACATGTATGTAATGAAATATACGTATGTGTGTTTGTACCGAGTGTCCCAAAAATGACTGATGGATTTTAAAATTCAATAACTTGCAAACGCTGACATATATTAAAAAAATTCTTGCAGGAGGGTTATGTACGATGTCAGAAGTTTTCTTACTGTGATTCTTCATTTTAGTTCGAATTTCAAACAATAGATGGCGCTGACAGCGATTGGCGCTCTGTCGATGCCGAAACTGACGCCCCTCTGCCCCCTGAATACTAAGCCTGCGCGCTGACAAAAATGACTGATTGTTTTTGTCAATGTTTGTACGGTCCCTCGAACTTCAACACCAATAAAATCTAAAAGTTTTTTGTGACTTATTTGATATCAGAAAAACTAGGCGAAGAAAACTTGTAGATATTATTGGTGTTGAAGTTCGAGGGACCGTACAAACTTTGAAAAAAAAAATCCGTCATTTTTGTCAGCGCACAGGACTAGTATTCAGAGGGTGGTGCATGAACGCTGAGGGGCGTCAGTTCCAACCTCGACACAGCGCCAATCGCTGTCTGCGCCATCTACTGTTTGAAATTGGAACTAAAATCAAGAATCACGGTAAGAAAACTCCTAGCATCATACATAACACTTTTGCAAGAATTTTTTAAATATCTGTCACCGTTTGCAAGTTATTGAATTTTAAAATCCATCAGTCATTTTTGGGACACCCGGTATGTGTATATGTATATGTATGTGTGTGTATGTTTATATGCATATGTGTGTGTGAGAGCATAAATGTCTGTGTGTATGTGCATAAGTGTATGTGTGAGTATAATAAAATATTGACATATATTTGTGATTGACGAAAATATTGACGAATATATTGACGTCATGTTAAATTTTCTTTTCTTTATTTTGTTCTTTGAATGTTTATTGTATTTCTTCTTCCATTTATGTTATTAGTACTACTGTTTTTCTGGTTGTTTTTTTATGTCCGTATATTTTGCTGGCAGCGATGGTGGACTTACGTCTTTCAAAGAATCTTTTGTAAGCCTCAATCCCATCGCGACAAGCGTCACGTATACGCAGAGGTGCCAAGCTCTCACTAATCTTCCGTAATATGTAGGTTAACTTAACTCGGGTTCGCAACAGAAATTTTTTTTAAGAAATGAAATTAAATATATTCAATGTAAAAATCTGAAATTAACTAAATAAAGATTCATCAAATAATTTTTCTGGTTCAAAACGTTGTTAAACTGTGTCAAATGAATCCACATATTACGGAAGATTAGTGAGAGCTTGGCACCTCTGCGTATACGTGAGTAACAGGCATTAGATTTCTCTGCTTTTTTGCATACCAGTATAATTTTACAGAAAATGCTTCTTTTTTTAATCGGAACATTCGGCGATTTAAGAGGACAACGTTTTCTCTAAGATTATACTGGTATGCAAAAAAGCGGATAAATCTCATCTCTGGTGAGTAATAAAGTGCTCAGAATCCTTGATTTTTGCTACCAATAATTTTTAGTTGAAATTTTTGCCTTATTTAAATAAAGAATTTCTGTGATTAATTTATTCAAGCATTTTATTTTTAAAAACCGGTGATAAAGGATTAAAAATTCTCTAAAAAATGCAAATCGTCAAGAGATTGACAATGACATCGTCGCTTTATCTTGTTCAAGCACATTACAGCTGCTAAAGTTATCTCCTCTCTTTTTACCTCCCCTGTTTGATTCCAATAGTATACACTCTGCATACCACGTAGTTAGTCTGTGATATAGTCAGGACTTTACACCTTTAACATCTCCCTAAGAACAAGCCCACTTAGATGATTCTGACATGTTTGCATTGTAGTTCGTTACATTAAAAAACTTTAACATGTCAATTCGAACAGTTCATCTCTTGACAAAATCCTTTGCCTATAATTAAAATTTAAAAAAGAATCGCATCATGATATACATAAGGTCCGTCTCAAAAGTTTAAGCACAAGCATGAAATGTCGATTTTTAAAGAATAATAAAAAGTTAGAATAAATAGCATTTTTTATCTGCTGATTTTGCAACTTCATTTAAATAAATGATATCAAAAGTAGAAAAAAAATAAGTTACATAATTGTAAAAAATATAATTTATAATATCTTCAAATGAAAGTGTCTCAAAAGTTTATGCACAATGGCAAAAATAACTACATTTATCATTTTTACGAAACAGTGACATATAAATTATTTTTCCTTGATTTCGGATTAGTTCAAATAAACGTGCGTTCATCGAAATTATTTTTGTATGGTTTCTAGCGGCAAAGAGCCACTAGAAATGTTTTCTCAATGGCCTCTTGAAGTTCTTCAAGAGAGTCATACTGTTTTCCATTGCGGTAAAAATGATGGGTTAAAATGGCCCAGACATTCTCAAATGGGTTTATGTCTGGACTTAAAACTGGCCCGTCAAGAATTTAAACATTTTTCTGTGAAAGCCAATTCAGTTTCGTAGAATGTTCTATGTGGATTGAGCCTTTATGTTGTTGAAAGATCCATTCTGAACCCCCCCCCCCCTAAAAAAATGTCATCGAATGGAAGCAAATGTTCGACGTATCTTGAAATTTTTGGGGATTTTTTCTTCTTTTTGGAAAAGCCAGAGAGGTCTGGCCGCTGAAGCCGAACGCCTCCCAAACCATAACAGATTTACCGCCTTTCTGCTTGCTGAAGAATGTCCTTGGTTTCTTTCGTAAATCAAGCCAATACGTGTTCCACCCATCAGGGCCATCTAATCTTCATTTTTCGATATCACAGAATAAAACATTAAGCCACTTGTCCCGTAGGAGATGTGTCTTTAAGCCCAGTTTATTCTTGCCTGTTTGTGGTGTAGTTTGAGACAAGGTTTGCGAGTTGTTTTCTTTCGTATGATGTAATCACATTCGTTAATAGGTAGAGTTGCAAAGGCTAGAAAAAACCCGGTTTAAACCTGGGAATAAACCGGGTTTTTTGGTAATAAACTAGGTCTTTTGGGAATAAACCTGGGAATAAACCCGGGAATAAACCAGTTATTTGCAACTCTATTAATAGGTCTATGTACAGTGCCTTTGGGCACCTGTACACTGAGATTATTTTTTATTTGCTGTATGGACATTTTTTTTACACCAAATTCCATATTCTCCGATCCGTTTGAACAGTCGTCATACATGGTCGTCCACATCTTGTTTTCCGGTTGAAATTATCATTTCTAGAGAGTACTTGATATATATACCTTGCTTTGATCGATTTAAAATTTTTAGCACTTTTAGAAACAGTTTTATTTTGTGTATTTTAACTAGTGTAAATGATTTCTCCATTTCTATACTTTTATAAAACTGCAATGCGACATCATACAACGTCATTACATCCATCCAATTCCGCGTTTTAAAAAAATTGCATAAAGTGCTTAAATTTTGGAGACAGTGTTTCTTCAAGAAAAAAAAATAATTAAATAAAATTAATGTAATTTTTATTTTAATCAACAAAAATTGCTTATTTTATTTGATTTTGATTAAATATCGAGTATTTTATCGTAAATTAGTTTCATATATTTTCCTTTTCGATTTTTTTTTTAACTAGATTCGCAGAGTGCTTAAACTTTTGAGACGGGTTATAATACAAGTAATTTAAACTTTTTGTTTTAAAAAATATGAGTGATAAAGTCTTTTGTGAAAGTTATTTTTATTATGGAATCTTCAACAATTATTTTCTTTCAAACACTTTTCCAGACTTTAAGCAGACAGTGATTGAAGATGCATACGTATTTTATTTCAAACTTTTATTGTTTTAATCTAAGTAGAAGTTCTTTTTTGCATTATTTTATGTAACTATAACGACTATATAGTTTGAATAATTAAGAACACTCTTTATAGTTTTCATTAAAATTAAATTGTTTTTGAAAAGTAGAAGAAATATTTACTTTTCGTCATTGTATAATTTGTTAATACTTTTCAGCAAGTTAGAGAGGGGAAAAAATAATTTAAGTTAACAAATTTTAATAGCTAAACCTCATATTATGGCCTTTTTGCTCGGTATTATAATCTTATGTACAAAACTCTTTTTTACATTAAATTTTAATTTTCTTTGAGGTACCGCAGTATTTTATTTTCAGTTAAAATATTAAATACTGAAGCTAGTTAGGATGCACAAATTATGAAAATACTACATTCATAATTCTCATTAAGAATAATTTATTTTTAAATGTTCAATCCATTTTTAGGACAATTACTTATAATGGTTCGTATATATTTCCAAGACAATATGATTCGGTAGCGTCAGTTAATACTCAGCCACCACGCAGCGTCACATTTTTTTTTACTAGTCCAGGTTACTAGTTTGTTACTAGTTATTGCTATGTCCAGGAGTCACTACTGTTAAAGTTATGAACGAAAACGCGACATCGGATTGAAGTGAGACGCCCCTGTAATTTTGACTAAATAAATGGATTTTTGACCCTTGTATCCTATACAATAAATGATTTTTACAGTAGGTTAGTACAGGACACTGTAACAAACATTTATTGTATAGGAAACCAGGGTCAAAAATTCTTATTTACTCAAAATTACAGGGCGCGTCTCACTTCAATCCGACGTCGCGTTTTCGTTCATAACTTTAACATTAGTGAAGATATTTTACCAAAATTTGCAACAGGTTCATCTTTGTATGAATCGTAAGCTTATTGTAAGGATTTCGTTAAAATATCTTCACTATTGTTGTTAAAGTTATGAAAGTAAACGCGACATCGGATTGAAGTGAGACGCGCCCTGTAATTTTGACTAAATAAATGGATTTTTGACCCTTGTGTCCTATACAATAAATCATTTTTACAGTAGGTTAGTACAGGACACTGTAACAAACATTTATTGTATAGGAAACCAGGGTCAAAAATTCATTTATTTACTCAAAATTACAGGGCGCGTCTCACTTCAATCCGATGTCGCGTTTTCTTTCATAACTTTAACAACAATAGTGAAGATATTTTACCAAAATTTGCAACAGGTTCATCTTTGTATGAATCGTAAGCTTATTGTAAGGATTTCGTTAAAATATCTTCACTATTGTTGTTAAAGTTATGAAAGAAAACGCGACATCGGATTGAAGTGAGACGCGCCCTGTAATTTTGACTAAATAAATAGATTTTTGACCCTTGTGTCCTATACAATAAATCATTTTTACAGTAGGTTAGTACAGGACACTGTAACAAACATTTATTGTATAGGAAACCAGGGTAAAAAATTCATTTATTTAGTCAAAATTACAGGGCGTCTCACGCCAATCCGAAATCTCGTTTTCGTTCACAACTTTAAAATTTGTGAAGATATTTTAACAAAATTCGCAACAGGTTCATCTTTGTATGAATCGTAAGCATATTGTAAGGATTTTGTTAAAATATCTTCACTATTGTTGTTAAAGTTATGAACGAAAACGCGACATCGGATTGAAGTGAGACGCGCCCTGTAATTTTGACTAAATAAATGGATTTTTGACCCTTGTGTCCTATACAATAAATGATTTTTACAGTTGGTTAGTACAGGACACTGTAAGAAACATTTATTGTATAGGAAACCAGGGTAAAAAATTCATTTATTTAATCAAAATTACAGGGCGTCTCACGCCAATCCGAAATCTCGTTTTCGTTCACAACTTTAAAATTTGTGAAGCTATTTTAACAAAATTCGCAACAGGTTTATCTTTGTATGAATCGTAAGCATTTCGTTAAAATATCTACACTACGGTTAAAGTTATGAACGAAAACGTGACTTCGTATTGGAGTAAGACGCTCTGTATTTTTGACTATATAAATGTATTTCCGATCTTGCTTTCCTGTACAAAAATTGTTTGTTACAGTGTTCTGTACATACCCTTAAAGTTTGTACCATGAATTTCAAATCACCCTGTATATCAGTGAGGTGGACAACAAGAGGCGTACTATAGAATAGGGTGTGCTTAGTATTCAGCGTTCATTTAGACATTCATCATCATCACACACAAAAGAATTCGGTTACACTACTGCCTATCAGCAATAATTGCTGGAAGTGCGTTTGTTAGTTTTGGTACGCGTTGTTAAATTTAACATTATTTTTTGCATATTACTTGGCGTGTATAAAGTCTATAGACCATATACAGGGCTGCAAAAAAAAAACTCGAGTACAATTCCATTTATTGACAGAAATTGCTGAAGGAGAATTCTCAACTGCGTTATACGTTTCCTAACTGAACAAAATCAATACTATGCAATAATAGCATACTATGTAGTACATATATACAAATCTATAGATCATATACAGAGCCACACAAAATATTTCGATTATTTTTTCGACTATTGATGGTAATTCTTGAAATTAGATATTCAAATGTGTTATGCGTTTTCCAGATTGTTTGCTTAGGCCCCTGAGCAGGGCTAGTTGAGCTTAAGCCTCAAAGTAGGCCTCCCGCCCGGTTTGACCTTGACCTTGTTTACTTAGGCCCTAGATGCAACTGCGGGAAAAGAGGTACCTCCTTACATTATATCCTAGATTTTACCTTGACTGCCCACCATCACATCAGAAAGCCATCACAAATGAGTCTGTCGACCTGGTTTGCCAACGTGCTAAAACAACCAAAACTGCTTCAAAAAATAACAGATTGTATGTTTCTGCTAGAACACAATCAATACTTATTCATGCTGCCTCGATTGGACTTAGTGCATGTTGAGGATGAAGTGGACTTCTAATATGCATAAAGACCTTTACACTCTACATAAACTCAAACCTAAACAATTTAGTTATTCTTAATGGCATCATACAGTGTTATTTAGTATTTTTAGCCTACTTTTATCATTGTTTACTCTAGTATTATTATTCATTGATTATTGTTCATTTAGTACTTACTTCAATCCATTATTATTATGTACTTCAGCATCTTACAGTATTATTACATGGTAGTAGTATTGCTCAGTATCACATAGTGGTATTTAGTATTGCTCAGTACGATTGGTAAATTGTATTTTCAGATTTTGTATTTTTGGAATCTTGTATTTTCAGAATTTGTATTTCAGAATTACTTAGCATAATTATTGATCGATATCACAAAGTATAGTTTAGTAATGCACAATATAATTAGGTAAACAAACCTGCTGGGTGGGGCAAGTTGAGCTTAAGCCGAAAGGTAGTCCTCCACGCCTGGTTTGACCTTTGACGTTGTTCACTTAGGCATCATCTTTCCTCTTATTGAAAGGTGAATTTTTTTTTAAAGTATTCTAAAAGTGTTGGAAAGGTTTTCATAATCTATACTTGACGAATAATTTTCTGTTCTTATTTAACACTATTTTCATCAGTTCTACACTCTCTTTAAAGCAAAGAATTGAGTAAAATAAAATCACAATGTTTCACTATGTCTCATTTTATTTAACGGTAAAACAAAAAGAAATTTATTAAAATTTTAAAAAAATATTATAAAAATTACAAAAATTATCTTCCTTTCTTATTACTGAAACAGAGTGTTTAGTAGAAATATATTCACCTGTACAAGATATTTTTTTATTCCCATAAATATATCTATTCTATTTAGAAAAACAGAAAATTGGCTTATAGCTAAAGAAGAATGGAAAAATTCCTCGTAACCAAAGAATTTACCCTTACAAGAGATTTTTATTCACTATAGGCGAGGTGGAATTCTTTCAGATTTTCCTTAATTCCATTCCATTGAAGTGAAATTAAGTATTTCATAAAACCGACATGCTTTGCATAGTTTTCTATTCAATAAATTCCATAAAACACATTAATAGTTCTTTTTAAAACTTTCCAACATAGTTGAAAAGTGTTTATGTAATGAAAGTGTTATGTTTTGAAAATTGGTTACGTACTGTCAGAGGTCTGTTTATCTACCGTCTGTCTGTTTGCTGTCTGTGTGTCTGTCTGCTTTATGCTCATGCTCTAACTCGCGTAAATATACTGGGATTGCCATGCAATTTATATATGTTATTCAGGTTTATTATGGCTTGTTCAGCATTGAAACTGAAGTGTGTACAATTTATAGTACATTTACAGGGACATTCAAAATAATTCCGCTACATTACGGTGTATGGGGTAAAATCGTTTGCGGTGTTCTTTAATAATGTTACACTATTTAAAACAAACTTAAATTTATTTGCATCATTGAGATGAACTACAATATGCAAATTGTATAATAGGACTAGCTGTTTAACCCGTTTTACGCACGGGAGTTCATGAATGTAATTCTAAAACTAAAATTAAAAATATAAATCACTACAACCAAATGTATCTATGTAATATGTAGAAAAATATTTTTCTACTACTATGCATTTTTTTTTAATGAAATTTAATTTATCATGTTGCTATGGCAGCAGACGATAAAACGATATCTTTGGATTAACGGAATAAATAGAATAAAAATTTTGTTGATGTTTGTGATAAAATGTTTTTCTTTACTTTTAGAAAAAGGAATAATTAAGCGCAATTAAATAATCTCTAATTATTTAATTGCGAGGTAAAAGAATTATCGCAATACCCGCTACAGCTTTTTAGTATTGCAGCGTGGTGTACGTAATATGTATATCTCACATTGCAGTAAACATTTAGAACTGGTTAGAACTCGCGCGATTACGGGTTAAACATTAAAAAAAGGCAAAAAATCGGGAAAAACATAAAATTTAAAAAAAAAATCTATTTAAAATTTTCGAATTTTTAGCCCCAATCGTTCATGTCCCCCCTACCAGCAACCCGTGTGCCAAATTTCATAGCCCTGCACCCTGTGGTTTCCAAGTTTTTGAGGTTACATAGATAAATACGCGCACGGATTTTAATAGGGTAGATGTGCATAGCATTTATCGTTCTTTTACAGGGATACACATAAGAATCCTTTTACGGTGCTGTCTAATAAGCGATTATTGATGGAAGTGCGTTTTCAGTTCTGGTATGCAGTTTTAAATTCCCCTCATTTTTTGCATATTACTTGTTGTGTACAAATTCTATATATCATATACAGGGTTGCAGAAAATAATCCATTTCCGTTTATTCACGGAAATTGCTGAAAGGAAATTTTCAGCTGTGTTCTGCGCTTCGTAATTGAACTAAATATTAGATGCTATGTTGTATGTATACAAAGCTATAGATCCTATACAGTGCTGCACAAAAGAATTTGGATACTTTTCCGATTATTGACGGTTATTGTTAGCATTGGGTTTTCAAATGTGTTATGCATATTCCAAATTGTTTACTTACTAGCGCCCATCGTTCCTCCCCTCCCGGTTCGACCTTGACCTTGTTTACTTACTAGTGGGCGGGGCTAGTTGAGCTTAAGCCGAAAGGTAGTCCTCCAAGCCCGGTTTGATTTTGACCTTGTTTATTTACTTGGAAATTGTAAGAATTGTTAGATTTTAATGATAGTCGTATCGTTGGAAAGATCTCGTCGTGGGAAATAAACAACTGAATGGAACTACCCGTCAGAAAAGAGCCATTTTCGAGATATCCGATAATTTATGTTACATAATTTATTTATTTTTGCTGATGGTATTTATGAGAAACAGAGAAAGAGAAGTAAGTCAAAAGTTGTTGGTCATATAGAATAATTGGTAGAATGTCTGTAATGTCAAGAACTATCTCCTCGCCCTGTCCTATGGGTTGAAAAGAGTCCATGGGCAACGAACAGACCCTCCTGCTTTTGGATCCGTTTTCGTGATAAACAGACATAGAACTCATGAAAGAGAAATTGGAATGGAACTCTTTGGAACTCATGAAACAGGAATTGGAAGGTAATGTAGAGCCCATGTTCTTTTCCCCCAATACGACAAAGTACCTGGAACCACTCGATATGTAAACTTAATTTCCAAACATAAATAACATAATTAAATTATCAAGAAGCTATTTAACAGCAAAAATTACAAATTTAACTACATAACAAATTTTGCCATAGATACATTGTAATAAATAAATAAACAAATTGTGTGGCCAATTGTTGGATATATCGAAAACGGCTCATTTCCGACGGCTAGTTCCATTGCATTTTTTACTCCCCACGACGCGACCTTTCCAACGATACCATTCTCGTCAAAATCGGCGACTAACACTTCTTGCAGTTCCCTAGACATCGTCTTTCACTATACTATACTGTAAAGTTTTGTAGTATATATACAAATTTATAGATCAAATTAGAAATTGTGTTTTCAGATGTGTTATGCATTTTTCAAATTGTTTATTTAAATGTCATATTTTACCTTATTAAGCGGGGAAATTTAATTTCAGTATTCTGAATGCTTTGGAAAGGAAAAGGCTTTGGAATATTTCAGCTAACAAACCTATAAGTTTCATATTCCTATTTTATAAGGCAAGTGTACCAGTAATGAAGCATGTACATTAGGGTGGAACGAAAATAATGGTTGATTTTTTTTTTCAGTTAGAAATTTGCTATAGTCGGCAAAAGTTGCATTTTGGGATTTGAATGAAGAATCTAAAATTTTGTTGCTGTACTAAAATATTTTCAGGTGCCGCAAAGAGCTTCCAAAATGACTTTTCTATGAAAAAATGATAAAAATTGCCTTTTTTAAAAAAAGTTCTTTTCTTGATTATTAACATAATATACATATATTTTGTAAACAGAATATTCAAAATATGATACTTCTGCAGAAAACTTGCACATTCTATGTATTACGAATTTTTAGGTGCCATTACAGCAAGGATGATTCATTTCATATTTTGTTGAATTTAGCGATTTTCACCATATTAATTTTTATTAACTTTACAGTAACATATTCTTATAGTACTACATTGAAATGAAAGAAATGCAATCTTTAATTATCGTATCTTTGTAAAACAAATCACACTTATTTAAAAAAACTTTAAAAGAATGAAACCTCTGATTACCGGACACCTACGTGACCAAACAAAATGGTCTGAAAAAATGAGGTGACTGCAGGAGATTGGTTGTTAGTTATAACGAGGGGTTAATGTTTGCTGAGAAATTTTAATTTGGCCGTAAGAGAGGGGCGACCGTATATAAGGGTGTTTGTTAAAAGAGGTTTGACGTTATATTGTTTTTAACCCCTTAATCGTCGCGCCCTTTAAGTGTAGGCTACTTTTTAAAAATTCATATTGCTTGATTACCACCAGTTTTTTTAAGTAGAAATGTTCGTCTTATTTAACAGACAGATAAAATAATGCAAGAATAAAGCCAATAACACTATTTTAAGAAACTGGTGGGAATCAAACAATCTGAATAAAACAGGCGTAACCTACGCTGCCCGTGAATGTCTCGGGCACGACGATTAAGGGGTTAAAGGCAAAACGTTATTTTTAAGAAACATTAATTTTTCTCTAATGTACATAGTAATCACACATGGTCCATAATAATCACACTGACACATTGGATTTTTTTTTTTCAAATCTTGGCATGATTTTTTGAAAAATAATTTTGGTTTTTATCAATGCATCTTTTGAAGAAGTGCTGCAAACTGACAAGGATGACTCGGTAACTAATTTAACAATCCGTTTAACTGCTTGTGTGTGACATAGGGAAAAAATGAAGTTGACTCTCATGATCAGGTTCTTCTGCTTGCTTTATTTATTGCTTTAGTTTGTCGTCAGCAATATACATCGTCATAGGAGGTTTTGTTACTTTAACATCATGCCATTGAATCATATCAATATAATCCGTGACATCAAAGTTTATGCATACAGGAATTAAAAAAAATTTCTGATGCTAACTTCATTTCCAGTCCCTGCTTTTACAATTCGGCTTAATGCAAACTCCTTAATGACTTCTAACACCTGATAGCATATAATGGAGTACATTTTCATGTGCAGCAAAGTATGCATTGTGCTTTGGCTGATTGGATCAACTACATTTTTAGGAGTGTGAATTGAGGTAACGTAAATAGCTGACACGTTTTCACAAGTGCTTCGTCCATAGATAGATGGTTTCAACTTTATGTTAAACAAAACAGTTGCATACACTTTCAAAATGTACTCAGTCAGTATTTGGAGATTTTGTGATGGATATTCTGTTCCCACGTACAAGCGAATTATTCTGTTTGCTAAGGTAAACCATGGTGAATGACAAATTTTTTCTGGTTTCTTCATAGACATATCAGAAGAGCAACTTTTAACGGAGATTGTGTTACACATTTCTAAGAAATATATTTGGTCCATACTTAAATTATCCTTAAATTTTAGCAATGGGATGTTATTTTCAATAGGTGAAAACTCAGTCACTGGAAGTTCATAACACTTTTCCAGTTGTTTCCTTATTTTCATTCCAAATTCATTTGGATGTTTAGTTTTTCCATCTAGGAAAGAAAATAGGTGACGAACGGGTAGTTCATTTGCATGAAACCGACAAATCAAGCACTGCAGTGGCTTTCATAATTCTTTTTCCAATAAAGCAATCGCACCATTATTCAATCCAGTGTTCGAGGCAGTTCCATCATATCCAATTGCAGTAATGTTTAAGTATTGGTTGTTGCCATTTAAAAATGTCATTATGTTGTCTTTTATACCTTTTCCAGTGCCAGAAATCGGTTTTACGTGTCTTGAAAATTTTGATCCAAGTTCTGGAACAAGTGATATATGTTCTTCGATCAGTTATTTTGTAATACTTAGTTCCTTTCTTCTCTTGCACAATAGTCTTGTCTTTTCTTACATAAAAAAAACAATTACTTTCTGTAACTAATTGTACATTTTCTTCTACTTATCTTTATCGGTTCTTTATTTGTTCTCATCTAATTTTTATTCTGTCAATACATTTCTGTCATACTTCTTTCTTCATCACTAATCAGACCAATATCCTGCAGAGCGACGCTTGGAATTGTTGCAGCAATTTTGTCTGATACTCAAGTTCAATCGCAAGTAGAAGCCACAAATCGCAGTTTCAAGTGAATTGGACTATGATTTTGATTACTTCAGGTTTCAGAGACACTGGACGTAGAGGCAATAAAAAAATTGGGATAGTATAGTGTTCTCTTCTGAACTTTGTTCTGTTTCTACCTCATTGTATACTATTTATGTTTCATTTTTTTTTGTAATTAAAATGTATAACGTAGTAAGTTTGCCATGTTTTCTGATTAAAAAGATTTGAAACTTATTAAAACTGATTTAAAAGTTAGCTTATGAAAACTATAGCCTATTGAAAAAAATTAAACATAATTGCGAAATTTGTCAAAATTTTAATAAAAACCTAAAGTTTGCCCTTCTTGCGGCACCTCTAAACATAATCCGATTACGCCATATTTAATTTCCGTCCTTATTTTGATGAAAAGCAACTTTTGAAAACTATAGCATATTTAAATTATTTTTTTTCCTTTTACATAACTGCGAAAATTGTCAAAATTTTAATAAAAACCTAAAGTTTACCCTTCTTGCGGCACCTGAAAACATAATCCAATTACACTAATATTTAATTTCCGTCTTTATTTTGATCAAAGGCAACTTTTGAAAACTATAGCATTTTGAAATTTAAAAAAAAGTTTTTTCGTTCCACCCTAATGTACATATCATGAACCACAAATGAAAAACAAGTCTATATATCATACTCACAAGGAGCTGAAGTGACACGCTAAAAGTTCAAACTTGTCATATTAGTTGCTTGTAAGTATGATATATAAACGTTTTTTTTTTCATACTTTCCACCATAGTTCAAAAGTGTTGATGAATTCGGTTTGTCCGTCGGCCTTGTATCTGCCGTATATCTGTCCGTGCTCTAACTGGCGTAAATATACTCGGATTGCTATGCAATTGATCTATGTTATTGAGATTTACTGTGGCTTCTTCGGTATTGAAAATGAAGGATGTAGCATTTACAGTTTATTTACAGGGACACTCAAAAGAATTTCTTTACATTATGATGTAAGGGGGAAAAATCGTTTGCGGTACACTTTAATAATATTACACTATTTCAAACATGTTGAAACTGATATATATCACTGCAGTGCACTACAAGATGCACAGAATAAGGAGTACATAGCATTCATCGTTCATTTACAGGGATACACAAAATAATTCAGTTGCAGTACGGTCTATCAATGATAATTGAATAATAATTGGTGGAAGTGCGTTTTCAATTGTGGTACGCATTTTTAAATTTAACTCATTTTTTGTAAATTACTTGATGTATATAAATTCTATAAATCATATACAGGGCTGCACAAAAGAATTCGAATACTTTTGTGACTATTGACGGCAATTGTTGGCATTGGGTTTTCAAATGCTCCATGCGTTTTCCAAATTGTTTGCTTAGACATCATCTAACCTTTATAAATGATGAAGTTCCTTTACCGTATTCTGAATGCATTGGAAAGTGTTTCATAATCTATGCTTGAGGCATGATTTTTCTTTCTTGTTTATTTTTCAATGCGAATTGGTTATTCCTATTATAGGTATGTGGCCTATTACTGTTAAATTTTCCTTGCCCCATTTCATACAATTTTTTCTAAAGTGCGCGTATTTTGTCTAAAGTTTTTTTTTTCTTTTTGAGCTATATTATATATATCAGCTACAAATAATAATTTCTAGAAATAGTTATTATCTCTAATATCATCTCATATAAAATTTTATTAACGTTATCCGTTCACTGTAAAACTTAACACAACAGTGCCAAAGTTACTCGTAGATTCAAATAAGACATTAATACTTAATTTTATTTTATATTGAAATAAATTCTGAAATTTACACATTGCTAAAGAAAATTTTAGCAGGATTTATTAAATAGGAAGATATGATGAATTAAAAATGAATTCCAATGAAAATGTTTCTCAGCTCTTAATATACAGGGTGCTCACAATCTTGTCCACTCCCATTACCTTCAGAACAGCGATCGCTATAATCTTAAATGTTGTGTGAAAAATTGTGAAGTAATGTTTATTTTACAGCGATAGTGTTACATGCCCTCGAAGTACTTTGTGATCGTCATTTGAGTAGTCAATCTTCATACATAACTGAATTTTAAATTAATCGTCTTGCATATTATTGGATACCTTGCATTATCGATTATTGTTCTAAGGATTAGATTAGTGTTAAGTGCAGCGTAGTGTAGATAAAATTTAACATAAACTGTAGCTTGCTTATACGTGTTAGTTTTATTAGTAAATATGAGTCTGATTAAAAAAGCCACGCTTCTGCCCGCAGTAAATGATATATGTAACTGGTGATTAGTTATAAATTATTTACATTTCAAGACTTCTAATAGAGTTATTTCTATATGTAAAACATCATTTATACTAAATCGAGGGCGCTGTACAACTTTGTAATTCAGTTTTGTAACCTATCGCTTAACGTTCTCGAGATAAAAACACAATTCTGCAGTTTTCCGCTAGGTGATGTTGTAAGCGGTATCACTGAGTAGCGCATAGCCATTTTCCCAGGGATGAGAGCGCTCCGACCCAAATGTCCGATTTTTACCACTAAATTTGAATAGTATTTGTCATCTTATTTAATGACAGCATTTCTGAAATTCAATACGGTGGAGAATACTATTTACATTAGCGCTCTCATCCCTGTTTTCATACACCAAGACTGCCTTTATGATTAAATATGTCTTATGAACGTCGAAGACGTTCTAAAATTAATAGTGATGGACAGGGCTTTAGTGCGTATCATGTAGACATTACTACTCAATTATTACTTACCCATCATACGTAGTATAGGGTAAATCTTGTAATCGTTTTGAAAATCGAGAAAAAAAATTTGACAGATTTACACGTTTCAGACACTAGAGATTCCGAAAACATATTTTCAGAAAAAAAAAATTTGCCGTCCGTCTGTCTGTGTGTTCGTCTGTCTGTGTGTTCGTCTATCTGTGTGTGTGTCTGTAAGCGCTCTATCTCCCGAACAAATTGAGATAGCGACTTGAAATTTGGTATGTACTTAGTATATAATATTGGGAAGAAGTTTATTGAATTTCAGTAACTTCGATTATCCGGAACTACTTTTTTCGGATTCTCGAAATATTCGTTCTGATAAAAGGTATATAAAAATTTTCGAGTTTTTTTATTTTAAGGAGTGGATATAAAAGACAATAAAAAAACATAAATTTTGCATAAAGAATGAAGTCGATCGGATAATGAGTTGCCGAGATATTTGTAATTATTTTTTCCACACTCTTCGTTTTTTATGACCTTGTATTTCATTCAAATTTCAATTCAAATATATATTTTAATTGTAAATGAGACGCTTAATCCTACGCAGTAAACCGTTAGTTAATAGAGTTATCAATTTTGGAGTTATAAGGATGTTTCTTTTACGCAATTTAGAAATAGAGCATTTAAAGTTTATGGCATCATCAAGACACGATTTTATTCGAATTGCAATGCATTTTATAAATAGTTTACACATGTTTTATCTTCATATTTTATAGTATGCATATCCATGATGGGTAAGTATTATGGTGGCCACCAACGACTAGTTATATTTAAATTTCTAAAAGATAAATGTTATAAAACTTACTAAAATTTAATATACATTTGCGTAAAATATATAGAATAAACATGTTTTTTTTATTTTTTTATTCTTGTCTAATCTGAATTAAGAAGAACATCAAACACAGAAAATAATTTAAAAGTGCAATGTAAATAAGAATTGTAATTTTCTACTAATTGATGTAATAAGGTCGCCAAGATTTCTTTTAATTTAATAGGAAATAACCTCTTTTATATTGTCGCGTAGGTGTTGACTGAGAATGAGTGAAGACAACAAGCCTGAACTAACTCGAAGCTTTATTCCCCCAACTCAGGGCTACACAAACTTATATACACTCGAGGGGTGCTTTCTCGAATGGAACATTCTAGAAATTAAATAACGATTAACATAATAACAATTAGCATATTTCCGAAGGAACTAGAAACAAATACAAAGCAATCTTTAAACCGAAACGAATTTTAGGACACTTGCCTTCAACGGGGATCGACCTCACCACCTTTTGGTCTGTAGTCAAGCACTTTACCTCGGAGCCATAGGTCCACTCAACAGATAAATCCACTTTAGCTATATTTAGTGAAGTCGGCCTTATCAACCAAAAGGCTCTCCCGAGCACAGAATGCTAGTTTCGTTACAATATCATCCGAGCGGAACATTCATTAGAAATAATTTAATGAGAAAAGTTTCAATTTATTTGGATCATTTAATGATTTTTGTAGTTGTATCTTCGCATTTTAATCCATTCAAGCAAATTTAATGATTACTTCAGAATAGAATAAAAGGCCGGATTTAATTCAACATAAAATTAGTCTAAAAAATTTTTTGGAGGGCGTGAGGAGGGGGGGGGGCAGAAACCGAAATTATTTATTTTTATGCTTTTGTCGACGTTGAATAACAGGCTTCAATATCTTCTGGAGAGATCAATTCTGTTGAACAAAATTATCGAATGTAATATAATTCGTTAATACATGGTACTATAGCAAGGAGACATCTATATTTAACTATATAGATTTATTACACATACTATTTACAAAATCTGTAAAAACAAACCCGCTGCAAAGAACATTCATTCTTACACTCGCTTATCATATTCCTGATTCTCATGCAAGAACAATGAACAATGAATGAGAATTAACAAATGAGCCAGTTTAGTGGCGCCATCTAAGGTTACAGATTTATACTAATCTTTCACAATATTTGAATGAGATATAACAGACTGTATGAAATTCATTGGGAAAAAAAATGAATTCATATTTATACACCCTTTGTCCTTTCTGAGCTGTTTCCCCCTTCACAGGTTTAGTCTCAGACAACCCTTCTTAGTATATATTTTGTGTAATCTCCAAATTTCTCCGTCACTAGGTGTCTCTACTAAAATATAAATTACGTAAAATATGATATAGTTACGTAATGTCTCTTACATTACCCACAAAATTCTATCTTGTAAAAGTCTCTTGTACTCTGTTGTAGTGACCGGGTTATGTCATCTTAGTAATTCTCTCCAATGCAATAATTTTTAAAATGTTCTCGTATCTCAATGAAAGTGTATATATATAATGCATAACTGCCAACTTTTGCGCTTTTTTGTTACCACTATAAATTAATAGAAATTTTTGTGTTATTGAATCACATAATTTTGACGATTTAAAAAGGTAAAATATATTGTAAAATTTTAATGGTTCGGAAAAAGCGTAAAAGTTGGCAGCTATGATAATGTTTTTGTCAGACCTGTAAATATGTAAATAGAATATTGAAAAAGCATTGTAAAACCAGAATTCATCACATGAGCTATTACAAAATACTATGTAGTTTAAGTTGTACAAAAGATCTGCTCTATCCTTTGTGTGTTATCATTGTATTGTAACATGTTATGTAAGCGTATAGTATCGTAATTTGATGTATATATTGTGATATATATATCACTGAGGTGCACTACAAGAAGATCACTACAGAATATTGTGGGCATAGCATCCGTCGTTCATTTGCAGAGACACACAAAATAATTCGGTTACAGTACTGTCTATGAACAATACTTGTTGGAAGTGCTTTTTCAGTTGCGGTACGCATGATTAAATGTAACAAATTATTTTACGTATTACTTGGTGTGTATAATGCTATAGATCATATACAGGGCAGCACAAAGATATGGAATACATTTCGGTTAGTGGAGGGAAATTGCTGAACAGGCATTTTATCTGTACTATGCGTTTCCTAACTGAACTAAATTTTAGCATGCTATGTAGTATATATGCAAATCTATTGATCCTATACAGGACTGTACAAAAGAATTCGGATAGTTTTCCGACTATTGATGGTAATCGTTGAAATCGGTTTTTCACAGTTGTTATGCGTTTTCCAAATTGTTTTCGAATTTATTGGGCGGGACTAGTTGAGCTTAAGCCAAAAGGTAGGCCTCCCCGCCCGGTTTGACCTTGACCTTGTTTTTATAGTTATTATATCATCAATATTTGAATTTTTGGAATTGGTTTTTCAGTACTACTTCTCTAATCTCATGGTTGTATTTGATTAATGTTTATTGTTTTCACTACATATACATTCCTATACACTCACTTATGTTATTCCCTAATATTCTTAGTACTAGTACATTGCTGTACTTAAATTGTGTTAACAGTTTACTGTAAATACCCCTATCTAATTATTCAAGTTTTTCCCCAAAATGAGTCTTTTTATACACTCGATGCTACTATTAAAACTATGATTTTTTTTTTATGACATTATCGTATTTATTAATTGTTTATCATTCAATAAGTGAACTATTAGTATTGTTTTGTATTTATTGTTTTCTCTCAACTTTAATAATTATTTTGTAAGGCTTTGCCGCATAGTAAACAAACCTGCTGGGCGGGTCTAGTTGAGCTTAAGCCGAAAGCTAGGCCTCCCCGCCTGGTTTGACTTTGACTTTGCTTACGTACACATAAACTTTGAACTTATTAATCAGTAAAGTTTTGTTAAAGTACTCTGGAAGTGTTGGAAAGTGTTTCATAACATATGCTTAGTGCATGATTTTTCGTTCTTGTTCATTATTTCTGATAGAATTGCTTATTATTTATTTATTCCGTGCGGATGACACTTTGTTTCTTAATATATCAGTTCATTTCTCTTATGTGCAAAAATGACATAATAAAGATCTTTAAAGTTGTATAAGTAGAAAACGTGACATGATAGAGCATTTGTGATTACAATTTCTGTTTCAGCGTATTCAAAACTTTATAAAACTGTTATTGGCTTATCTGTTCCGAAAATTGCGTCGGCCAGTGTACTTAGAACCTATGATTAAATTATACATATTATACTTACTTGTATTTGTACTTACTTGTACTTTTATGATATTTGTGCTTAGAACCAATGATTAAATTATATACATAGTCTGCTATTATTGTGTTACAGAGTTGTTTTGTCCTTTCAATCTAATAAAAGAAGTGCCATTTATGAAAAAAGCACCCATCAAATTAGGATAAAAACACTCATAAATAAAACAACAAACTAATTTCTTTATCTACCTTTGTTTTGTGAGTGATAATCTAGGAGACAAATATTGTGTGGGACGCTCGTAAAAAGTTTTCATACATTAATCTTTATCTTATTTAGTCACGACTACATAATTTGAAATATCTAGAGCTTATTTTGGGAAATACAAAATTCTGAGAGCATAAATAACAGTATTTTAAATCGAATTAAGTATAAATATACTACAGGTGTATAAAAACAACATATAAAATAGCTATACAGTGCGTAAATATATGTATTCTGACTGAAAAAGAAAATAAATCTTTTAAAAGGTTATAGGTAGCATAAAGAAAATGAAATCTTGGAAAATTGATCAGCTGAAAATTGAAAGCATCTAAATGTAAAAGCATAACAGAACCATCAGGTTGGGTGCAACAAACTTTTAATGCATAATGTTATAAAATTTTGAACAGTATATAAGTGTTTTTTGTATCATTAACATCATTATGCTTCATTGTGCTCTATGCGCGGCATTTTAAACGCACATAGTCCATACTTAGCAGCTTTAATAGTTGTTGCTTATAATTCACCAATGGAGCAGAGTTCCTCTAATGCGTAGGGGAAACTGGAACTATATAACCATACGGGAGTTTTGCCCGTTTCCTTTGTTCAGGTCTCCCAAATGGTCCGCTTTTTGAATACCGGCATTTTCTTTAAAAAAAAATTATTCTTAGATTTTTTTTTTTTTTTTTTTTTTTTTTTTTGCAAATTTTGCAGAAACCACTTTCAGAGGTAAGTTTTTGTAGGAATGTTGTAGAAACCTACACTGTTAAAAATTTGCAGCAAACTGTCTAGTCATTTGACCGTTTTTATCAAAGCCATTAAATAATAAGCCCAGTCAGATAGTGTTAAATTTGTTAGCGACACACTAGCGCCAAACCTCTGCTGCGGAAGGAGGACAAAACAGAAGTGGGTCGCAGAAAAACGATACGATTTATTTATATCGACATTTTATACGATTTTTATCGATGTTTTGTTTTTGCACTTCCTTTAAAAGCTTGCTAATTATTGGGATCTTTTACATTAAAGCTAAAACTATAATGAAAAAAAATGTGGAAATTTACTGGATTGATATTTCTATATAAATATAGTGGTGGCGAAGAAGTTGATTTATTTATTAAAAGTTAAATAGAAAATGATGGAAATTGACATCACTATGCAATTAACCCTTTCCGGCACAGACAAATTATGTTCGTAAAATGTGAAATTACTGACTGACACCTGAATTTACAAACGACTTTCTTAGAAAATATGAACTCCTTATTTTAAGCTTTAATTTTAGAAGCAAAATTTTATTAAAATAGTCTTGGTGCCGAATGCAGCACTCCCAACCGCTAGATGACGCTATTTTCAACTTGCGAAAAGTTTCCCATTTATCTGACTGGGCTTATTATTTAATGGCTTTGGTTTTTATAGAAAAAATGTAACATAACCATAATTTAGCTCTATTATGACCCTATTATTGCCCATATTATTGTCAGATTAGAGTTAAATTACGGTTATGCAACCCATTTCCTATAAAAACGGTCAAATGACTGGACAATTCGCTGCAAATTTTTAACAGTGTACCATGAAATTTTCTGTTAAAAAATATTGGTATTCAGTTGGCGGACCATTTGGGAGCCCTGCTTTGTTTCATTTTAAAAGTACTTTTTGCTAATTAGCTCAAAACTAGAGGATATTATAAGCCTTTTCTACTAGTTAATACTGTTTTTTAGCCATATGTGATGATAATAAAAAACTAGTCGAACGTGCCAATCCCAAAACTTTCTTCTATATCATACAGGTTTCACATACACCAAAAACCAATCATTACCAACTTATATCCAGGTCTAACTGAATCTAAAGTTTTATTAAATTCCGTACATTAGTTCTTGAGATATGACTATCGCAAAAATCATGAAAAAGATGGCATAGCAGCGCCAACTGTTGGTCTATTTAGATCAAAACGTAAACAGCGTATATTTATGTTATGGTCTAACATAATCTGAAATTTGATGAAATCTGTGCGTTCATAAGATATGGCTATCATGAAAATCGTGAAAAGTGTTGCATAGTAGCGTCACCTGCTGAGCGATTTACACCAAAATCTATTCAGCACCAATTTCTATTAAGATCTAACTCATAGGTTCCCAACGGGGGCGGTATCCCAAAGGGGGCATTTGCTTCCAACGTTGGTTGCAATGAACAGCTGCATATGTCGCGTCGCTTTATTACGTTCTTAGAGCAATCAATAAGATTAGAAGCAATTGATTGAATGACAGATTATTTGGCCAACTTTGTAGTGAAAATGATGAAGATTACAATCGCTTGCTGCTGCACACAAAAATTCGTTGGCTCTCAAAAAGGATTTGTCCGAATCATTTTTTCAATCTATTTGTCTCAGTACTGGACTTCCTTGAAAACAAGATACGAAAAATTGCGCAAAAACCTGATTACATCCAAAAATGACATCGCTTATTTGACAGACCTGTTTAGAATATTTAATGAAGACAGTATACAATTGCAAAGTGATGAGTAGAATTTAATTAAAACAAAGCAATTGATATCTGCTTTAAAGCTTCTTCTGTTCAAACGAAATCTAGGCACAGGTGAATACAGCCACTTTTCCACATTATCAGTAGTCACTGAAAAACAGGACATACTTCATACGGATTTTACGGAGCAATTCCAGGATATTTTAATCATGAATAGACAGCGTTGGGTTTCAGATCCTTTCGTAAATACAGATACAGCAGAATCATCAAGTTTAGAAGAGAAATTGGTAGAACTCACAACTAACGAAGAACCATAATTAAAATTCAGAAAAGGATACCAAGAGTTCTGGCTTCCAAAATCATATGGGACTTAAAAAGGCTTAAATAGGGCACTAATCGTAGCTGTCGCTACAGAAAAATCGTCGTCTTAACTAATACTAAAGTGTCATTATAATCATTATTTATTATAAATTTGTTTGAAATTATTAGATATTCAAATTCGGATAATTTTTACCCAGGGAGATGTAAACAGATTAGGAGAAATTTCGCCTATGGCATCCTCCAAGCAAACTTGGGCTTAACGCAGAAGTAGCTGCATGCGGCGCTCCGGTCTGCACTTGCATCAAATTAACATTGTTTGTTATACGAGTGTGTTATTATTTCCTTTATAAATTATTGTTTTTACATTATATTTTAATATGGCTCAAAACTGTTTTGTATATGGATGTGACACAGACTATGCGAAAGCCGAAAGACGGAATGAAGAATTGGGTATATAAGAAATCCATCATTATTTTCTACTCCCAATATAAGCTAATGTATATTGTTAACTAACATTTAACTGATTTTCATTTTTATTTGAAAAAAAAAATGAGTGAGTAAGACAAGCTCTAAAATAACTTCTTTCAATTCTTTCTAAAAGTCTTGTTTAAGAGCCTATACAAAAGTTTCATAAAAAATTCGTAACAAAACTTTGACAATATTGTTAACAGACTTTAAGCACTTTTAAATGAAATATTTAAGGCAAGTACATAAACTCAGACCTAGAATCTGTAAATATTTCTATGACATAAAAAGTGAGTTATTTTTGTCCGAAGTCTTGTTTAAAAGTCTCATGATATAAAAACTTTATTTAAAGATTTTGACAAAACTATTTTAAATTAATTATTTTTAAATCTGGACTTATTGTTACTTTGGAGCGGCAGATGGCAGCATTAGCAAAAGTCAATTTTCAGATGTTTATTTATTATTTGAATTCTTGAAATTATATTTTGTGTATCTTCTCTTATCTCTTAAAATGTTTGTTAATTGTTTCTCAAATAAAGATATGCAGATTTTTTTATGTCATTTTTATTTAACTGAACGCACATAGAGACATAAATTTTAATTTATCAAAATATATTGATCAAATGCACTATACACATAGACATCAACTTATATTTTGATTTGATAACAAAAAAAAAGAAATGTCAATAAATTTACTTTCCCTTCATGAAACAGGAACTGATTGACAAGAAGTTTCTTGAATGTACAAAATTCTTCACATTATACATCGGTATTAATTTAAAGAAAAAGTTAATTTTATTTGTATATTACATTGTATATATTACGCAGTATATAAATACATATTTAGATAAAATTATTTTTTTTTATTTATCCTACTCTGAAAGTAAAAAATATTAATTATAATCAATACAAGGTCAAAAAATTTTAAAATATCAGCTGTACAAATATTAAATATGAAAAATTTTTTGTTCCTATCGCCATGGCAAGTTTGGAAAGATATAATCACTTACTTCAATATTTCATTTTATTTTTCAACTTGCAATACAAGAACAAGTACTTTGCATTTCAGAAAACTCTTGAGAAATATTCATTCTTTGGCGTTTTTGATCGACGTTCAACAAACGCAGCACGCATCGAGCAGAAAGCTTTTTCATACCTAAAACATCGTGTAAAATATAGTGGACACGGTCTGTCGAGATACTTGCAATGTCAGCAAGTTCGCGTATCTTCAATCGGCGATCATTCAATACGATATTGTGAATTTTGGAGACGATTTCGTCGGTCGTAGAGATTTTTGGGCTTCCTAAGCGTTCGCCATCGTGAATTCATTTCTTATCATGTTTAAATTCAGTAGCCCACTTTTTTATTGTCGAATATGAAGGACAAAAATCCTTTAACCCCTTGAGGGGCGGTGGTATATAATATATACCACTTAATTTTAATTCCCAAACACCACATTGACACCGGAATTTTGGAATCAAATTTTACTTTTATAATATACGTGAAGAAACGCTTCTTACTTATTTTGAAATAAATTTTGTTTTTAAATCCCGGTGTGATTCACTGATTTCAACATTTTAGAAACATAAGTACTTTGCCCCTGAAAGGGTTAAGGTGGAATGTAACTCTTTTTGTATGTCCGTGTGGGTTAAACCTTTTTTAACAAAGTATTTTATGACAGCTCGAACTTCAATTTTTTCCATTTTTAGAAAATGTCAAAACTTGTTTAATTTACTTTATCGCCCAGCAATAACCAATAAACTCACGCATCTGAAACTCGACAGCATACCATATAAAGGATCATACTTTACAAAAAGAGGCTAACGAAAAAGAAAGGCTATCACGGTGCTTTACGCGTATCTTTTTTTACAGACCGCGGGAGTCATGTGATGCTCGAATGCACCAATGCAGGTGTAGGAAAAGAGCATCAGGTCACTCTAGCGGTCTGTAAAAAAAGATAAGTGGAATGCACCGCGGTAGCCTGTCTTTTTTGTTAACCTCGTTATAAACATCATTGTCATTTGGTCATATTTGTTCCATCTCTGTGTCAGGCCGAGAAATTATCTATTAAAAAAACTTCATTTGATTGTTTTTTTTTAATCTACTGTTTTTGTTTTAACGTATTCTAAGGTTTTGAAGTAAATGATTATTTTTAAGAATGTTAAAAAAAAACTAATGTTATTTTTGTTTATCTTGGTTCAGGAACAATAAATGAATCCAGAATAGTCATCTATAATAATAAAGATAGATGTTTGTATGTCTGTCTATGTATGTGTGTGTGCTCTTTTCTGAAGAGACGGCTGAGGATATTTAGCCGGAAGGTACCTGTATGTGTGAAAATATGCAGCTCGAGTCCAACTTTTAGATTTTTTTATTTAAATTTATTTTCTTTAATTTTTTATGCGATATTTAGCGTTTTGCCGCTTTTACTGTGCTTTGTCCACATTAGTAAAAGGGTTTTAAACTTTTAGCTCAAAATAATAAATTTTGCCCTCGTTCAATTAAGTTTATTTAGAATTCATACAGCAATTATCAAGCAGGGCGGTCGCTCTGCCAAGCCAAGCTTAAAAAAAACGCCACACAAACAACGCCAAGAACTGGACAAGACCGCTACTGCTTATTTACAGAAATCAACTTCGCAATGTTAAATTGACAAAACATGCCAGATTAAAATATCAGATATTAAATAAACCAAGCGTCGCAGAAAAAAAAAAGGAAAACTAGAAGAATCTAATGAAGAATTACTTCAATTTAAGACCAAACTCATCTTCATAAGTGATTTATAAACAGAGATATAGATTTTTAAAAAAAACGTCGAGTTACTTAAAATGATCACTTTTTTCTTCGTCAAACTTTTTTTTTCAAACAACCTACAGACCTTAATATTCGGCAGAATAAAAAAAGGATTGCATTTTTAGACAAGTAATTACGTAATCTATGTGCTTTTATAAAATCCAGTGTAAAAAAATATTATTTTCTACCCATAATTAGCAAAAAACTGTTAATTAACTTGGCGATTAAAAAATTATGCCAAAACAGAGATAAAACCCGCCAACGACCATGTACCATCTCTATTATAATAGCACAAATCAGTTACAGGTTATAACCACAAAAATTTCATCTGCAAGTCAGCCATTTTCCTCTGAAGATATTTTTTTTTTAAATAAAACTTCACAATTATAAGAACACATATTTTATCAAATAATTAAATATGACTGCAAACTGTGGCAGATGATTGTTTCTAACATGAATAAGTATGAGAAATTGCCGGTCATGGATATGGATCTGGGTAGCTCAGTCGCAGAGCGTCGGCATGGTACGCATAAGGTCCCAGGTTCGAGTCCAGGCCCAGGTCAATTTTTCACTCATGTTTGTTTAGTGTATTTAATTGTCTGATAAAATGCGTGTTCTTATAAATATTGTAAAATAAAGTAATCAGACGTAGTGTTTATGCTTAAAAAGATATTTTAAATAAAAGTAATTTATGTTTTTCGAAAGATCTTTAAAAATAAATTAGTTTTTGAGGGAAGATGTACCTTCTAAAATGTATACATTAAGAGTTATCGCCATTTAAAATTTCTTTCCAAACGTAAACAAAATTTTTGAAATGAATTAAATGTGATTCATTTATTTCTAAAAATAAAAAAAAACACGGTAAAGAACAGGCATTTCTTTCGAAGGAATACCTTTCACGTCATTTTCCTATAAATTAATGAAATCAAGTTGTTAAATTATTTTTGTTTTAGAAGTGAAGTTTCCATTTAAATTTATTGTAACAGTACAATGTTTAATTGAATAAAATAAGGTAAATCTAAGAAATTGCTAAGAAATTCAAAACATGCACAGGGCAACGCAAAAAAAATAATAATAATAAACAAAAAATAAATAAATAGATAAATAAATAAATAAATAAATAAAAATCAGCTTTCAGAAATTCTAAAAATTGTTCCGCTATTCATATTATGTATCTTCGGGGTCCATCCTCTCACTTTTAACCCTCCTACCCAAAGGGGGCACTTTTCTAAATTTTGCCGACACCTCTCATGTGATATATCGTTGGAAAAGTCTGTGAATGCTTAATCATAATATGCAGGGGGGGGGGGGGTATTTTCTAAATTTTGCACATACCCCTCATGTGATACATCGTTGGAAAGGTCTGTGACCGCTTAATCCTATTATGTATCTCCGGTGTTCATCCCCCCTTTTGCCCCCCAAGCGCGATTAGCTTTCACCACCAGGGGACGCTTTCCTATATCTGTTCCTACGAGTCGGATCACGACGGGGTATGGCTCATTCGACTCGACATCAATAGAGCTTTCCGATTTTAGTTCGTTTTTTCACCACCAGGGGGCACTTTTCTATCTCTGGTTCTATGGGCTAGATCACGACGGGGTATAGCTCATTCGACTCGACATCTATAGCCTTAACGATTTCAGTTCCCGAGGTTCATACAGAACAGATTGCGCTACCTGGTGGTGGAAGATGGAACTTGACCGTGCGCAGCACGACTGCTATACGGTGCCGAAGGCAGCGGGGACCCGTGTCGGAAGTTAGTTTGGTTAGAGGTTTATACTATTCGATGTGCAAATTAAGGGATTATCCGGTGCCGAAGGCAGCGGGGAACCAGGTCGGAGGTTCGTTCGGTTCGAGGTTTATCTTATTCAAGGTTTTACAAGATTCGAGGCCCCGATATAAATTAGGGGCCCGCTAGCGGGCGAAGCCATCTAGTGCTAATAATAAAAGAGCGTGATATCACGTTTGATTTCAAATGCAGCGCTGACACGCTATGTACGTATTGCATTTTTATTCATTTCATCGATAAGTCAGTGATATTTTTTAACGGGGTATAACAAGTATTATAACAAGCCACATTTAGTATGTTGTTATTAGTTTAATTGAAAAATCTACTGGTATTTCTAGTTAACCTTTTAAACAATGACTGAAAGTAAAATGTAATTTTAAATTATTTCTCATGTTTAGATTATTTAAATTATGTTTATTCTGTTTAAAAAAAAGAAATGATATCTACAAAAACAACTTTTCAAAAGTAAAAAAAAAGCCAAGCGTAAAAAAAAAAAGTTGTGGCTAAAAAATGGTGTGATATCAAATTTCCAAGCTATTATATTACTTTTTTAACTTTTTTCCATTAAATAAGTTATCATATATATAAGTCGAGTGCCTACGTATATGTTAATAGAAATCGTTTTCTGCTGTACTAAATACATCCTAACGAGTTTCTGAAAATTCAATTTTTTTCAAATTATGCATGATGGGCTTGGCGGCCATCTTTTCATATTTCTAAGCACCCAAAATTCTAAAGTAAAAGCGTAATATGTTTGCAATGTAATATGTTTATAACAATTTCGAACTTCAGATTTTAACTACGGACAGATAAATTAGATAAGACTGATATTTTGAGAAATTGATTTTTACTAGTTTGAAATTATTAATTACTGTAAAAAATAAATCATAAGATGAATCTTTAAGATAAGTCATCATTATCTTAAGACACAATTTTCAGATCATACAAATCTATAAATGAAACGCTCAAAATATTTGCTTAAATAACAATTTTGAACTTCGGATTTTAACTACGGATTTGGATGCTTAGAATTTTGTGAATAATATGCAAAGATGGCCGCCAAGCCCATCATGCATAATTTGAAAAAAATTGAATTTTCAGAAACTCGTTAGGATGTATTTAGTACAGCAGAAAACGATTTCTATTAACATATACGTAGGCACTCGACTTATATATATGATAACTTATTTAATGGAAAAAAGTTAAAAAAGTAATATAATAGCTTGGAAATTTGATATCACACCATTTTTTAGCCACAACTTTTTTTTTTTTACGCTTGGCTTTTTTTTTACTTTTGAAAAGTTGTTTTTGTAGATTTAATTTTTCGCGATATTTTTATGCAATGTTTAGCGTTTTTTTGAATTTCGCGGTGATTTAAAAAAATTCTTATAGAAATCCGGTTTCGCTTTTTTAGTCCTCTAAATTTTATCCTTTGCGATTTTTTAAATTTTTATGCGGTTTTTAGGGTTTTATTCGCGTTTTGCTGCGACTTTTTGATAATTCTGAAAGGATTCCAGTTTCATTCTTTTAGCACAATTATAGTAAATTTTATCTTTTACGATTTTAAGTGTTATTTTTCTTTTCACCGTATGATTTATATACTGAACACCCAATAGTGTTTTTCAGATACACCGGGATATTAACATATGTCTAGCTTCTTGTAAGGATCGAATGTTGCATAAAATAAAATGTAACATTCTGAATAGAAAACCGACTAAACGAAACATTAATGAATGAAAATAAAGTTTTTATTAACTCTGGTATATAGGCCATTCTTTATTTAATAATTAACAAAATAGAAACTAATATTCGCTATAAATTGCTTTTCTTTCTTCCTTAAGACATCCTCATATAAATTAACTAAAATTCTGAAACATTTTATAAAATTAAAATTCTTAAAAACGTAAAAACTTTGTTTTTACTTTCAGTTTTTTTTTCAGTTCATGCTTTTATGTTTGCATTATTGTATGTTTCAAATTACTTTGGATTCACTTAGCACTCTTCTTTTTTCCAACTTTTCCAACATAAAGCATTAAAATTTTCAAATCTATCTCCATATTCTACCTTTTACTCGTTCGGCAATGTTCAGGAATGGAAAACCTTAAAATAAACAAAATTTTGTTTATTCTAAAATTTCAGCAGCAGTCTTTTTTTTTTCTACTTACGGTTGCTTGGGTAAATATTTATAAAGCTATTTAAATATAAAAGGAAGACATCGAGCATGTTCCCTCGTACGATCTCTCTCCATAAATAGAATTTACAGAAATAAACATAAAATAAGCTTTTAAAATATATAATCGGATGTAACTTCAGTACATTTTAGCTTAAGTAAACCCTTTTAAGAACTTTTTTTAATGGTAGATGTATATGTTTGTAAATGCTTTTAAGAAAGTTAGATTGGAAGAAAAATATTTCATCTAATCAAAACGGACTTAAATGTATGTTTTATTATGTTTAAAAAACAAAAAAAAAAGATGTGTTTTTGTTTATTTTTAAATCAATCTTTTACATTTTCCCCGAATGATTTTATTAGACTTTTTACGTTTTTAATTAAGAAAAAAGATGAAAAATAACAGTTAACGCAAGAAAATCTTAATTCATTAAGAATGTAATACCATATCATTTTTATAAAAAGTAAGAGTAAAATGTATTGGGTTGTTCGGAAAGTTCCTTCCAAAAACCAATTCGTACCGGAAAACTCTGTCCGTCAATTATTAGACATTAGTTATCGGAATTAATGTCTAATAATTAAATGATAGAATTTTCCGATACGAACCAACTTTCCCAAACGGAAAGAACTTTCTGAAGAACCCAATAGGAAAATACGTTACATAAAAATAAAACAGAAAATAATCTTTTAAAGTATATAACCGGATGTAACTTCAATGCGCTTTAAAATAATCCGTTTTAAAGAGAAATATTTCATCTAATCAAAATGGATTTAAAATTATATATGTTACAGTCAGTATGATTAATCCAGTCATTATTAATAATAAACGGTTATTATTAATAATAATTGGATTAATCATATTGACCGTAACATATACATCTTTTATAATGATAACAAAAAAGATGTATATTGTTTATTTTTAAATCAATCTTTTACATTTTCCACGACTGAAGTTTTTAGACGATTTTAATAAAGAAAAAAGAAAAAAAAACTCAATTAAAGCAAGAAAATTTTAATTCTATACAACTGTAATACCGTTATAATTTTACATAAAAAGGTGAGAGTAAAATGTAGAAAAATATTTTACATAAAAAAACCCTTTTTTTAATACATTCTCTCATGTGATATGCAATAAATAGTCCCACTGTTCAGTTGTACTTTCGCTTTGTTCAATAGTACAATACAATTGACGAAGCATTTTGTGGTAACTAGTACTTATTTCACTATTCCACCGCTCTTTCAAGGTTCCATCTAAATAACGAAGGGTGCAGGTTAGATTTTGAAAACGCTAGAATTATAGTTCCATGTAATGTTGCTCAAAAAAGTTTAATTAGGGAATCCATTAAAATTTTAGAGAGAGGGATGGAGATGTGCAATGATAATTTCAGGGATTTGGTTGAATTTATTGGGTATTTGAGTAATGGGTTCTTTTTTCAGTTTGAAAGGGGGATGGTGGGTTGATTTTTCCATATTTTGCTTCTTTTCGGTGTTTTAAGTAATTGTTTTTTCTCCTTTTTATTTCTTAGTAGTTCGTTTATTTCGGGTTTAAGTTAACCCCTTGGGGACGAGCGACACGAATACGTGACGCATAAGATGCTCAGTATACTCGATTATTCCCACCAGTTATTTTTTATTGTAAGGTTTTACTTATATAATCATAGCATTTTTGCGATTCAATTAGGTGACAATTTGTCTTTTGAAAAACCGGTGGTAACAAATTAAAAATTCTGTAAAGGACGCTCGTCGCGAAGGAGTTAATAGATGGCGTTGGCTGTCCGGTATACTGTTCCATTATGTTGAAGGTGATTAGTCGAAAGTTCGGATCTTGAAATTCCCAACAACAGTTCAGTCTGTGAGACATTATGATTGACTATTATCCTGATCCTAATGATGACCTCAGAAAAGGTTGAAACGTATTGATATGTTTTAATGTATTTTTGTATATTTTCAAAATGTTACATCATTTTAGCAATGTTTTATGATTATTTCATATTAACACGTTGACGGACACTTGCGTCTATAGCCGTCAAAGCGAAGTTCACTATGTGGCATGACGGCAATAGCAGTCCAAAACGAAACGGTCGTTTTTCGACACTACGGCTACAGCAGCACAAATGTACATTAACTGCGTATAAGTAGAAGCCCAGTGTCATGTTTTGGAAGCAATTTTTTAGGTTGAAGTTCGTTTTCCATCTGTTATACGAGTTGCAGCTTCAGTATGCACGTGCAGGGTGGCTAGTGATCAGGAAAAAATACAGTAAAAAAAATGACAATTACCAGTATATTCTTATAGAAAAATTCAAATTGATTATTTGATCAAATAATCAACAGACATTTTTCTATAAGAATATACTGGTATTTATCACTTTTTTTACTGTATTTTTCCCTGACCACTAGCCACCCTGGCGTGGTTGTGAAGGGAGTAGTGCAACCTAATCAAAATTAAGTTTATTTAAGCAGAAAGAGTAAAACTACTTCTAATATTCTAAAAATTACAAAAACATATAGTGTCAATTTTCGAACTTCACTTGTTCCTACTGTCCGTCAATGTGTTAACGTTTTTATGGTGTAAATGTCCAAGAATTTTCAATATTTTAATCAGTTTTATGGAAAATTTCGTATTTAGTCACTATTACTTTTATCTATTAAGAAACGAATCTTATATCTAATGTGTAGTTGAAAGTTGTTGCATGTAAGAATGCATGTTATACGATGAATTTACTTATATCATCAGGTATACAAAAGTATGTAAAATATTAGTAAGATAAAAGATCGATGTAAGCAAAATTTTAACTCTTTCAGGGACAAGAAGTAATTATGTTTCTATAATGATGAATTCACACCAGAATTTTCGAAAAATTCATTTTAAAAATGAGGAATTGCAAAGTAAAATTTTTGTATAAAAATTCTGGAACAAATCTTCATTAAAATTAAGTGGTATAAAAAATATCCCAAAGCCCTTCAAGAGGTTCAATAAGAAAAAAATGCATGTTGATGAATATCATATTTGTTCAGTTGCAGATTCTATTCGAAGTACGACTTTTTTTCTTTTCACGTGAATCAAAACTTTATCGAAAATAAGTTCATAGATGTTCACTTATTGTAAAGTGTTTCACAACAGGTTAAATCAAAAGTTCTTCTTTAAAATCTTAATAAAGATTAATTTACATTTATATATATAGATATATATACATTTATATATTAGAGTTTTATTCACTCGCTTGAGAGTTCAACTTTTACCGACAGTTCGGTTCAAAATCAGATTTACATCTACAAAAAAAAAAAAAAAAAAAAAAAAAAAAAAAAAGAATAAATCGGAGAAAACAAAAAGCGATTGCCACAGCAACCGACAGAATTGGCTAGTCGTCAGGGAGGAATTTGTAACGTATGCAAAGTATTACTATGTATATTAACTATGGAATATTCAGCATAAAAGAAATTAAAAATTTAAAAGTATAATTTTTATCTATAAAGTATATAAGTTTAAAAGTTAAAAGTATTATTTAAAAATATTCTTATTAATCATTCTGGCACTTTAATAGAATCTGCTGTAGAATGTTTTACTTTTGTTTTTATCTTTGGTTTCTTATTAATCTTAGTAATAACATTTATTTTTAAAAAATACTAAAATCATCTCAAAATATGTGGCACCTTTTAGGGGAGTCTTAAGAGGATACGTTCATTTCCTAATTCCTAATTAAATAAACATTATTTTTAAATCAGTAAATCTATTCTAAAACTTTATTTTTTGAAATTATTTTCGTTTTATTTGTTCAAGTTTTAAAAGTACAACCTACCAATTTTTACTTTATAAAACATGATGACCCTTTGAAGATTTGTCTTTTTAGTACTCAAAGTCTACAAACTTTATAAAGATCAAATCTTCTTACAAAATTAAACTCTTTCAGTAAACATAACTTCCGAAAAGCAAGAAATGTACTTTTAATATTTGACTTATTTCTAAAAATATAACTTCAAATATTTTTAATGCAATATATAATTTCTTTAAAATTTTCTTGTTCATATTTCTTTCCAAAATTAATTTCAAAATATACGTATTTTCGAATACAAATATGAATTGTAAACTATAAGTTTTTAACTGAAGTCGATTTCTAGAAGCTCAAATATTCGAATGCAAAATTACAGCTCATTCGGCCAAGTAGTTTTTGAGTTATTCTTTAAAACCTACCCACGCTACAATCTGTTTTGCAACGAATGAATAGGAAATTAACATAGGAGTTCCAATTTTAAAATTTTCATAATTCCTAAACTATTTCAACGAATGACTTCTCGTCTTGTATTCTAAGGTAAAATTACCGAAAAACTCAAATATACGGTCAAAATTGGGTGTTTGGATTGAAAATTTCAGAGTTTGATTTAATTTCAGCATGAAGACGACCCTCTAAGCTTATAAATTATAACAATACATTGTTTTCTATCATATAATATAATACGAGCAAATCTTGTATCTATGTCTGTGTGTATGCAAATTTTATCTTAAAAACGGCTCTAACGATTTTGACGAAATTCTGTATCCTCCCGTTTAGGGGTACCAGAAGACCAATAGGCTAGGTCACATGTTCGAGAAAATTGAATTAGTGGGTCATTTTGGGGTCAATGCATTTCAATGAGAATGAAGATTGAAACAGTTATTAAGTTGTTGAACAACTTACTTAACTGGCAGTAAACAAAGTCGCAAAGTTGGCAACATGTTGCCAAATTTGGCGAGATTTGGCGAGAAAATTGAATTTTAAAATTACCAATGCCAAAACACATGCATGACACCAAATGGAATAATGTCGCCAAATTTGTCGAAAAAATTGGTTTTCAGAAACTGAAGGAATTTTCTAGAAATTCTCAATAGGAACCGTGATACATGATTCATCAAATCAGAGTCCATAGAATGTTATCCAAAATAGAATTAAACCAATCTTTCTCGCAATGAATCCCACACCTATATAAGGAAGTGTTTCGGTTGAAACCTAAAGTTTGAAGTTGGACAGTGAATCTTGTGATCTGCAAAAGACTTAGAAGTCTATGAAAAGATTGAAATTTGGCGAGTTGAACACAGAGCTAATTTTAATCTAGCATAGTTCGGTTTTCCAGCTGATGTTTGTTTAATCAATGAACATTCTATGCTGACACTGTTAAATTCTTTACTCTCATTTTTCATTACGGTGCCTGTGTGCTTCGCACACTTTGCATACGCTACACACCGGACTTGTATGATTGCATTATATATCTTGCAAGTTCAATACAAAGCAAGCATGTTGTTTGAATAATAATTTGTCGAGAGTAGATATGTATCTATGATGTAGAATTTATATTCTAAAACGTATGTAAGTATACAAGATGAATGCATGTAAGTAAGACCCTGTGTAAATATAAAGATAATATATTAAGTATAAGAATAATGATATAAATATGAAGATAAGAAATATTAAAGCATAGAAGTAATTTAATAACTAAAAATAGTTTGTTAATTTTAGCCACTCTGGTGCATTAATAATAAAATCTGTCAGTAACGTAGTTTTTTGATAACATCCTTTTTAATAAAATCATTTGAGAAATAATATAATTTTTAAGTTTAGCTCATTACTAAATACTGCAGAAGTTCATTAAAAATAATACAGAAGCATCTTTTTATTTAATTTACACACCCCTTTTGCAAAACTTAAATAAAAGCAATCACTACGTTTGGTTTTCACTCTAATCTTATTTCTTATTCTGCTGCATTATTTATATAATAAGAAATCAAAACCTGAATTTTATTCGAATTCCTTAAAAGTACACAATTTTGACGTAATGCAAGACAATTTGTTCTGATATATATATGTGCACAATAATCCCCTTCCCTTTCCGTCTCAAGACAAGTTTATGAATAAGAGCACAGATGTTTTAGATTTATAAACCCCTGAACAAATGGTCATTTTCCTTTCTAGACGGCCCACGCATACTCTGTTCGATTATCATTCAGTGCAAGAAAATACTCAAGTAGTTTCATGTGACTGAATGGCCCTTTCTTCTAAATTGGATATTATAAGCACAACCTCACTTCCATTTTCAGGTTATTTTGTTAAACAACTGTATGGTTATTTTCGTCAGTATTTTCGTGTTTCCTCATTTGTTTTTATTTATCTATAATAGATGCCTATGAAAAAGAAACATATTAACATTTAGCTAAATGATTTCAGAATTTCATTGTTAAACAATATTTTAGACCACACATTTTTTTTTTTTCAAAAATTTAGAATTCTCACCAGAAAGTTTAAATAGTTATTTTGATTTTATTTAATTGTAGATATTTTACAAAAACATTTTAAAAAAATATTATGGTGATGATGATGAACGATATGAATAGTGATATATGGTGATTATGAAATTTTCTGGTATCAATTTAGCATTTCTAAATAAAAAATTCGCCAGATTTGGCAGTACTGGCTGCGATTGAAAGAAAACGCCCCAACAACATTGACCCCATATAAGGAGCAATTTTCGTTTTTTTTTAAATGTTTTTAATTACTGTAAAAGCACTTATTTACGCGAGGCTTTAATTTTCGCGATTCTCGCGAGCCCATCATAATCGCGAACATTTAAGCCTCGCGAAATATTTTTTTTTCCCCTCAAATAATAACAAAAAATCAGAAAATTTTCACCTATTCAAAATTTAATGATTACAGTTACTTAAATAAGAAATGAGTGCAAAAATTTCTTGAATACTTACAACTATTTCTTGTATACTATACAACTATTTCTTGAATAAAAACAATAATACAACTAATAAAATGCAGCTCATTATACCAGCTTCTTTGAAACCATTCAAAATTATCTCATGTTTGGATTCAACACCGTTAAATGTGCGCATAAGCCAAGAAACGTGAATCGGTTTTAGTCGTGATATTCGCAGGTCCACAGATTCTTTTTTCTCTAGAAATTTAAGCTCATTAGAATACCACTCAATAAACTCATTCATGAGCAAATGCTTGAACTCGACATTTATAGTTAAGTCCAAAAACTGGAGATCTCCTGTGCAGGAAGCGGGCACAAAAACTGGAATAATATTCCTCTTCTCTATTTCAGCCAGAGGACCTTGATGTGCCTTTAAAACGTCGAACAATGCTACACCAGGTTGTTCTGGAACTAGCCCGAGAAGCTCTCTCTGCTTGTCGTAATAAGGTACAAGAATATTCTCAATGTATCGAATCATTGTGTCAGTATTGCTCTAGTGCGTATCGGTGTGCTACACATCCCAGTCCACAGGAAATGTAAACTTCGGATAACAATTTGTTGTTTTTCCAGCGTACATCAATTGTGGTGGAAGTAGGTTTCCAGAAAGGGAACATGCTAGCAAAAGAGTCATCTCTCTTTTACCTTCCATACCGATTATGGACACTTGTTTTGAACCGCGTTCTTCCGATTTATATTCAGATGTAGGCAAAAACTTTCGTTTGTCAAGTTTCTTAAAATGCCTTATGCAAAAGGGATTGTATTTAGGCAGTTTCGGGATTTTTCAACTTTCGGTTCTGTTCATATAAAATTCGCGAAATTTTCAGCTCGCGAAATTACTGATATCTTCATTTTCGCGAAAATTACGGGTCGCGAAAATAAGTGCTTTTACAGTATTCAACCTCTAAATAAGACAAATAATAAATTCAATTTTAATGTTGTTTATTATTTCGTTATTTGTTTGGTATAGTATCATACAATGAAATGTACATTGCCTACTTGGAGCAATAATTTTTAGCAATTTTAGATTACACAAGACTTATAAAAACTACACCCACAATGAATCGTGAATAAATGTCAGTCCATATTTTCCAGTCTGTCCAAATAACATATTTGAACAAGAAAATTTGTCTACTGTATGAAATCAAGTAGATTTCAAATGACTACAGTATAGGAGCTGGACATTTTTAATTAAGTAAATATTCTGGTTAAAAGAATTTTTTTTTTATTTAAAAAACCGGAAGTTTGGCAGATATGCAATGTACACCTTTTTAAAGTCACAGTAAGCACAAGATTTAGGCGACGTGCCGCAGGAGCATGAGGGAGTTTGAAATATTACAAAAAGCATTTGGTTATAACATCAAATGTTGATTAGTTATCAAAACCTTAATTATCTTCCGAAGAGTGGCGATATTTTTAAACAATTGTGAAAAGCACTGAGTAGGGTACATTGGAAACTTAAAGAGATATGATAAACACTTAGTTCCAAGACTGCTAGTGTATTACATGAGTTTTAATAAAACCTGAATTAAAAATAAGTGCATGAAAATTTATTTGCGAATCCTTAAATAACTACTATTTGTACAGGTATCTGCAATATTTTTACGAAAGTCTAGATTGCTGATATTATTATTTTTATTCTGATGATGGCATTAAAGTACTCGAGTCGTAAGCAGTTTCAAATTTGCTAAATGTGCTAATTTTTTTAACTATATATTCGGCCAGAAATGAAAAAAATAAGAACAGCTTATAGATTTTAATCACCATACTGTTACATAAAAAACAGAAATGAATTTCGACTGGAAATAATGTCGATTTCTGTTTAAAAAATTAAAGGTTACAATGAGTATGTTTTCGGAAATTTATTTCGAATATATATATATATATGTGTGTATAATTAATTTTCGAAAAAAGTAGCAATTAAAATCTATGACTTTTTTTAAACAGAAATCGATTTTTACAAGCTTCTAATACGCGAATCCAATATTACAGTTCATTCCGCCAAATAGTATTTGAGTTATGTTTATAAAAAACTACCCGCATTGCAGTCTGTTTTGCAATGACCCCATATGAATTTAGCATTAAGAGTTTAAACTTTAAAGCTGCATAATTACTAAACTACTTGACCGAATTATTCTAGTTTGGTATCCTAAGGTAAAAATTACTGAAAAAGCCAAATATGATGCCAAAAATAATTTTGTATAAAATCTCTATGGAGACAACCTCTAACCTTAGTATTATAGCATAAATAGAAAGAAGACATTATTTCCGGTCGATAAAATATCTCCGTTTTTTTTGTTTCTGTGGCAATTTAGAGAGTAAAATATATGGAGTGTATGGAGCTCTTTTTTTTCTGGCCGACTGTATATTCTGCATACGATTTCCACTTTTTAGCTCACAGGCTATCAAAGCCTGAGAGCTACTGTGTCCGCAGGTTCTTTATGTACGTACGTACGTATGTATGTACGTTAACTAGGTATGCACTAGGTATGTTCTTCAAATTTGGTATATAGGTTCATTGTGATAAGGCGCTTCCCTGGGTACTTTTGGGGGTTCATTGGCTAAGTATAAACTTGGGAACGGGGGCTAATGCGCCCCCATAATTTAGGTAAATGGGTTTTTCAGGCAGAATTATCCGATTTGCTTCAAATTTGGTGTACCGTTTTATTCTGATAAGGCGTTTCCCTGATTAGATTTGGAGATTCACTGGTTAAGTAAAAAGGAGGGATATGAGAGAGCTAATCCCTCCCTCCTTAATTTATATAAATGGGTTTTTTCATTGAAATAAGAGTATAATATACAATTAGTGTGAAAATCCTGTGAGCTCAATGCTATCAGTTTAACTGGGAACTTTTCTTTTTATTAGGTTGTTGTTCAAAATAAATTGCATGCTCTTCTTTTGTCGATATTACTATATCTTCATATTTAATGTTTTTGTTTATATATAATTGATACTTATAAAACAAACATAAATTTTCCTTATGATTTTTGAATTAATTAGTCAATATTTTAACTAAGCCTTCCCTGATAGGGGTTAGTCTCAATGATTTTGCTGAGATCACAAGTTCATTGCTAACTTCTGAGAAGAGAAAAAAAATAAATTGCTATCTTTAATTAATTAATTAAGGGTAAATATTCAAATAGTGAAAATAACCAAAATATAAATGTTAGAATGAAAAAACCATATGTAAATTCATAAATTTTTAGCTATTATTAAAACTTTTTTTTTTTTTAATTTTGAGTAATTGGGGTATAAAGTTGATAGATATAAAAAAAAAATTAAAAACATTCTATTAGTTATCTTTAATATTCTATCATCATTATCATAGTCATTCAATTTTCTTGAGAAGTTCTTTACTTTACAAAATATTCTGATTGATCCTTAGAATTTTCGAGAAGGCAGCACAAATCGTAAAACTTTTTTTACACTCTTAATGTTTGAAAGTTGTGCTCACTTTTGAATGCCAGTATTTTATAAAAGTTTTTTTCGTCGCATTTAATTAACCCTTTATATTCTGAATTAATTTTCCAGCTACTTTTTAGATGCTCAGAATTCTTGATTATTCCCACCAGTTTTTTTTTTTTTTTTTTTTTTTTTTTTTTGTAAAATTTTCCTTATTTAATCATAGCATTTTTGCAATTCAATTAGGTAAAATTTCTCATTTGAAAAACCGGTGGTAACAGATTAAAAATTCTGTAAAAGACACTCGTCGCGAAGGGGTTAAAGTGGTACTTATAATTACCGTCATCATAAAAAAGGTTAAAATAAGACGAAACATTTTTATTTCGAGATTTACTGGTTTTCAAAAATGAGCACCCATACGAACCTAGCCTTAATTGAACTAAAAATAACACTCGACAACGATGGTTCTGTCCCAGAACTGAAACCTAAATCAGTTTCTTGCGCTGATTCCGAATATACTTTCCGTTTTTCTCTAGGTTCTCCATTTTTTTAGAACTTTGCATATTTAAGTTTATACAAATTTAAGCTTTTTGGTGACATTTTAGGTAAAATCGATGTCAGATTGAATTCCCTTTTTTAAATTATCATTACTGATTGACCATTTACTTCAGATAAATGTCGCAGTCTGCATATTCTTAACATTTACCTGTCAGCTACTAAGCCTAATTTGCGTATTTTTCAATAGTGTAATGTTTACATTACTTTCAACTTTAAATTAGTTACAAAAGAATTGACGTAATGTTTTTCTTGACTAAATTTTTATGTTGATTTCGAAAATGCAATCCTTTTCCTTATATGACATCTAATTTTTGACTAAAAGGAATTTCTACTTTTGTATGGTATTGGCACACGTTTGATATAAAATGCTTTTTAGGGGTGTGTACCTCATTGTCAAAAAGGTGAACAATGTCAGATTCCTATCAGGGACATAATCACCAATGGGTATAATCGAAAAACAATTGAAAAATTAGTAGAATCTATCCTAATTAGCTGAAGTACTTCATAAAGTAGCATAAAAAGCATTTTCTGGTTTTTTTTTGAGCAAAAAGTAAAATTTCACTTTTACAAAAACCGGACATTATAGAAGAAAACGGACACTAGATTTAACGTTATTAAAAAAATGAAAAAATGACCGCCGACTTCAAAATTTACCTGTGCCTCTAGCCAAAGCCGGCGATTTTTTTTTTTTTGCTGTAAGAGTTGGTCCTATTAAAAACTTGTCAATATAAAAGTTGTACATAATATTAAGAAGATTTATAATAAATTTAAGCAGATTTGTTAGCTTGTGAATTGACGAGGTTGTGAATTTTGTTCTTCTTAAACCCCTATCCCCCCCCCCCCTTGAGGTCATTTTTAATGATATCAAAAATCTGTCATACATAAATTTTCGTCCCTTTTCCTAGAAATAATAATAAATTTAAACTGATTCGATATGTATCATAATTAAGACGTTATGGGGTTTTCTCTGTTTTCACAAAATTCCTTTCCACCCCCCCCCCCTTGTCCAATTTTGCCCATTAATGAACTTGACCGAGATTGTATGCCCCTTGATTTTATGTATCAGTTTGGAAAAGATTTCTGCAGAATTATGGAAGTTATTGCGCCCATAATAAAGTTATATAGATAGATAGATAGATAAATTTTTAAACTGGGGGTGGTTTTGGGTTTTAGGAGTCATGATCGGCGTAGATCTGCAAAACATTTTCAGAAATTCCAACATCGGGGATAATGTAATAGGTAGTATTTCTTACGAAATCTACACTGTTAAAAATTTGCAGCAAACTGTCCAGACATTTGACCGTTTTTATAGAAACGGTTACATAACCGTAATTTAACAGTATTCTGACTATAATATGGGCAATAATATGGTCAAAATAGCGTTAAATTACGGTTATGTAACCGTTTTCTATAAAAACGGTCGAATGACCGGACAGTTTGCTGCAAATTTTTAACAGTGTACCTAAAAAAGAAAAAAAAAAAGAAAAAGGACGCGTCATACATTTTAATCTCCAAATTGTCACAAATTTTCTTTTGAAATAGTCATTCGACTGGAAATTATTTTCATATGTTTAGCATAAAAAATAGATACAATAATTCATTGAAGTAAGTAATTATTTACTCTAGAAAGTGATATTTTGATCGCCGTATGAAGTAACAACGATTTTTATAACTCCAACAAATAATAATAAAAATTAAAGGTTGATAAAAAATTTATTGAAATAACTAATACGCATTAAAAAAGCTAATCCATTCTTTAAAATGTTTCAATATTTAATATTTCAGGAATATTCAAGTAATAAGTAGGTACTCTAGAAAATACAATAATCAGCGATGAGATTTCTCCGACTTTTTGCATACCAGTTTAATCTTAGAGAAAATGTTTTTTTATTTAATTGGAATATTCTGCGATTCGGCAGAAAAACATTTTCTCAAAGATTATACTGGTATGCAAAAAGTCAGAGAAATCTCATGCCTAAATAATCAAACAATAATCTTTAGAAGTAACAACGATTTTAATAACTCCATCAAATAATAATCCAAAATTAAGGGTTGATAAAAAATTTATTGAAATAACTAATACGCATTAAAAAAACTAATCTATTCTTTAAAATGTTTCAATATTTAATATTTCAGGAATATTCAAGTAATAAGTAGGTAGCATAATTTACTGTATGAGAGATTTTATATAAAGCAGTTTGAAAAGAATCCAAATACTAAGAGGATTACGTTAAAGAAAAACTTCCGTTGTTCAGTGATTATTTTAAATATATTTATTACAAAAATATTTTAACTGAGCGAGCAAAATTAATTTAATTAATTTTAGTTTATAATAAAATGCCTATAACCGATACTAAAATAGTGTATTTTTAATTATTAATCGCTGAATATATTTTATTTTATTAGGATTATGCATTTGGAAAATATATTTTAGATAAAACCTTTTATCGTAATCCTTCCGTAATGATTAAAACTTTTTTTTCTTTTGAAAAAGTCCAAAAGACATTTAAGTAATCTTACCAGCTTCTACTGCTAATTAATTCCTGTTTACAAAATGGATTTCCTTTACTTAAAGTCTTTGCTCTTTAACTAATTACATCCCCTAAAATGGGGATATTTTGAGCACAGAATAAAATGATGATGATTTTACAATACTCCACCAAACAATAATCTTAAGTCTTGTTTAATGATTTTATTGAACAAAAATAAAACATGTGTACAGGATTAAATTCTATGAAATGTTTAAATATACAGTATTGTAGGATGTGGTACTACAGAATATGTTAAATAATCAAAATTAATAATTACTGTGTGAGGGGTTTTAATGCAGCAGTTTGAACTCAATCTAAAAAGCTAAAAGGATTATGTTATAAGAGTATAGTAATTATTTTTAAAAGCAAACATAAATATATTTTAATTAAATTGGGCGAAAAAAATTATGTTTAATAAATTCCCTATATCCAAGACAAAATGCTATTTACCTATAGTCGAAAGTTTTTATATATATATATATTACATTTTTTTCAGCGTTAAGTACTATTTAGTCTTTATTTAACTCTGCAAATACATAAATGCAATATTTTAATTAAAGCCTTTCAATCTTTATGCTTTATTCGTGGTTAATCTTTTCTTTTGCACGAAAATCAGAAATAACTTTAAGCAATCGCATTAATTTTTATACTGCTAATTGTTTCTTGTAAGCTGATTAAAATTCTTATTTTTCATAAAAAAAAAAAAAAAAAAAAAAAAAAAAAAAACTCATTGCAAATTCTTATTTATCTTTTTTGACTGAAATCTTTTTTTTTTTTTTTTACGTGAAGAATTTACGTTATTTTGCACTGTAAAAAAGACGAATGGTTCTTAAGCTACGAAAATCTATACTTATAAAGAGTACTGACATAAAAATACTGACTCATAAAAATGACTGATAAAAATACTGACTCATAATCAACTCCGAGCCTAAACCGTTGGTCTTAGAGCAATGAAATTAGGAAGACATGCTCCTTACAAAAAGTAGCCACCCACTAAGAAGGGATTTTTGAAAATTCCACCCTAAGGGGGTTAAATGGGGGGTTGAAAATTTTAGTTCATTTCGTCTTTTCGATATATCTGAGCAGCAGTTTTAGGTAGGAACGTGAAATTTGGGATAACAAATCTACTAAGGAATAGTAAACATGTATTTCAGGCGATTTTAGAAATTCAACCTCTAAGGAGGTTAACTGGAGAGTCGAAATTTTCGGTGATTTCACCTTTTTGCCATATCTCATCAGCGGTTTTAGTTAAAAGCGTGAAATTCAGGATAACAAATCTACTAGAAGATAGTTAAACACATATTTCACAGATTTTAAAAAATCACACTCTAAGGGGTAATGGGGGGTCAAAAGTTTTATGTAATTTCGTCTTTTCGCCATATCTCAGCAGCAATTTTAGGTAGGAGTGTGAAATTCGGGATAAAAAATCTATTAAAGAATATTTAAACATGTATTTCAGGCGATTTTATAAATTCAACCTCTAAAAGGGTTAAATGGGGGCTTGAAAGTTTTAGGTAATTTCACTTTTGCGCCATATCTCAACAGCTGTTTTAGTTAAAAACGTGAAATTCAGGATAACAAATCCACTAGAAGATAGTAAACACGTATTTCAGGCGATTTTAGAAATTCAACCTCTAAAGAGGAAGCGAGGGAGGGGGGTTAAATGGGGGGAGGGGGTCGAAAGGTTTAGGTCATTTCGCCTTTTCGCCCTATCTCAGCAGCAGTTTTAGGTAGGATCGTGAAATTCAGGATAACAAATCTACTAAATAAATAGTTAAACACATATTTCAGTGATTTTAGAAATTTAACCCCTAAGAAGGTTAAATAAGGTTTCGAAAGGTTTTGGTCATTTCGCTTTCACCCAATCTCAGCAGCAGTTTTAGGTAAGAACGTGAAATTCAGGATAACAAATTTACCAAAAAAGTTATTAAACACATATTTGAGCGATTTTAGAAATTCGACCACTAAGGGGGATAAATGGAGGGTCGGAAGTTTTAGGTCATTTTGTCTTATCTCAGCAACAGTTTTAAGTAGGAGTGTAAAATTCAGGATAACAAATCTACTAAAGAATAGTTAAACATGTATTTCAGGCGATCTTAGAAATTCAACCTCTAACGGGGTTAAATGGGCGTCGAACGTTTTATGTCATTTCGACTTTTCGTCACATCTCAGCAGCAGTTTTTGGTATGAGCTTGAAATTCAGGATAACGAAACTATTAAAACACAGTTAGACATATTTCAGCGATTTCAGAGCGATTTTAGCGATTTTATCGCCACCGTCGGCTATGAACCCGATTATGGAAGACTAGCCGGTCTTCGTCCGTCTAGCCGATAGCTTCCAAGTGGGGTCCAGATACATACTGCAGCGTACCGCCCTGACTTCGCTTGGGGCCCAGAAAGTGCATTTTACATGCAACCAGAAAAATATAAATAAAATACTTTAAAAAAGTAATTTACTTTAAATATAAATACTTTTAAAAAGTATTTTATTTATATTTTTCTGGTTGCATGTAAAATGCACTTTCTGAGCCCCAAGCGAAGTCAGGGCGGTACGCTGCAGTATGTATCTGGACCCCACTTGGAAGCGACCGGCTAGACGGGCGAAGACCGGCTAGTATAATACAACCACGTACGAAAATATACAATAACCTCTTCCGAGTTACCTACGATTCCGAAAGGCGGTCTTTGTCTTTAGAAACCTGATAAACCTATATATTTTCGAGATTTAAAGAAGCATTTATAAAAACAAAGTTTGGTTTGCTCTCCCTTATTTTCGAAAACGCTTCCGAGCAGTTTTTATAGTGTATTAATCTTTCTCAAATCGGAATATCGGTTTTTACGATGCTATCAATTCTTAATTAAACTTTTTCAGATGCGTAACTGAATTTATACATGCAAGAATAATAAAATAATATTAATTTTATTGTTAATGCTTTTAATTTATCATGTTTGTCTGTAAAACATGCTTGTTGTACATGAAAATGTTTACTTAAAAATTGATTGCATCCAAAAAACTGAAAGAAAATTATCTTTAAAAAACTGATTAATATATTATAAAAACTACTCGGAAACGTTTCAGAAAATTGATGGCAACAAAATAAACTTATTTTTTATATAAATTCGTCTTTAAATCTCGAAAATATATATCTTTCTGAAGTTTCCAAAGATAAAGAGTTCTTTCAAAATCGTGGGTAAATCAGACGAAGTTATTGTATATTTTCGTACGTGATTATATTATACATTCCTAGATTAAGAAACGTGTATTTTATTTTACAGAGTGCTCAAATTAAGTAAAACGCCTAATGCAGCATTCATCGTTATAGTTGATATTAATTCGTATTCCAGACAGATTCCAATGATGAATCTTATTAGCATAAGTTATTCAGACGGGCAATTGATTTATTTAATACACGATTCTCACGTCAGAATTTATGCATATAACAATATCTTCACATTTTATTCTATGATTATTCCAATATACATGTTCAAACTAATTTCAAAACGATCCAAAAGTTCAAGAAGAACTCATTAACTAAATATATTTCTTCTAAGTATGAATTTAACTGGGAGTAAATAGTACTGCCAAGGATATATTTACAACAAAATTATTACATATTTTACCTTTTTTACAATTTTATATGTAAAGTTTTCAAAGTATATCATTGCGTTCATTAGATTATTAAGTAAAATTCTTCTTTCTGGGTAAATGTTTATTTCTGAGGAATTCTCCAATATTTTTCTGGCTAAGGATAATTCTTCTTTGCAATAATATGCTTATACAGAGGGACATATATGGGAAACGATTGTGTCAACAAAAATAAAATACATAAATTACAACAATTATTTTTTAATATGTTCTAACTGGTAGCCCTAGTTGTGGACTATCATATTGCAGCGATATGGAGGATTAGTTAATTTTAAATAGTAATTATTGTGTTGAAAATGCATGATTTTCAAATATGAATATTTTTAACTACTTTGAAAATTAATTATTTTTTTATGTAAGAGCCCTTTTTTTATTAGTTTCACTTTTATTTTACTTATATTTAATAAAAATGTAATAAAAGCGTTTGTTTCTTATTTATTATTTTTTAATAATAGTTTTATAACACGAAATGGAAACTTAAATTTGCACAATTTTGACATAATGCTCGCCAATTTCTTATGATATATGAGTAAAATCATATATATTAATTCTGTTGTCAACACCCCTTTTTCTATGAATTTACGAACGCACAACAACGTATGAGGTATCATTCGAAAAGTTTTTGAAGCGACTTCCGACATAGTACACTCACATTTCATTAAAACATGTTTTTTGATTAAAAATTATTGGTAATTAAAAATTAAATCGGCATTATTTTCATAAATGAAGTGAAAGGATTTCCTCAAATTAGTGTTGTCACAATTATAAAATACCGCGTTATAGGATGCTCAACAATGATTATTAAAAATATAAATAATGCAAAAAAGATAAAGTAAGGTTTATCCGCACGGGTTTATTTTATATTTAGGGTTAAACAGCAAAATTGAAATTGAAATGTTTAGAAGAAAAATACACCCTTGATCGATCAATGCAATGGTATTTCACATGTAGAATAAAAGGTATGCTTTGTTATATTAGATTAAATTGTATTTTAAATGCGTTCATTTTAATTTTCTTTCTTTCATGTTTTTCAAGAAACGGATGACGTCATTCTCTAATGAAGTTAAAATACGATTGTTAACTTTTTTCTCGCGCGTGCCTTTTGCTATATTCAATCATTTTCACTGTAATTTTGGTTGGATAAATGAGACAATATTCTGACTTGACTAATGTTGTTTGCAGATATTGTTAATCCTTAATTGTTCATTATAAGTTTAAACCTGCATCTAAAAAATATTAGATATTGCTAAAAATTATTAGACAGCAGTGCGAAATCTTCGCACGGAAACCGCCGCAGAATTCGCGGAGCGCGGCGTTTCGCGTGATGGTCCTTGCTACGTCCCTTATGCCGAGACACTTGAGGAAACCAGATATAGAAAGGGGGGAAAAAACAGAAAATTGAAACCGGAAAAATTTAAAAGGAAAAATTAACAAACAAAACACATTATTAAGTTTCAGTCTCTCTCCCCATTTATGTTTAACTTTTATTGTCTTTTGCCTTTGTAATTAAAAAAAAAAATCTTTAGCCTGCGTATTGGCTTTTTTTTTTAATATTATTATTTTGTATCTTTTAAACTAAATAATCTGAAAAGAGTCTTTTTTTTTTTTTTTCTTGGATATGGGTTCGACCTTTGGTACGTTTCGTCTATCATTTTTTTTTTTTTGATCTAATGGATTTTTTTTATTTACTTTTTTTACTATTTTGTTAAACTTCTATTTCATTATTATATTTTTAAATTTCTCACGGTGCCCTTTTACCTCGCAAGTCAATTACCTATAACCTGGAAGTTCAGTTGGTACGCAATAGGTATTCCATACTGCTAACTACATTCTTCCATTGTTTATTTTCTTCAGACAGGTAGATGCATAACGGTATATGTATTTTAGATGTAGAAACCAGAAATATTGCCATGAACTACAGTTTTTAGCTTAGAGTCGCAGTCGCAGTGCTTTGATCCGTGCTTGAAAGTACTCGAGATGCAAAGAGTTTCACGGTAATAAAACTGCCTTTCTTCTAAATTGGATATTGTACACACAACTTCCCTTTTTAACTTATTTTGGTTTTAAAAAGTTCGTAAAATTATTTTTGTCAACGTTTTAATGTCTTTATATTCTCAATTGGCTTACGCACGGTTTCAGAATTCTGTTTTTTTAATCAATAATATTACCAATCTTCCCATTTTTAAATTGATAACACTAGTCAACAAAATTTTCGCTATTGGGGAAAATATAGGTGTTCTGAACTAATCCGAGTTAGTCCAGGCATTAGGGGATAAAAAAGAGCAAATAAAGGAAAGTTTTGGTGTAGTTTTTTTTAAGTGTGCTCATTCCAAATGTGAACTCCAAAATTCTCTATCACGTCAGGATCTCGATTTATAGAAACTAGCAATGTTTACAATTGACATTGTGAGACTGTTTTACACAACTGAAACTTAGGCAATATTATTTGTTTCATAGCAGATTCACAATCTTGATATGTTATTTTAGATTTATTTTTCTTTGAAAATCCGGATATCTTTGTCATACTGGAATAACAGTCTGAGAGGTGATTTTTCGATTCACGCCATATTACGGGCACAGAAAAAGACATCGCTTTTCTTTTACCTCTTAACCCTCGTGTTAACCCTGTATTGCACACAGCACAGCATACGTGTGGTGCTCCTTGAGCACCACACGTACTGTGTGCAATTTGTCCTGCTCTCCAACTTCCACACCAAAGTAATGATGGTAAGAAGTTTTCACTTTTGAAACAGCAGGATGGCAATAACTTTACATCCTGACGTGATAAAGAAATTTGGAATCAGCACACTCAAATTAGTCTAGAACAACTACATTTGTCAAAGCAGCTGACGAAAAGAATTTTTTGTTGACCAGTGTAATATATCATGCATGAGTGTTTAAATAAAATCTAAAAAGAATAATAAATATTTTATGACTTTTATGATACTGGTTTAAGTGGTCATTTGTATGCGTATCTCTATAATTTTTTTTGCCACAGTCAACTTTGCGTAAATAATGCGTTACTATCTATCTGAGTAATGAATATTTACTTAAACATAAATTACCAAAATCTTTTGAAACCAGTGTAAAATCATCAAATCGGTAATAATGCGTTACTATCTATCTGAGTAATGAATATTTACTTAACCATAAATTACCAAAATCTTTTGAAACCAGTGTAAAATCATTAAATCGGTTAATGGATAGTTAATTTCACTTACAAAAATATTTAATGTAAATGTAGATAATTATTTATTGCATAAAAGAAAATTAATAGATAATTTAAAATCGTTATATTATATTATATCATATTATATGTTATTTATTTTTATTTTTACATTTGCTTTTTGCCATATTCTTATTTTGAATAAAAATCGAATAAAAGCTTTCACTATATTTGCTTTCCGCTGGTTTCTTATTTGCTGTTCTTTAGTAATATTTCTACAGTATGGAATAGAAACCGTCGCTTTAGTTGAAAATTCTTATATTTTCCCAATTCTGGTACAATGACAGACAATTTGTTCTGATATATGAGTTAAATATTCTTTACTCTAGACAGGTGGATGAATAAAAAGACAAATGTTTCAGATTTAGAAATCGGAAATACTGCCATCAGCAAATGGTCAATGCACTTTTTAGTTTGTTGATGCAGTATTTTGATTCCCATGAGTGCATGAAAATACTTCAGTCATAAGCAGTTTCATATGTCTGGATGTACCTTTCTTCTAAATAGGATACTGTTCATACAACTTTCATTTTTAGTTTATTTGTATATTAAAAAATGTATATGCTTTCTTTTTTTAGCGGTGTTTTCATTTTTAATTATTTTATTTTTCTATAATACATACCAACATACCCATAAAATCATATATTCCTATTTAATTTACGAATTTAGAATCATATTGTTTGACCAATATTTGCAAAGATTCACACTGCTATTATGTAGCACACAAGTGTTTAAAATTAATTTTAATTGAAAATAAATGCATGAATAGCTTTGAGTAATAAATAATTACTTGTTACCTTTAGTACGTTTTATGAAATTGTCGGTATTTTTAAGTACATGACTTGATATTATGTAGGGTTGAGCATTATATTCCAATGCTTCAATTCACATTCCGTCAATGATCTATGTCTTCAGAATTGTATAGATTTTAGTCGCTATTCAAATGGCTCTATAACGTCTTTACTGATGAAAACAATTAGCGAATCAAAACGAAGAAAACCATACACAAGCATAAAATGGAAACAACACATATATTAAAAGGTAAAACAAAAAGTACGACACAAAAATACAATTTATGGGAATTTTAATGCTTTGAAAAGATGTCTATAACATAAATACGAGGGTTATTTTTAAAGCAAGGTTCGTTTTGCAGTAAAAAAAAATACTCAGCACATTTAGAAAATGTATATTTTACAAGATTCTTCATACTTTTTTCTACTTCTCTACATAGTTTCCAAGTCTGTTGAAACATTTGTCGTAACGTCCCACGAGATTTTGTAACCCTTCCTCGTAGAATGCCGCCGCCTGCGAGGAAAGCTTTTCTTAACCGCCGTTTCCACTTCTTCATAAATGTTGAATCGATGGTCGCAAAGAAATGATTTCAGGTATCGAAAGGGGTGATAGTCACTCGGCCCGAGGTCAGGACTGTATGAGGGGGATGCTCAAATTTCTCCAACCCAAAAGATTCGATGAGAAATTGTGTTTGAGCAGCAGTGTGTGGGTACTCATTGTATCGGAGCCATACACCTCATAGATCTGGCGGTGTATGTCCTCTGCTATCATGTTTCTTACTGTTTAAAACCGGATTACTGACCGCATTTCAGAGTCGGCGGGTAATCAATTAACTTGAACATGTTTATCGCTCACTCTGAAGCAACACACTGACACAGTACACTGTCAATCTGACTTACTGAACATCTGACTGAAATATAAAGAAACGTTTCCGAAATATGCGAAAACTTTTACGAACATCTGACCGAAATATGCGGAAACTTTTACGAACATCTGACCGAAATATGCGGAAACATAACAGAACCGATGGGCCACATTGCTGCCCCACCAGATAGAGTAACGTTTCCGAGTTTTTTTTCACAGTGTAGACGCCAGTTGTGAACCTTGCTGCAGCGCAAGAGATGCCAGGAATCTGCGCGCATGAGCTTTGCTGGAAGCGCTCAAGATTTAAATAGGTACCGTACTTTTCCGGCGTATATCCGCGGATAAAACAATCATGTTTCGACCCAGAAATTTTAGTTTATAAAATGTAATTTACCAGATCTCTGTAAACATTTGACTTCAATTATTGAATGAGATTTCTGGGTTGAAACAGAATTGTTTGATCCTCGGATTATACGCCGGTATTTACGATATTTTGTAACGGACCTTATTTTAAAAATAACCCTCTTAGAAGCTGCAAGGCATCAATTTGGATATTTGTGGATGACTAGAAAAGTGTTGTTTTAAACTAAAGAAATATTTTTAATGGTATTCTTTTAATGGTCTTATGTGGTCTTTTTGAACAGCTAAGACTGCTGCACATTTGTTTTCACACGGTAGAGATGAAGTTATCGATGAAACTTTGAGAAATTCTGTTCCATACTTCAAAAAATGCAGTATCTAACTCCTGTAAATTGAAATTTTTATTTACGAATTGAATGATGTATCACGATTAATAAAGTGGGAGTTTTATTAACGATGAAAGTTTACCTCCATTTCGATAAAAAGCTTGCTTTCTAATGTTTTATTCGATCAAAAACACACATAAAAAATTTAGTTAGAAACACATACACACAACTGAAATCGTACTTCGTTCATAGACAATATTGTAACCGTATTCTTTTGTGCGTGCCTGTAAGGGAACGATAAATGCTATGCGCACCATATTCTATAGTAAGAGACTTGTAATGCAGATCGTAATGTACATCAATTTCAATAAGTTTGAAGTAGTGTAACATCATTAAATTACACGTCAAACGATTTTTCTCCGTAAACCATAATGTATCGAGATTATTTTGAGTGTCCCTGTGAAGGAACTATAAATGCTACTCACTTCATTTTCAATAGGGAACAGTCCATAGTAAACCTCAATATCATATATCAATTACATCGCAATCCGAGTATATTTACGAGAGTTGGAACACGGACAGCCGGTGAACTATGTTCGAAAGTGTTAAAAAAGGGTGGCATGGAAATAATAATCCGAATGTAATGCGAAACAGAATTTTTTTTCATTGTTTCTCTAATAACTGGACATAACAATAAAAAATATTCTGAAATGAAGTTTTTATATCTTTCAAAAAAGAAATTGTAAGCTAAATTTAACTTTGGAAATATGTTCATATTTTTTCTTCAAAAGGAGTGTTTAGTTTGGTAACTGATCAAATATGTTTTCTAATCTTTCCTTGACTTCATTATAACTTATCAAAATATTCTACTTTATGTGTTTTTTCTTTCATACAAAATATCTCATACAGAAAGCAAGATTTTAAAAAGATATGCGAAAATCTGATAAGCTCTCAATTGTGTTTTAAAAAACGCATCTTAAACTTATGAAAGAAAAACATGTGATATTAATTATTTTAATAGTTTTCTCACATTTACGATTAGTATTCTTATTTAAGGAAAAATAATAAGAAAAATAATTAGAAGCCATCGAATAATTATAAACAATTAGCAAATTTTATTCAAATAACCCAAAAATAATAATAATAATAACCAACTGTGATTCACACTTATGGAATCAGCTTTTATGCATAAAGAAAAAGGTGGGACCTTAGTAATTTTACATCAAATGTTTTTATTCGATTATTTAGAATTAAAATAGGAAATCTTACCTTAGGCTTCAACAAACCATGTTCCTTATTTTTCAAACAATATTCCGAGATTTTGACAAAAGAAAAATGTCTCCCATTTTAAAGTAAGAAGAGATTATTTGATAATGAATGATTAAAGATAGTTACTTATTTTAAAAATTCCTTTTTTTTTTTCTCGCACATACCTTACGGCTACTTTTTGCTGTGTTTTAGAAATTAAATATGCCATCGATTACTCTTGGGACTGAAAAAGAAAAATTAGGGCATTGTTCAATATTTATTTTTCTCTTTTAAAAAAGGTTTAAATCAGGCATGTCAAACTGGTTTACCGCCAAGGGCCAAATTAAGAATTACAGTAGAGTCTCGAAAATCCGAGTCTCAGAAGTCCGAGATTCCGCTTAATTCGAGGTGTCAAAAATAGAAATAAAAATTTCTACGGATTTTTTTTTCTTTGCCAAAAGAATGCCAGTTCTTTTTGTTTCTTCCTGGAATGAATGCAATTTCCGTTTTGAATCACCCACCACCCTTTGTTCTCTTGTTCAGGCAGATGGCTAAATGTTAGGGTTCGTTTGAAAGGGGTTTCTATTTTTTTTCTTTTTAGTTCTACAAGATTTTTCTTTATCCAAGTTACCTTAGACGTTAGTGTATATCTAAAAAACAAATTATCATTAAATAATTTTACTATAATATTGTTATTTTTATCATAATAGCCGTCAAAGACATTTTCGCTGCGACGAATTGTTGTCGCGACCAATTGTCGTCGAGACGAATTGATACCACGACGAATTGACGTCGCGACGAATTGAGCCCACGACGAATTGAGCCCGCGACGAATTGTGGGCGATGAATTGTTCCGCGATTAATTGTTCCGCGATTAATTGTTCCGCGATGAATTGACGGAGAACCACATTAGGGGGTGCACTCCGTGACCAGTTGCATTGTAAGTTGCTCTGTCGTTTACTCAAAGTCAGCTTTTTTCACATTCCTAAATCGACTATTGTAGAAATGATAGAAGATGAGTAGGAATGTAATGATACAGAAGAAAACGACTCTCTGCCATTTGAAAATAAAATCTCTCATAGTGAAAGTTCTGCATCTTTATAAGTGGCTTTAAAATATGCAGAACAGCAAAATGAAGCCACCCTGGCTGACGTTATGATTTTTAAGCGTTGGTTAGATATTGCATCTAAAAAGAAATAATGTGTTGAAGCAGCAAAAAATTTAATTTTTTTTTAATTGTACAGTATCCTGTATATCATTACAAAAGGAATAAACGTATGTACATTCTTTGTCATCCTAATTGAGTAAAATTATAATTGGTAAGAATTTTCTACTTTTTGAGAAAATTCGAGTTTTTAGTAATCCGAGATGGTGTTAGCCCCAATTACCTCGGATTTTCGAGACTCTACTGTATATACAAAGCCGCAGGTCACATAAAACAAGTGGGTAAGTGTTTAATATTCCTTTCAAAAGACTTTATCCTTTCTTTAATAAATCCAAATAAATTTCATTAAAAAAAAAATCATGCTTTTCATAAAGTAAAAATTTATCGGTCTATATTTTTGTCGTTTCTTCGAATATCAGAATCGGCCCGATAGCGGGCGAAGCCCGCTATTATACTTTGCCATAATAATATCTGCTATGGTGACTAAATGCGATATTAAAAAATAAATCAATTTCAAAATTAAACATGTTGTATAGAGACCTTCAAAATGTTAAAATATGCCAATATGCCATAATCGGGTTTTTATCCATGTACGGACCTCATCCATGTGCGGACCTCATCCATGTTTTTATCCATGTACGGACCATACGTTCCTCAAAATTTACTATTCTCTATTACTCATATTGATACTCTTTCTCAAACATATAAAAAATGCGTTATGACGTCAGATTAATTTTCTTTTTAAATCTCTAATGACGTCATATTAAGCTGCTTTCTGTATTTACACATACTCATACTCTCCTCATGCTCATTTAATCTTCGCTGTAGCTTCCTACAGCACATGTTAAGGTAAACTACTATGAAATTTATAATTTGGAAATAATGGTAGCGAATATATAAACAATATAAGATGCTACGACCTCTGTAAATGTTTTATTTCATACTTCTTATTAATAACTGTTATTCTACCCTTTAAATTTTATGATAATAATTACTTTTGCCGTATCTAAAGCGGTATTTCAGACTATTTCTTTTCCATAGATTTCCAACGTCTTTAAGCGGTTTTTGAGCTATATGACATCTCGTATTAAAATAAACGTATCGTCGACGGTACAGGGGTTAAGTTGTGTTCAAAGTTTCTTTGCCGAAAATGCTTTTAAGAAGTGCTTTTAAAAATGCTACATTTGGCAGTGTGCTTATGACTATGCATTAAAAATTGGCATTGTTTAACGTATTAGGATAAATAACAATGTTATTGCTTTGTAGTTAATTATTTTATAACAGATTACCGGAAAGTCCCTGTTAAATTTCGAATGTATTACCTGCAAATTATATAAAATAAAAAAAAAGGCTGAAAAAAAGCTGAAAAACAGTATTTTAGAAATGCATATTCAAACAAATTATAATAATATTAAAATTCCCGAAATTTGCTTTTTATCTTAGTAAAAAGAAGCTTAAATATGTACTTTCAAATAAAAAAGTCCTATTTTGAACGCTTATGAAAGTGTCAAAGCGAAAATGAAAAACAAATTCCTGAACAACCAACCGAAGCCAGAGTCAAAAATCTATACTTCCAAGTCATAAATGGCTAGCAAGTGCTATGGGCTGTCAGGAGATAACTAGACCTTAGAAGCTGAGAAGCTCGACTCACAAGCAACCAATCAAAGTCCGCTAGCAGTAAAGCTTTTTGTGACATTGGCGAAACATCTGCTTGCTTAATTCTTATTCTTACTTTATATCTCTCAGAAGTCTGCAAGTGCTGCAGTTTCAAAGAACTGTATTTAACTTGACAGATATTTTATTACAAGTAATCGTTATTGTTGATTTTAAATATATAACTGCTTTCGTTCAATACGAATAAAAGAGTCATTTTAACACTTAAGTGAAATAACTTTTTAAAAAATGCAATTTGTTGGGGAGAGGCATACAATTGCTTGTAATCATTTAACTCAGCAGGTTTTTTTTTTTTTTTGAATGAAAAAGAAAAGATATTCTTTAGTAAAGGATTTGCAAGGATAAGTTGCATTTTGATAGTTAGTGCGGCAGACATCTTTCGGCAGCGTAGTTGGCTGGTGGAAGTGGCGGTTGTATTTAATTTGAATGTTTAAAAAGGATATTGGGTACTTTTCGGTTAGTCGGGCGCGGGCACTTAATTTTAATATAATTGTAATTAATTTCAAAAACCTGTGGAAAATTTGTTGCGGTGTATTGCATTTGATCAAAAATGTATGCTAGTAAATATTATTTCAATTTTCTTCTGGGATTTGCTTTGGATATGCGTTGATAGGTAGCATCGCAATAAAGTCGGGGATCAAATTTCATTTTACTACAAATCAAGTTGTTAAGATGTGTTTATTTTTACACGGTGGTCTCTTCTTATCGTTTATCAATAGCTAATTTCTAAACCACTAGTTTTAGATCCATAGTTCTAATTTCAAAAATGCCTCAAATTTTGTTTTGCATCATATAAAAATCAATTTACGGTAAAATTACGTTTTAAATAGTTAAGAAATTAAATTTTTACACATTACCTGTGTCCTATAAGTTTTATTTAGGAATAGTTTCTTTAAAACAGTCAAAATTTATTCGTCTATCACCAAAACTTACCCAGTTATGATACTTAGAATTTATGAATTTTCCGTGTTTTAGTCATCAAAAATGGAAAATCGAGTTTTTAGAGCCAGAAAACGCTGAAAATGCATGAAATTCAAAATATCATAACTAGGTAAATTTTTGTAGCGCAAAAATTGAGTTTTAATCTTGTAAACTGATTTTAATGATGTGGATTAATCTAAGCGGGAAACCTCGTCTATACTCACGCCCCAAAATTATTTCAAACATTCTATTTAAAGACTTTTTACTTAAAACGTCCGTTGTCACCATATATAGCGATTAGTTATACGTTACAAAAATAACAGGCTGTTGGAACCTGTTACCTATGCAACATTGGAACAATGCAACCTGTTAACCAAAAGTAACTCTATTTCCCACCCCTACTATACATTCAGTCATGCTTCTCGACGCCGTCTTTCATATGTTTCTGTTTCTTTTGCAAACTAAATATTAAAAATTAGTCATGACATCTTTAAAAGATTCCTAAAAAATACAGTTTAAGACTCACCAAAACAATTTGCCATTTGCTTTTGGATGCATTTATTTTTAGTTTATTATCGTTTGCTTGCCTAGCTGTTGATTCTCGTGAATCATGACGTTGGAATATTGCTCGAAATATTTCATCAAAAATAATTTTCCGATAAACCAAATATTGCTCAACGCAAGCGACATATTACTTATTTCAAAATCTTCCGTCGGTTTTCTTAAATCCTGAAAATTAGTATGCATTTACACGTCATTGATGCAATTTTGCATAAAGGCATTCTCCTTTTTCTAATTTCTTTGAAGCACCGCTTACTAATTTAGTAGACTTTAATTAGATTTTGTACGTTAGATGAGAAAATTGTTGAGAAAACATTGTTTTTCTTTACTTTTTTGAACTATTTAATCTACTTTTCAGAAATAGAAAATTTTAATTATTATTATTATTATTTTCGAAAATATATAATCGCCAACTCTGAATAATTATTAACTGCTGTAGAAACTCATTCAAATTTATATGAAGGCCATGGCTCAATCGCTGTATTTTGGCTTTTACTTTTGTTTAATGTAATGAAACCCACCAAACTTTTTTTTTCCCACTCGTTTCGTATTTCTCATTCGTTAGAAATATTTATATAATACGAATTGGAAACCTTCGCTTTTCTTGAAATTCTTTACTTGCGCACAATTTTGACATAATGCTAGGCAATTTGCTCTGATATATGAGTAGAATATTCATTTACTTCTTTTCTCAAGAGAGATTGTTTCGTAACAGCACAGTTGATGCATAACGAGCAAATGGCAACTCCCCTTTTTATTTATTTTTTTTATACTCTGTTTTGATTTTCAAAAGTGTATAAAAGTACTTGAGTCATAGGCAATTTCATGTTTGATTGATTGTGACTACCTTTTAAATTGGAAACTGTATACACAACTTCTCTTTTTATATTACAAAAAAGGAATCATTTAGGTAGTTTCGTTTTTCAAAAATCCCACTTAATTTTTGCAGATGTTTTCATATTTTCATATTTAACATTTTACAATCTATAATCGTTAAAATAGAGGGACAAATATCCTTATTTAGCGTACGATTTCAGAATTACATTGTTTATTAATATTTCAAAGATTTTCTTTCCATTTTATGTTTTTTGTTATATGGGCGATTCTCCAATAAATGGATAATTTCACTTTGTGATTCAATGAAAAATAAAAATAAAATTTTAAGGAATTTTTCATTATACATAGATAAGGTTATATATTATTTTCATTATAATATATAACCGGCTGGTGAGTAATATACGATAGTACGTCATAAACTTTATACGGTATTTTCCTTTAAAAACATTATTTTATACAGGGTGGCTACAGATGAGTAAAAAAACACAGTCGAAAAAAAGGTGAACGCCAGTATTTTCTTATAAAAAATTGGATTTAATAATCACACAAATTAGCAACACGAATTTTTCCATAAAAAAATACTGGTGTTAAACATTTTTTTCTGACTGTGTTTTTTCCTTATCTATATCCACCCTGTATAAAATGATGTTTTAAAAGAAAATATCAATACTATTTCACATAGTCACATGTGAAGTAACTTGTGAAATAACAACACACAGCTGAAATTTAGCAATTTCAAATTTATTCGAAGTCAGCTGATGTAATTTCATTGAAAGGGGTAGTGACAAAATTAGGAAATTTTCCTCTGTGCACACAGTACGTTAATCTCGGTAAGACTGTAATATGATATTTTGAACTAAACAAAAGTAATTTACATCATGACAAAATCATAAATAAATAAACATAATAATAAGGATAATTTAAGTAAGGGACAGCAGTGACAAGCAATAAACATATTCTTATCTTTTTATCATTTTGTAGGGTGTAGCTTCTTTTAACGTTTCTCTGGCCAGAATACATATAAAAATATTTTTACTTTACAATGAAAATTCTTTATTATGTACTTTAAAGTATACATTTTTATTTTGGATGGTAAAATTGGTAAAAATAGGTTGTTATTACATTTAAAATTGCTCCAGAAGATGAGTACATGTGATAAGGACAAGGGACAAACGTGCAAATTTGACCATTTAAAATGCTGTTTGAGTGCAATTTAGAGTTATATTCTTGAAAATACCTTTTGAAATTATAGAAAGACATCGCAAAATATATTTTATGCTAAAAAAAATCTGTATAAATGGCAAAATACAACATATAACCACGAGGGACACAAATTACCCACTTATTGGAGAATCGTCCATATAGAACAGGGGTATTTTAAAATAACTTCATTACAAATAAATTCATGAATATAATGAAAACATTGCTATTTTTTTTTGCTTGCCATTATTGTTTTGGAAGTTGGAGATAAATTGAAAAGCCTCTGATTTCATTTTTTGTGGTGCTTAAAATCGTTGACCAATTACTTATTTTATATTCCTTCACGGATTTATATCTTCAAAACTATACATGTATAGATCTTTGTCACTTTTAATATTGAACTTTTTATTGTTTTTATGTATTTTTTTTTTAATATGTGGCTTGAAATATGTTCAGGAAAAGTAATAAAAGGTACTTCGAAAATTCATGATAGTATGGTATTTCAATCAATTATAGTTTTATGATATGTTGTTGTTTAAATTAATCTTTTATAGTGTGACAGCGACAGAATACATGCTTCAATCTAAAGATTGGATGAGTTTAAGTTTTGTGAAAGTGATATTAATATTTAAAGAGTATGAAAAAGAGTCTAAATTTAAATATTGAAAGTATATCGTTCATTATATATAAGCTAGCATAGATATCTTATTTCATTAAAGTGAAATATTGTGCGTAAGATACTGATATGATTGTATAAACATGATATTCATTTTATAAACACGAGAACAAAAGTTACATTATTATATTTATATTGAAACAAGATACGTTATCTTTCTTTCTAACGTTTTATTAGAAAAATATTACAATCAAATTGTATCAGAAACCTTGTATCGTCATGTTTTGTAATAAACGCAATAAACTATTTTATTAATTTATCAAATTATCGCATTTTGCTCTTTAATTAAAATAAAACTTTGTAGTTAATGTTTTCTGGTATTGCCCAAATCAGATACCGAACTACACACACACACACAACTTACTACATAATAAACTACTACATAATAAAAATGTACAGTCCTTTATGTTTTTAAAAAATACAGAAAAATATTTTTAATAATAGTGGTCTTCGATATCGTAACAATAACTTAGAATCAACTACAGGCGCAACTACTTACGATGAGGTTAGATTCCGATAAACTCATAAGTCTAAAATAATAAAAATTTAGAATAATATGCTTGTATCATGTAAATGTACGAGATTTGTAAAGATATTAATTCCGTTAATTAATTAATCTTCCGTTATACATATAAAAACACATTATTTCTAAAAATGTTAATTTGTAAGCAGTAAATAGTTTATTAATATGCAAGTTCATATACAAGTATGCTTAAAAAGTAATATTTTTCAATTACAAGGCCAAATACTTTTTATTTAATTACTTTAAAGAAACAGCTAATTCATTGAATTACTTACTTACTTTTTAAATGATATTTTGAACACTTTATAAAATAAAAATAATTGAGACTCTGCTAAAAAATAATCTGAGTTAGGGAGTGTTAAGAATTTTTATTTAAATAACCAACCAACCCATAGCTATGTTTTTAATTTTCTATAAAATGCTTAAATATTCAAAGATGTTGGTATGTGGTGTTATATATTATTTCAAGTAATCAATGTTACAAGTTACTGTATGACATACTGGGTGATTTTATATTTAGAAATTTGGAAAGAATCTAAAAAACTAAGAAGGTTTCTGTTTAACAGAAATTCCTGTTGTGCAGTGATTATTTTTTAAATCATCTACAAATATATTTTAATTGAATTGGTCAAAGAAAAGAATATAATTTTATAATGAAATTCAAACATCAAGCGAACATACTCAACTGTGAATTCTGGATTTCGACGAGGCTGGCATCATTAGATAGCTCTTACCATCAGGATCAACAATAATATATAGGAAGCCCCAGCCCAAATCCAATTGTTCACGAGATATGGATCAAATTATTCCAAGACGTCATCAGGGTTCGTACGCTTTTACCACAATTTTTTAATAGAATTTTTCTATTTAATATTTAAATAGCAGAAATTGTAAACGCCTCATTTAATTGCAGGATTTGTAATACTTTTCTGCATTTAAATAAGGCGAAAAATTCTATTAAAAAATGTGGTAAAAGTGTGCGAACCCTGGTCAACGAAGAAAGTACAACATACAAAGAAAAATATAAAAAAAAGAAATCACAAAGGTGATATTATTGGAAAGCTCTTTTTGGAAAGCTCTCTGTACAACGTTCAAAGAAAAATATAAAAGAAAAGAAAGCACAAAGGTGATATTATTGGAAAGCTCTTTTTGGAAAACTCTCTGTACAACGTACAAAGAAAAATATAAAAGAAAAGAAAGCACAAAGGTGGTATTATTGGAAAGCTCTTTTTGGAAAACTCTCTGTACAACGTACAAAGAAAAATATAAAGGAAAAGAAAGCACAAAGGTGATATTATTGGAAAGCTCTTTTTGGAAAACTCTCCGTACAACGTACAAAGAAAAATATAAAAGAAAAGGAAGCACAAAATTATATTATTGGAAAGCTATTTTTATGCGAATCAAGAAAAGTACAAGAATTAAACTCCCAAATCCAATTTTCACGAGATATGGTTCCATTTTTTCCGCGAGGTATGCTCAAAGCAGCAAAAAACTGAGAATTTACCATCAGAAGCTAGAATTCACACCAAAATTTTCGAAGCATTTTATTCGAAAATAAGTGATAGCAATTGAATAAAAGTAAAATTCTTTTAAAAATTCTGGTAGTAAGTCATTATAATGCTTATCCGAGTAAACATTTCAGAAATATAGCAGTAATGGAACAGTGGCGCACCAGAGAACCGATTGACACCGCTAAATTTAAGTAGTATACCTCGTCTTACTTAAGGACAGAATGTGTGAGATTTTTTAAGGCGAAGAATTCTATAAAATTTAGGGTTAAAAATCGCCCAAATGGTGCGCCACTGTTCCATCACTGATAGAGGTATTTCCACCGTCAGGCACAAACCATGAATAGATATGTTCTGCAAATGGTGCATGTGTTTTCAATCAGATTGAAACATACCTGTTTGACTGCTCAAAAGACGAGATCCGCGCTCCTAATTAACGCCTTTTGAAAGGTTGCCGTAACTCAAGCGACGAGTTTGAATTACACATTCTCTATTGGTAACGTCAATATCTCCTTAACCCTTACAGGACCATAAGATGTCCAAGAGTAAATATGCCAATACAACACAATATTTTAGCTATTGTGGGTGTAAAGTAAGAGAATATCACCAGAAAAACATAGCAGGGTGTATAGGTTTCCTATAATTTCATGGGAAATATTTTCCCTATGGACCATAAAAATAAATAAACGAAGAGTTAGGTTTATTATATCGGTATTTTACTTATTGCTTTGTAATACAAAAAACATAGTAAAAATTATCAGAAAAGTAAAATGAATAGTTAGTTATGGTATTCTAATTTTCTCAAGTCCAAAACACTTTCAAGATATTATTAGTTCAGCCCGCGAATGTTTTGGTTTTGGCGCAATAAAGTTTGACAGTTCTTTTTTTTTATTCGTTCCGAAACACATTGGCCGCCTTGGACATACGTTTTATTTTGACATTCAGTAAAAAAAATATCGATTCAATAATAATTGAACAATCGATAACGATTTTTGTAGAGGGGAAAAATATTTCCCTTGAGCGTGAAAGGGTTAAATACTGAAATGTGTCTTTCGATAAAACGTCTAGATTCTAAAGTGTACGAACGAGGATACTATGAACGTTTAACTATGTACTACTACATAACTGTACTACTACTAATGCTACTACTATTACTAATGCTATTATTATTACTAACGAAATACGATACTATTATATAACTATTATATATGTATTATGAACGTGTACATAGTATGAACGTACTACGGTTCAATGAGAGGGAATGTACATAAATGAACAGAATCGTCTGGCTTGTTTACTTTTTTATGCAAAACGTCACGAAAAAAATGGTCCCATATCTCGTTAACGACTGGACTTGAAAGGGTCGTCTCTAAACTTTTCTTGATCTTTATGCAATAGCTATCGAATGCCCAAGAGCTTTCTAATAACACCAGTTTTGACAAAATTCTATTTCTTTTTTAGTTTCCTTGGTGCATGACATCACGGAAGATTTTGGCTCGTTATCTTGTGAATTGTTGGATTCCTGCCAGAAGTTCCGATATTTTTTTTGATCTTCATGTCAAGAACGTTCCAACTATACCACTCTTAACAAAATTCATAACTAGCAGTTTATGTTCTGCTGAAGTTTTTAATTTATGTTCTATATTAAGTGCATAGTTTTCATTTAGTTCTGTAAAAGGTATTTTCACATAAAACCTTATTAATCTCAATTCTTCCTAGATGATTAACGTTTTCTTTTCTCGAAAAATCGAAATCCATTTAAGTCATAGCTCCCAACTTTTACGCTTTTTTGTTACCACTAAAGTTTAATACCTTTTTTTTTCGTTATGTAATCTCAGGATTTTGTCGATTTAATAAAATAAAATTTACTATCGATTTTTAGTGGTAGGAAAAAAGCGTAAAAGTTGGCAGCTATGATTTAAGTTAATCTAACCAGCTTTTACAGATAATTACCTTTTGTTTCTGTACTTAAAGATTTTACTTGTCCTTTTTATTTAAAAAACTTACAAAGGTGTAAGCTGAGGGGGATCTTTTCAGGGACGAGTAACGGTGTTTCTGTAATGTTGAATTTACACCAGAATTTTCGAAAAGTCTTAATTGAAAAATAAGTAAATGAAATTCAATACAAGTAAAATTTGGTTCAAAAATTCTGGTACAAATTTTGATTAAAATTAAGCATCTAAAAAATTATCCCACCGCCCTTCAAAATGTTATGATACTTATTTAGATAAATCAAGCTCGTACAAAAAAAAATTAACTTTTGTTTTGACTTTAAAAGACTTTTTATCTGAAACATTTAGATTAACCCTTTCCAGTAGCAGAGTTGCCATAAAGATTCGAAAAATCTACATGCCCGACATACATACCTATCAAGTTATACCTATCAATGTATACATACACTGTTTAACGGGGTCATAACTTTCTAATATTTTTCTTTCTTTTCAAAGTGCAATTAATCTGAAATAATGAGTGGACCGAGATTAACTTTTCAAAAAAGAAAATTTATTTTAAAATACTATTGTAAGTATGAAAAAGTAGCAGAAGTACAAAAACAATATCGCAGGTTGTTTCAGGCAGATCCACCTATGCGACTTAAAAGTCATCGGATAAAAGATAAGTTTGAAACGAATTTATGTTCATAGACAACGTTCCGGATCCGCAATTGAGCAAGAATGCACCACAAGACCCAATGAAATATTTGTTGAAGTTTGTGAATCAATAGCCCACTGTTGTTATAAGCAGTGTATTGACCAGAACCGTAATATTTTTTAACATTTGTAGTAGGAAGAAAAGTTATACATTTTATGTAGATTCTTTTGCAATTTAAACGTTTATTATTTGTGAATAAAAACTGGAGTTATAATCATTCAACACGTGTAGACATTTTCTGACGCCTCCTGTATTTTCAGTACCACTATTTCGAAGTAGACATATTCGCTTTATTTAATGACAACAAATTCTAATTAAGGATTTTACTATAGGCTGTTTAGGCAGGTAGTTAAAATAAATGAGTAATAAATATGCGAATTTGACATTAAAAATAAATGAACGGATAACAATATTATAAAATATTTTTAAATATCCACAAATTTTCCGAATGTATAGGTACACGTTAATTGAAAAAGATAGTAAAAAGAACATTAATTAACAAATAATATTTCTACTAACTATAGATTCTAATATAAGTATGTAGTACTACTACACGCTACACGCAGTAAAATTATTAAAATATTTTACTTCCTTTATGAGTTCTATATCTATAATACTTAAGCTATAGCTATGTTTTATGTAGATTGTTGAATAGAAAATATTCAAAATGCATCAATATTTTATAGAATGTTTTTTACGTAAAAGAGAAGCAGTTCAGGAATAAGGAATGTAAAGTAAAGAATTCAAATCTTGCCTACTTTGAATAAAATTCTTTCTTCTGAATAAATGTTTGGTTCTACGGAATCCTCGGATATTTTTTATGCTTGAGCGGTAAGTCATAAATTTCAGAAAATCGCACCATAAATTCCAAAAAATCACACAATCATTTTTCACCTAGTCATAAATTTCAAACCAGCCATTTACTGTGTTAGAAACTTTATCAACTGAAGAAAGACTACTTAATGGTGCTTGAATAAATGATTCTATGTAAATAAAAACGTATTAAATATAAATTAAACAATAATTATAACTGTAATTATAACTGTATTAAACTGTAATTATAACACAAAATTTTAAACTCATTTTTCTCAAAGTTCTCTTTTCAAATTGGTGACCACGATTATTCTAAAACTTCTGAATGGACTAACTTCTGATTTTGACACCTTTGCTTTTTAATTATATGGTTAAACAAAGGATATTTTTCGCTTTTTTTGCTTTTTTTTTTTTTTTTTTTTTTTTTTATTATTATCAAAAGCAGTTATTTCTTTAAGCTAAAAATTGAATTTTTTCTTCAAACAGTTGCCAAATTGAAAAACAAAATCCGGTTTTCGTAAACTCCTTTGTCCAGTCACTTGACGATTATTTAATTAAACCTAGAGTTGCAAAAAACCGGTTAATTATCAGGTTTATTTCCAATAGACCAGGTTTATTGCCAGGTTTATTGACAAAAGACCTGGTTTCCAAAAAACAAGTTTATTCCCAAAATTCACGGTTTATTCCCAGGTTTAAACCAAGTTTTTTCTAGCCTTTGCAACTCTAATTAAACCCCGCAAATTATTAAAATTTCCGGTTGTAGTGTGCGTGTCAAAGCCGTTCGCAGCAAGCTCAGTCATCATGCAAATATAAGTTTTATAACATTTTTATTGAAGATAAGAGGGCAAGGACAGTGGCCGAGACCCGTCTACAAATTTTGACCTATGTCGTCGGGAGAGTAATGAAGATCAAGCCTAAGTTCCACGAGAAATGACTAGAAGTTTTACTGAAGATAACAAAGTTCCACTTACGTGTAGAACACTGCTAGTTTAAATCACTAATAAAGACAACGGTCAATCGATACTTTAAGCTGAAATGCAAGAAACACATGCAAAAACATTAATATAATCTAACTTCTAATAACCTAGCAACCCGTGCTTGCCGAATAACTTTCATTCAAACTATAATTCGAAGGATCTTACCAAAAGGCTAACTTTAATTCAGCTGAACTCCAATTCCGCTGACACTTGTTGACAGCACAACTGTAGCTTATCAGCGCAGGCCTTGTTCAACATCGAGGGAAAGATTCGACCCAAATCCGCCGATACAACCTTTCGTTTCACCTTTTATACCTTGCCGACCAAGCTAAAATTTGCATAAACTTCAGCCTGACAGAAACCTCAAACTTCGAAGGCTCTACACATACTTGGAAAATTAGAGCAAAAGACAGTAGAGATGTCGTTGTTGCGCATACAGGTTAAATGCACATTCGCATTCAAAACACTACAACGCATTTATAAGAGAGTTGCTAGTCCACTACAAGGTAAGCCAAATTTAAGATACAATGGTCAACTTCAGGTACACAAAAAAAAACCATCAAATAACTTCAAATATATTTAATTTTTTTTTCAATAAAATATATTAAAATTATCTTATAAAAATAAAGTCAAAGAAAAAATTCCATTGCTTAATTACAAACACATTATGAAAAACATAATTTTTTCTACCGAATAAGTGTAAGGATAATTTCTGTTTACAATTACCGGCATTTCTTTTCAAATCATGTCAAATAGTAAGTTTTAGTTACATTTATTTAAATTGAAAAAAAAAATCATGCTTCACACAGAGATTATGAAAGACTTTCCAACAATACTGCAACACTTTAACAAAATTAATTAGAATTATGTTACATTAAAATTCTACGATGCGCAAATATCAAATACAAGGCAATGTAAAAAAAAAAAAAAAAAAAAAAAAATCCTTATCATTATTTCACTGAAAAAATTAATTATATCGTCTGTTATTATGATATGATTCATTTCCGTAATAAAATAAGTATTTTTTAAGCTGGCAACATTTTATTTTTTGTTTACATTTACTGAAAATTCCAATGGGAAATTTGATCCAAGCTTTGAAATTTTCAGAACTTGAAATCAATATTTAGACTTTTTTTTTTTTTCATTTAATATCTATTTCTCCGGAAACATCTATCCAAAAAAATATCCATACATTATACGATTGCTATAATTAAACAATTTTAATACACAAATTCAATTTTTAAATTCAGGAATACGAAAATAATATGCCTCCATCTTAAATAGGACGTAATCACCATGGAAATCTAGAATCACTACCTATCATGGGATATCATTGAATTGGTTACGTATGATAGGATATAATAGAACGAAAAAACTTTTATTAATATCTCTTTAAGTTTCGATTCGATTTTCATAAAATTTTAAATGACTCGACAAAATTCTGCAACGATTATATATATTAAATTTTAAACCATTCGGTTGGGTAATTTTTGCGCTGCTATATGCGAACAGACCAGGCAACGACTATAAGTGCTACGTATTTATATAATTAAGAACGCACCTAAAAAAACACACAGCGGTCTGTGGGTCCGCTAACAGCTATTAAAATGTTAAATAGGATTAAAAAAAACAGGAATTTATAAACTTGAAGAGGAAATTATAATCTATGTTTTATTCTAAATATTTTGTTAGAAGCAAATTAGTCGCGTCAGTGGGAGTCACATTAATGCTTCCAGAATATCTGTGAGCATTAATGATAAAATTTCCACAATTAGCCGTAATTAATACAGATGGTAGGGAGCAAAAAATAATATACAAAACTAATTTTAGAACATTTATTAATAGACAGAAATGTCACCAACAACGTAAATATAACACGTATAACATAATAACAGATGTTGTATCTGCGAGATATACGGACCGTGTATCTGACAGATCATGGACAACTAATAAGGCGTTTAAATGACAGAATACTAATAGTAATACGAATTTGTCTTTTTAAATGGAATTGAAATACCACTATTTTCTAATAGTAATCTTCGCCTTATTCAAACGCAGAAAAATATGACGAAGAATAGTATTTGGAAATAGTGGTATTTAAATTCAAGGTCCGCACGAATGTATGTTATTTTGAATATGTACTGAACATTTTCCTACATCATGAGATTACATTTATTTGTGACGTTTTATTTGCATTCTCAATAAATTATTACCCTTCTTTACCAAATGGTTCAAAACAGCTTAATTTTTTAATTTATAATTGAAAACTCGTTTGATTTATTAATTCATACATTTTTTTTTCATACCAAATTATCATTTTTGAAGTATGTATTTTAATGTGAAAAATTTATATATATTTCGAGTACTTTATGTCGTGAAAATTATTTTTTCTGTCACACAAGCAAATTATGCGAATATGAAAATTTTAAAATTTGTATTCCTATTTTAAATTCAATGAGATGTAACGAGCAATAAAGTAATAAAGTAAAAAATACTTAAAACGAAATATTTGCATGTCCATCCAATTTTCTAAATGCTTAATTTACATCTAAAGTAGTCTGATAAATTAAGTAATATCTCTACGCAAGCTTATAAATTATTCAAATCCTGCTAAAATATTTTAAGGTGTTTCGATAAACAGGAAATTTTATTTTTCACTCTGCTTGAAAATAACACAATATTTTAATTCTAATTATTCACAAATATAAAATTTCAAATACTAATGGGTTTTCTAACTTCCATTATTCTTAGGCCCGTGTGCAATTTTATGATTAAGTATAGTGAGTGGTCTCATTTTTTCCCTTATGTATTGTATATTAAGAAAAGTGATGGTGGACATCTGGGACCCGTGACTGGGGAGGGGGAGGGAAAGGGCTGAAGGGGGAAAAGAAAAAATACTGTTTTTTCTGTTTCAATAAAATATATGTATACATATTAATGTTTAAAATTGTTTTATAGAATGAGAAAAGCGATGGTGGGCATCCGGGACCCGCGATTGGGGAGGGGGAGGGGAGGAGAAAGGGTTGAAGGGGGGGGGGAAGAAAAAAAATATTTTTTTCTGTTTCAATTAAACATATGTACATATAATAATATTTAAAAGTGTTTTATAGAATGAGAAAAGCGATGGTGGGCATCCGGGACCCGCGATTGGGGAGGGGGAGGGGGGAGGGAGGGGAAAGGGTTGAAGGGGGGGGATTTATTTTTCTGTTTCATTTAAATATATGTATATATATATTAATGTTTAAAATTGTTTTATAGAATGAGAAAAGAGATGATGGCCAACCGGCACCCGTGACTGGGGAAGGGGAGAGGAAAGGGTTGAGGGGAGGAAGTAAAAAAAAATTTCTGTTTCAATAAAACATATGTATATATATTAATGTTTAAAACCGTTTTATAGAATGAGAAAAGCGATGGTGGGCATCCAGGACCCGCGACTGGGCAGGGGGAGGGTAGAGGGTTGAAGGGAGGAAAAAAAAATTCTGTTTCAATAAAATATATGTATATATATTAATGTTTAAAACTGTTTTATGGAATGAGAAAAGCGATGGTGGACATCCGGGAACCGCGACTGTCAAAGTATGAAAACCACGCATCATATTATGATAAACAACTTTGCTTTTTTTTGTGTTGGAACAGAAACCAGAAAACATCCACCTTCATCATGTCTCATATGATACAGGAGGTTCTAATTTAAGAGAAGCAGTCGAACTAAGTGGAAATAATACTTGGTATGCGAGGCTTAGCGAGTGTATCAGCCCAATCGACGCCCATGCAATCGACAATTTGTATCATAGAATCTGCTGGACTAGAAATGTTACACATGTGATTCGTAGAAATAAATTCTATGAACAATAGAATGAAAGTTTAGCAGCTACTGTAACGTCAGAAACTGAATTTCTCTGTATGTTGGAAGATTTTCTTACTCAAGGAAATGTTACAAGTATGGCCGATTTGCAAAACACTTACATTAATGTCTGTTTTTGTAATGGCGTTGATCGATTAACACGGCTTAAATCAAGAAGGGAGTTCAAGGCTTTTCTTGAAGAAGAAGTTCACGGTGTTGAGTGTTCTGTGCCTAGACAAAAAATGAATCTGAACGTGTATTTTAAAAAGAAACTAAAAATCTTGTTTGGTAAACTGGAAGATGATACACTGATAGTCGGAATACTCTTCACGGAACAGTAGAGGTTATTTACCAAACTATTGAAGAAGGCGATGTAACTGAAGATCTCAAACTGGTTTCTGATGAAGCAAATGTTGACATTCCAGACAAAATTTACCCAGCCATAGAATATTCGCTTCCCAAGGGCACCGCAAAGTCCAACAATGAGTATTGATATTCCATCATTACATAAAACACTATACCTTACAAATTCAATAGTGCAAGATCTTGTATGGATGATATATTCCACTTAGTTCTACTGCTTCTCTCAAATTTGAACCTCCTGTAACATATGAGACATGATGAAGGGGAGTTTTCTTGTTTCTTTTCTATCACAGAAAAAACACAGTTGTTTATCATACATAGAAAAGTGTTGAGCTCGAGTAAATGGTTTTGAGGTACAAGCTTCTTCAGAAATCATTAATTCTGCTTCATTTTTCATCTTCAAATAGCATCTTTCACCAGTTTGTAATTTTTTCTTATGAGTCAGTGATTTGTAACAAGTTAGATTCCAGTTCACTCGAAGCTGCTGTATATTTTAGACTTCAGTTTTACACAGGTATGCCATTAAGTATCTGTAAATTTTGGGAATACCATAATATAATGATAAACGTTATGATTCTTATGACATAAAAAATTATACCAACACTTAAATAAAATTGACTCTCCCCACTCAAACTCCTCTTGCACCCTCTTTTTGTGGGTCCAAGTACCATCAATTAAAATTTAAATTGTTTTAAATATTAACTATACATTCAACTAAAACAACTACAACAAAATATTTGGTTTTAGCTTTTTCCCTTCAAACACTCTCATTCCCACACTGGTAGAGTGTCCGGCATGTCCACCATTTCTTTTCTCATTCTATAAAACAGTCTTAAACATTAATATACATACATATATTTTATTGAAAATGAAAATGAAAAAATTATCCCTCTCTTGAACCTTTTTTCCTTACCCTCCCTCTCCCCAGTGCCAGGTGTCCACCGTCGCTTTTCTAATTCTATAAAACAGTTTTAAACATTTATATATATATATACATATATTTTATTGAAACAGAAAAAACGAATTTTTTTCTTCCCCCATTCAACCCTTTTCCCTTCTCTCCCCTCCCCCTCCCCTTTCCCAGTCTCGGGTCCCGGATGTCTATCATCTCTTTTCTCATTCCATAAAACAATTTAAACATTAATATATATACATATATTTTATCAATATAATTTTTTTTCTTTTCTTCTCTTCAACCCTTTCCTCCCCCTCCCCAGTCGCGGGTCCTGGATGTCCACCATCGCTTTTTTCATTCTATAAAACAGTTTTAAACATTAATATACATACATATATTTTATTGACACAGAAAAAAAATCTTCCTCCCTTCAACCCTTTCCCCTCCCCTTCCCCTCCCCTTCCCCTCCCCAGTCGCAGGTCCCAGATGTCCACCATATCTTTTCTCATTCCATAAAACAGTTTTAAACATTGATATATATACATATATTTTTTGAAACAGAAAAAAGAAATTTTTCTGCTTCCTCCCTTCAACCCTTTCCCATCTCCTCCCCCTGCCCCTCCCCAGTCGTGGGTCTCGGATGTCCACCATCGCTTTTCTCATTCTATAAAATAGTTTTAAGCATTAATATATGTGCATATGTTTAACTGAAATAGAAAAAAAATATTTTTTCTCCCCCCCCCCTTTAACCCTTTCCCCTCCCCACCCCCTCCCGAATCGCAGGTCCTGGATGTCCACCATCGCTTTTCTCATTCTATAAAACAGTTTTAAAGATTAATATATATACATATATTTTATTGAAACAGAAAAAATATTTTTTTTCTCTTCATCCCTTTAGCCCTTTCCCCTACCCTCCCCTCCCCACTCCCCCACTCCCCACTCCCCCACTCCCCAGTCACGGGTCCCGGATGTCCACCATCACTTTTCTTAATCTACAATACATAAGGGAAAAAATGAGACCACTCACAATACTTAATCTTAAAATTGCACACGGGATGTAATTACGAAACCCACTATATAGGAAGATTATAAATAAAGCTTACTTAGACCAATCAAGTAGCCATTTCTGGTTGACGGATTTCGTTGAAACTTGGTAGATACGTTATATGGACCATGGGGAAGAGATATAATATACAATAAAATAGTTCCCATGTTCACCAGGTGCAAATGTAGCGCATAAACAACCGGAAGCACAAATTTGAAAAAGAAAACTTTATTTAATCACAGCATTTGATCAATGTGCATTCCATTTGTGCAATAATATGTCGATAATATGTTCAAAATAATCTGTCAATAATATGTTCAGTGTTAAAACATGTTCAACAGAAGCACGAAGTTAGTCTTAAGAAATTGAAACAACTTCTGTTGAACACGTTTCAACACGTTTTGACCATGTCATTGACACAAATGGAATTCACACTGGACAAATGCTGTCATTAAATAAAGTTTTATGTTTTCATTTTGTGTTTCCGGTTCTTTATGCGGCCTTTTTTGCACCTAGTGGTCGAAATTTGAACTATATTTCTTACCCATTGTCCATATAACGTATATGTCAAGTTTCAATGTGTACCAGAACGGGCTTCAAATAGGTCTGAGTAGTGTAACTTTAATTATAACCACACTGTATATTTTCATGTAAGTGACATTTTCTCCCTTTAATTTCGAAAAAAGATCGCAACAGATATGATAAAAATGAATTCCTAATAGATTTACGTAATGTAGAAATATCTACACTTTCTCAATTTAATTTCTGTATTTGTACTTTTATATCAAATGAATAGGGATTTCATAGAATTGTAACGAGTGTTCTACAATGGGGATATTGTAGAACCAATCAAATGCTTTGTTTATAAGCAATATATAGTAGGATAGTGGACTTTGAAAGGTGTTATATTTTGAGTAAGAAATCTGCAATGATAATTTTTTTTAATGTTTTTTAGATTATCAAAAGGTAAATAAGGTATGCAATATTTTATGAGTAAATGAAGAAAAGCATGAAAAAAACATTAAGATATGTTATTTTTCAAATTAACTAATCCTTTATTATTTTTTTAAGACTTGGAGAATTTATTTGATTTTTTTTTGATAGTGTAATTAATGTAAAATATTTATATAAAGAAATGGAAATAAAGTAACATAAGCACCGTATATACTCGCGTATATGCCGACACCCAAATTCGAGATGAAAACAGGTATTAAATCAGTAGCTCAAAATGGCTTTCTACACCTCATTTAATCGCATTTAATTCTAAATTATTTAGTGTGAAGGAAAATATTGTAAAATATTGGTATTAAACCTGTTTTCATCACAAATTTGGGTCTCAGCTAATACCAGAGTATATATGGTGATTTTAAATAACTAATGTTTCTGCATTGATAATGTTGTGTAATATCACACGAAGACATATCGCGTGATAGTGTTTCAAAACAACACAATTGAGCTCACTTGTATGCTATTTTTTTCTTTTTTTTTTTTCTTTTTTTTTTTTTTTTTTTTTTTTTTTTTTTTTTTTTTTTTTTTTTGCATACAAACAAAATTTATTCTAGCATACATTACGTTAGTTAAGTTGTGTTGTTTTGAAATATTATTGTATCGATATGCCTTCATAACATCGATTTTTTTTGCCACATAATACACAAGTATGGTTTAAAATTTGAATTTGAATTATTACGTTTATTAGAAAATAATTTTCACTATGTAACCTTCTCAAACTAGCTAAGTATATTTAACTACGAAAATATTGTCTAAGAACAAGGAAAGTACATAGCGGCAAATGCCATTATAGTTCTGTAGTATCCGTAAATAAATTATTTTACTGTAGAATCAATTTATAATATGCCATTTTTAATACACATTATATAGGCTATCCCTTCTGATCGTTGACCAATAGCAAATTCCTAAACGGTTAGGATTAGGGATATAGTTTGAATTGAAAACATATTTCAAATGTTGTTCTTCATTATATGAAATTCAATTTACGTCAAAATAGTTACTTTTCAAACGCTACGAAATTCAACTTTTGATAGTGTTTCCTAAGCCCTAAAAGTTACATTTAGAAAACTTTTAACCGAAATTAAGCAAATAAACGTGTAAAAATTCCATTCTTCCAAACATACCGAGTTATGATAATTTGCATTTTAAGAATTTTTGGCGTTTTCAGTGCCAGAAAACGCAGATAGTTTTTATTCAATTTTCTGGTGTTTCAATTATTTTGTCACCCATCTGTAAATTTTCGCATACAAAGTATAAGAAGAATCAAAAATGGTGCAGCAACCAAAAAAAAAAAAAAAACAAAACAAAAAAAAAAACAAATTTTCTAGAAATTCTGTGAAATGACTCTTGTTCTACTTCTGTTCAACCGGACACTGCACGATTTTTTTTCTTTTGGAAGCATGTTTTTTATACTCTTTTTTTGGATTTGCTACCACAAATATTAAAGAATAATTTTTCACGTTATTTAATAGCAAACATGTGTGAGTAGGTACAGAGAATGTACTAACTTCAATAGGATGATAGTTCGGAACTCAAATTATTTTTTAAAGGTTAAATTTTAATTAATTCATGCATGCATCACTGAGCAATGTTGGGTTAAAATATTAAAAAAAAATAAAAGTTATAAAGTGCTTCATTTAACGCTAACTTACAAAACACAAGCGTAACTCATATAAAATTACAAAATATTATTTTTAATAATTGCAAATATTAATGTTTTTTTTTTTTTTTTTTTTTTTTTTTTTTTTTTTTTTTAATTTGAAATTTTGTCTTAAAATACAATATTTTTTTTTTTACTTTTTGACCTCGGTTTTAATAGTAACTCACATTGTTTCATGCACTTAAAATCTTTTAATTGAAGAAATAAAAATTTTTAAATAATTTTTTTATTATTATCGCCTAAGTACTTTCTCTTTTAGAATGTTTAAGTAAGCTTTAAAAAGAAGCTGTAAATTGCACTGAAGACCCAAGAGATTGGAAAAAGAGCATTAAATAGAGTTTTAGCATTAATGTTTTCAAGTGTCATGCAGAAACATAAAGATTCAATTTTTATATTTTTATTGCGCTTCTTGAACCATTAACTTTTTAGTTAAGCAGGATTACTTAAATGAGGCATAACTGATATTTCTTGATTGTTATACACTTTATTAAAGAAATGTAAATCAAAAAGCATCCTTTATCTGCTCTTTACTTATACGTGATACTTATCATCTCCAATAACAACACTTTTTGGAGTACATGATAAAAAAAAGAGCATTTTTTGTTTGTTTGTTTTATATTCTTAAAGTGCACTTGGAATATATTTTTTCGTTTTAATGCGTTTTTTTTTTCATTTAAAATTACATCATTAAATATAATCTATTACTTTCAATTTTCTGACCCAATAATACTATAATTAACAATTACGTATTGCCCATTCTTGTTTAAACTTTCAGCAAGCGCGCTGTCATAAATTTTAGGGCAAACATGATATCTCTTAAATTTCATTCTCTTATACGGCGCCAAAATTAAAATTGAATTTTAACTATTGATATGTATAATGCTTTGACTGTCTTATCTCTTATTACTATAATGCAGGTCTGTCCAACTTTTCAGTAAGCAGGGGTAGTAAGCGCAGTAAGCGTATCTCAGTAAGTGCATCTCAGCTGGTGGCACACAGCGAAGAGCAGCAGTAGACTAACCAAGATTTTGTTTCATGGGTGGGATACAGCTTTATGAGCCTCAAGCCCCTCCTTTACTGGGTATGCTTTGAAAGGCACCATTATTCAAATGATTGGAAATGCGCAACAATAGTATCTCATCAATAGTATCTCACAAAGCTACAAGTAATAACGATACATACCTATACGATATACAGTGGAACTTCCATTTAACGAAGTCTCATCGTTACACTTAAAAACTTCGTTATGAAGAAAATTCGTTAAATAGAAATTAACTTAAATTCATGAAATTTTTTCTTCAGATATGACAAACAGGTATTGGATTCAGGAGCATTTGATTCAGTTTTAATTATGAAGCCGTCTTTTACAAAACAGTTGTGTACGGTCGATGAAATCACGTCACATTCCCAAGCATTGGCCCAAGCTTTCATCAGCTCTGATACACAGAATCTGAAACTGATGTTTTCACTACATCGGCTTTTTTCCTGTCTTTTTCGATAATGTACTTCAAGATTTTTTATTATTCTTTAGAATAATGATTGAAGTTTAGCTGTATTGGCAGGAACAAAAATAACTTTGATGTTCTTCGATATGTATTTTGAAGCACGTTCTTTTGGATGTACAAAGCAATTGTCTATCAGCAATGGAAAGTCAGAATGGTATCTGTCTGACTCTAATAGATATTTTTTGTTTCAATGCATCTGATGCCATTGCGACAACTCATCTTCTATATCATTGAAGGTAAGAAGGGGATTTTGACTTCCCCCAACTGTCAGCGCTGGAGTCTCGGATTGGGAGAATAGTGATAACAAGTGTTTTTCTTAGTGTGAAAAAAAAATTGTTTTATTTAGCACCAAGCAGAATGGATATTATTTAAATGTGTTCATTTTCATACAATAGAATCCGCTGAAATAAATTTGCATATCCTTCGAACAGCAATCGCTTAATTTGAATTCTGTACACGTACAAAAGTGGAATAAACTTCGTTATATTGAATATATTTTTCGTAATGTGGAGATTAATTTACATGCTAATGGTGTTCAAAGTCAAAGTTCTGCAGAAAATTTCGTTAAGTAGAAAACTTCGTTAAATAGGGACTTCGTTAAAGGGAAGTTCCACTGTACTTATATGTCACAGTATCAGCCATAAGCTTCTTACAGTACAAGAGTCTCATGTAAAAAAAACATAAATTATAGTAAATTTAGCACTGATTATTTCTTGGGGGGGAGAGGGGGGAGCTATCTCAAATTTTAACAGGAAATTAGACAAAATCTTTATGCAACTCGTACTAGAAAGTCGAGAAACACAAAGGATTTCCTAACAAAGTCTCTTTTAAAATGGATTTTTAGTTTTAAAAGAGACTAGTAACAGGAAGACTTTGAAAGGGCGCCATGGACCAGGGAGCGTCACGTTGGACAGTGCTATTATAATGAAATATTTTGCTTTTGTTATAGCGTAACTACAGCGCCTAGAAGACATAGTGTGGAAAACGGTTTTATCGTTTTTTAATTCAAAATTTTCGAATTCAAACCAGAAATTCTGAAACAAGAATTTTTACTTTAAAAAGTCACGAAATATCTGCCATTAACTAACCAAAAGAACATTATAGGGAATTTCTGGTATGAATGCGAAATTTCGGAATTAAAAAGAAAAAAAAAGCTAAACTGGTAATGCTTTAAAAAGTGCTAAAAAATTGCAGCCGATAAACGTGCAACGATGCGGTACAATAATAGGGCGATCGCAGCGACATCTGCTTTAAAAATAGATTTACCTCTAGCAAAAGTAACCGTTTCACTATTGACAACATGCACATAATTTCTGTTAATAAATCTTCTTGTAAGTGTATATTTCAGATGTAACTGATTTTGAAGTTAGTTTTTTTATCATATCAAGGAATTAATCTTTTACACTCGTCTAGCAGAGATTCAACCTTTGGTATGCTAAATAGGGATAGTTTCTTGTTAGCTGTCTTGTATCGAGAACTGCAACCAGGCACAAAAGAATGCGTATCACGTTTTTTGGCCATGATCAATATCATTCATATTTTCAAAGCTTATGAAAATCACTATCTAAGTCAAAAGAAATAGGGTATAATTTAATTATTTAAAATATTTACCACCAGCTGAAACGTTTCCTCGGTTTGATTTTTAAACAATGAAAAGAGCTAGCAGACAGTGGCGTAGCCAGAGTGGGGGGGGGGGTCCAAATTCTCTGGAAATCAGTAATATTATAAAGTTTTCTTCGCCTTCAATATCGCAGAAAATTTTCCGATTAGATAAGGCAAAAATATTTTTATAAAATTAGTGATACCAAAATCATCTGGACCTCCACCCTGTCTACGCCACTGCTAGAAGATGTCGCTGCGATCGACCCGTTATCTTTTCAGCATCGTTCTACATTTATCGGTTTCAATTTCTAGTACTATTTTGTAGCTGTTTTCCACACTATGTATTCTAGGCATTGTTGCGTGACTACCGTACAAAAAATATATGACACGCTCCTACCCATGCAAAAAATTACAGCTTTCCCTCCGGGTTGGGGGGTTAAAATTGAAAAAAATGGCATTAACCAATTGTGAATGGGAGTACATGTATAATAATAATATGAACAGTTTATTTTATTTAATTAGTATAATGCTATGGCAAAAAAGTCACAGCTGTAAATTTTCGCATAAAGACAGAGGAACACCGCTAAGAATAAACTCTTTAATTAGCTTTATGAGCATTTGATTTTCAGTGCACTACCGTATTTACAAGTACACTATCTACTTTAACCGCTTATGCAAACAAATCTAATTTTGAAAAATCAAGAATTCAATACATATAAAATTACCCAACAACATATCACAAACTTAGCACTGAAATGTTTATGCAAGATATTTAATAGAGTTATGTTTTAAGAAATATCAAAAGTGAAGAAATATGAAAGATATATTAACAGCAAAAACCGAAATAAAATATAATTAACCTGAATTTTATGAGCATTTTTATAAAAGTGCAAGAAAGGCTTCGAGTACACAAAGAATTAAAAAAATTTGTTGTACCAGGAAAATTACGTAGAATATTTTACTTGAAATAATAATTGAAAGTTCTTATGTGATCTTGGCATAATTTCTGGAAAATTTGTCAAGGAATATAGGCCAACTTACGCAGTGGCTTGTTCCGGAGTTGCTGAGAATTGCGTACTGTGAAAAATATCCTTGATACTAGCGGGACGTTCTTGGATCGTTGATAAACATTTTTTTCTGTTCTCGTAATTTTCCCTCATACTTTTTCCATTGTAGAAGAGTTGTATATTTATATTTAAAAAATATTTTCATTTATTTATAATCTTTAATTCAAAATGAAGAATTCTAAAATCTTTTTATGTTTTACCAGAATTTTTTAGAGTAAAATAGTTTTTATCTTAGGGAAATATGGAGTTTTCGGTCATAGAATGCATTGTTATTGAAAAAGATCCAATTATCATCCTCATTATCATCAATCTTCTAAATGCTTATATCAGTATTGAAACAGTCCTCGAATACATTTCAACTATGTAATGTGTTTTCCAAGATAGAACAATAAAAAAATTGTTCAGTAAGTGTTGTATGACAAATCGATTGAAAGAAAAAAAAATATAGCAGTTTGTACTGATAGCTTGAAAGTTTTTATAAAAACAAATATGTACGGTCCGTCGACAAATTTTGCTTGTAAGTATAATATAATCGTAAAATATAAGAGTAATATAATCTATATAATCCAAAAATTTTACTGGAAATGTTTTTGTCCCGCGGTATTTGGAATGAAATTCAGACATAAGTTCAATTTATTTTATTTTATTTTATTTTTTACGCACTGTACACATGTGCGTTACATATATATTACATAAATATCACTGTTTATATTATATATATACGTTATTTATATTTATTACTTACGTGTTTTAACAGGGTTCGTATGCTTTACCACAATTTTTAATAGGATTTTTCGCTTTATTTAAATGCAGAAAAGCATTACAAATCCTGTAATTAAACGAGACATCTACAATTTCTGCTATGTAAATATTAAATAGAAAAATTCTATTAAAATTTTTTGTAAAGGCGTACGAACTCTGTTTAACCATTCGACGTACACACTGTTTTTAAATGCCTACAATTGGTTAAGAATTGTGTATTTTTGAAATTCTGAATAAAGTCTGAAATCATTCAAAAATAAACGTTTTATATTCCTTTTTCAAAAAATAATTATGAATACGTCAGATTAATTATGAGTACTATTGGAGTCATATTTATTCCGCTTACTTATAATCATATTCATTAAGAAAATCAGAGTGTGTGGAGGTGCTTAGTTTTGGGTATCACTATGTTTATGAGTAATCGTCGCCTTTTTAAATCCCCCAGGGATTACACTAAAGCTATAAAGAAATAAAGCTTAGCTCCCCGGTGTGGTAATTTATTTATTCACCATTTTTGTAGATATGAAATATATATATATATATAAACAGTATAATCTATTGCGTTGTTCGGAAAGTTCCTTCCATTTGGGAAAACCAATTCGTACCGGAAAATTCTATCATTTAATTATTAGACACCAATTCCGATGTCTATTGTCTAATAATTGACGGGCAGAATTTTCTGGTACAAATTAATTTTCCCAAACAGAAAGGAACTTTCTGAAAAGCAAACGAACCTTCCGCTATAGAAATTCAAATAAACATAATTTGAACCAGAAAAAATAGTTAATGAAATGTTTCTGGGCAGTGTTGCCAGTGGGCTACTTTTTTAAAATTCAGATTTCTTGATTCGCACCACTTTTTAAAATGGTATAATTTTCCTTGTATTCGCCTTATTTAATATGTCATTAATTAAGGCGAATTTTACTTTCTCAAAAAACTGGTGGGAATCAAGAAAACAGAATTTTAAAAAAGTAGCCTACTGGCAACACTGTTTCTGGGTTTAATGCTGTTATTTCTTAACTTCCAAGTAGGAGGAACCTATTGATTGATTGGAAGTTACATGCTCTTTCATTGACTTTATCTGCTAACGGCTACATGCATTAGAAACACTCAGCATTTTTACACGGCGCACAGGGGGGCGTTTTGATCCAAAATGTAACGTATAAGGTGGAAAAAATTATTTCGTTGAAGTTTAATTAGGATTTGCTGATTTTTCGAATGTATCACTGATAAAATACACAAACAGTGATAAATATTTGGTTTATTTAATTATTTATATTATTATTATTATTTATATTATTATTATTATTTATATTATTATTATTATTTATATTATTATTATTATTTATATTATTATTATTATTTATATTATTATTTATTTATATTATGATATTGTATTGTCATTGAAGCTACACATGTATTCAAAGTTTCAGCTCAATCGGATAATTAAAAGCGGTTTAAAATTGACTTGCAAGATTTGAACTAAACATCTACACTGCAAGTTAATTTAACCTAAGAATTTGCAAACTTTTGCAGGAGTTTTCTTGTTTCCAATACTTTAGGAATGGCGCTTTGATTTTAAAAAATGTTTATTGCTTAATAATGTTTAATACTGTGTTAAAAGTCAAGAAAAAGAAACAAACAAGATGGCGCTTATTTTCAAACAACATGTTAAATCTTGTGACAAATATGTGATATATGTCCAGCAAACTCGTGCTATTAAATAAAACCGAACAGTCACGACGTTCTTTCGAACTTATAGAAAACTCGTGCAACCGTTGAAACTCCCTCAAACCAACTGCCTTCGTTATGGTCGTAGTTATCGACACCTCGGATATTTTCGACAAATCTCGTACGGATCTCGACAAAAAATACATTCAGCTACCAGTATACGCGGTCTTGTTACAGTCCGGGAAAATCGAAAATATGAAATTTGTCCACCTAGATTAGCGGCTCTCAACCTGAGGTACGTGGCGGAGTAGTAAGGGATACGTGAAAATTACATCGATAATGGCAGAAAATGCCTAAAATAAAAGTAAGAATGAAAACATAAAAATGAAGTTCTAGAATTTTGTTTAAAAAGATAGATTTATGTAAACTACGATGGGCTACTCACAAATTGTAGGAAAAAGGCTAAACCTAGTAATTGATTAATATTCGTTGCCACTAGCCCCACCTACATAGTTCAATTACGTATGTACACCCTCCATCTTTACAAAAGTTGTTGCCTTTGTGTACTGCTCTTATATCGCACCCCTTCCCCCTTTCACCAATTTTTCTTTTAATGTTAATTTCTAATGAACATTAGAAATGAGAGAAATATGAGAGAAAAAAACTAATAGATGGGTGGCATCAAGTCAATAACATGTATTAATGGGCGTAGCATCGTTCTTTTTTTTATTATGAGTGCTTAATTTGAAGTGTTAATTAATATTTATTTGTTTTGAACAATTTTCTGATGATATCTTTTTGTGTATCAAAATGGATAAATTATTGAAAGCTTGAATACATAAAATAGCTGCAACTCGCATTAGTAACTAACATAAGAACGAACAAAACTAAATATTTTTGGGACCTAATTTATTCGAGAAAGTGTACGCATATATGAAATGCGTAAGAAAGGGGTACGTGAGAGAGAAAAGGTTGGGAACAGCTGACCTAGATCATCAAAACGCCCTACTGTGCGGCGTGAAGTTGTCTTCAGCTGGAAAGCCCCTTAATGATGAGCATTAACTGGTTAGAATTAACTGTTTAGAATTAATTTCTTCTATTTATTAAAATTTACGGTTTCATTTGATTTAAAAAAAATGAAAGGTTGGCAGCTATGAAAATACCTTTAAACTGTTATAGTTATTTCATTGATTAACAGATTTTCTATTTGTATGGAAAGTTCTTTTAATTCAATTTACATTCCCCACACATTTATTAATAATTTTATTTTTTTACAAACAGGGAACTAAATAATTTGCACGCGATCTTTTTAAAATAAATCAAATTAAAAACTAAAAGTAATGTTAAAAATGTGACTTTCTATGCCAGCACATTCAAGTTTAGAAAGTACTTGAACTTGTTAAATTTAAAAACGTGTTACATCCTCCAGAACCGATAGATTCAGAGCTGTTACTTGCAAAATATTTTCAACCACGCCAAACAAAGAACTAACTATATTTATATTAGTTTAATTTTGATTTCGTGGAGTAATTATTACTTAGTTTTAAGTTTGACAAACTGTCTTTAACAAGTCGGAAGATTTGCATCTATTATAAATGCAAAAAATATGCATAACAAAGGTCGGTAGTCAAAATTCATTTTCTATAGATATGTTTTCTTTGTATCGTATCATTCTTTATATCATTATATCATCTTTCTTTGTATCATATCATTCTTTATGTCATTATCTCATCTTTCTTTGTATCATATCATTCTTTACATCATTGTATCATCTTTCTTTATATTCGAGTCGAAAATTGTTATTTAACAAATATTAATCACAATACATAAGAATCTCGCAATTATTAATTATCCAATTTGTTAACCCTTAGGTAACGAATGCCGTCATAGTCACGTCAACCAATTTTGATTGTCCAATTTCGTTTTTTCCAATTATTAGTGCAGTTTTGGTACAACTTTTTGTGACAAACATTTTTTTCATTATTTAATTGCTGAAATTTTGAGTTTATATAAAGCTATATTTTCTGTCTAAAAATATTGGTGTCCAAGTGGAAACAGTACATTTGAACGATAAAAATTGCCAATCGACTTTTGCTAGCTAAGGGTTCCTTTTAAAGATTGTCTTTTTCATTTAAAAAATAAAAGCGACACTCGGTCGAGTAGTTCCGTAGAAAACTGACCGCAAATTTCCAAAATACTTGGACATACATTCCTTCATATGAAGCAAAGTTTCAAATATTTCAGATTGAAAAAATTCCTGGAATTTGTCTAAGTTTCAATAGATTATGTTTTCTGCTTCTTTGTTTGTTTTTTGACCAATAATAGTAAACCTTCCCTTAAACATGCACTGTTAATACATATGTGAGTCGTTTGCTGCACTTAAATATTGGAAAAACTTACATTTCAATACACTTAAATATCTTTGCCTATTTCCAAGTTATTGTTACATTTTGCAATCTGTTACTTATTAGGATAAAACAATTCTCTGAGCGTCTGAACTTTACGCAAGCGTAATACTCAAAGTATCATGCATATAGTTTTTTAACACTTTGCCGTTGCCGTCCGGCGACACCACAGTGGTGTCGTACGTAAAGTAACTTAATTTTAATCCTTAAATGCGACATTGGCACCAGAATTTTGGAATGATTTTTTTTTTGTCAAGTACATGAAAAAAAAAAAGATTTTACTTATTTTCGAATAAATTTGTTTCTAAATTCTGGTGTCAATCAATCATTTCAACATTTTGCGAATAGAAGTATTTTTACGAAACATGCGGACGCAAAGTGTTAATGTTCATTCCAAGAAAATTCTAGATTAAATTAGAAACAAGAAAATATATAAATAAAAAGGGATAACAAAAAAGAAATTTGAAATTAAACCAGCATGTACGCTTAATTTAATAGAAGTTTTTATGTTCAAATAAACATTTTGTTTTTTTTTTAACTGATTATAATTTAGAATTAGTTTGTTAACAGACTAGTTTTTAAATGTTTTCTCGCATTCAAAGAAGTGAATAATTAATCTTTTAAGTTACTGCAAACTTTTTTATTAAATTTTTAATAAAACGCAAGGAAAGTAATCAGGTTTTGATATTGACACAGTATTCATAAGAAGTATTTCAACATATACACTCAAATGTTCATTAAATTTTTAACAATAAACAATTTCAGAATTTTCACTAACAAGCATAACTTTGATAACAGAACACGAATAATGATTGGGTTTGCAGAAATTTAGTTTCCCTGTCACATTTTAATTATTCATTATCTGGACTAAAACACATTTCAAACAAATCGGATTAATTAGTTTTGTAACAATGCAGTTAACTGTTGAAATAAACACTAGATAGTGAATTCACTTTCGAAAATCAGCCTTCTTTAAAACTATGATTGTGCGGCATACTTTGTACTAAAGTTAGTACATGCGGCTGATACTTTAAAATAGGAAAATCCTAACAATTTATTGATAATTACCTGAGTTTATTTATAATAATCTCTCTGTTGCAATCTAGAAAAATAAAAATGCTAAGAGATCTGTACGTATCGTTTAATTAAAAACTCGAAAAATGTGACTAAATTTTTAAAAATAACAAGTTATCCTGATTTTTCATTCCAAAAAGCTTATTTATTATAAAATTAATATTGAAAATAAAAAGTAAAAATTAAAATTCACTGTAAAATAAATGGCCAAACTTATTATATAATTAGATATTAGATATTAATTGTTTTAAACGCATCTTTTTAATTTCTGGAATTTCATTAAATTTTGAACATATTTGTTGATTTTCTGTTACACCATTAACAAGATAAAAAATAAAAAATAAATAATGTTTCAAAATTTCCTTTGTTATCACTATTTTCATTTAAATTCATACTTAGTACTCTTATTTATTTTTGATAGAAATTTATATCTAACAAAGTCCATCCAACCAGTTTCAATTAATATAAATATTTTAAATTCAAGAAAGAGATTTTTTAAAACTATAATTTACTAATTTATTCAAAATTTGATTGTTCACCAATCTCCCCTTTTGTTGGTATTTTGGCTATGTTATCGATACAATTACATATTTTAATTAGGTATTCTAAGAAAAATACTGAAAAATAGTTACGTAAACATTTTCAGTACCTGTTAAATTTTTTAGCATCAGGTTTAGAGTTAGATTTTTATAGTAATAAATTTCAGTATTAAAATACTACTTTTTTAAATATTTTTTTTTGTTTTTATTATTGTTATTGGTAATGTTTATTTATTTATTTATTTATTTATTTTTGTAATTAAATGTACAGTACATTTTTAATACTGATTTTTTTACATTTCAATACTTTAAAAACTTTTTTTTCGAAGTCCCTAAAGCCCACTGAGTGAAATTTATACTCTGGCGTCCTCATTCACTAAACACCAATTTAAAACATAACAAGAAGTTTTTGAAAATGATATAAAATTTTTTGAATATTTGAACTTATTATTTTATATACAGTTTTGCTGTAGTTAACGCTCGCCTATTTAGAAGCATCTAGAGCAGTGTATCCCAACGTGGGGCGTACGACACTCCGGGGGGGGGGGGGGGGCAATTTGATTTTTTTGAAACTTCATACCAAACTAATCTTTGACAATTTATTTTTATTTTTATTTTTTATTATTAATGGACAGATAGGCGGACAAATAGACAGACGGACAGACAAACCGAATTCATAAAAAATTCTCAAATATGTTCGAAAGTGTTAAAAAATGTGAAATGACTTATTGTTAAGGCTCTGATAGGCTCAGGGGCCGACTTTCAGAAATAAGTACCGGGGCATCAGGTGGAACTTTATGTGTATATGACGATGGTGAAAATAGGGTGATCACTAGGTGTATGAATTTGTATATACACACCTATATGAATTTGGGCAAGTGCATGTATTTCAGTCAATAATAAAAAATTACAATTTAAAAACCGAATTATTATTATTATTATTATTATTATTATTACTTGAATCATTTCCTGAATTTTGTTTTCATTTAAACAAGGGGAAAATGCGCTCTTACGTAGAAAAGCTGTAATAAACGCAAGCAGAAATTTTAAAGAAATCTGTGACTATGCAAATAAAACTGTTTTAACTAATCTTTTTAAGAATGTTCTCAACTTCAAACTTTCCGCATAACCGCAAAATAAGTTCTTCATTTTCTCCCGCCAGTTATGGTGATAGTGTATATTCAATGAAAGAGAGATTTCTGATTTATTATTATTATTTATTATTGTTAAATTTTCTGGAAAGTAGTCATTGAAATCTACTATATGGCACTCACACTATACGTTCTATATAACTCATAAATTACAGGATGTATTTTTACTATTTCACGGTCACCAATAAAATTTTATAAGAGTACAATTAATGATATTATTCTGCAATTCATGAAAACATCAATAAACGAAAAAGTTATTTTCTAAAGGTTTCGTTTATCATGGATTAAGAAATGTGTTATTTTAATTTCACTCCACTCAGAGTAGTATCAGTGATTCGCATACCAGTATGGAAAGACTGGCATACCAGAATTGGTATGTGTATCATAGTTCACGAAACCCTGCTTTAGCTTATTTTGCATTCCATTACTGGTTTTGTCATTACAATAGATTATCTAAATATTAAACATTCCTTAACATCAAATGTTTTAAAATTAAAGTATTTTATTACATTTCTGTTAATTTTTTTGTAGTGCCAAAATTTTATAATCTAATGAATTGATGAAAACATTGTGACACGTATAAATTTGAAGTTGTGTACGTGCTTATACGTTCACTAAAATTTAGAATGTTAAACTGTTTTTCTAGAAAAGGAATGATTCTCAACACACTGTAAAAAAAAAGACAAATGTTTCGTAATTTAGGAAAATATAATATAACCACGAACGAAAATATACATTATTCCCTTCCGAGTTACCCATGATTCCGATAAGAGTTCTTTATCTTTAAAAATGCCAGGAATCAATATAATTCCGTGATTTAAAGAAGCACTTATAAACACAATGTTTCTTTTGCTGCCATTGTCTTTCGGAAACGTTTCCGAGTAGTTTTTATAGTGTATTAATCAGTTTCTCAAACCGGAATACTAGTTTTTAGGAGGCTTTCAAATCTCAGTTAAACACTTTTAGCTGCGTACTTGTATTTAAACATGCAAGAGTAATAAAATAATGTTAAATTTATTGTTAATGTTAATGCTGTTAGTTTATCATGTTTGTCTGTAAAACATGATTGTTGAACATGAAAATGTTTAGCTCAGAATAGATTAGCATCCTAAAAACCAATGTTCTGGTTTGAGGTAACTGGTTAATACCTATAAAAACTATTTGGAAACGTTCCGAAAATCAGTGGCAGCAAAAGAAACTTTGTTTTTATATATGCTTCTTTAAATCTCAAAAATATATTGGTTTCTGAGGTTTCTGAAGATAAAGGACAATTTTCGGAATCATAAGTAATTCGGAAAAGAATATTGTGTATTTTCGTTCATAGTTATGTTATATTTTCTTAATGCAGCGCTTCCCAACCTTTTTTCTTCCACGTACCCCTTGCTTAGGCTTTTCATTTCGGAGTACCCCCTATGTATCATAAACACTCACCTACTGCTCTCCTCCCCCCACATATTATTAAAATTTTCATCTCCCGTGAATGCGAAATCCATATTTTAACAATTATTCATTATATTTTCTATCATTGGGGGAGCACTGATGTTTTCAGTGTTATTTAATGTATTATAAGTTATAAAGTATTATTATTCAGTATTTATCAGTTATGAGAACATTCCTATTAGCAGCTGCACTCAGGTTCTCTTGTATTTTAAAATAATCAGATTGTTTCGAAGAACTCGTAGTTCCCGAATCATCAGTTTGAATTTCAATCGCAGTTGCGATAATCTTAAGAGTTCCAGATTTCAACCAGTAATCCATTTTAAATATAAAACCGAATCATTCGAATAATAAGTAAACACTTCAAATTAAATACTCATTAAAGGGAAGGAAGCTTTCCGATTAGTATACGTTAATGATATAACTCCTCCTATTCGAAAACGAAAATAAGGGCCTGAATTTCAACACGTTTTAAAATAAAACATTAAAACTAGAAGCTCTGGCGTAATTTAGGCGATTTGTAATTATTATTAAAAATGGGGATAAAAATAAAACGGGGAAGAGAACATTGTATAATGATCAATGGTAGTTTTCGCAAAGATTGGGAAAATATATAAGTACTCATGCAATATTATTTACAGTGGGCGGAGCTAAAGACATAGAATAATCAATGGATTATTAAGTCTAGTGGGCTTTTACGCTCATTTTGAGTGTAACATATTGGAGTTAAAGTGACATAATGGAGTTACACCTGAGACTAACTTTGTAATCCAAAACTATCAACTTTCTTTATGCGTTTTCAGTTAAACTATTTTTGTGATTTCCGCCATTACCGATATTATCTTCACGTACCCCCAGGCCCACCACGTACCCTCAGGGGTACGCGTACCCCAGGTTGAGAACCGCTGTCTTAATGTAAGAAACATTTGTCTGTTTTAACAATATAGAGTCAAATTAAAATAAAATCCGGTTATTCATATAAATATTTTTTATTCTTTCTAAGCGTGAAACAGAAGAAAGACAATAATTTCGCAAGGGAAAAGTTTTGATTTTATGAAATTCAATTTATTTAAAATAAATTCTGAAAACATGACATTGCTTTTACACTGGCCCTTTTTCTCTGTAAAATGAAAGGACAAAAAATTTACTTCTCATTATTTATTCAGTTAGTTTATTGTATACTTTGCATTTTACAATTTATTTTTTTATATCAGCCGAATTAAAATAATTAAGTGTTCGGAGTACAAAATGTTTGATGAAGATGCCTTAGCAGTCAATTTTATGTCCTTTGGTCTGACATTTTATTCATAATAAATGAAAATTTATTTTGTAATATTAAAAATCTGTATTATTTTTAAATATTGCATACGTAGATTTTATATTATATAATTGAGAAGTTCGGTAGAATACATTTTGGAAAAAAGGACGAAAATTACATTTTTTTCCTTCCAAAAAAGTAGTTCAACTTTGGAGGGTGAGGGATGGGGGTTAGACAATAGACAAGACTTGTGAATATATATATATATATATATATATAATATATATATTTTTTTAAATGGATTATATATTTTTATTATTTAACGATTTGATTACGGGGTTGGGACATAAGTCGTCCCAGAGAGTATTTCTTTGTTTTATTTTCACCACTTTTTCAATACTAATACCTGCATACACTTATACCAAGATAATTTCAAGAGAAAACTACCACAAAGAAATTCTTTTGTAAATTATGAGACGAGTAAATGTAAAAAAAAATCGCCAATCCAAGCCCATAGTTAAAAAGTTTAAAAAAGAAAAAATCAAGATCGCGTTCAATATGGCGGTTTGAAAAACACGACTTATTCAAAACATGGTCCGAAATCAGAAATGCATTTGTTTATAATTTAACATAATTTCTTATGGAATAAACCTAAAATACATTTTAAAAAGTTTTTTTTTTTTTTAATGATGAAATGGAGGACACTTGAAATTAATGTTGATTTTTTGACCAGTTGTAAAAAATATTTAATATGAACAATTCTAACATGTTATAGGTTCATTGCATGGTCAAGAGTGTTTATTTTGCAAGGAAAAAATTGCAAGTCATTAAGTTTAACGGTGGAATCACTAAAACCTACGTAGTTTTGAAAAATCTTGTTTCGACTAAACGCGTTTAAAGTTTTTGTAAAAGCTCTTTCGCTCATGAAATTATTGTCATTCGTCCATTTTGCACAAAAACTATTTTCGCTTTAATTTCCCTTTTTTTTTTGGGGGGGGGGGGGAATATTGACGAACAGAAGGCAAAGAATTAATATATACGGTGACACAAATGTTTCATTAATTCGTTTTATATCCTTTCCTTTTTTTTCCCTCTAACCTGTTTTATATTATCTTGGATAATATTGTATTTTTATTTTTCTTCGCTTTTTTTTCTGTTTTTTTTTTTTTTTTTTCAAACAGGTATATTTTTATTCTTTATATTAGTAGATATTCTCCAATTGTTGTATAATGCTTCCGTTTTTTATTTAACGGTTATATATATATATATATATATATAATTATTAAATTATCACAAATTACTAAAAATCAAATGTAATAATTTAAATTATTCTTATCTTATTATAATTCCAAAATTTCATAAAAATCCAATAAAATTTCGCGCAGTTACCATCGGATGTAACACATATAATAATAATGCAAGAAATTTACTACTTAATATTTTAAAGCAGATATTTGATATAACGATAAAACATAATAACCAACATTGCCTAAAAAACAGTTTCCAGCTCATTAATAAAGTACATAATATCAATCCGGTAAAATTCATAAAAACATTGGATTTTAATGATTTGTTTAATATTATTGATATAAAAGACTTACATAAAACAATGTGTATATTATTTAAAGAATTTAAATCTCAATTAAAATTAAAAGATCATATTTCCGTAATTTTTTTTTAAAACTTTATTAAACTTTACATTGCATAATAATTACATCATATATGACAATATTATTAATAAACAATGCCAGGGAATACCGCAGGGAGGGAACGCTTCTAGTATTCTCTCTGACCTTTACTTATATTATTATGAAAGAAATATTAGTCCTAATAATGATTATGTATTTTATCGATATATTGATGACATTATCATTTTTTATTTCAAAGATAATAATTTCACATCACTACTCAATTTTTATCCTAATCAGCTTACATTAAGCGAAAATGATTTGATTAATAATAATATAAATTTTCTTGACTTAAAAATTAATATTAATGATAATTATAAATTAATATTTGATATTTATGATAAAAGATTTGACTTTCCATTTAAAGTAAATATTTTTACCAATTTTGCTTCATGTTTACATAAATCAGTTTATAAAAATATAATTATCAATTACCTTCATCGAATAAAATATCTATGCTCAGATATAAATAAAAACAAAAATATTAGATTTATACGAAATCAAGTAAAATTATATGGTTATCCTATTTTTTTGATAAATTCAATTATCAACTCTTTTAAATAACATCTATTACATCATATAATTATAAACATATATTACATCATATAAATATAAACGTTTATTACATCATATAAATATAAACATGCTATGTAATAATTTATTTTCTTTTAGTGTGCGATAATATATAGCAAATAATACAATTAAAACATATATAAAGGACTCTTATTAAGCTGGTTCGACATTGTTTACACTTTATATAGTCATGGTGAATGTACGTCTGCCGATCACCTTTATATTAAGTGATACTAATGATCAGTTATAAAATGTCTATAAAATATGCATTGTATTAAAATAACTGTAAACATAACATTATACAAAAACATAAAAAATTATACATGGATAACATTCTTGAATATAAATCACAAACATAAATATATGCGATAATCTTTTTATTATGTTATTTGAATGTTCAATTTCAATAAATTCTTTTAAATAATGCATTGCATTAAAAAATGATTGAAACACATGTGTAATCTAAATATATTATGTAATATTTATTAATTAATTTTTTTTAAAGATTGTGAAAATTTAACTTGTTAAGTTATATTAAGATTAAATTTGATAATTAAATAAATCTCTATCTTTTTCCATCTTTATATATATATATATATATATATATATATATATATATTATGATGATATTAATTCTTTAACTAATAAGTAGAAGTACTATGTAAGATAAATTTAATTCCTAATTGGAATTAAGTCTGATGTTAATGTAAAACTACAATGTCATTATTATTTATTACTACGTATATATATTATTAAAGCTAATATAATAAATATGTAAATCAAACTTAATTTTGAATAATTATTTTTCCTATAGAGGGCAGCACATTTCTTGTCAAATAAATGTTAAAAATATTTTTAATTGACCTATAGGGGGTTCTTATTATTGCTTATGTCTTTAAATTTTACTTTTAAATATTAAAATTAAATGGGTTATTTGTATATTCACATATATAAATTTGTTTTTGATTGTATTTATTTATTTTTATCATAAAAATAAATTTTGTGTGTTTTAAATCAATTTGTGGTAAAGTGTAACAATTAAGGTGTTATATCAAAATATTTTCTCTCAACTTGACTATCTCATCAAGATTATGATATTTCATAATGTGTGCCATGAGGTCGTAATGGTAAATGTGGACCTTGTGATGTTTAGGGATGTTTGATAATTATTGTGAGTAAGATATTTTATCTATTCTTTACAAGTTTTTTATTTCCAATTTTACTATTTCCAATTGTTTTCTGGTAATAATACAGTATACCTGGATGAATATACTGATCTTAGCATAAATGCCAGTATATTTATGAAACACTGTATTATTTTTAAAACACGCGTGGATACATCCAGGCCGATGAGTATATTTGCACGTGTTTTTTCATATCCAATTCTAATTTAAATCTCTTGTTATCCAATATTCCATTATATTTGGTTCATATTTCATTTCAAAATCCATTTGTATTCACTTGATATCAACATCCAATTATTAACAATTTATGGTTTATTAAAAAATTTTTGGTTTATTGTATAATTTTTTTCTCTCTCTCTCTCTTTTTTAAATATTTTTCATATTTTCAGTATTTTTGGCCAATTACCATTGAAGCAAATGCTGTGGTAAAATTATGATTGCACTTGTTAATTTATTAACTTTGTGGTATTCTGTCTACACTTTATTACTAATTATCTCTTTGGAGATTTAATTAGAAAGTTACAAGAACTTGATTAATGTTTTTTGAAATTCAAAGATATTATAATTATATATATATATATTTATCACAAAAATAAATTTGTGTGTTTTAAATCAATTTGTGTTAAGGTGTAATAATTAAGGTGATATTTCAATATATGTTCTCTCAACTTAACTTTCAAATAATTTCTCTCAACTTGACTATATCGTCAAGTATATGATATGTGCGCCATGTGGTTGTATTTCCAACTGTTATCTGGTAATAATTCAGCATAGTGTTGTATACGGATTTTTGGATAATTGTTGTGAGTAAAATATTTTATCTATTCTTTACAAGTTTTTTATTTCCAATTTTTTATTTCCAATTGTTTTCTGGTAATAATTCAATATACCTGGATTATTATACTGATCTTAGCATATATGCCAGTATAATTAAGAAATACTGAATTATTTTTTAAAACACGTGTGGGTACATCCAGGCTGAAGATTATACCTACACGTGTTTTTTCATATGCAATTATAATTTAAATCTCTTGTTATCCAATTTTCCACTATATTTAGTTCATATTTCAATTCTTAATCCATTTGTATTCACTTGATATCAACTCCAAATTATTAACATTTTATGGTTTATTATAATTTTTCTCTCTCTCTCTCTCTCTCTCTTTAAATAATCTTCATATTTTCAGTATTTTTGGCCAATTACCATTGAAGCACAAGCCATATTATGATTGCACTTGTTAATTTATTAACTATGTGGTATTCTGTCTACACATTATTATTAATTATCTCTTTGGAGATTCAATTAGAAGTTGAATGAAGAAGTTATGAAGAACATAGAAGTTACAAGAACTTGATATGTTTTTTGAAATTCAAAGATATTATATATATATATATATATATATATAGATAGTATATATTTTAATTTACACGTAGTCAGCTATTCCAGGGCCATACAAGAGTTTTTCCTTTGTCTCATAATTTTCCCGCCTTTGATTACTTTTTCGATTTTCTTTCCGGATATTGTTAAGACGGTGCTTTCACTTTCGAAACCGGTTCCGAAAGTGAAAGTATCTTCGTAAAAAAAAAATCCGCAAAGAAAATCAAAAAAGTAATCAACGGCGGGAATAGAGATTGATCTCTGCTATCCAATGCAAAAAAAAAAAACGTTTAAAAATATTAAAATGCAAACGAGATATTAGAAAAATAATGCCCCATAGGATTAACATTAGCGATCGGGTGTTTTCAAGTGCGTGAAGAGGACCTTTAAGTAATTCACATAGTTTCAATATTTAGTTTCATTTTTCCCAGTTTGTGTTATATATATATATATATATATATCTGTAGAATCAAAATGCTAAAGCTTCAAAATATATTTTTTAATTGACCCATTATTTGTGGTCAGCTAGTATTTTTATTATTTTTTATTTTTTCAAATTTTACCATAAGAATAGCATTTTTTTTTCTATTATATCATTTTTCTTCATAAAAACAAATAATAATAATAATAAGTCAAAGATATACAATATTCATATAAAAAGAGTTATTCAGCGAACACTGAATCCGCTTAAGTTGCCGTAGACAAGCAATGTCCAATTTATTTATTTATCTATCAAATTATCCTCATGCATCTCTTGAGATTGCATCATTTAATAAACGGCATTTCCTAAAGTCGTATATTGCAACACATAATGAAGGAAATATTTTGCATTAATGAAGGAAATATTTTCCTAGCGCAATTGTCTATTTAATATAAGAGGCTTATACTCACACTTAAAGTGACAGATAACTTTAACATCACATAATATTACGTACTAATGACATCACGTAAGACATTAATAATAAATCATATTAGATAATAGAGTCAAACTACTTCAGTATGATAAATTAACACTTGCACTACTTTATTAGAGACAAACATAAACTTGGAGATCATGCATATGATAAAGACATAATGATATCTATTATTAGCGAGTAAATTTAATTATAGTGTATGACTGTACTATTTAATTGTACAATTGTTTTAACGTATCAAATATGCTCTTGAATAAAAATTACTTATTTGAATAATATTTATTAAAATTGATTATCTATATAATCTATTAATTAAAATTTATAATCTATTTATTAAAATTGATTGATCTAAACCAGCGTTCAATAAAGAAATATAAAAAAAAAATATTTTTATACAGTTTTACATTTGTTTGAACTTTTACCAAAACATAACAATATGTGATTTAAAATAATTGCTAACATTTCATGAACTCAAACGATTTTCTTAGAATTTGAATGTATACTTAACTTGAATAGGGGGAGGAGGGACCTATTCCTATATCTTATGAAACCGATTTCAAATTCCCTATTAATCGGAAGCTAAATAAACATGTGAAAAGTGATGCCAGTTAGAAAGGTTTTTTGGTGCGTTCGTAATTATATAAATACTTAGCACCTATAGTCGCAGTTTGGTTCGTCTGTTCGCATACAACAGTAAAAAACCACTTAACCGAATGGTTTGGAATTTAATATATATCATCGTTGCAGAATTTTGTCGAATCATTTCATATTTTATGAAAATCGAATCAAAACTTAAAAAGATATTGATAAAAATTTTCTTCATTCTATTAAATCCTATCATACGTGATCTATATAATAATAAAAACGCAAATCATGTAACTTAGGAAAGCAAATACGGGCTCTGACCATTTCTTTTTTCATACGCCAGGAGGCCATTTTTGTTCAAAATTATTTTTTCGAATAAACTTGCATAAAAGTTACATGTTTAGAAAGATCGTTCAAAAAAATTGTTGGTTTGAGAGATGATTTACATTCAAAAATGTATAGATTCTGAGATAACTTCAGTAGAAATTAGGTTAACAGCCGAATATCTCAATCCATTAAAGTAAATAAACACAGGAAATTCGCTCATTATGAGTTATAAAAATATTAAACCATGGAGGTAATCACTTTCATAGCAAGATCTCCATTGTAAATTTTGCAATGCTGTCTTGTATCTAAAAAAAATTAGCATTTGTAAACGTGGCATACGTAATAAAGAAAAAAAAAAGTCATGTTAATTTTGCTCATAGCAGACTACATAATTCATTTCACTGAAGTAATAAGGATATTTTTTTTACATTGTAAAACTAGTTATAATACGAACGCACCTCATTTGTCACATTCAACGTACAATTTCCAACTTGTTTTTTGTTTAATTTAAATTGCCGGATTTCTACCACTTTTGTAAATATTAATGTTAGCTTTATTTAATCGGATTTAATTAACTTGCATTACTTGACTATTACTATTGCAAATAAGTCATAAGAAATCGCACAAACTGATTTTTTAAATAATCGGCTGGTCGAGTGGGTTTTACTCGCGTACAAAGGGTTCCGAACAATATATTTATTAATTACTAACTTCAATGTTACGAAAAATCGGTGCTAAAAGAATTATGAGACTTTGTAAAAAACTTGGAATTATTCTATGATTTTTTTTAATAACTGAATTCAACTGGAATGAAAAAAAATTGACTATTTATTTCACCTTACCTAAAACAAAGACCTTGTACAAAGTTTAAAATTGGCATTGTCCAAAGCGTGCTTCAAAAAGAGGTCGCAAAGTTACAATGCCACCTTGGTCCATGCCCCGTTTTCCTAGATAGGTTTTTAATTAATGTATCGGTTAATTACCAAAATTTTTTTCAAAAATCATTATCAATAATGCTTGGAGGATTCCGCGTCTATAGCTACCTAGAGCGTCCCTCAACTTCCCCGATGAACGCCTGCAAAGTAAAGTTTGTGTGTAACGGAAAATTGCAATATTTTCAAAAACTATGTAACCTAGGATAATCGCTATAGTTTTCCTGCAACTTTTAAATAAACTTCTACTTCTACTAATTTGTTTATAATTTTAGTTTCAGTAAATTCGGAAAAATGGGGGTGGACATATTTTTGCAGTACATTTTCGACGACATCTATGAAAATATAATACCTAAAATTAAAACAAATGTATTTTTGAGTTCGATGTTACGAGACATTTCGACAATACCACACACAATATTTAAAATAAAGTTTTTTTTTTCAAATAATTTAATTATACCCCACAATTTTTTCCTAAAAATATTTGTAAATCGCTAATAAGCTATAGATATGTGAGTCAATATCCTTTATAACTCTAGCAAGTTTGAACTTTCCATGCTTAATAGTTTTTCAGAAAAACGTGAAAGACAGACTGACACACGAGTGATCTTATAATGGTTCCGTTGTTACTTTTTAAGTAGGGAACTCTAAAAACCAACACAACTCCAATATTTTTGCTGGAGATAGTTCAATCTGGTAAAACCAAATTTATATTAATATCAGGCCATACATGCACAATATCTCTCACAATAAATCCTTTTTTGCTACTTTTATGTTAGACGGGCGCCAGTAATATTATATAATATGATATATATGTATATTTGTATATATATATATATATATATATATATATATATTTCAATTTTATAAAAATATAATTATCAATTATCTACATCGTATAAAATACTTATGCTCAGATATAAATAAAAACAAAAATATTAGATATATTCGAGATCAAGCAAAAATATATGGATATCCTATTTTTATGATAAATTCAATCATCAACTCTTTTAAATAACATTTATTATATAATTTAAATATAAACATGGTATGTAATAAATTATTGTTTTAGTGTGCGATAACATATAACAAAAGATATAGAAAATAATAATTATAACATACATTATTACAATTATAACATATTAGGAAATTTAATATTTAATATTTGTTTGAACATTATATACACTTTATGTAGAAAATTACAAATATAACATACATAATTACAATTATAACATATTAGGAAATTTAATATTTGATTGAACATTATTTATACTTTGTATAGTTGTGATTGTGCGTTGCCGATCACCTCTGTTTAAGGTATTATTGATGTGCAGTTTTCATACATTTATAAATTAACTTATACAATAACAAATTAAATTATACAATGATAACATTGGTGATTATAACTCATATATATATATCTATTTGCAATATATATAAAAATAAATATATATAGTATTTATTTTTGTCTATGAATAATTAAAATTAACAAGTATTTTAATTACTGCATTGCATTAATTTGATTGAAAAACAGTAGTAATACTATTAATTATCAACATTATAAATTTTGAGATATTTTGAATTGTTTATGAATTATTTAATTAGATATTTAAATTAATCTATAAATATAAAATATATTTACAATGTAGTATAAATTAAACATTAATTATTTAAAAACAAGTCTAATATATATTTAAGTAGTAGTAAAAATAAAACATTAATTATTTAATAAATGTCTATAATATCAGTGGATTAACACAGCTGGCAGCAAAAATAATTTGAATTAAAATAATATCTCTTTTACATAATATATTCTTGTTAAGAATATCTGAAATGCTGTGCAAGTTGAATTAATTCTGTGTAGATTTATTCATATAGTAGTATTATATTTTATTTGAATTTTAAGTAAAACTACAAGTTAGTATTGTTTTTTAAAGTTTATTTATATAAATAAATCTAATGAAGTGAGTATGTAACTAATAAAGTGGATATTTAACTAAATATTAATTATGAACTATTATAATACCAATAGATGGCGACACTTTACCTTTCAGGTAGTTGTAGATAATATTGTTAATATTATATTTAATTTAACTATAGAGGGAGCTATTGATTGTATATTAATTTTACTTTCAGGAATTAAAATTGGATGGAGTAATATATATTCACGGATATAAATTTGTTATAAGTGTATTAAAACCAGAATTATTTTGAGTGTTTTTGAATCATTTTGTGATTGGGTGTCATTTATGGGGTTGTGTTTTAAAAAAAGTGTGCTCTCAACTTGTCTTACAAATCATTTCTCTCAGCTCGACTTAGTTAACATGTATGATGCATTGCCATGTGGATGTGAATATTATGTAGACGTTGTGACATTTTAAGGATTCTGTATAATTATTGTGAGTAAAATATTTTATCTACACTTTACGCGTTCATATTTCCAATTTTATTATTTCAAAACTGTTATCTCGTGGTAATTTAGTGAGGTGTTAATTACAGTTTTTTGGATAATCGATGTGAGTGAAATATATTGTATTTTCTTAATGGTTTTTTATTTCCTATTTAAATATTTCCAAATTTTAATATTTCCAATTGTTGTCTGGTAATAATTCAGTGTACCTGGATGATTCTACTGATCTTAGCATTATGCCAGTAGAATTATGAAACACTGAATTATTATTTAAAACACATGTGGGTGCATCCAGGCTGATGAGTACATGTGCATGTGTTTTTCCATGTCCAATTCATATTTAATTCTCATGTGGTCCAATTTTCCATTGTGTATGGTTCATATTTAATTTGTTACTTAATTGCAACTCCAATTTATAATTTTTTTTCCCCTTTCTCTCTATTTCTTTTTTCAATATTCTTTTGGTATGAGTAAAATTTGGCCAATTACCATTGAAGCATCAGCTATGGTAATATTATGTTTGCACATGTTAATATTAGCTATGTGGTATTCTGTATACACAGTATCATTGATTATCTCTTTGGAGATTTAAGTAGAATAGAACTTGATATGTTTTTTGAAATTCATAGATATTATAATTATATATATATATATATATATATATATATATATATATAATTATAATATCTATGAATTTCAAAAAACATATCAAGTTCTTCTTAAATCTCGAAAGAGATAATTAATGATAATGTGAAGACGGAATACCACATAGCTAATAGTTTAACTAGTGCAATCATAATATTACCATAGCTTATGCTTCAATGGTAATTGGCCAAAAATACTGAAAAATGAAGAAAATGTAAAAAAAGAGAGAGAGAAAGATAAAAAAATAAATAATAATTTGGAGTTGCTATCAATTGAATAAAAATGGATTAAGAAATGAAATATGAACCATATACAATGGAAAATTTGACAAGAGAATAAAATCAGAATTGGATATGAAAAAAACACATGTAGATATAATCTTCAGCCTGGATGTACCCACATGTGTTTTTAAAAAATAATTCAGTATTTCATAATTCTACTGGCATATATGCTAAGATCAGTAGAATCACCCAGGCATACTGAATTATTACCAGAAAACAATTAGAAATAATAAAATGTGAAATAGAATCCGTAAAGAATTGATAAAATATTTTACTCACAGTAATTATCCATAAAACCTTATACAACACAATACTAAATTATTACCAGATAACAGTTTAAATTTTAAAATTGGAAATAAATAAACTGTAAAGAGTAGATGAAATATTTTACTCACAATTCCCTTCCAAAAAACCTTAACTATCACAATGTTTTCATGATCCCAACACGTCCACATGGCGATTATCATGAAATAACTCATACATGATTATAATAGTGAAGTTGAGAGAAATTATTTGAAAGTTAAGTTGAGAGTACATTTTTTTTTAAATAACACCTTAATTATTACACCATAACACAAATTGATTTAAACACACACAAATTTATTTTTGTGATAATACACTTAAAAACAAATTTATATTTGTGAAATTACAAATTTTCCATTTAATTTTAATCTTTAAAAGTAAAATTAATACAGAAGCGTTAAGCGCCCTGTGTATATAAATTAAAATTACTATTAACAATATTATTAACATTTATATGACATGTAAAGTGCTTCCCTCTATTGGAATTATAATTATTCAAAATTAAGTTTGAGTTATATATTAATTATATTAGATTTAATATGATATATAAATTGTAGAAAATATTATTATCATTGTAGTTTTACATTAAAATCGTACAAAATCCTATTATATGAATAAAGTTATACAGAATTAATTTTATCTTACATAGTATTTCATAGATTCTTAACAACAGTATATATTATGTAAAAGAGATATTTCTTTTAATACAAAGTGCTGGTGCTGCCATCTATATATATAGAAAATTTGAAAAAGATAGAGATTGATTTAAATATCAAATTTAATATATCAAAAACAATTTAAAATATTTCAAACTTATAAAAATTGTAATAAATAATAAATAATAATTAGATTACTAATGTGTTTCAAACTTTTTAATGCAATGCAGTAGTTAAAAGACTAATTAAAATTAAACATCATACAAAAAAAAATTATATAATAATAATAATAATAATAATAATAAATAAATAAATAATAAAAATAAACTATATATATATATATATTTATATATTACATATAGTGATGTTTGTGATTTATGGTTACCAATGTCATCCATGTATAATTTTATGTGTTTTTGTATAAATATTTTTTACAGTATTTTTGACATTTTTACAGAATTTTTATATGTTATAGACATTTTTAACAGATCATTATAAACACTTAATAAAAAGTGATCGACTAAACGCACAATCACAATAACTGTATAAAGTGTAAATAATGTACAACCAACTTAAGAATTGTTCTTATATGTTATATGTTATAATTTATAAGTATTAAAAACTGAACACCAGTATCACTTAAAATATAGGTGATCGGCAACGCACAATCACAGAAACAATATAAAGTGTATATAATGTTCAATCAATTAATTATTGTCCTAATATGTTTTAATATTATTGATGTATGTTTTAATTGTAAATTGCTATATCATTTGCTATATGTTATCTCACACTAAAACAATAAATTATTTCATACCATGTTTATATTTATATGATGTAATAATTGTTATTTAAAAGAGTTGATGATCGAATTTATCAAAAAATGGGATAACCATATTTTTGTGCATGATCACGAATAAATCTCATAGTTTTGTTTTTATTTATATCTGAGCATAGGTATTTTATACGATGAAGATAATTTATAATTATATTTTTATAAACTGATTTATGTAAACAAGAAGCAAAATTGGTAAAAATATTTACTTTAAATGGAAAATCAAATCTTTTATCATAAATATCAAAACTTAATTTATAATTATCATTAATTTTAATTTTTAAATCAAGAAAATTTACATTATTATTAATCAAATCATTTTCACTTAATTTAAGCTGATTAGGATAAAAATTGAGTAGTGATGTGAAATTATTATCATTGAAATAAAAAATGATAATGTCATCAATATAGCGATAAAATACATAATCATTGTTCGGACCAATATTTCTTTCATAATAATATAAATAAAGGTCAGACAATATACTAGAAGTGGTCCCACCCTGCGGAATTCCCTGGTATTGTTTATAAATAATATTGTCATATATGATCTAATTATTATGCAATGTAAAATTAAGTAAAGTTTTAAAATAATTAACTGAAATATGATCTTTTAATTTTAATTGAGATTTAAATTCTTTAAATAATATACACATTGTTTTATGTAAGTCTTTTATATCAATGTTATTAAATAAATCATTAAAATCCAATGTTTTTATGAATTTTACCGGATTGATATTATGTATTTTATTAATAAGTTGAAAACTGTTTTTAAGTTGACTAGCATAAAAACATAAAAGTACCCTTTTTTATAATATTCTATAATATTTTAATATTTCCATAAACATTTTTTATTGCAATTTCAAAATAGATAAATGCATAAACAATTGTAAGAAAGTTGCTTGTTTACGACAAGAACTAAAAATATTACAATGACACAGTACAAAGGAGTTATACCCTATATTTTGAAAGTTTTGTATTTGATTAGTGGGGGTTTGTTTATCTCAAAATTGATCTAATAGGTTCTGCGTCAATTCGTCGCGCACAATTCATAGCGGAGCAATTCATCACGCACAATTCATCGCAGCGTCAATTCGTCGCAGAGACAATTTGTCGCGGCGACAACTCATCGCAGCGTCAATTTGTCGTGGTGTCAGTTCGTCGCGACGTCAATTCGTCGCAACGAAAATGTTTTTGAAGGCTATGATGATAAAATAGAGACAATTTAGTAAAAATGTTTAATGATAGTTAGTTTTTTAGATATAGAGAATTATAACTAAGAATTTACATGTGATTATATCTAAAAAACAAATTATCATTAAATAATTTTACTAAATTATCTTATTTTATCATCATAGCCTTCAAAAACAATTTCGTTGCGACGAATTGACGTCGCGACGAATTGTCACCACGACGAATTGTCGCTTCGACGAATTGACGCTTCGAAGACTTGACGCTGCGATGAGTTGTCGCCGCGACGAATTGTCGCTGCAATGAATTGACGCTGCGATGTATTGTGCGCGATGAATTGTTCCACGATTAATTGATGCTGCGATGAATTATGCGCGACGAATTGACGTGACACCGATCTAATAATAAGATAAAATCATTACTTACACAGCAGTTGCAGTTTCCTGTTTTTTCTCTGTTACTATTTTCTAAAAGTATTCTTCATGGTAGATTTCTGATCTGAGTGAATATTAATCTATATAAATGTAAATTTTATTACATAACATTAAAAAATAAATATTATTTTTAAAATATTCTGGTATATTGTTGTTGTAAAATACACATTATTTTATAATCCCACGTAGCAATATAAGCTTAGCACAACGTTGTCCCAAGGGTTCGTAAGGTTAAAACAAGGATGTAACAAGGTTTTGCCAAATAATTGTGCTAACTGGAAATTAAATTCTAGGAGATAAAATTATCTAATTATTCGTTAATCTAATCACCCTTATAAATTCCCTAGAGCTTACAGTATTTAATAAAGAATGCTTCACTTAACACGTCATAAATAACGACATAAAATTAGGTACATATTTCGCTTTCGCATTCATGCATCCTACTTTTATCTGAATTAATTGTTTATTATTAGTAGTAGTAGCAGTAGTTATTGTGTAACTTAACTAGGCCTAAACTGACAGATATTGTTCATATTACACTTTACATAAGACATTAACATTATTATAAATACCGTTACATAATGGAGTTAGGAATGTCACTTTGAATTATAGACATATGACATATGTATTACTTTTGAGAGTTAAGAAAAACAGGGAAGTTATGCATACATGATAAGAAGGATAAGAATGTGTATTATAAGCAAGTAAACTAATTTGTACTTTATGAGTTTTAGTGCATCAATATACGCCTAAACAAAGAATATTTATTTGAATTATAGTCATTAATTTTTTTCCTATGCGTCTTCCCCCTTTTCAAAGATAATGAGAATAAAAATGGTAAATTATATGAATGATTTAAAAGTCCTTAGACAAATTTTAAGTTTGATAGAACGCACTATAATAAGATAAATAAACTATTTTAGTATAAAGAACCAGGTTCGTTATTTGAATAAATGAGTTACGTGCCTGCAATCAAGCAATCTCATTTTTTTTTAAACAACCCAACTATACAATGTCTTATACAATTATTTTTTTTACTGTAGTCTATTCTACTCCTTGAAGTTCGTCTGATAAATTTTGAATACGTATTTTCTTTTTAACTATATCTCAATTTGGCTTTCACTTAAAAGAAATCGGATGTTGCCCAAAACAAAATGATGTTTGTATAGCCGCAAACATAAAATATTAGACTTGCCTAAGTCAGGTTCAGGACACACAAGTAAGGGATTGAAATTGAATTTGTTTAGTCTGCATGCATTAGAAAAATACAAAATAATATTCATAATATTTCACACAACGCAACGGATTTTCTTTAAAGCTTTAAATGGAATTATTCAAAATACTTTCTTAAAATTTGCTATAGCTTTTTCTTGTGCTTTAATAGGGTGCAAAAAATTACAATACACAGGTAACTCAGCTATTAGAACATTTGAATACTAAAAATAATACATTTCGGCTGGAAAAACACTTTTTTTCTAAAATGTTCTCATTGAAATTACTTGTTAAATGCTGAGACATTCAATAAAATTCATGCAGATTCGCCTTAAGTTAATAACACCATTAAAAAATTTAACCAATAACCAGAAAACATATATTTGATCTTTGCTTTATCACCCAATTAAACAACTTTTGTGATGGAGCAGTATTATTTCAATATAAAAAAACTATCCGGTCGTTTCCGAGTGGGGCCCAGATACATAGTGCAGCGTACCGCCCTGATTTCGCTTGGGACCCAGAAAGTGCATTTTATATGCGACCAGAAAAATATAAATAAAATACTTTAAATTAAAAGTATACAAAAATAACTAATAAGAATATAAAAAAGCACTTAAATAAAGATTTCGCAACATAATTTTTTTTTCATGAGCCTTCTGACAAAATACTACTGGGCCCTAACCGTGATTATCTAGGGGTGGAGCTCAAGTAGTACTTTGTATCTGGGCCCCACTCGGAAGCGACCGGCTTTTATATAATAAAAAATTAGCAATAGTTCTGTTTTTCTTCTAATCATCCGCAATCGGGTTCATAGCCGATGTTGCCCACAAACTCGCTAGCTCTAAAATCGCTGGGGGAAATATATGATTAACTACTTATTTTTTGAAGACTTGTGAAGCAGAGTTTCAGATTCTTACTTAAAACTGCTGCTGAGATATTGCACAATTACCTAAAATTTTCGACACACAGTGTGACCCCCTTGATGGATTATTATCTAAAATTGCTGAAATACATAGTTACCTATTTTCTAGTACATTTGTTATCCTAAATTTCACGCATCTGCCTATTACTGAGATATCGCAAAATAACATAGGAAATCCGACCCCCATTATTGGCCCTCTTTAGTGGCTGAATTTCTAAAATCGCGGAAATACATGTTTAACTATTTTTTAGTAGATTTGTTATCCTGAATATGTGATTTGAAGCTCATAACTGCAAATGCTCCTAACATTCGAAATGACCTAAAAATTTCGACCCCCCATTTACCCCCCCCTTCCGTAATGGGTGAATTTCTAAAATCGCTGAAATATGTGTTTAATAATTTTTATAGCAGATTTGTTACCCTGAATTTCACGCTCTTATCCAAAACTACTGATGTGAAATGGTGAAAAGGTGAAATCATCGAAAATTATAGACCCCCCCCCACCCCAATTTAACTCCCTTAGTAATTGAATTTCTAAAATTGCCTAAAATACATGTTTAACTATTTTTAGTAGATTTGTTATCCCGAAATTCACGCTCCTAACTATAACTTCAACTGAGATATGGCAAAATGGCGTAAAACAGTCGACCCCCATTTAACCCCCCTTAGCGTCTGAATTTCTAAAATCGCTGAAATACGTGTTTAACTATCTTTTAAGTAGATTTGTTATCCCGAGTTTCATTATTCTGACTATAATTTCTACTGAGATATGGTAAAATGACCTAAAATATTTGACCTCCTATTTAACCCCCCTTAGTTACTGAATTTCTAAAATTGCTGAAATATATGTTTATCTATATTTTTTGTAGATTTGTTATCTCGAATTCCGAGCTCCTAACTAAAAATGCTGTTGAGATATAGCGAACAGGCAAAATGACCCAAAATGTTCGACCCCCCCCCCCATTTAACCCCCTTAATTGATGAATTTCTAAAATCGCTGAAATATGTGTTTAATTATTTTTTTCGTAGATTTTTTATCCTGAATTTCACGTTCCTATCTAAAACTGCTGCTAAGATATGCCGAAAACGCGAAATGACTAAAAACTTTCGACCCCCATTTAACCCCTTTAGTGATTGAATTTTTAAAATCGCTGAAATATGTGTTTAACTAACTTTTAGTACATTTGTTATCTTGAATTTCACGCTTTTAACTAAAACTGTTGTTGAGATACGGTGAAAAGGCAAAATGACCTAAAACTTTAGATCCTCCATTTTACCCCCTTACTGGTTGAATTTCTAAAATCGCTGAAATACGTGTTTAATTATTTTTTTAGTAGATTTGTTATCTTGAAGTTCACGCTCTTACATAAAATTGCTGATGAGTTATGGTGAAAATGTTAAATCACCAAAATTTTCGACCCTCCCCCCCCCATTTAACCCACTTAGTGGTTGAATTTGTAAAATCGCCTGAAATACATGTTTAACTATTCTTTAGTAGAATTGTTATCCCAAATTTCTGTCTTCTACTTAAAACTCTTGCTAAGATACGCCGGAAAGACGAAATTGTGTAAAACTTTCGACCCCCCATTTGACCCCCTTATGCTGTGAATTTTCAAAAATCCTTTCTTAGTACGCGCCTACATTGTGTAAAGAACATGACTTCCAAATTTCATTGTTCTAGGACAAACGGTTGAGGCTCGGCGCAGGGGCGCCATTTCGGGGGGGCTGGGGGGGGCAACCGCCCCCCCCCCCCAAGAAATCTGAAATTTCAGAAAATTTATCAGTTTTTACAGGCTAGACTAGCGATGCAAAACCTGTGGCCCGCGATGAGTTTACTGGTGGCTCGGGAATCAATTTCGCCGATCGGACGCGAAAAAGTCGCAAATTTCGTCAAATTTCGCCGATTGGACGCGTAAAAATCGCGAATTTTTCCAATCGGGCCCGTAAAAATCGCGAATTTTGCCGATTGGGTGCGTATAAATCGCGAATTTTGCCGATCGGATGCGTATAAATTGTGAATTTTTCATATCGGGTGCGTATAAATCGTAAATTTCGCCGATCGTGTGCGTAAAAATCTCGAATATCGCCAATCGGGCGAGTAAAAAACATGAATTTTACTGATCGGGTGCGTATAAATTATAAATTTTGCCGATCGGACGCGTAAAAATCGTAAATTTTGCCGATCGAGCACGTAAAAATCGCGAATTTTGCCGATCGGGTGCGTATAAATCGCGAATTTTGCCGGTAGGGTGCATATAAATCGTAAATTTCGCTGATCGGATGTGAAAAAAATCATAAATTTCACCGATCGTGTGCGAAAAAATCACAAATTTCGCTGATCGGGCGCGAAAAAATCGTAAATTTTGCCGAACGGGCGCATAAAAATCATGAATTTCGTCAATGACTAGGGAAAAACTGCGAATATTGTAAATTTTTTCCATCCTTGCCAACTGAATTGGGTTATGTTGACTAAGGAGGTGGTTGAGTATAGGGGGCTAACCCTCTTTTTTAAAATTAGCATTTTTATGAACTTTTAGGCCGATCCTCCTCCTCCTTCCGCAAAACAAAATTTTGTCCACACTACGGATTTTGGCTCTCGACAATCCAGTCATTTTTGTGACTGGTCTACCTCTTATAAATGTTGTGCACCCCTACTTGATATCCACATTTTATGACTGAATATGTTAAGAAGTACAATTTAGAGTAATATGTTTCTCCTTCTTTCCACCTTCTTTCTTGAAAACGCAATTTTTTTTTTCGGCACTGGCAACCTTTAAAGCTAAATTTACTCCTTCAAATAAGGTCAAAGAGTATTTTCACTCTTTGAAAATAATCTTAACTATATCTCTTTTATAAATACAAATGTAAACTGTTGATATATCCTTCCCCACAAAACTGAATATGTTGACTGGGAAGGAAGGAACCCAGGGGGCTAAAACTACCTTTCCGAAATTGATGTTTTTTTTAAAATCTAATTGTAGATTTAGATCCCCCCCCCCCACCCCCTCCGCCTTAAACATTGAAATGTTTTCTAAAGCCTTGCAATTGCGACATTCTATAAGTGGGACATTTATTATTAATGAGTATTTTGGCTAGTTTTAGAAATATATGCGAGAAAAAAATATATGAATTGCTTCTGAGCTGTGTACAGCAGTATTAAAAGAAAACTCGTTATCCCCAAGGCTAGAATTTTAGTAATAAATTTTCTCTTTAGCCAAAAATTTAAGGGGAAATTTTATATTTTTTTTCGGGGGCAGGGGGTGGGGGTGTATATTCAATTTCCTAATTATATGATTTGTTAATTTTGTTTTATTAGTGTCACATTATATTTACTCCAATCGTTATAATGCTATTAAATCATTTGCTTTATTAAATGATATTATATATACAGTATGCTCTTAAAAATCTTCACAGCCTGACACTAGAGTCCTGTCCAGATTTGGTTGTAACCGACCCGAATCCTGACTTTAATCCGATAGACTTCAAGCCGAATCCGAAATATTCATACTTGAACCCCCGAAGTGAAAGAAATTGAATGTATATTTTAATACATTTGTGGAAAAGTAATCTACAAGTTTACCGCTTATGTGCAAAAAATAACACATATATACACCCATTAATATTCAAATATACTATAGTTTTTTTATTTGAAAATTATTCAAAACCTCCTTTTGTATAATCGGTTCATCTCGAACCCGATTCGAAAGAGTCAAAGCATAACCCGAAGCGTATAAAGTTTACTCGACCCGCAAAAAAAAAAAAAAAATGAATCAACCAAACCCAAAACGAAATGCATTTCGGGTAGCCGATGCAGAACTAATTTCCAGTAAACCCGGAAACGTCCAAAAAAATTTAATTGACCGCAACCCCGCCCGAAATGAAAGAAAATTAATCCATATTTCAATATGATTTGGAAAAGTGTAGACTACAATTATATCTTTAATAACAATTTTATCTTTTATGTAGAAAAAATTTTTTTTTTCATCTGAAAATATTTAGTATTTCTTTGAAAACTCGGGCAACACGAACCCAACTCAAAATAGTGAAAACCCAACTTGAATCCGAAACAATTAACCCTTTGATAACGGGTGAGGATTGACTACTAATTTTGCATTAATCGTTCTACAATTTCCAAAAAAAATCCTTGTGACAGATTTCTCTTGAAAATATCCTAATATAAGTGTATGACAGATTTGAAAAAGTTGTACTAATAGAATAAAAAATAGTCCACTGGGACATCTATGCCCAACCGTAGTCAAATGTTCCAAATCAACCTGACCCGCAGCGAAAATAAGCCGCGTCAACCCGGCTCGATCCGTACTGCTGATTGGATCGTGTTGCCCCACCTAAGGCTCCTATATATACCTATGTATTAAAGGAGCCCTAGCCCTACCCAATACAGGAGCAAGGGACCTGAGACCAAGGGTTTTGCAGATTTCTGAATTGTATGGAATTTAGATCATAGTCTGAAGAGGAAGGCAGAAAATGACTGCGGACATCATTTTCTGCCATTATTTCAATTCTTACTGACAGAAAACCATCAATGGAAATTTTCTTATACCTATGGATTACAACGTTTGCAAATTTCGTAACTTCTTGATGGTGTTCGTGTGGTGATTATCTCGTGACCGATTGAATTTCACGACTTTTTCGTGATTGTTTTTTTGGTGATAATTGTCTAAATTTCGCTATTTTCTGTGAATCACTGACGGAATTGATTTTTCAATCCTTTGTCTAAATTCGCGACATTTTTTTTCAACCGATCGACGAAATTCGCTGCTTGTTTTCGCCATCTTTTGGCGAAATTCGAGACTCTTTTCTACGATCGTTTGTTGACATTCGGGAGTCTTTTTCCGCAACCAACTGACAAAAATTGCTATTATTTTGCACAATCTTTGACGAAATTCCGATCGTTGACAATTTTTTTTCCACCATTTGACGAAATTTACGATTTTTTTTTGTTTTGACAACTCATCGACGAAATTTGCTATTTGTTTTTGCGATCTTCTGACGTAATTCGCTACTCTTTTCTACGATCGTTTGTTAACATTCGGGAGTCTTTTTCCGCAACTAACTGACAAAAATTGCTATTTTTTTGCACAATCTTTGACGAAATTCCGATCGTTGACTAATTATTTTCCACCATTTGTCGAAATTCACGATTTTTTTTTTTTGGCAATTGATCGACGAAATTCGCTATTTGTTTTTGCGATCTTTTGACGCAATTCGCGACTCTTTTCTACGATCGTTTGTTGAAATTCGGAAGTCATTTTCCGCAGCCGAGAGACAAAAGTAGATTTTTTTGCACGATCTTTGACGAAATTCCCCTTTTTTGCGCGACTGTTTGACTAAATTAGCGATTTTATTTGTTGTTGTTCAATCTTTTGACGAATTTCGCAATATTTTTCCGCATTAGTTATACTAAATTCGCGATTTTTTCCGCGTTCGATTGACAAACATCTCTATTTGTTTCAGTGATCTTTGGCGAAATTCTCAATATTTTTCCACGGTCGTTTTAAAAAATTAACGATTTTTTCAGCGACCAATTTTGCCAAATTAACTATTTTTTCTAATTCCAATGCGTAAAATTCGCGATGCTTATCGCGATCGGTTGACGAATTGCATTTGCGTAAAAAAAAAAGAAGAAAAATTCGCGGACTACCACTGAAATTAAAAATATATTCGCAGAAGTATCAAATGTTTGTGAAAGAAGTTAAGATAAGCAGGCAAAATCTCACACTGCATTTTTTATTGTGGGGCCTATTTCTATTTTGTGCACGATTTGGGCAATCCTGCACGATATTTCAAACCCTGTCTCTAAAAAAAATTTTTGTCCCCCTCCCCCCCCCCCCTCCCCAAGAAACTCATGAAAAGGTGCCCCTGTAGTAAAACCTGCAAAAATAGAGTTGAAAAGGACTGTAAAAAATCTCCATTTTAGACAGATCTCCATCTTAGAAAGTATAATTGTATTGCGTTTTTTTCGTCGAAACTTGATTTTTTTTGTCCGTTTGAGAAAGAATTATGTTATAGACACGTTTCGTTTAGACACGTTTCACTGTAATACACCTATGCTCTTCAGAAGTGCTTTATAGAAAGGAGGTTTTAACAGTCTTAAAGAATACCTGAAAAAAAAAACGGTACTCGTCTATAACTGAAAACTTTCATAATATTTTAAAATTCTACTTGCTAAGACGAAAACCTGTCTTAAACGGAATTTTTCAGAGGTCACTTGAGATTCCGTATTAAAAGTATTGCTGTCTCTGTATATATGATTCAGTAAACGCTTCTCGTTCGGAGAGGTTGCGGGGGAGGGGGGGGTGTATGCCACTACCTTAAAAAAAAACTTTGCCCCCCCCCCAAGAAAGTTCTGAAATGGCGCCCCTGGCTCGGCGTTGATTATGAGAAAATCAAGCTACTCCTTTATAAGTATAGATATTTATGAGATACTAATAATTTCATTAAAATACTGTGAAACCCCCAAAAATTCTTAGTTATAAAAATTGTAGTTGTACAAATAAAAAGCTTAATAAAAAGATCAGAACATAATTTATTCATTATCCGCAGATATTAGCATGTATAAAATATAATTGTGGGGGGGGGGGGGTGAATATTTTCTTTTTTAAAGAAAAATGTGTCTAGGAAAAAAATATACAGACTAAGTTCGTCAAAACGGATATTTATTTTCATTCTGATAAGATAGAACAAGAAACAAATGTAAGTTTTCGGCATAAATAGAAGTTGAAAAATTTTAATATCAATATTTTTAAATATATAGTATTTGATACAAATAAATAAGCGAAATTTTGAGTTCATTACACTTTTATTCATATAATATCTAGCTGTTATTTCTAAGTCCAAGTTATTTCTAATTGTATTATATACTATCTGACCCGCCCGGCGTTGCCCGTGCCCGTGGTAATAAAGTTAAACAAAACTAAAGTTTGTATAATTTTATATATTTAACTCGATTTTGTAAGAAATTATTTATTTAAAATTGCTGCGCACGCGACGGAAAATCCTTTATTTCCACCTCCCGCCGACAGGAGGCGCATTCTGATCTAAATGAATGCCGATACGTGTTCCAGCTGCCTGCGGTGCCGTATAGTAGGCGCGCTGCGACCGGTAGCTAAATATTTTAGTTCCACCTTCCGTGGCCAGGGGATGCACTCTGTTCCGAACAAACCCCTTCCGAAAGAAACTCCGACAGGTGTCCCCACTGACTCCGGCACCTTATAACAGCCGTGCTGTGCACGCGCTTGAAAGTCATTTAGCTCCACCTTCCACCACCAGGGAGCTCTAATTTGTTCTATACGAACATCCGACACGGGTACCCATTATATCAAGGGAGTTGAAGAACCAATTCCATCGAAATCGGGCCCACAGAACTCGAGAAAATAATTCGCCTTCTGGCGGTGGAACTAAAATCTGTAACGTGATCAAAAACGTAGTCGAATTATCCAAACGCCGTTGTGATCGGGCCCATAGAAACCGAGATAAAAATGCATAGTTAGAGAAAAAATTTGTAGAATTGCCCGCCATGGGGCGCTTGGACAAGTGCACAGTAACAAATCACTTACTTTGTTGGTATGCATCAAATGAATATCGGCTGTGTACCTTTAATAGGAACATGATTTTAATTTTTACGAAAATCGTTATTTGAAATTTCCGGTATTATCTATATATAACATTTATAAAGCGCTAGGAGTAAGGCTAAAAATGTTAAATTTCTTAAATGGAATTTGTTTTGTCTAAATACATTTTTTTATTATTAATATGAGTTCTCAATTAATGAAAAAGTCGCTGCCAGGGAGCGCGCGATGAAGTACAATAAATGCGATACTAAATAAAAAGGAATTAACCTACCTCCTCCCTCCTCATATCAGCAAATATAACGAATAATTTTTTCAAGAAAACCCCGATGCAAACGTTTCTTTAATCGGAAATCGGAAATGGCGCATCTGTGGCCTGTTAAAAAAATTTCTGAATTGTTTGTTAGGGACATAATTTAAAGAAATTTGTGTATTTAATTTGAAAACACATGGAAACAATCCTCTTTTCTGTTACGTGATGAAAAATTATTAATTCCTGTGTGTTTTGTGTAAATTAAATTAAACTTTTATGTAATAGCTGATCCAACCGGCGCTTCCCGGTTCCGTCAAAAAATAGCACGCAATGCGAAAACACTCTAAAAATCTCTGCACGAATTCCGAATAAACTTTATTGAATACACAACAAAATCTACTATATTGTGAAAGAAGATTGAAACCTGTTTCCTTTCCATAATGTGGAAAAATCACAGCAAATCGCGAGAAAACGCTAAAAGTCACGAATAGTTATTTTAAAAGTCGCATATTAGATATTAAGAAGTTTACTATATTGGGCTAAAAGATTAGAACAGGATTTATTTTAGGAATGTCGAAAAATCGCCGCAAAACACAAAAAAATACCTCTCAAAATCGCATAAAAAATTCGAGAAAATTAAAAAAAATCGCCATAGGAATACCGAACAAGATTTATTGAAAAGAGGACACAATTTACAATACTGTGCTAAAAGATTAAAACCGGATTTGTTTTACTAATGTGGAAAAATCGCCGCGAAACTATTAAAAAAAATAAACGCTACAAATCTCATAAAATATTGCTAAAAATATGAAACTCCCAGAGGACAAAATTTACTACAGTAGACTAAAGCATTGTAACTGGAATTCTATCACGAACGCAAAAATTCTTGACGTGAAACTCGAAAAACCGCTAAAAATCGCACTGAAAATCGCGGAAGACAAAATGTATACCCTATTAGGTTAAAAGTTTGAAACCGAATTCTTTTTATTAATATGGAAATAAATGCCATTCTGAAATTTAGTAATTACTATTATATATATATATATATATATATATATATATATATATACAGTGTGTTTCACGAAGGACCCCTAACTCTGAAAATAAATAACTCGGAAACGGTGATAGATAGAAGCATGAAACCAGTGGTATGTTTATTAAAAAAGCGTAATATTATGATTCAGAAACCTCGAACTTTTAGTAACAAATTGCGCCAATAGATGGTGCTGCAGGTGGCATAACCGTATGTAGGCTGTATCACATCAAAATCAATTCAAAATGTGCACCTTTCACACAATACACAAGTCGCAAACGAAGAATGAAATTGTCGGTGACTATCTGTAATATGCCACTGGAAATCAACACACAAGCTTGACACCTCCAGCTGGTCGAGTGCGGTAAACAATGTCCTTTATTGTCACTTCCAGAATTTCTTTCACTATGCTGTAATAACGATCACGTTTCAACGGCAAAATCTTCGACGACTGCACGTTCTTGGCGTCTGAGCTCTCTTTCGAGAGCTCCGTAATGCTGTCTGCAGTGCCATCTATCGGCACTATTTTTAACTAAAATTTTGAGCTTTCTATATCCGATTCTCACGGTTTTTTAAATAAACATACCATTGGTTTGATGCATCTATCTATCACCGTTTCCGATTTATTTATTTTCAAAGTTAGGAGTCTTTCGTGAAACAACCTGTATATATATATTCTTTTAATTACATGTTATTTCTAGAACTTAAATTTTATTTTCATAACTTCAATAAAACCCACCATTGTGTAAGAAAAAGGAAAAGAAATATTTCTCAGTTTTCAGGGAACAGAAATTTAAAAAAAAAATTCTATTTCTATTCTATAAGAAATATTTGAATAAAAATGTGAATTTTAATCTAGCTGTATTGTAAATCAAACCGAGACAGTCCTTTAGAAATTCAAAAAATAACGGCGAGCAAGAATGCTTTTCTTTTCCCCAGATAATAAAGAGAAGGAAATGTATAAGAAAAGTGAATTGTGCGAACTAAGTTGGTTGGAGAACGTAAGAAAATAAAGCAGGTGTATTAAAATGTAGTGGAAGAACTATTTTTGACAAAATTTTCAGTAAAACTTGATACAATAATGTTTGAAAATATTGAAGTAACAGTTTTTAAGTTATGAATTGTAATCAACATGCAACATCAGCTTGGAAAATGAGAAGATATAAAATAATGAGAAAGTCCTAGATTTCCAATTACAGAAATATTAATTTATAAAATAGCAAAAAGTTTCATTATCGAGTTCGCACGCCTCAGGGGAATCACGGGATTTGAATACCTGTAATGGTCACCAAATTTAAACGCAGAAAATCTTCACTAAATAATGCAAATATTTCTTGACGAAAAACCTGGTGTTCAAATTTCCTGAGGCGTATAAACTCTCATTATGTTTTATTAAAAGCAAGCGTGTTTTCTACAAAGATATTCAAAATTTACATATCTTCTTTTAGTTTGGAATAAAAATGTTATTAACATAATCACTCACCAGTCTTATATATTAACATAACTGCCAAACGTCCGGTTCTTTTTTTTTTAAATTTTTTTTAAAAATAAAACTAAGTAACTACTTTTAATAAAACTAAATTTTATTAAAAGAATTAAGAAAAACCTCATAGAATAAAGAAATATTTAATATTTTTTTCTGGTTTATAAGTTATCTTTATTTACTTTGAAAAAAATTAAGATTTGCTGTAATGCATTAATCAATTTTCAAAAGGTTATATCATTTAATTTGTAAATAAGTGGTAAAAATGAACAATTCCAGGAGATTTAACAGACCAGTTAGCATGATTATTGAAAATTTAAATGGGATTTAGTTAACGCGCAGCTGCCAAATATCCTAGCTATGTAAAACATACTTGATATATAGATGGAAAATATAAAATCGAATTATCAAATGATCCCCATATTTTTGTACTTATTTTATTGAATATCAATTTCATATATTTGTGTAACTAGTGCCTTTTTAAAAAAAAAGTAAAATAGTGGAAACCAAATCGGCCGTCGAATTAGGTATTCCATTTTCAAACGATTTTGCGACCGATTCTATAGGGATAATCACCAAAGAAATATTACAGGTTAAAAGTGATAAATATTGCGGCGGCGTTATCAAGCATGATAGCACAGAGATGACGTCGTCAGTTTTAAAAGGGGAGGCCCAACGTTAGAATGATTCCAATTCAATTTTATAAGAAATTAAAAATAAATAAATATTTTTAAAAAATCTTACTTTTTGAAATTCTTCTACATTTGTATTCGAAAAGTCGAGTGAAGTCACTCCATGCTTTTTCTTACAAATTACTTGTTCACAACTAGGCGGGAATAGAGCAAAATTCAAAGTGAGTTTGTCGCCTTTTTGTACAGGAAAAATGCATACAATTCTAATCGCTAGCGATCGCGTGTTTCTGGGCAATTGCTTCCATTTAGACCAGGACCTTATCACCGGTTCTATTTAATATATCCCAATCTTTTAAAATTATTAAGGAATTTACAGATATTCAGAACCTGCTTTTGCTCTGATTAAAAGTATCACATCTCAATGGCAGAAACATTAATCCTAAAGTTTGTTAACAAATAAATGGGGAAATATGCATTTCAATCATAACCGGGAACTACAAAGCTTTCGAGTGATTTATCATTACGAAATTTTCCTAAAAATGCCACGTATTCAAAACAATTAATTTTGACTAAAACTTTGTAAACATCCAATTTTACAATACACGAGTTAAAAATTGCGTGTTCTGTTTTGAGATATTTTGCGCATTAATCTTCACATTTCGTTAAAAATGACAATTGACTGTTGCAATATCAGCAGGCGAGATGCGTCAAAAGTGAAACAGGAAAATACATAAGCCGTAAAGAATTAAATATAAAGCGGATTTTGACGATGCATTTAGAATGTTTTTGTGAGTCTGAATGAATTAGAACATTAATCAAAACGAGATTGAGAAAGTTTTACAATGAAAATGTCTGGAATCTACGAAACTATAATATAACCACGAAACAAAATGCACAATAACCTCTTCTGAGTTAACCATGGTTCCAAAAAGCTTTCTTTATCATTAGAAACCTAAAAAACCAATATACTTTTGAGATTTAAAGACTCATTTTTAAAAACAGAGTTTGTTTTGCTGCCACCGATTTTCAGAAATGTTTCAGAGCAGATTTTATAGTGTATTAATCAGTTTTCCCATATCGGAATAACGGTATTTTTGGTTGCTATCCATTCTCAATTAAACATTTTCAGCTGCGTAATTGAATTTATACAAGCCAGAGAAACAAAGTAATAATAATGTTAATGTTAATGTTAATGCAGTTAATTTACATGTTTGTCTGTAGAACATGTTTGTTGAACATGATAATGAAAACTTGAGAACAGATAGTATCCGAAAAAGCCATATTCTGGGTTGAGAAAACTGATTAATCTAATATATAAAAATGAAAATTTGTCTGTCTGCACTTCTATACAAATCAACAGTTAGCCAGAATTGTGAAATGTTATGTGTAGGTGTATTAAATCACGGCCGAGGCAACTTATGTAATCCGGAATCGAAATAATGTTTAGTTAATTTTTAATTAATAAAAAACCAAAAATCTAACAGTCTTTTCCTATCAGATATTTAAATATTTTTCGTTATTAGCAGTTGCCAACAATTAAAAAAGCACAGTAAAATTCTTTCTACAATAATTAATTTTCTATTGAGAGATTTCCACGTGAAAAATGAAAATGAAATAAAAAGTTTCATCAATTGAAAAAAAAGATTAATATGACGTCCTATTGGTACTAGTGTAACGGAAATTTTCAAACATTTCTCAATAATAGAAGGAATATGAGCATGTGTAGATACAGAAAGCAAGTTAATATGACGTAATTAGAGAATTAAAAAGAAAATAAATATGACTTCATATTGGAAGTTTAACCAACGACCTACGTAATACATATATATTACGTAGGTTGCGGTTTAACGGACTTCAAATGTTTGAGAATCAAAGGGAGTATCAATATGAGTAATAGAGAAAACAAGTAGATATAACATCAGCAGGTTAAGATAACGTCATATGAGTTTGAGGAACGTATTGAAGCATGATAAAAACCCGATTAAGTAAATATTAGCATATTTTAACATTTTGAAGTTCTCGCTATACAACATGTTTAATTTGGAAATTGATTTTTCTACACAAGCAATATTAAAATCCCGGACATCGCAGGGTACTTCAGCTAGTACACTATAAAAATTACTCCGAAAAGTTTTCGAAAATCAGTGTCAGCCAAAGAAACTTTGTTCTTACAAATGCTTCTTTAAATATCGAAAATATATTGATTTCTGGGGTTTTTTAAAGATAAAGAACGCTTTTCGGAATCGTTAGTAATACGGAAGAGGCTATTGGTAATTTTTCGTCCGTGGTTGTGTTATGTTTTCCTAGATTAAGAAACATCTGTCTTTTTCAGAGTACATCTAAAGAAATAGAACATAATATTAAAAAAAAAGACATATTGGCATTTGTTTACGTACCAGAGTGTCTAAGATGAAGAAACGACATTTTTAAAGTTTTAATCTATCTTCATATTGAATACTTCATACAAAATACATTATTTTCACATTTACAAACACCTTTTTCTTTTTCATACTAACATTCATTTTACATGTATCTGACACTCATATACGCAATGTATAACATGCATACAGGTTTACATATAATAAATGTCAATACTTACAGAATATTTAACAATTATTTTTCAGCAAATAAAAGCAACAGTGATTATTGATGAATATTCCATAATCCTAATCCACAAGACAACAATCAGTCCAACAGTCGTTTTTGTTTTTTCAAGATCGGAATATCATATATTATAATACGAACCAATCTTGTGTGTGTGTGTAAATTTTGCAAAGATACAAATTTTGTCTTAAAAACGGCTCTAACGATTTTGACTAAATTTTGTATCTTATCGTTTTCGGGCACGAGAAGAGCATTGGGCTAGGTCACATGCTCGAGAAAATTTGATTAGGGGGTCATTTTGGGTCACTATGGGTCAGGATCAAGCTAATTATATCTAAAAAACGGCTCTAACGATTTTGACGTATTTTGTATCGTATCTTTTTGGGAGCGAGAAGACCATTGGGCTAGGTCACATGATCGAGAAAATTCTATTAAGGGGTCATTTTGGGTCACTACGGGTCAGGGTCAAGCTAATTTTATGTAAAAAATGGCTGAAACTTTTTTGACGAAATTTTTTATCCTACCATTTTCTTACGAGACCATTTGGTTAGGTCACATGATCGATGAAATTCGATTAATGGATCGATTTTCGCGGCATTTAAAAAAAATTGCGTATCTTAAAAGATGACTAGAAAAAATTTAAAAAAACATACCAAATGCGAAGTTTTGTCATTATTATCAATAGAAATAATGGTTTAGTACTGAATTTATTCAATTATTGACCATGGTTAATCAATGAGATTTTGTAAATGAAGTCAATACATTGATTAAAAAAAAGAAGAAGAAGACGCTTAAAGTAATGTACAAATAAAGCAAAAATAAAAACTGGTTTGCTATTACTCAAAAAATAATGATTTATTTCAGAAGATCATTTGCATATCTTATGAAAACACTTTTATTTTGCTTACATTTTAAGTTGTCAGTCATATATATAGTTCATATCTTCTGAAATCTATCTATCTTCATGAATAAACTTTACAGCAATATTATATTATTATGTTTCCGATAAAAGCGTCTGTAATATATTTTTTTTAAAAATCCATAAATAAAACGGAAAACTATTGTTTGCCACCAATGACATAAGTCTTGCGTGCAGTTTAGATTGGAGAATTCCGGGTTCGTTCCAGGTAATACTGAAGAAGTTTTCGTGATTTCTAAAAATGATAGACAAATCACAAATTTCGCAAAGAAGAAGAAAATAAAAAACTGCTGCTCCACAGTTGGCGAAAATTCTTACGTAATTTCACAGAAACGTTGATTAACATTGAAAAAAATTGGATACATTTCAGCTAAGATCGGTGAATTATCCGTGATTTGAAGGAAAATGGTCAAATCAAAACGTAAACTGTTCGATCATTATTAATGGGGGAAAAAAACATGACTTTTAAGATAAACACATAATATGAAAAATTAACTTTGAATTCATGAATTTGATTTCTAATTTAGTAAAAGAAGAAATATTGCTATCTTATCGAGAGTTTAATTTTATCATTTTACAGGAAATATATATGATGGGAAGGGAAAGAAAAACAACTCCTTCATCGATTAAAAACGAAGGAAAAATTGTAAATTAAACGAAAATTTGAGGCAGACTTGATGAATAATTGCATAAGTAAAGTTCTTTGAATATTATACAATCGTGTAACTCTGGAAAAGAAAGGAAATAAAATTCAAAATAAAATTTACCAGTTTAAAAAATCATGTCTCACCAGTTTAAATTCTCTTTAGTCGTATCATATTATTGATCTAATTTTAAACATATTAGATAGCTTTCAATAGTAAAAAGTATAAAGTAAAAGTAAATAGTAAAAAAGTAAATAGTAAATAGTAAAAAAGTAAATAAAAGTAAAAGTAAATAGTTCAAAAGTATAAAGCTACCTATTGCAGCCGTTCGGAGGAAAGCAGTTCCGGAAAATTTCGATATATTTTCACCGATCATGACCCCCAGACCCCAAAACCACCCTCCGTTCAAATGTTGATTTATATATATATATATATATATATATATATATATATATATATATATATATATATGAAACAAATTTTTAAAAAAATTCTCCGTTGGCCTCATTAAAACTATAATTCTGTGTAAATCCCATTATTCTAAATTATTTTCTCGCTCCAGTATTTCGATTGTCAAAATTCCACCGTGCTAAAATAGTTTATTCCAAATTCATTCTCTTAAAAAATGGCGCTGATCGATGTTCTATTAAAATTACGCACTTTTATTTCTTTAAATAAAATGCATCCTAGAATTTAATTCTTCTAAAAAACACCAATCTCCCAGCTAAAAATATTTTACTCTTTTGAAATAACAACCTATGTATTTTTATTTATTTTATTTTTATTTCCATATGTTTCCTGACAAAATAATATTACTTCTCAAATTATGAAAGATTTTAGTCTCAATGTAAAAATTATCTTGGCATCTTGTCATACTTAATAAAACCTATGTATTTCTTTTCTTTTCTTCTCTTCTTATTTATTCGAAGGAATTAGATTTTCGAGAATGTTCTAAGAATATTATATCCCGCGCTTTTTCAGATTACGGTCAGTTAACTTTGAAATCGGGCCGCAAAGAAAAGTAATCCGAACGCGCTGGTTGGTCGCGAGACTTTTTAGATAACATGTATTCTGGAGCGTTCAAGAAATGATATACGGCGTTTTTCCCGCGAAACAGGCAGATGGTTCCAGGATCCGGTGGTGAACGCAACCCCGACGCGGACTCCACGATCGTAGAACACTCTCCTTGGCCGCCGATAGATTTCGAAAGAACAACTGCCCTTTTAAGAGCAAAGATGTCTTCTTATTAGTTCAATTAAATCATCAAGATTCTTCACGGCATTAAAATCAGCACGTTTGGATTGAGTATTATAAAGAGTAAAGCCTAGCCAGTTTGTTTTGATTTACGAATAAAAGTGAAAATGGAAATGGACTGTCTCTTCTTTGCATTCTAAAAGTACACTACAAAGTGAGTCTCGGTGCTCGACTGTAAAATTCCTCGGAGAAACCCTTGCCTTGAGTATGATTCTACGAAAAGTATGGTGATGCAAGTAAAATCGTGACATTATCTAAATAAAGTCGACGAGGATGGAGAGATATTTTTAAAATCGACCAGGATGACCAGATATTTTTAAAGTCTAGCGAATATGCTAGATAACGGTACTTTTGTTCTGTGCTTTTGGTGCTGATGTATGGACTTCAGCTATTATGACAGTGTGGAAATTCAGATCGGAATATGTTTATGTCACTGAGTGAGATTTGTAAATCCTTCGAATGGAATTAAATGGAACTTTGATGATTTATTGTTTTGGTGCTGATTGAAAAACTTATTCTATGATATGCGGCCAAGTAAAAAGAAATCACGGTGGTTCTAGTTGTAAGTTATGTTTTTATGATTGAAATTTTTATTTTTAACACTTTCCAACCTAGTTGAAAAGTGTTTATGACTTCGGTTTGTCTGGCCGTATGGCCGTCTGGCCGTATGGCCGTCTGGCCGTCTACCGTCTGCCGTCTGGCCGTCTGGCCGTGCTCTAACTCCCGCAAATATGCTCGGATTGCTCTGCAATTTTTATATGTTATAGTCGTTATCTATAGCATGTTCCCTATTTCAACGGAAGTGTGTAGCACTTATACTTTTTTTACAGGGACACTCAAAAGAATTCCATTACATTGCGGTCTATGGGGAAAAATCACTTGAGGTTTATTTAAATAATGTTTCACTATTTTAAATGCATTGAAATTTATATATATCACTAAGGGGCATTAGAAGAAGCTTAATATGGAATAGTGTGTGCATAGCACTTATAGTTACTTTACAGGGACAGTCAAAAGAATTCCGTTACATTACGTCTATGGAGAAAAATCGTCTGCGGTTTATTTAAATAATGTTTCCCTATTTTAAACGCATTGAAATTTGTATAAGGTGCATTACAAGAGGCTTACTACAGAATATTGTGTGTATAGCAGTCATCGTTCATTTACAGGGACACACAAAAGAATTCTCTACTGTCTGTTAACAATAATTCCTGGAAGTGCGTTTTAAGTTACTGAACGCGATTTTAATTTTAACTCGCTTTTTGTCTATTACGTGGTGTGTATAAATTCTGTAGATCCTATACAGGGAAGCATAAAAGTTCGCGAACACATTTCCGTATTATTTAACTCCAGACGGAGAATTTTAAACTGAGCTACGCGTTTCCTAACTGAACTAAAATTTAGCATCCTATGTAGTATATATACAAATCTATAGATCCTATACAGGGCTGATGAAAAGTATTCGGATTACTTAGATGTTATCTTTTAGCTTATTAAACGGTATGATTTGTAAAATTATTTTGGAAGCGTTGGAAAGTGTTACATAATCTATGCTTGACGCATGATTTTTCGTTCTTGTTTGATTTTATGCCTTTTGAATATTTTTTATATGTTTTTATTTTATTGTTAATGATTATTTAAATTCTATTGTTATTTAAATGCTACTAAGATCGGGGCTTTGTAAAGATAATAGAGTACCTTCTTATATTTATATTGATAAAAATAATAGGAATATGGATGAAATTAAGATGATTCCATTTGACCCCTATTCGGGAATGGGGATTCAGCAGTGGCTAGAATATTTCAACCAAATTTGTAAAAGAGAAAATAAGAATGAGGGATGGAAATTTAATCATATATCTCAATATCTTATAGGGGAAGCTCTTAAAGTGTATGTTAATGATTGCTTAAATTGTGATGATTATGAACAAATTGTAAATATTTTAATAGAGAGGTTTATTGACTTAAAATGTCCAAAATTTTCTTATTTTACTACACTTAAACTGGATAAATTGAGTGATTTAGAAGATTATTTTAGGAAAAAGGTAGAAATAGGTAGGCAGTTAAAATTATGTGAAACTATTCTGTTACAAGGATTGACTGATGGATTACGACCAGAATATCAAAATTCCATCAATCTAAATCATCCTGAAAATACCACTGACTGGTATAAGATTGTGAAACAATTTGTTGAAATTTCTCCAACGCTCAATACTCGACAACCAATCAATCAACCATATCGTCAGCCAAATTTTTCTGCTCCCCGTTTCCCAATGCAATCTTTTGACAAAATTATCAGCCTTTCCGACCACTTCGGCAAAAATATGCTCCTCGGAATTGGCTACCAGCACGACAGTTTAATCAGAGATCTCCTAATTATAGGAATCCTGTACAAAACAATCATTTTCAAAACCTTTATCCAAGCAGACCATGCAGAATTTGCACCAATAAGGGAGTCAGAAATGCTTACTATTGGGAAAGAGAGTGTGTTTTTATAAGTAATACTACTCCCTCTGATACTCATAATGCTTCTTCTTTTGCTTGTAATCCTGGTAATGAATGACAAATAATAGTGTATGGGTACACCCCTAGTTATAATTTACCTTGTATTGTGGATGGTGGCTCCACAATTGCCATTTTACCATTGAAATTTGTAAGAAAACTTAATGCTAAAATTGAGAAAATACCTACTACTATTATTGGTCAGGCAAAAGGGTTTATGGAAATTAATCAGAAGTGTAGAGTGCTCATCAGGGTTCGGAAAATAAGTAAATGGGTAGATTTTCTAGTATGTAATATAGATCTCAATTATGCTATATTGGGGTTAAAAGAGTGTTCAAAATTTGATTTAACAATTAATTGTAAACATTGTATTGTCAAACAGGGGAAAAGAATTGTAAATAGAGGTGTAGCCATACAAAATGAGAAAGCTCTCCATTTTCATATTGTTGATGTTAATAAAGTACAAGTGAATAATGAAAGTATAAAATTTGAAAATGACAGTAGTAATTTTGAAAATAAGTATGATCATTATAACAAGTTTAATTTTTATCAAGTAAATAACAATTTTGAAAGTAATGAAGAGCATAATGATTTGGATTTTTATCATGATGAACAACTAAATTTTGAGAACTGTGGTAATAGTATAATTATGCAGTCAAATGAGGAAAATAATGACTATGAGGTGCAACCAGATTATAGAAGACTCATGACTCCACAAATTTCTCGCGAAGTTAATAATTCTAATTGTGAACTAATGGGGGAGATAAATTTGATTCAAAATGGGGATTTAAGGGAATTAATTCAAAATTACATGGATATTTTTGCTAAACATAAATATGATGTGGGTAGAATTAATATTGAACCGCAACGCGTTTATCTTAAATCTGACCTACCAATATCTTTGAGGACTTATAGAACTTCACCAGCTGAGGAAAAAGAAATTCAAAATCAAATTCAAGGATTGTTAGAAGCAGGATTAATTACAGAGAGCAATAGTCCTTATTCGGCTCCTGTCACTTTGGCTATGAAAAGAGAGGAAGGCAAAAAGACTAGATTATGTATTGATTATCGAAAATTAAATTCAATAGTAAAACATGATGCCGAGCCATTACCTCGTATCGATGGGATCTTGGATAAATTGAGTGGTGCTCAATATTTTTCAACTTTGGACTTAGCCTCTGGCTACTGGCACATACCCATACATCCCGCAGATACTGAGAAATTAGCTTTTGCTACTAGCTCTGGGTTATTCGAATGGTTAGTCCTGCCATTCGGGATAAAAACGGGACCTCCATTTTCAATAGAACTATTAGAAGAATCCTAAATGAATACAAAATAGATTTTGCTTGCCACTATTTCGATGATATTATAATTTTCTCCTCCTCTCTAAAAGAACATCTTGATCATTTAAATCAAATATTCAAAATTTGTCAATTAGAAAACATTAAACTCAAATTATCCAAATGTAAATTGGCTCAGGCTAAGATTAACTTTTTAGGATATGAAGTTTATGATGGAATTCTAACTCCTGCAAATGCAAATATTGAAACTATAAAGAAATTAAAACCCCCAACAAATATTAAACAATTGCAAAGTTTCCTAGGATCAATAAATGTTTATCATAAATTTATAGATAAATATGCTCAAATTCGACAACCTATTAATAAATTACTTAGAAAAGATACAATATGGAATTGGACTCCAGAATGTCAAGATTCTTTTAATAAATTGAAAGATGCTTTAATCCAAAAACCTATTCTTAAAATTTATGATGCAAAATTACCACTTCATATGTTTGTTGACGCCTCACAGATGGCAGTAGGTGCAGTGCTTAAACAACCAGATAAAGAGGGGTTTCTGCATCCAATTGCTTACCATTCAAGGAATTGGAAGAGTTATGAACAGAATTACTTCATTACAGAGTTAGAGTGTTCAGCGATTATTGACACTCTTGATAAATTTTATCATTACTTTCATGGAGTCAGATTTACCATCCATACTGACCATGCATCTCTAGTTTGGTTAAAAAATGTTAAGAATCCTAGAGGAAGATTATTCAAGTGGTCTTTAAAATTAAGCATGTTTGAGTATGAAATTAAGTATGAAAAAGGGTCAACAAATGTCGAAGCTGACATGTTGTCCAGAAACCCTGTAACTTTTTTCAACCAACATATTAATTTATTGTTAGATAAAGATGAAATAATAGAGATGCAAAATAAGGAAAATGTAAATGATAGGAAATATCGATCAGAGAATGGAATAATCATACTTAAAAAACAGTGGTAGTACCAATGGCTTTAAGAAAAAAATGATTACACATTGCACATGAGAATTATGGACATTTAGGTATACAAAAAATGCAAAATTTAATTTCTCCAAACTATTATTGGCCTAATATGACTATAGATATAACCCAGTATGTAAAACATTGTGACACTTGTCAAAGAAATAAAAAACCCAAAACAAAAAGATTTGGCTTATTACAAGCTCTACCAGCCACAGATCAACCTTTTGAGTGCCTCTCTATTGATACTGTGGGTGGATTTAATTATTATAACTCAACAAAGAAATTTTTACACATAATAATAGATCATGCCACAAGATATGTCTGGGCTTTTCCATCTAAAAATGTTACATCAGCCACATATATTAATTGCTTAAAACAAATTTTCAATAGTCAAGTTCCCCAAACAATACTCAGTGATCGGCACAAGGCATTCCGGTCACCTCAATTCAAAAAATTTCTCAAGACACATAACATTAAACAAAGATTTACCTCTTCACATCATCCGCAAACGAATGGGAATGTTGAAAGGGTTAACCAGACAATAGAAACTAGATTAAAATGTAAAGTAAACTCAATCTCATCTAAAATTCCATGGACTCGGTTATTAGAGCGAGTCATTCAAGAATACAATAATACTCCTCATTCCATAACTAATTTCCTACCAGCATATCTATTTTATGGCAAATTACCTTATAACTCTCCTTTAAATCAAAATTATTATCCACCTGTTCAAGAAGCACTAAAAATTGCTAAAAAGCGTACTAAAGAATTTCATTTCAAAAATAAAAGGTTATATGATAGAAAATTTGTTGAGTGTCCTTTAAAAGTAAATGATTTTGTAATTTATGAAGAATTTAAATATCCCAATACTAGGAAGTTGGAACCCACTTTTTCAGGTCCATACAAAATCATAAACAAACCTTCAGAAGTGACTTATGAAATAGACAGATTTAATTATGAAACTAAAGCCAATTCAGTAATTGTACATGTGTCTAAATTAAGACCCTATTATTTTCCAGATAACTTCAAATTATTTCATGAAAATACACAAAAACCAACACAAACAACTTCACATACAGGTTCACAAAATCAAACTAAAGTAAAAACAATAGATTAAACTCAAATTCTTTTAAATATCTTTTATTACCATAGTTTCAACATTATCAGGTATGTTCTTGGGTCGACACAGGAATATTACTTGTTTTTGAAAGTTTTTGAGGTTAGGTAGACACCTTATGCAGGCATAAGATGTGTATTTTGATTTTAGGAATTTTCAAATTGATGTTGAAAAATGAAATTAAATATTCTACATAATTAAAGTTTTTAGTAAATGTTATTTATATTATTTAATGTATTCGCAGTAGCTATATTTATTTTGTTAAATACAATAAAGGTCTTGAATTATTCTTGAATGCTGATATTCTGTATTAGACTAAAGTTGATATTGTGATACTGTATTGAAATATTTTGAAGAGAGTAGTTGAAAAATAAGGATTGCAATAGTGTAAATAATAGTTTTATATTCCAAATCTCTGTCATCTATCTATCTAACAACTATTATTATTATTATTATTATTATTGTTATTATAGTAATTATTTTGCTTATTACTTAAAAAGTGTAAAAAGAAGCATATGATTCTACACTTAACTTTTGGTAATTAGCTATACCCGATTATGTCATAGATTTTAGTAGTTAAAAGAAGAATATCAGAAAGGGATATTATTGTTCACAATTGTTGGTTGAGTGAATCCTATCTAAATATTTGGGCATCTAAATTATTTAGTATTGGAAAAATAATATATTGTTAAATTTTTTTATGCACAATTCGGCTAACAAAAATTTATTTCCTTATCTTTTCAAGTAAGGAAACAAACAGATTTTGCTATGTACTTTTTTTCCTCAACCAAGAATTTTATATGGAATGTAATATTTACTGTGATATATTACTAGAGTAATTATTGAAGTTTGTTGATATTATTTATTATTTGAAGAGATTTATTAATGTTATTATTTATTAAGAGAATATATTAGAAAAATGTTGAGAAATTGATGAAAGTGCTTACAATGAATTGTAGTTATAAAATATATGATGAATTTGAATTTTGGTACCAAGGTTGTGATATACCTAAGTAGTGTATATACCAGTAAGTGCAATATAACATAAATAAGGTAAATACAAAAAAATACTGATTGTGACAAAAGATAGCTATCGCATGGAATAATTTAGCTCTAATCTCTAGTGTGACCACGAAAAGAGTGGCACCATAGATTAGAGTGGGGTCAATCCCAAACCACAATGGAGACAAGATTGAAATTTATTGAGAACTGTTTGAGAATGTTGTTGACTGCTGTTGTTGCGCAAACAGTGACTGTTTAAGATTACGGAAGCTTCCGAATTAAGATTTTCAATTAGTATGTATAGTATTAGTATTCTTCAGTTTTTTTCAATTAGTATGTATAGTATTAGTATTCTTCAATATCAATGTAATTCAGTTTTCAATTTAATTAATTTCCAACTTTTTATTTATTACATTGAATTCTTTATATATTATGTTATTAATATTATTTATTATGTTAGTTATTTCTTAGTTTAGCTTGATGTATTCTCATTTATTTACACTTTCAAAAAGTAAGTGTTGTTGTAAAATTTATGTATTTTAGGTTATGCTTTGCTCTAGAAAATTTTTCTAATTTCTATTCTTCCAAAATTTTAAGGCAAATGCTTTGTTCGTGATTCTTGGTGATTTAAAAATTAAAAATTTAAATTTTTATAATTTTTATAATTTAGGAAAAAATCTCAATATTTTTTTTTGGTCACTTATCTGAACTACTGTTAGGGAACTGCTGTTCAGATAAGCTTGTTTTGGGGTGGGGGGATATGAAACAAATTTAAAAAAAAAAATTCTCCGTTGGCCTTATTAAAACTATAATTCTGTGTAAATCCCATTATTCTAAATTATTTTCTCGCTCCAGTATTTCGATTGTCAAAATTCCACCGTGCTAAAATAGTTTATTCCAAATTCATTCTCTTAAAAAATGGCGCTGATCGATGTTCTATTAAAATTACGCACTTTTATTTCTTTAAATAAAATGCATCCTAGAATTTAATTCTTCTAAAAAACACCAATCTCCCAGCTAAAAATATTTTACTCTTTTGAAATAACAACCTATGTATTTTTATTTATTTTATTTTTATTTCCCTATGTTTCCTGACAAAATAATATTACTTCTCACATTATGAAAGATTTTAGTCTCAATGTAAAAATTATCTTGGCATCTTGCCATAATTTATAAAACCTATGTATTTCTTTTCTTTTCTTCTCTTCTTATTTATTCGAAGGAATTAGATTTTCGAGAATGTTCTAAGAATATTATATCCCGCGCTTTTTCAGATTACGGTCAGTTAACTTCGAAATCGGGCCGCAAAGAAAAGTAATCCGAACGCGCTGGTTGGTCGCGAGACTTTTTAGTTAACATATATTCTGGAGCGTTCAAGAAATGATATACGGCGTTTTTCCCACGAAACAGGCAGATGGTTCCAGGATCCGGTGGTGAACGAACGCCCGACGCGGACTCCACGATCGTAGAACACTCTCCTTGGCCGCCGATAGATTTCGAAAGAACAACTGCCTTTTTAAGAGCAAAGATGTTTTCTTATTAGTTCAATTAAATCATCAAGATTCTTCACGGCATTAAAATCAGCACGTATGGATTGAGTATTATAAAGAGCAAAGCCTAGCCAGTTTGTTTTGATTTACGAATAAAAGTGAAAATGGAAATGGACTGTCTCTTCTTTGCATTCTAAAAGTACACTACAAAGTGAGTCTCGGTGCTCGACTGTAAAATTCCTCGGAGAAACCCTTGCCTTGAGTATGATTCTACGAAAAGTATGGTGATGCAAGTAAAATCGTGACATATATATATATATATATATATATATATATATATATATCCATATATATATCTAACCTATGTCATACGATAACGCTCGTATTTATAAATCAATTTTGATGAAACTAATTGTGTGTATTAAGCTCACCAATGTCTCGACTGAGTTCGTTGGCCAGCTTGGTCCGCCATTTTGTTTCACGATGGCGGCCACTTAAAAATTTAAAACTAAAATAAATATACAAAAAAGTTAAAAATTCAAATTTATTTTTTAATTATGTGTTAGGCCTTGATACGAGGATTCCAGAGCATTTTTTGGTTTACCTCTATCTTAAAAAATGGCTGAGATAGAGCAGTTTGAAATTCTAGGGTGGCTGACATTTTGAAACAAGACAGCACATTACAAAAATTTTCATTGTTGTAATAATTTTCCCAATCATACGCATAAAACTATATATTCATATCCTTTAGCGCCAAATTCTCGCCAAACTTGGCGACATTTGGCGAAATATCGCCAAATTTGGCGACCAAAATAAATCTTCATAAATGAAGCCAATTTGGCTATTGCTCAATAATTTGTCAAATTTCTTATTCAAATTCAGTATTAACGAATCTTTTGTAAACGTTTTCTTTGCATTTTAACTTGCTGTTTTCGTGTAACATTAGCTAAAATTTTAAAACGAAGATATAGGAAAGCTACCTTTTCCTCCCGGTACAGGCCGGAAGGACTTTTTTCTTTTTGTTTTTAGCCATAGTAATATTATTAAAAAGTGTTTTAACTAGTTATGGGGGGCATTAATTTAATAATATTTTTGCAACATTCAAAACATAAACCATGATTGAATTTTTAAAGATTATTGAAATCGGTAAATAATAAAAAAAAAAACTGAATTCAAATGTATTTTATATTAATCTAAAGTTTATTATACACTGTAATTTATGCTTATAACTTCGAAAAAAAAACAAAAATAATAAATGAGGTTATGTCAGGACACGTCTGTTTATTTTACGTCAGTGTGTCCACATGGCGATAAAAAAATCATTTTGTACAAAACAGTCTAAAGAATTTAATTTCTTACATTAAATGTTTTCAAAATTTCCATGTTCCGAGGGTTGATATCTAAACAAATAAACAAATATCAAATATTGAAGTTACACGTATTTATAAAGCGAAAAAAAAAACATATGATACTTTAAACATCGCCCTAACTCAACGGCATACAACCGGGGTTCGTTGATATATATCAATGGATATCTATCATGATATATGTCAAGATTTTTGATATTTTCGATATTTTCATATTATTTGATATTTATTTTCAAAATATCAAGATGTTTATTATTTTCAATATTTGATATTTATTTTCAAAATATGACTGTGCAAGATATTTTTGATATTTTAAGTCAAAACAAGTGTAAATGACATTTTCAACTGATATTGACTGTTCCATTCTGCAGAAAAAGACTATTTGTCGATGGCAGTGACTTTTCTAGCTATAGAAAAAAACAAAAATCATATCCAACCTTTGTTCGAAGTTTTTTAAATGTCGATTATATGGGACTAATAATTATGTGGGACATAACTAATTCAGGACAGTTATAGAAAGATAAACTGTCTACTTTAGATAATCAGTTCTATACAGCTTCATTAGAAAATAATCAATTTCTGGGTTTGGTGTTGTTGAGCTTAAATTGTACAACATGTTAGGGAATAAAAAAACTATAAGCTTACAATTATGTTTAAATTTTTCAACTGAAAATAACTATTTAGTATTTAATTTTTTGTTTTATAAATTTCTGATTTCTTGATAGTTGATACTGAATCTTATAGTTGTTTTTTTATAAGTGCATAAAGCAAATTGTTTCTGTTTTGCTGATTAGTTGATCGTTAATTTTGTTCAAAGTGAAAAATAAAACAATAATTGGGGGGGAAAAGCAGTTTTAGAATATTGTTTAAGTTTTCATGTTAAGTGCAATATATTTTAGTTTCTAATCTATATTATGCTTGAAAATATTTATTATCAGCAGTAAGTTGACTGTTTTGAAAATATCGGATATATATCGAAAATATCAGATGTATATCAAAATATCGGATATTTTTGATATTTTCGAAAATATCATGATATTTACGAACCCCGCATACAACTAAACTAAATTAATGGGCCCTGCCGAACCCATTTTCATTACTAAACTTTGATCTTACTTACATCATTAGATGACGTCAGTATCTAAACATGTTTTGTTAAATGCTTTTTCAAACGCATCTATCGCTATTAGTTTTATTGTAAAAAAAATGGTTCGGGTTCAACATTTTTCACACCCGCGAATTAAGCGTACACTGTTAAAAATAATTGTAAATTCACGGGTATCTTACCTTAAATTGCTGCAGTAATTTTGCGGGAAATGTCACTTTTTCTATCTAAACGGAGAAATCCCGTAAATTTTACGCAGAGCCCGTTTCTTACGGAGCTTTGACTGGAATCTCTGCTGTAGTAATTTTACTGCAGCCATATTTTACAGTGTAGCACCCTGATTTCGAAATATAAGATATATTCTAAGTCAAAACACTACTAGCACAAGTAAATAATCTTACAAAAATATATACACGTGTAACGTGCAAAATTAATGTAATTGAATTCGATTGATTGCGCAATATCACAGAGTGCTTTACGCCATATCAATTTCATGCTAAAAGTAATTTATTAAATATTAGTAGCACGCATTTATTTATGCCCCAACGTATTTTAAAGTAGCATTAAAAAGGGTACATAAAAATCGCTGAACACATCAATCAATTGTAACACAATTTAGGATGAGTTCTATATACTTTACATTCGCATGTCCCAAAAGCATTATTAGTCGTACTCATCGTATAAAGCAAAAATGTTTTTAAATAAATAATGTATTTTCCAATTATAACGGTTCATCTTTATTGATATTCAAAGGCGTGGAGTAGAAAGCTTCCATTCTGAAAGATTTATATATATTTATATATAAGGCAAAGTGCGTCCACTTTTTGGAATTTCCGAGTATTTCCGATTAGAAAATTTCTATTTAATATTTAATCGCTGCGTTGGTAATCGCCTGGTTAAATCGCAGAATTTGTAGTATTCTTTTGCGTTTAAATAAGGCGAACAATTATGGTAGAACTGTACGCACTCTGATATACATTTTTATATTTTCTAATTCTGTGAAATGCAAAAAGAATATTTACAAATAAAATAATTTGGGTAGAGTTTTAATTATTCTACAAAACCTCTATAAAAGTTAGCTTATTTTAATAGACGAAATCTTTACATCTTTATTTAACAACTTGCTGAGGTATCCGACGATGTCCGGGATTTTAAGAATGTTTGTGTAGAAAAATCAATTTCAAAATTAAACATGCTGTATTAAGAACTTCAAAATGTTAAAATATGCCAATATTTCCATAATCGGGTTTTTATGATTCAATATGTTCCTCAAACTATTATGACGTTATATTTACCTGCTGACGTCATATCTACTTGCTTTCTCTATTTCTCATATTGATACTCTCTTTGTATGATTCTCAAACATTTGAAAAAGTCCGTTAAACTTCCAATATGATATCATATTAATTTTCTTTTTAATTCTCTAATGACATCATATATTAACCTGCTTTCTGTACGTATACGTACTCATACTCATATTATTGAGAAATGTTTGAAAATTTCCTCCTTGAAAATTTCCCCAATATGACGTAATATTAATCCTTGTTTCAATTGTTGAAAATTTTTATTTCATTTTCATTTTTCACGTGGAAATGTTTCAATAGAAAATTAATTATTGTAGAGAGAATTTTATTGTGGATTTTTAATTGTTGGCAACTGCTATAACGAAAACTGTTTAGATAGGAAATGGCTGATAGAGTTTTGTTTTTTTATTAATTAAAAATTAACTATGCATTATTTCGATTCCGGATTACTTTAGTTGCCTCGGTCGTGTTTTAATACACCTATACATAAAATTTCACAACTCTTGCTTCTAAACTGTGATTTGTATAGAAGTGCAGACATACAGACCGACACATTTTCATTTTTATATATTAGATTGCACAAATCTTAAAATAATTCAGGGAAAATTGCCTTGAAAAGGATATTTCTTTAAACTATAATTTGGGACATAAAATGGTAATGATTTTGGCTTCCCAAACGACACTTTCATGCACGTGCGACGAATGCGCAAGCAATGGTGGGAAACATTGCAGAGATTAGTATTGTGATCGTCTTAACTTACTTCTAAACATCCTCCAATTAATATGACTTATTGAGAACCCAATCCATCCTGGTCTCTTGTGGCCGAATTTAGATGATTACTGCTTTAGTATATGGGAGTTGATGCGAGAGAATCAAAAGCCCAGTGCTCATTAACTTTTGCTGTGAACACAAAATAGTTCCGTTTGTTATACGTAGATGAATATAGTAGATTGCTTTCATACGAATTATTTATTAACAACTTACAAGAGTTTTAAAAAGTTATTTGAATTTATAAAAGTGAAAAAGTATATTGCAATTGTGCCTAAATAATTTTGATTTTCTGTGATTTTTTCAGTTCGATTGACAGTGCTTAAAATCTAAAACTGTTTCAGATCGTCTGTCATTTTTATGGAGTAAAATCAATTCAATTCATCATTTTCTAATTTTGATTAGCATATTCAAAAACATTTTAAATCTATTCAAATGCAAAACATTAAAAAACTCACTCACCATCTTTGATAACAAGAAAAAAAAAACATACATAAATATCTATAAAACTATTTTCAGACGCAAAACATACTATTTAGTAAATTTAATTAGATATATAAAGTTTCTATGTATTAAGGGATGGCAAAAATGCTCCCGGCAAAATTTAATTAACTTTAGAAATAATTAACTTAATTCACACAGTATTGTATTTTAAGAATGCTCCTGAAAGAATGTAAAACAGATAAAAATTCACATTTAAAACATAATTAAAACATATTTCTAAACATATTTTTTCCGAGAAATATTTTTCAAGGAGTGAACCAAAATGTGGGTTTGTTTCAATTTTTTTCGACATATCTAATTCTCAAAAGTTTTTTTTTTTCTTTTTAATAACCATCTTAACAACGCGAAACTTTCTGACAGATTTTATGGCTCATTTTTAAACGCAAAGGCATAAAATTGGCAGGCCTGACTAATGGAAACAATTTGGAATTGAAATGAGTTTTTCATTTTTTGATAAATAAATTACATATGGAGTTATAAGAGATTCGTGTCACGTATCAGCACATTTTTCTCCTTGCTCGCGGCGAGAATTCCTTTCAAAACTTCGACTTTGACAGTATTTTCTAAAAAATCTCCAGCTTAAAAAAATATATATGGAAAACGTATTTCGATTACATAGTTTCTGAATAAGAACACCTGCCAATTTCATGCGTTTCCAAACAAAAATGAATTTAGAAATGTGTCAGAAAGTAGCTCTTTTGAATTTGAGAACAGCCTTAAGAAAATGGGGTGAATATTTTTAATAAAGGAAATTCGAAATTTGGAACATTTGTCAAAAAAAAATTATTTTATTTTTATTTCTTTATTTTCATTATTTTTAAAATATTTTATGTGACTGAATTAGTTTGTACTTCAAATGAATCCGTTTTGTTTTGTTTTTAGTTAATCCAGGTCAGATCAAACTTTATCACTATAAAACATTAAAAGAAAAAAAACTAAAAACTTCATGATAGTCCCATTTTATCTTCCAGTTATTTATGTAATTTCTTTCTTCTTCTTCTACGTCTTCTTCTTTTTTTTTAAATTTAAATTGTCATAAAACTTTTTAAAAATACTTACTATTTCATAGCTGACAACTTTTACGCTTTTTTGTTACCACTAAAGTTTAATAGAAAATTTTTCTTTATGTAATCCCACGATTTTGTCGATTTGATAAGATAAAATTTACTATAAAATTTTAGTGGTAGGAAAAAAGCGTAAAAGTTGGCAGCTATGCTATTTATAATACTTATTATTTTATTCATAGAATTTATTGTTTTGAATAGTAAACTTTCTATGAAATTCACGCCTTTTACTTTTTTAAGATTGAACAGGGTCTCTTTAAATTAAAAAACTTATAACAGGAAATTTTTATGCATGCATAATAATAAATAATAAATAAATATTAAAAAAAAAAATAGTTAAAAGAAGTTTTACAAATATAAATCTAAAATTATTTACGAACATTTAATAAATACTAGTTGCACCCGTCGAAATGCGACGCAAGAGAATATAAGTATCTTACAAATTAAAAAAAAAAAAAAAAAGCTTGCCTATTTAGGGCCCCTTCACAAAAATCTATTTAATAAAATGTAACCCTTCACAAAAATTAATTTGATAAAATGAGCCCATTCACAAAAATCAATTTGATAAAATAAGTCCCTTCACAAAATTCTATTCCATAAAAACTTACTACTTATTATTTATTATTATTTCGTGATGTTTTAAAATGTGTAATTCGTAAACAAGCAAGTTCACCAGAGAAGAAAACTTCAGCAAAAGGGTTTAAAAAAGCTTTTGTTTATAAATGCTTGGTTCGAATTTGAGTATAACTGGATATCAACTTTCGTTACAAAATGTTATTTTTCACAACAATAACCTTTACTTTTCACAAAATGGGCCCCAAGAAAAAAAACCTGCATCGACCCCTGGCTTTTTAAACATTGAAATTTTTAGTTTGAAAATGCACGTTTAAAAATGATATCAGGCGATTTAGCTTTTAATTTCAGAGTTGATGGAATAAAATACTTGGGAAATAAAATAATTTTCACAAAAATATATAAGAAAATATTACCATAAGAGTCATTTAAGCAATTGTTTTAAAATTTCTGAGTTTCACTAAATATTTATTATAATCAATTGGAAATTATGCAATTTTCAGAAATATTTTGTTTTGTGCACACCAAGTATCTTTAAATAAATAGCAAAAGTTCTGTCTATTTAGGTACAGCAATAAGGGTCAGTGAATATGACTTCCTACTGACACAGGGATAGTAAAATACTTTATATTCATAAAGGAAAATTCATCATTTGTTTTCCGAATAACGTCATTTTCCTCATCGGAAACATTTCGTTTTACGTATTACTTCTTATGATAGATTATTTACTGTTATTTTATTTACCCAGATTACTTAATATTATTTCCCAATAAATAATATGTATTCTACTCTTCCGTGACTACTGCATAATTAATCACAATCATATTAATATGATTAAATTTTATGAAGACCATTGAGATTTTTCTTTTAAATATGACGACATTTACACTGATGGAATCACGCTTCTGATTGGTGCAATATGATAAGGCAAATTACTTTAATGTTACAGAGAGAAATCTTAACCCAATTTCCACCATTTGGAAGAAATATCATAAAAAACTTTTTAAATTAAAATTAAACTATAAAAATGGGAATATTTTAAAAAATAGCAACTGCGGGCACTTCTGTAAATGAACAGCTTTCATTTAAAAAATGATTATCAAAATTGGTTTAGTAGAAAGCTCAGAACAGATGACTAAAAAAACAGCCTTCTCTTTTAACTATATAGATCATACTGCTAGTGTGTTGTTTTATGTAATTAAAATTTCATTTGTGCTTAAACATACTTACACCTGATGATTGCTGAAAATATAATTCTTTACTTAGAAAAAAAACCTATTCCACTTAACTATCTCCCCCCCTCCCCCCCCCCCCCCCCCCCAAAAAAAAAAAAAAAAAAAAAAAAAAAGAACACTGTTGTGTGAAGTTACTTTAGCTAAAATATGCAGACTGGCATATTTGAAGACGCTTTTTTAAATTAAAAAATTACCTGTTTTTATGAAAAACATATTATAAAACTAACTTTATTTTATATTTCAATATATTTTATAAATTTTTACTTATGACTGATCCAATAATTTCTTTCGCTTTTTAAATTTATTTTATTTTTTACATAGAAGTAACCTAACAATGTTTACTAAACATCTCTGTATTCAATTAAGTAACTCAAGCAAAGGAACAAAGTACGTGCTTTACACTTTTTTTCTCTTTTAAAAATGAAGATGGAAAATGTTTTAAGCATAAGGGGAAAAAAAAATCTTTTTCCTTTTATTCAGAAATTCATTCGCGATTTATTATTATTTTTTGTTGTCGTTTACTCGAAAACACAGTTTTAATCATTATCAACAATCTCTTGCCACGTTGCCATTTTCAAGTGTCTAATACTTATAGAAATTCCACATTCTTGAAACTAAACTATTACTTTAGTTTCCCGTTAAAATTATCCACTCGAGTGAACTAACGGAAAGTAAAAATTGGGGGAATTTCACCATTTATGTTGGCAGGTAAAATATAATAAAAGTGTCAAAAACTGTATAAAAAATTTGCAGAAGAATTTGCCTGTGCTTTTTCATCCGTATAAGATCTATATGAAAATATAGTTATTGAAAACCATATACTACTTAAAACTATTAATTTAATTAATCTTAAAAATTTATAAATGAACGAAAATGCTTGAAAATAAAATTTCTTTAATTATAATTAATGAAAATATACATAAATAATCAAATAACTATACACGATTTTATATAATCCTTCTTACTATCAATGACTATACTTGTTCCTTCTTCGTTTGTACAAGCACGATGACTGTCGATTGTGACTTCATAAAGTAAATTTTCATACCTTCCCAGATAATATTCCCGTTCTTATGGAAAAATATTTATTGATTTTAAACGAATGAATATATTTATGAATTAACAATATTATTAAATAAGACATGGATTTTCAGAACAATAGCAGTCTGCACGCAGAATTTTTTTTTTTTTATTTAATTGCGAAAAGATGGTATGTTTATTATTTTTATATGCTGCTTCCTCTTAATTTCAAACAGTGACGTAATGAAGGGATATTAGTTTCCCCGTTAAGAGCCTACGCTAGTCACGCGAAGAAACGCTTCAGCTAATGCTAAGTCTATGGGAAGGTTATCGCGCGATTTCTCGCTCGCATTTTAATACTTTTAAATGATTCTTTTTGCATAGGATAGCTGAGGTCGATCTCTAACGTTGTTAGTTTTTACTTTTTTGATTTTGGTTACGGTTCTCTTATAAGCGGACATTTTCAATTTTGGAACAGGTTGGAACCGGTTCTAGAAGTGAAATTACCCTTATATAAAAAAAACTGGAACCAAAATCGAAAAAGTAAAAACTAACAACGTTAGAGATCGGCCTCAGCTATCCGATGCAAAAAGAATCATTTAAAAGTATTAAAATGCGAGCGAGAAATCGCGCGATAACCTTTCCACAGACTTAACATTAGCTGAAGCGTTTCTTCGCGTGACTACACTGTAAAAATAAATCTGTAAGGTTACTAAGAATTTTCTAGGAAACTGGGATGCCTAGAACTTTTCATGTAACTGTAACAAAAAAAATTCATGTAAAATTACTAAAGTTGTTTTAGTAACTGTTACTAAATAATGTTCAGTAAACTTACTAACGATTTTTTAGGAAGTTTACTAAAGAATTTTTTGTAAACTTACTAACGATTTTTTCGGGAGTTTCCTAAAGAATTTTTAGTAAATTTACTAAGGATTATTTAGTAAACTTACTAACGATTTTTTAGGGAGTTTCCTAAAGAGTTTTTAGTAAATTTACTAAGGATTATTTAGTAAACGTACTAACGTTTTTTAAAGAGTTTCCTAAAGAATTTTTAGTAAATTTACTAAGGATTATTTAGTAAACGTACTAACGTTTTTTCAGGAAGTTTCCTAAAGAATTTTTAGTAAATTTACTAAGGATTATTTAGTACACTTACAAAAGATTTTTTTGTACATTTACTAAGAATTGTTTTGTAAATTTGTGAGGAACTTTACAGTACATTTATTACGATTTATTTAGTATTGTACTTAAGGGTGGAGTTCAGGTTGAGCAGCCGGAAAATGTCATTAATTTGATCATTACTAAAAGCTCTGTAGTTTCAAAACCAATTAATGAAATAGAATTTTTTTTTGTACTTTCATAAAATACTAATGGTTTTAAAAAACATTCAAATATCTATAAATTTAGCAATATTAATTAGTTAAATTTTAATGACAAAATTAACGTTTTTAAAATATGAATTTTCAAATATGCATTTTGCGCACAAGATTTTAAAAATTCTACTGCAGATATATATTTAATATTGCATTTATATTTACTTATACTACTATATTTTACCTGAACCTAAATTTAAAAGTACATTCAAATTCATTTGCATAATTAATGGCTTTAAAAATCATATTTATTAAATTTAGTAAAAAAAAATAATAAAATAATAAAAATAAAAAAAGTGCTTATTTATTCAATAAAAAATTTTCTATGACAAAACTCAGGCTAAATTGAGGTTCAGTGTAAAATATAGTAGTATAAGAAAATATAAATACAATATTAAATATGTATCTGCAGTAGAATTTTTAAAATCTTGCGCGCAAAATGCATATCTGAAAATATATTTTTAAAACATTAATTTTGTCATTAAAATTTAACTAATTAATGTTGCTAAATATATATATTTGAATGTTTTTTAAAAACCATTAGTATTTTATGAAAGTATAGAAAAAAATTGTTGTATTTCATTAATTGGTTTTGAAACTACAGAACTTTTAGTAATGGTCAAATTATTGTCATTTTCCGGCTGCTCAACCTGAACTTCCCCTTTAAGTACAATACTAAATAAATCGTAGTAAATGTACTATAAAGTCCCTCACAAATTTACAAAGCAATTCTTAGTAAATGTACAAAAAAATCTTTTGTAAGTGTATCCCCCCCCCCTTTAAAACATTTAATGTACTTTAGCAAAACAGTTTTTGGTAATTTTATTAAAGTAATGTCAGAAAAATTACCAGCGATTTTGTAGTATTGTATCTGAAACAGTTTTTGTATTCTCGCCAGAAAGTTCATTGCCACTTTAGACGAATTATTATTGTAAATTTGATAATAATTTTTTAGTATTGTACCGAAAATATTTTATTTACACTCACCAAAAAGTATTTGTAACAGTACAAAATTTTTGCAGTAGTTTACTAATGTCTTTTCAATATTATACAGAAAAAAATTTTCGTAAATATTTTTGTATATTGGAGTTTTTGTAATGGTATTCTTTTAATATGAAATCGAATTTTTCAGTTTTAAATATCTAGAATGGAGTTTTCCTCACATATATCAAAATACTTAGATTCAAAATAAGCAATAAGTCCTAACGTGTTTCAATATTACCACAGCAATCACCATAAGTCTTTGTATGTTATGGATAAGAAAATTGACTTAAGTTTTACTATAGATATTTAAATATGTAGAAATTCAATTCGATATTAAATGAGCATTATAACAACAGCACTAAATGAGCAGAAGCTGATTTTACGATTTTTAGGTAAACTAAAAAAAAAGATTTTAATACAGCAATATAAATAAAATATCCTTACTGAGTTTATAAATAAAACAACTGGTGATATGTGCCCTGTGAAAAAATGGATATGGCCTATAAAATTAGCTTAATATGTTAAAAAGTATAATTCCCCGTAAAATTAGAAATCTGTTTAATATGTTAAAAAAGTACGATTGCTCGTAAATTTTACACTGGTGTCTTCAGGCAATATTACTTTTATGGGTTCATTCTGTGAGGAAGAAAAAGGGGATAATTGCAGTGTTATCATATGGGAAGGGAAGGATTTTTTTTTCTGATTCCTACCACTATTTTCAAATAGCAATATTTGACGCATTTGATCTGTCATTATTATATATTATTTCTACTATCATTTATCTGGCAAATATTGCTGCTTGGAAACGCAGTAGCATTTTAAATAAAAAAAAACTGCCTAACTGGCAATCATAATATTAAATGTGCTTATCCTTACAAAATGATTTAATATTTTATTGACCAGCAATCTCAAATAAAATATATATTTTTTAATAATGCTTTTATGTAACCATTATATTTTTAAAATAATCTTCACTTTATTTAGTTGCAGATTTCTGCAAATAAATATGGTGATTTTTTTTTCAACATGTTTTGTAGCTATATGAAAACATAGGTATACTCACAACTAAATGTAACAACAATCCTTTTGACTATGAATGATGCTCTGTAAAACTTGCCCCTTTTTTACATTAATAAAGTATGTTTATGTAACATTTAACATTTTGGTCAAAATGTTCACTAGTTCTTATTCAGTTTTCACCTAAATTTGTAAACTCAGAAAATATAGGTTTCTGATGCTGCAAAAATCTAGGATAGTGTGATTTCATAAAATCTGTTCAAACATAAAATAAACAGTCAAATATCAGTGATAATAGAATTTGAAGGAAAAAATTCTTGAATGTTATTTCTATAATAAACTAGGTACAGCAACAATGAGAAAATAATTTTTTTTATAGAAATTCTTCATCAGAAATAAGTTTTTTTAAGGGCTGTACACACCCTGCATTTGTTATTATTACTGCGATATCATTAAAAAAATAAAGAAAAGAAAAAGAATATTAGAATCTTAATATACATTTATTAAACATATTTTTACAAACAATATTTATTTTTATATACATATTTAGTAAAATTATTGAAGATATATAAACATGTACAATAAAAATTTGCATTAGTATCAATCAGGTATCAATTTAGTTTGCACATCTGCTTCTTGTGGGGAGGGGCTTTGATCTTTTGTATTACATATAACCAAGTATTCCCTATTAAAAGATAAACCACATATTACATAAATATTTTAAATATTATAAAAAAATAAACACACAAACTGAGTGAAAAAAAAAAAAGAAATATTTTATTTATTTGTAATTTTCACCGAGTAATCCCTTTTAACTGATAAAATTAATTTTGACTCTCCTCCTGCATGCCTGTCAACGTCTATTACCAAAAAAAGCAGGAGATTTACAAAATAAATTAGAAGATTTTATGAGACACTATTTTATGATATAAAAACTAAAATTACTAAGTAAATTGAAAAAAAAAAAATTGTTATCTAAATCATTACCTATATAAAATAAAAACAGAGCAAGAACTATTTAAATCCGAATATATATATATATATATATCTTCACAACCAGGTTTCTTTTTTGGGGGGAGGGGGGGAGGACAATACCAGCCAACTTTATGAAACAGCAGAGTTCCAAAATAAATTCATAAAATTTTCTGAGGCATTGTTTTATAACATAAAAATAAAAGTACTAACAAGGATGGTGCATAGCAATTTTGCACAGATGATTTTAAAGTATGTTGTAGGTGCCATACACCTAACTACTTTTTTGAAAGGATTTTTTAAAATTGGTCTTAGTTTTGGAGAATTCGGGAGTTAAAACTCAGCATACGTTTAAAATAATCTTTGTTTAAATTTCTGGAAGTGGACTTAACCCCTGCCGCACTCGTCGACCTAACCGGGTAACTATTGGCGGGGCGAAGTGGGGGGGGGGGGGGGGCACCGGAGATACATAATATGATTAAGCTGTCACAGACCTTCTCAACGATATATGACATGGAGTGTCAATAAATTTAGAAAAGTTCCTCTTGGGGGGGAATTAACAAAATTTGTCAAACGGGCACATAAGAACCAAGAAAATAGTTCATCATACATGTAAAAATCATTAATTTCATCTATCGGTTGCATAAGAATCCTTAATTTCATCGATTGGGTGCAGAAAAAAAATGTTGTCAATCAAACATGTAAAAATCATGTGTTTTTCAATTTTCCCTTTAAAAAATTCATGTTTATTTCTCATTAATGTAAGAAAAATATAACTTTTTTGCAGTAAACTTCACCTGATTTACTACACGCAGTTAAAATATGATCTAGAATTTCACAAAACATGCAAACAAACTGTATTTACATAACACAAACTAAGTACATATATGCATGCGAGTGATCGACACCATTGAAAATGAAAATTGCATAAAATGAAGGACTTTTTCTAAGATTATTTTTCAAATGTAAAAATTTAAGAAACATAGTATGTTCAGATTGCTTGCAACACTTAATATAAGATACTATAATTTATGCAAGAGACACTGCTTTATATAAAATTTAGGTATTTTGAGCAATATTTTTAATTTTTACTGTTCGACATTTTTTAATATGAAAACAAAATTGAATTATTATAAACATATTTAAATTTGTTTTGGATGACAAATACAATTGTGGATAAACTGATATTTTACACTCATGCTGTGAGTAACAAACTGAAAATCAAGGAGCTTTTCAGAAGTTGCAAGTCAAAACTCCATAAAATCAGAATTTTCCCTTAAAAAAATTCATGTTTATTCTCATTAATGTAAGAAAAATATAACTTTTTTGCATTAAACTTCACCTGATTTACTACATGCGGTTAAAATATGATCTAGAATTTCACAAAACATGTAAACATAAAAACTGAAGAAAAATTTAATAAATTATTTTCAATAAATATTTTTTATAAATTATTTGATAGATTTTTGTTTGTGACAGTAGATAATTTTTTTTATTGGACCGTTTATTTTATTTTATTTTTTTCGAGATTTAATGTGACTTATTAAAATATTAAAATAATTAATTGAAAATGCTCTATGCGCAGTTCTTTTACATATAATACACTGATTTTTATTTATGAGATACCTTTCATATCTAAGATTAAAACTTAGTTGGAATCGTAAAAATGAATAGAAAATATAATTAATAAAATAATAATAAGTGTAAAAACCAATTTTTAGCGTGCAAAAATACTGTTAGTTATTCTTCCAATAAAGAATTTACAGCCTATGAGTTCTAAAGTACTATTTATTTATCTAATATCCATTTTATGTACCATAACAAATTTTGAAGAACTCTGAAAATTAGGAAGGCGCATGGAACATTTTGAGAAAATCAACTTTTAAGTCAAAAACATTAGTATTTCAATATTAATGAACATTAAATACCATAAAATAAATGAATATTACTTATAATATATATGTATATATGCATACAATAAAATTTTAACAATAAATATGTAAAAAACCTACATTTTTACTAAAATAATATCCACCGTTTTACGAGATACTTTCGCAGTAACGCTGCGCTTCGGTTGATCAAAAAGCAAAAATGCTCCATGCTTATTTTTTTCACATATAATATGGTAATTTTTATTCATGAGATACCTTTCAGACCTAATTGTAAAACTTAGTTGAAATCGCAAACATGAATAGAAAATAAAAATTAATAAAAATAATATGCATAAAAACCAATTTTTATCATGCAAAAACACTGTTAGTTATTCTTTCAATAAAGAATTTACAGTCTATGAGTTCTAAAGTACCATTTATTTATCTAATATCCATCCCAATTTTAAATTTTACAACATAAAAAAAAACATGTATATATATATATATATATATATATATATATATATATACTTTCATATGCAATATCTTTGTCGATGATTTACTGAATAGTTCCTCACTAACATAGTTCTAGTATTATTAATTTAGGCGTTAAAACCAAAACCAGTATTATTTCTGTCCACACCAATTTCCTTTATTTATACTATATTATGAGTTCAAGCACATCCTTGTGTTAACTTTTCTGTACTATATTAGCAGATACTCAAACTGAAGCAAACATTGCAGCAACAAAATGCATTAAAGCAAAAATCAGAGATAATGTCATAAAATGTACATGTGTAGGCATTAGGAACACAAAATGCAGGTAACTTTTAAATATATATATAAATGTCTAAAAAAAATACAACATACATTTTAACTTTCAGTTCACAGCATATCTATATCTATCTATCTATATATATATATATGTAAAAAAAAATTCATAAAAATATCTGTAAAACTTTTGAAGCACTGAAATTTACCGCAAACCAAATTCAGAGATCTTAAGAAAATTCGTTTATGTTTTTAAGTCCAATTCTTTCTCTAACAATTCCGCAAATGATAATCATACAATTAGAAATTAAGCATTCTGATGCAACACATCTTTTACCCAATTCATCTTTATATAATTTGTATGTTCAACATATGAAAATCTGTCTTTCTGTTGATATATTTCAATTCGATTTTTGATTCAATGTCACAAAATGTGTAAACACCCTCTCTCTTTCACATCCCTCGCCTCCTCCTCTTGAAATGTGATATACTTAATAATATATATCATTTCAATACTCATAAAAACAGACATTTGAATACCTATTGCCAGGGATCTGTTTAGGAAAAAATTGGGTCCTTTAAAGGACTCTTCACAAAATTTTTCATTTCAAAACAGGACCCTTCACAAAATTCTTTGTCTTAAAAATAGGCTTTTCACAAAATTTTTCCATCTTTAAACCAAACATTTCCCAAATTAATCATTTAAAAGTAAAATCTGATATGTCACTTTTACATATATAAAGAAAATACATGTATTTTACATCCATATATCTCCGTAAAAATGTATAAACAAGAACCTGAATATAACGATCATTTCAAATTCACAAAATTGGGATTAGATTTTTCACGAATATAAAAAAGTTGTTTCCAATTTCACAAAAACAGGACCCAGGGGAAAAAGTTTGGACAGACCCCTGATTGCTATGAAAACTTCAACTCGTATAAATTAATTTAACTATTTATAAATAGACAGAATTAGCAGGTAAGTGCACCCTGTCATAATACATTTTATTAATTAAGTGCCTAAGATTGTGGTATTATATTATTTAAACTAAAGCTATTAATACTGAACAAAAAGTAATTTTAGAGATCTTGAATGATATATGAAATGAGAATATTACATTAAAAACAAATTTTCTTTTTCTGCTTTTTTGTCGTTTGGAAATATTTTGAATAATTTAAAAAACAAGTACTCACAAAAGAATGTAAACAGCTTACAGACCAGGGTTGTATTGGTTTCAACTATGTAAAAAAGGTAGTTTTAAATATCCTGATAAATATGAAGATATGTTTTGACCAAGCGGTCAAAACAATTATTAAAATATTTAAATAATTTAATTTTACATAGAAAGTGAATGAAAACAAATCCCAATAACAGAAGAAACATTTTAATTTTAAATTTAATTTGGAATTCAAAAGTAACAAGTTTGCCGAATTTTCTAAATTAAGAATCTATATTATAAACTAAAAACATGTAACGCTGACATCATATCAACAGTGGCAATGACCTGGGCGAACAATTTCATTTTTATCAAACTTATTAACTTTTAAACACCACTCAATTTCAAATTTTACACTGTCAAAAATAAATATATATATATACTTTCATATGCAATTTCTTTGTCGATTTACTGAGCAGTTCTTCACTAACATAGTTCTAGTATTATTAATTTAGGTGTTAAAACCAGTATTATATCTGTCCACGCTAATTTCTTTTATTTATACTATATTATGAGTTCCAGCACATCCTTGTGTTAAAATTTCTGTATTGTATTAGCATAGATACTCAAACTGAAGCAAACATGCATTAAAACAAAAATCAGAGATAATGTCATAAAATTTACATGTGTAGGCATTAGGAGCACAAAATAGAGGTAATTTATGATGTATTTTAGTTTAGTGCTTTTTAAAGAAATATATTTTTTAAAAATCTAGTTCTTTTTTTTCTTTAGTCCCCCCCCCCTCCCCCCCACCGCTTCATTTTACATTTCAAAGAATATTTTGTAAAACTGGGAAAACTAGAAAAAAAAAAAAAAAAGCTTACATTGTTACTCATATATTTACAATGTTGAAAATGTTACAAGGAAAACTTGCATAGAATTTGTACACCATTATAATTTTATCCATTTACCTCCCCCTCCCCCCCTATTTTAGATCATGATTTTTTTCATGATTTTGTATGTCTCAGAAAGAGACAAAATGACATTAAGATTAAGAAAATCTGATTTCAGTGAAAAAGCTAAAAACTTTCAATGCCTGTGTTTTACAAGAAATTTTGTAGGTTTTAATGTTTTAAAACTCAAATTTGCTAGATCTAACACTTAATATTTACCTCAAAAGCAATTACTATTTATTTTAAAGCTTTTAATGCAGAAAAAAATCCATATTAATTTTTTTAAAAACATGTCGATGATGATATTTCTACACGTATACATTTTTTTTATTATTAGCGTGTAAAATTGTTTAATAAAAGAAAAAATCTATAAATAGCCTACTTTTCACACTCCGATGGTTAAATAAGAGACGCGGATTTTTCTTCCTCCATTGCAGACATCTTTGTGAAGACGAAACGACGAGTCTGTTGAAATTTTCTACTTATTTCAGCGGCATCGAGATCTTTCTGGCTGGTTAAGAAAACATTTTTTCAAAACTGAAAAAAAAATATAACAAATACTAGTACAAAAAATTTATAAACATTGAAATTGAAAGAGAAATAATACAATAAATAAGAGAAAATAACTTACCTTTCAAAAACTTAGGACATTACAAACACGTGCTGAAACCTGATTTCTTCACGCCGCAAGCAAACAAGAAAATTTCACGCCTCGATCTCGTCAGTCTGGTGCCAAACCGCTCTAGAGCGACTGCGTCAATAGTCACTACGTCACCACAGAAAGCATTCTAATTGGCTGATATGAGAAACATGAATATTTCATGTACGTTCACAAAGCGATGGATAACATTTTACCCGCGTTACAAATAAAATGTTAGTAAGCATACAGATTTCTGTAGCTTTACAAAAACTAGTTTTGTAGACTTACAGATTTTTTTTTACAGTGAGCGTAGGCTCTTAACGGGGAAACTAATATCCCTTCATTACGTCACTGTTTGAAATTAAGAGGAAGCAGCATATAAAAATAATAAACATACCATCTTTTCGCAATTAAATAAAAAAAAAAAAATTCTGCGTGCAGACTGCTATTGTTCTGAAAATCCATGTCTTATTTAATAATATTGTTAATTCATAAATATATTCATTCGTTTAAAATCAATAAATATTTTTCCATAAGAACGGGAATATATTCCCTGACACTATGAAAATTTACTTTATGAAGTCACAATCGACAGTCATCGTGCTTGTACAAACGAAGAAGGAACAAGTATAGTCATTGATAGTAAGAAGGATTATATAAAATCGTGTATAGTTATTCGATTATTTATGTATATTTTCATTAATTCCAATTACTTATAATTAAAGAAATTTTATTTTCAAGCATTTTCGTTCATTTATAAGTTTTTGATAGTTTTAAGATTAATTAAATCAATAGTTTGCTTCAAAACAGTTGTTGAATAATGCGAGTTACGCATCAAAACGAGATTTTCAGCATTTTTTTTAGTCTTAATATGTTCTTTATAGTTCAAATCATCATTACAGTCCGATTCACCATAAATAGACGAACACGGTGATATAAAAATTTTCGAAATTGTTTATTTTAAAGAGTGAATATAAAAGACAATTTAAAAAAACAAAACAAATTTTAAATAAAGAAGGAATTTGATCAGGTAATTAGTTGCCGAGATATTTGTAATATTATTTTCCACACTCTTCGATTTTGCATGACCCTGTATTCCATTCAAATTTCAATTCAAAGATATATTTTAATTGGAAATGAGACGCTTCATACGACGCAGTAAACTGTTAGTTAATAGGATTATCATTTTTGGAGTTAGAAGGATGTTTCTTTTACGCAATTCAGTAATAGAGCATTTAAAGATTATGACATCATCAAGCCAGGATTTTATTCAAATTGCAATGCATTTTATAAGTAGTTTACACATCTTTTATTTTCATATTTTATAGTATGCATATCCATGATGGGTAAGTATTACGGTGGTCCCCAAAGGTACTTTCACTTTCAGAACCGGTTCCAACCGGTTCCAAAATTGAAAATGCCCGCTTATAAAAAAAAACTGCAACAAAAATCGAAAAAGTAAAAACTAACAACGTTGGATATTGACCTCAGCTTTCCTATGCAAAAAACGCATTTAAAAATATTAAAATGCGACCGAGAAATCGCGCTAGAACCTTCCCATAGACTTAGCATTAGCTTGAGCGTTTCTTCGCGTGACTAGTGTAGGCTCTTAAAGAAGGTGAAGTAAGGTATCTACGTAAGCAATTTGGAAAACGCATGACACATTTGAAAACCTAGTTACAGCAATTCTCGTCCATAGTCAAAAAATAGTCGTTGGGGACCACCGTAATACTTACCCATCATGGATATGCATACTATAAAATATGAAAATAAAACATGTGTAAGCTACTTATAAAATGCACTGCAATTCGAATAAAATCCTGGATTGATGATGTCATAATCTTTAAAGGCTCTATTACTGAAGTGCGTAAGAGAAACATCCTTACAAGTCCAAAACTGATAATCATATTAACTAACAGTTTACTGCGTCAGATTAAGCTCTCATTTCCAATTAAAATATATCTTTGAATTGAAATTTGAATGAAATACAGGGTCATGAAAAATCGAAGAGTGTGGTAAATAGGATTACAAATATCTCGGCAACTAATTACCTGATCAAATTCCTTCTTTATTTAAAATTTGTTTTTTTTTTAAATTGTCTTTTATATTCACTCTTTAAAATGAACAATTTCGAAAATTTTTATATCACCGTGTTCGTCTATTTATGGCGAATCGGACTGTAATGATGATTTGGACTATAAAGAACATATTAAGACTTAAAAAAATGCTGAAAATCTCGTTTTGATGCGTAACTCGCATTATCCAACAACTGTTTTGAAGCAAAACTCACACTCTCCAATTCAACCAATCAGGGAGGCTTGCAAAGAATCATGGGATGAGGAAAGAAAATGAAGATTTAGCTTTTTAGAAAAACATTATTCATGAGACAACTACTAATAACAGTGAAGATGAACCAACTTGTGAGCCAAAAACAGATTTAAATTATGGTAATTCTTAAAGAAGTAGGAAGTAGTGTAAAAAATGTTCCACTAGTTTAATGACAATGAAGAAGTGGAGTCTAATAGTAGAATTTTTGGTCAAATTATTTTTAATAAATGTTTTTTGTATTTTGATTTTTGTTGATTATTACCCTGCAAAATAACATAATAAAAACTGATGTTCAGATTTTTTTTTTTTACTTGTTTTAAATTCACAACTATTTTGGCTTATAACTAACATTGCGCATAAAAGTTTGCTACAAAACTCACATTTTCCATGTTTAAATTTAAATTCTAGCTTTACCAGAATTATTACAGGTTTAGGACTATGTGCAAGTAGTTGTTATGGTAACAAATATACCACAAAAACATTTTGGGCCAATACGTTTATTAATAATAATCAGTTTTTTGCATTTTTCTAAAAACTAGGTTAAGTGGAGAGTGTGAATTTTGCATCTACATCCTTCAATTATCAATTACCATTCAAATATATTTAAAAATATGTTAATGTGATACAAATAAAATCAATATCTGTTATTATACCTTTTTTATACCTTCTACTTAATCATCAGTTCATCACAAAAGTGATTAATAAACATATAGAGGATACAATTTCGTAAACAAAATGCAAATTTTAAACCCATTTGTTCAAGAAAATGCTCTGTTTAAGTGTTTCCATTATAAATAGAATAGAATGTGACAAAAAAAAAACTATAATTTAAATAAAACTAGTATGAATATTTTAAAACATTTATTTTGAATAACTGGCTTTTCGAATGTAAATGAACAGTTTCTACGCGAAAAAGGATTAAGGTTCTCATAAAGGATACATCTTTGAAATTCTCCTCAAATCCCTCTGCACCTTTGTTAGCGGGATATTGTGCTTTACAGTTGTTTCAACATTATTTAAGCATTAATATGAAGATATCACCGATGGTTACAGATTTATTTTCATTTCATAGTAATTTAAACTCATTTTAAACTGCGGAATTAAGAATAAAAAGAAGGAGATATGTCTGGGTTATTTTCCAATTCCATGTTATAAATTGGCTCTAAAGTTCAAATTGCATTAAGAATGCTAGAAATAAACTTATTTCCAATTTATGTGTTTATTTTTACGAAAATGAATGTAAGGATAGAAGGAAAAAAGGTATTCGAAAATAATCTCAACATGGTACAGATTAAGCATATTTAAATGCAAATTTATTTCTTACCGTATTTAACTGTTCAAATAAATAAAGGCAATTTTAATATTTGATCAAAAAACAAGTTTATAAAGCTTTGAAAAACAAAACAATCATTCTAAATCTTAATAAAATATTCCATATGTACCTTTATTTAAATATGGATGCACGTCACTGAAAACGCCCTATTCAGTATATTTTTATTTATTTATATATTTATTTTATCATTTCATTTATTTTTTTATCTTTTTTATGCTGGTTTGAAGATTAGAACACGAAAAGTATGTCTTGTAAATTAACTTTGTTCTGCGCATTTCTAGATTGAACATTTGGCCTTTAATAGCATAATGCAAGTTATGTAAATTATTTTGAATTGCTTTTGAACACTTTAATACTTTTCAAATTTATTGAAAACCCATAATTACAAAATTAAATTACTTAACTGTTTTATTACGTATTTAATAAGGGGCACAGTTAGTTTTCAATTTAACAGTTTAGTGCAAAAATTTCATAACACTACATAAAAGCATATATTTGATGTATTTAACAGCATTTCAAAAAAATATTTTGATGATAAAGTTAACATATCTCTGAGAAGCCACATTTATAGAAAATTTTAAAATATTTTAAGATTTAAAATTATTATTTCAATTTTTGTTTATGAAAAGATGAAAAGCAACTGTAAAGCTAATACACACACTCACACACATATACAGGGTGTCCGAAAAGTCTGGAAACAGTCGAATAACTCGAAAAATATACATCGGACTGAAAAACGGAAAAATGCACGAAAAAATCTATTTAGAGATATTAAAGTTGCCCTCCCCCTAATTCTGCCCCCTGGGGGGAAAGGGGCAGCAACTTCGAAATCTTAAATGATAACCCCCTTTTTTATTGCAGATTCGGATTCTATGGGAAAAAATACGTAACTTTTGTATTAAACATTTTCTTCGGAAAATCATAGATAGCGCTGTAATCGAGTAAAATACGATGAGAATCGTTTACATAGAAAAGTTTGGAAACTGTCAAATAACTCGAAAAATATACATCAAATGGAAAAACAAAGAAAATGCACGTTAAATAGTTTTGAAGAATCTATTTAGGGATATCAAAGTTGACCCTCAACTCTGCCTCCCTTGGGGGAAGGGGGCAACTTTGAAACCTTATATAATAATCCCCCCCCCCCCCTGCCATTTTTATTACCGATTTGGATTCTACGAGGGGAAAAAATACGTAACTTTTGTATTTAACATTTTCTTCGGAAAGTCGTAGATGGCGCTGTAATCGAGTAAAATGCAGTGAGAATTGTTTCCTTTCAAAAGTCTGGGAACGGTCGAATAATTCTAGAAATATACGTACATCGGTTTGAAATATGGAAAAATATGTGTTCAATATTTTAGAAAAGTGGTAACTTTTATACCAATAAATAGATTTTTCTAAAATATTGAACACGTATTTTTCCGTATTTCAAACCGATGTATACTTCTCAAGTTATTTAACCGTTTTCATACTTTTTAATTGAAACGATTCTCATTGCATTTTACTTGAGTAGAGTGCCATCTACGATTTTTGGAAGAAAATGTTAAATATAAAAGTTACGTATTTTTCCCCGTACAATCCGAATCCGCAATAAAAAAGGAGTTATCATTTAAGATTTCAAAGTTGCTCCCATTCTCACCCAGAGGGGCAGAGTTGGGGGTCAACTTTGATATCCCTAAATAGATTTTTCAAAACTATTTAACATGCATTTTTTCGTTTTTCAAACCTATGTATATTTCTCGAGTTTATATGACCGTTTCCAAACTTTTCAATGGAAACGTTCTCACTGCATTTTACTCGATTACAGCGCCATCTACGAATTTCCGAAGTAAATGTTCAATGCAAAAGTTACGTATTTTTTCCCATAGAATCCGAATCTGCAATAAAAAAGGGAGGGTTATCATTTAAGATTTAGAAGTTTCCCCCTTTCCCTTCAGAGGGCAGAGTTGGGTGGCAACTTTGATATCAATAAGTAGATTTTTCAAAAATATTGAACATGCATTTTTTCGTTTTTCAATCCGATGTATACTTCTCGAGTTATTTGACCGTTTCCAGACTTTTCGGACACCCTGTATATATACTAGCTGAACCGCCCGGCATTGCTAGGGCCCGTGATAATAACCTTAAGAAGTCAGGTACCCTTTGACTCACAAAATACTTGAAAAAGGGACCTCTATAAGAATTACAGTAACTCCGTAGCTAATTGACTTTGAATTATAAAATTTAAAACACATAATAATAAAGGTTTATTTTATCAATTAAAATTCTCAAAACATGTATACACCCATATAAAGCTTTCTAATTTATTTTAAATTCTAATAGAGTTTTCACGAAAGAAGTATTCTTACATGCATTGCGGGCATGATTTTTCCCATTTGAATTGCTAAACCAGCCAAAAATATTTTAATGGGCACAGATATAATGTATTCTCCAAATGACCTACAATAAAAAAATAAAATGTGTAAATCCTGGGGGGAAAATGTTTAGAGAAACTCAAAATATCGAGCTTTTTTTAATTCAAAAGCAGTCATGAATTCTAAACTTGTTACTTGAGAAACACAATAATAGTTCATTTTGTGTATTTACATGGTTAATTTATTCACTTAAAATTTCATGAAATTCTAACCAACCATTTTTCAGAAATCGTGTGCGCAATGTCCAAAATCGCCGTTTTGAGAAAATTGACTTTAAAGATGAAACTACCCCTTGATCATATAAAAAAAGCTCGAATTATTTTAGACATAAATTCTCGTCTAAAGTGAATTTTTGCATGGCGTTTATTTTAAAATGTTCCTACAGAATCATGTTTAATTATAAGCTATTAAAGAAAAAATTGAATTTTTGACATTTTAAAGGGTATTTGATCCTTTAAATATACCTAAAAGCAGTTTTGAATGATTTATATTTTTAAACGAAAATATTTCTAAACGAACCTAATGTTGGGTTGATCCACTGCCTCCGGCAACGTGCACTGTCGCATTTGTATGGTTTTCTTTAAAACGAAAATCTATCAAAACGAACCTGGAGATGGTGGTCTCTTCGGCACACACACACACACAGACAAACCAACTTCTATCCTATCATTATATTTATGTATAAATAATTCTTCTAAACTGTAAGAATTATTATATTGTAAGCGGCCAATGATTTTTTAAATAATATCAAATTCTCAAATACCAAATATTTTAAATTTTTCAATTAATTTTATTGAACAGTTTTTATTATTTTACTGGTTTTTCGTGTTTAATAATCGCTATTTCTTTCACAGCGTTTCAAAAAATATTATTATTAAAACTGTAAAAAGGTCTTGGAATCGTTATAAAATTATCTTTAAAATTATGCGTAAATGGTTTAATTTGGGAATTAAAAATTAAATTTGAAAATATATTACATTCGCTCGAAATACATGTTTCATGAAGCGCATCAGAACTTTTAACCAAAATGTATATTATTCAATTTATTTGCTTATTTTATTCTGTTAATGATCGTAATGCTTAGCTTCGGAAAAAATACTCTTATCACATTTTCATATTACTTTTATTTCCTTTTCAAGATATGCAATTTTTTTTTTAAAATGTCTTATCACTTTTCTAAAGAAGTTAGTGCATGTGTCAGTTTGATTTATGTTTTGCTAGATAAACGTTTTTTCGTCTGCCGTTATTTAAAATAATTACTTTTTCGATATGTTGTTTTGCATGTTCACCAGCAATTCGATTATACATTTTTTTTAATAAGATTTTCTTCTTTTCATTATTTTTTTTTTTTTACTTGGTATGATTTGTTTTCTTTTTAAAACTCTGATTAAAGGAAAAAACAGTGGAATAAAAATTTGTGAAAATATCATTTATCATATTTTCGTTTCAATAAACATTCTTAGTTGTGTTGTCCTATTTTAATAAGCTAATTACTTATTTGAGTTTTTTTTTAAAAAACAATTGCATTATAGCAGCAAAAAAGAAGAGTAAAAGTCATTTGTCTTAATTTCATTCCGTATAAATTACTTTGCAAATTTAATGCCATATCGGAATGTCTTTTCATAGGGGATCATATGAACTTTATTTCTAAAATGAATTATTATAGCTGTTTAAATGAAACATAATTTTTTTTAAGTCAAAGTAATACAGAAAAAAAATTAAAACTGAAAAATTTTTGTTAAATTTTTTTAAACAATAGCATTTGAAAAAAAGCATAGCAAAATGCGCATAAACGTAGTATGTGTTCATATTTAAACTGTGTGTTTTTTAAATAATGTTTCTTGAAATTACTCAACGATCTGTCGACACATCACAATTTGAAATATCATTTCTGTTAAGTGAAATTTTGTGAGTTGGAGAAAAATATCCCTTTGTGAGCATTAATGTCATTTAGTTTTATCTCTAAGAAAGAAGTTTTAAAGCACTAATAAGAAACTGTCATATAATTTAGACGAAGTTTTACTGTAGTTAAGAAAGTATAGACATATATTTATATTTCACAAAATTCGAAAAGATGTTCTCAAACAAAAGTACCTAATGGTGTCAAATGAACATCTCTGAATGGTTGTCCTGAGAACTATGTCTGTTGATATATGTTCATTAAGCATTGCAGTGAATGTGTTTTAGCAATTTTCGTTTTTAGAAAACCTCGTTTCAGGGCTTAACGTTTCTTCACATTTCTGTGCAAAATCTTCATTGCTTAAATATCCCCAGAAAAAAACTCACACGCTCGGGTATTTAAATAATCCATTTCTAAAGTTTTCGCATATTTCTTAAAAAAGTCCATTCAGTAACTCGGCATTTATTGTGCACTAAGATAATATTAATTTCTATAAGAAGAAACTTGACTAGTGCCACACGTTTTATCAAAGATACTCTAAAGGATATTTTCAAATTCACACTGTCTGCTTCTGATTTCTTTTTCTTTTCATAAACACATGATACTGACAAATAAGCATTAAATCGAATAGGTTTTTCCACTTTTCGATAAAGGCAAAGAATCTTTCAGAAAATCTTTTTTCTCATAATTTTACGTTTAAAAAATGAGTCCGTGCAAGACTCTAAGACCGTCCGCTTTTTTAATACAATTCTTTTTATACAAAAATCTTCTTTTAAAATATTTACTGTTCCGAATGTTTAAACCAATCAGGAAGATTATTTCTGCTGAAAATATTGCAAAAAGTAACCACGAAGGTTGTTTCTGTTGCAAATGCTGTTGAAATCTACCTCGAAGGCTGTTCCTGTTGCAAATGTTGTTAAAATCTACCTCGAAGGTTGTTCCTCTTGCAAATGTTGTTGAAATCTACCTCGAAGATTGTTCCTGTTGCAAATGTTGTTGAAATCTACCTCGAAGATTGTTACTCTTGCAAATTCTGTAAAACCTACTACAAAGTTTATTTCTGTTATAACTGTAGTATAAATTCACCCAGAAGGTTGTTTTTGCTGCAAATGTTCTAGAAACGTAACCCAAAGATTGTTTCGGTTAAAAAATTTGTAGAAACCCACCCCGAAAGTTATTTATGTTACAAATGTTGTAGAAACCAACCCCGGAAGTTGTTTCTGCTGCAAAATTTGTACAAATCTACCTCGAAGGTTGTTTCTGCTGCAAATTTTGTTGAAACCTATCTCGAAGGTTTTTCCTGTTGCAAATGCTGTAGAAACCTGCCAAAAGATTGTTTCTCTTGCAAATGTCGTAGAAATCTACTACTCAGGTTAGTTCTGTTGCGATAAATGTCTCATAGAAACCTACAACAAAAATATTTCTTAAAAAATATTGGTAAGCGAAAGCGGGCCATTCGGGAGTTCTGTTTTAAATACCTCAGAAAGTTTTTCGGAGGAACACCTTTAAAGCCATCCCATTACGTTTGCCCTCTCATTTTTTAAAATATAAGAATATTGAGAATAAGACTAATTGTTTTATATATATTAGTATGTGAAAAGGTATTTTGTAGTTATGTTTAGTAAATAAATCTTTTTGATGCAATTTCTTCCGAGTCTATTCAGGATAATCAGGTGTGACTATACAGTTAACTTCAATAAAGTCGATAAGTACGAAATTGCTTGACTTCTCCTTTGTTTTTCATCTTTTTGCACTTTAAATCATACATCTTCTGTGTGAATATTTTCTATTTCATCTTGTAAATGAGTTTTTACAAAACAATTAAAGAAATCACACCACATTCTCAAGCCATAGCTGTAATTATAAGCCATTATTCAGATATGCCGATTTCCAAATTGATGCATTTACGTAGAGTTGCAAAAGCTAGAAAAAAACCCGATTTAAACCTGGGAATAAACTGGGTTTTTGGGGAATAAACTTGTTTTTTGGGAATAAACCAGGTCTTTTGGGAATAAACCTGGGAATAAACCGGGTTTTTGGGGAATAAATTTGTTTTTTTGGGAATAAACCAAGTCTTTTGGGAATAAACCTGGGAATAAACCGGATTTATTGGAAATAAACTGCACTTTAAATCATACATCTTCTGTGTGAATATTTTCTATTTCATCTTGTAAACGAGTTTTTACAAAACAATTAAAGAAATCACACCACATTCTCAAGCCATAGCTTGAATCGCCAGGTTTATTGGAAATAAACCTGGGAATAAACCGAATTTTTGCAACTCTACATTTACGTGTACCATCCATGCCATTGTCGACGTTTCCTTATGAAAGGAAATGCTTGAATACCTGTGTCATTTGAGATTTCTTTGAATTAAGTTAAAAGACACGGTAGATCCGTGAATGTTCGTAAACAGAATGTGCTAACCCAGCAAAACTTGAAGGAATGGCTTACATGTAGCCACATGCGTGCCAACACTTCTCTCTGATGGCACGTAAGTGTCCACGTGTAGCCCATTGCTTCAGGCTTTGCTCAGAATGGTGTAATAAAATTATGGATTACGGAAAAAGACATTGAAAGAAACTGGCAAGTGTTTTCGTAAATAACTTGCTTGTAAGATTGAAACCTACTTGAACTTAGATATTTTGTTATGAAAAAATTTCGTTACAGGGAAATTCGTGTTCGCTATTTAGAGATTTTGTCCTATGTTATTTTTATTCCAAATCAAGGCTCCAGAGAAAATTTCATTAAATAGAAAATTTCGTAGAAATTCAACTGTATACAAATTTTCTGTACAAGAAATAACTTTCTTTAAAGAAAATAATACATAAGAAACTTATATTAAAAATAATAAAAGATTGAAAGCTAATAATTTCTTTAGCTTCAGTTCCACTCCTAAAAATACGTATATCCGTGCATTCGTTTTAATATACAGCAATTATTACTGAAATTATAGAGATATTTTTACTTTCATAAAAATAAAAAAATAAAAATTATTGACAAAAAGGTACTTTTTTCACAACTGCAATAAACAGAAAATTAGATACTTCTCATAAATATTCTCAACTTTCTAAGCCAAAAGTATAAAGTATACGAACATACCTTTGTAAATAATTTATTTTTGAACTTCTCCCGACTTTTTAACTTTTACAAAATTTACGAAGATCATTTTAGCAATAACGATTCAAAACTGCTGAAATGATAAATAGAACTTTGGCAGGAAAAATTAACCCAGTATCGCCGTCCGTTGAGAATTCTATGAGCAATTTGTTTTAACTGCTGTGTTGGCAGATAGCAGCAATCAATAAAATCGTCTTTTAAAGTCCACTGTATAAGTAACATTGACTTTTGGGTATGTTGCAGATATGCAACGCGGCGATACAAAGGGTTAAAGCAAAAATACAATTAAAAATTAACAATTTCTGTTTTTATTTGTAGTGGATGTTTCAAGTTATATGACAGAATAGTATTGTCACACAAACCCAAGTACTCTCTCTCATATTAGACCCATACATTGTCTCACATTAGCTCCATACAATGTCTCATATTAGCCCTCTGGGTTTGTTGTTTTTTTTCTTCTTTCTAACCGCTAACCTGCTCCTACCTACCGGGCTATGATCCAGCTTTACGGGTTTGAGTGCCTGGAAACGGGGCGAAATCGCCTGATCGCCACATGGCGGCGATATGCTGCATTAGCGCTTATGCCGTCTTAATAGCAGCTCTAATTTATTTTGCTTGGTTCTATGTTGGACGGTTTCTTCAAGTGGGTTTACTTGTTTAATTTCACGGTCATCGCTGCGCTAGTTGGTCTCGTAATTTAGATCCTTGTTCAGGTGACGAGACCTTCACGTGACTAGGCACCTGCAATTCATAGGGAACTTGGAAGACTTTGCACTCACGACGGACTTTACATGCACCGGGTGCCATTAGCGCACATGGCGGATTATATAGCTGGCGGCGAGTCTCGAGATGCTCTGCCAACTGGGCCACCGCTGCATTGGATGTAGAAATATGCTTCATAATTTTTCCCCCTTTCAATATACAAGGTGGCCATAATTAAACTGACGGTACTCAGAGTGTTCTGTAGCGCGATCTAATTGCGAGAATGTAGCCAAATTTTGTAGGAAGATTAAACAAGACGGGTGACGAAGGATTCCGCGAAAAAAAAATTTAGTTCCAAAAGTCACCGTTAGGGGAATATGTGGCGCTGTGTATTCAAAAAAGAGAGTTTCAAAAAATGAAGAATCAATACTGAAATAAAATTACCGTTTATTTAACGAATTTAGTAATTTAATCCAAGCCCAAAATGGTAACAGTTTATAAAAAGCTAAAAATTTACATAAACATTGCTAAAGTTTCTTTAGCTGCAATTTCACTTACAGAGCCCCAAAGAAAGCAACAGCAGAAGAAGAAGTTCTTTATTCCCATTTCACGTTACATCTTTTGGTCCAGTGCCAGCTTGTTCAGCTTTAAAAGGTAATGTGCTACTGTTAGAAGCAATTTCATTGAAAGTTATCTTTCATAATGTCTCCTTCTTTAGTCGAGAGAGCTCGACTAATCAAATTCTTTTACCTCAACCAATGCAATGCGCCAGCCGCTCTTCGTGCTTTTAGAAACCACAAAAAAATGCGTAAAGGTAACGGTCCTTTGTCAGTTAATGGTTTAAAAGCAATGGTTGAGAAGTTTGAGAAAACAGGTTCTCTAAATGTTCAGTCACGCAGAGGACAAAAACTCGTATCACAGGATACAATCGAAGAAGTGGCAACGGCGATTGTCGACAGAGCACCAGACAATATTGCTGCCACTTCCAGCGCTCTTGGGATAGCTCGGAATCTGGATATGCCTTATTGTACGGTATGGAAAATCCTACGAAAGATTATCCACTTCTATCCTTACAAGATCAGCCTTGTACAAGAGTTACGTCACACCGACCATGATAAGCGATTGACATATGCTCTCATTTTTCTTGCCAGAATGGAGTTGGATGATGATTGGCCCTGGAAAATCATATGGTGAGACGAGGACCACTTTTACCTGAATGAAACTGTAAATACCCAGAACTGCCGAATTTGGGATAACAAGTCACCAAGAGCATTCAAGGAAATTCCTTTGCATTCACCAAAGATAACTGTTTGGTGTGGTTTCACAACAGATATGATCATAGATCCATTCTTCTATGAGAACATTACTCCGGTAACATGTTCTGTTACCGGAGACAAATATCGCCAAATGCTAAACAACTTTGTTATTCCGGCACTTCAGCAAAGACAGTGCCTGGAGAAAATCATTTTCATGCAAGATGGAGCCCCTCCACATATTGCTTTGCGGGTACAGCAGCTGCTATGACAGAAATTCACAACAGAAAGAGTCATTAAGCCGCTGTTTTCCAACTGCATGGCCACCTCGGTCCCCTGATCTTACACCCTGCGACTTTTGGCTATGGGGTTACCTAAAGTCCAAGGTCTATCACGGAGGTGTCCAGTACCTGGTTACGTTGAAGGATAACATATCGCGAACTGTACGGGAGATTCCTGCAGACATGTTATTCTCTGCTGTTGTAAATGCTGTGCACAGAATGCAATATGTGGTCCACAAAAACGGCGGCCACATCGATCCTGAGTTGGATGTGCTAAATAAACGGTAATTTTATTTCAGTATTGATTCTTCTTTTTTGAAACTCTCTTTTTCGAATACACAGCGCCACATATTCCCCTGGCGGTAACTTTTGGAACAAAAAAAAATTTCGCGGATTCCTTCGTCCCCTGTCTTGTTTAATCTTCCTACAAAATTTGACGCCATTCTCGCAATTAGATCGCGCTACAGAATACTCTGAGTACCGTCAGTTTAGTTATGGCCACCTTGTATATATAGCAGCACATTCGATTACAAGGTTAAGTTTCCGCGGCACACTAAACTCATGATAATTAAACACCCAGTGGCGATTTATTTGCGTAGATGTTGTCTCTTTTTGGGGTTTTGTCTCTATCGATGTTGATGTTATATTAGTTATGTAGACTCTGTCGTGGTAGTTGTTCTTTTTGGTTTCTTGCTTAGAGATTCCTTAATTTCATACTCTGTCAAATTTGGTTATTTTGACTCTATCTTGGATTGCTTTTTGTTGTAACTCTATTACGATCTTGACACTAGTTTTTGGGGTTTTGTCATAGTAGTGATTGTCATGTTGCGATTTTTCTCTGGATTTTTGTCACAGTTGGTGGTTGTTATATTGCGATATTTCGCTGGATTTTTGTCCTGAAGTGATCTTTACTTTTATCAGTCCTTATTTAAAGGCTGTGGTCACTTTATCCGTTTAGTTTCCTTATTTCAGTAAACTTTTTATATGTGAATCCGCCCTTGGCGATCAGTCAATTGATTTCTAATGGCTGCTATCACATTTGGTCGATGCAACTTTGTTACGAGCTATTTGAGAGGCTTGGTGCACTACCGGGGTGGGGCATGTTCCTTGGCCATTAGCTCGTTGTCTTGTTTATGATGTCTGTTATCATATGTTGTTGTTGTTGTTGTTGTACCACTTGTCGGCTTATTTATCGTTGAGATTCTTCTTGTAGTTATTTTCCTATATCATGTTACTACCCTGGGTTTGTTGGTTTATAACCAGACTGCATTAAGCATATTCCAAAATTTAAAGGCTAAAAGACCCTCCATTTCTTACTGAATAAATACCAATTAGGATTATTTGCCTAAGATTTTACCCAAGTGTTGTACAACAAAAGTTTTGAAGTGTGTCAAAAAAGTTTTTCACATCAAAAAAGAAAGGTTATATAATGCATATTTTATTCGGATATTGCTCTTTAAATTCTGAGTGTATACGAAATGGATATAAATAAAATCATGTATTGCTTATAAAATAATCACAAAGCCGATTTTATTACAATGAAAATTGGTCCTTTTTTTTTCTTGTATGTCTCACATTAGCCCCGATTGACACTATTTGGATTCCAGTTGAGATTCGATCAATCAATTTTGTTTTTATGCTAATATATAGTTTTGCCTTAATGTTTCAAAATAAGTATTTCGTTTCATTTTATTATGTTTTTTTTTTTTTTTTTTTTTTTTTTTTTTTTTACGTAAAATAGAAAAAATAGAAAAAACATTAAAAATATCTTTCTTCAACTTGAAAAAATCATCAATAACATTCACTTTTTAGCACTTTTCAACATAGTTGAAAAGTGTTCGGTTTGTCTGTCTGTCCGTAATCTAACTTGCGTAAATATACTCGGATTGTCATCGCAATTGATACTAAATATTAATGAGTTTTACTACGGCATGTTCGGTATTGAAAATGAAGTATGTACCGTTTATAGTTCAAACGCGTAGCACATAGGGAAAAAATCGTTTGCGGTGTATTTCAATGACGTTACACTATTTCAAACATATTTAAATTGATATATAACACTGAGGTGCATTACAAAAGTCTTTCTATAGAATAGACCATGCATAGCATTCATCGTTCATTTACAGGAACAAACAAAAGAATTTGGTTACAGTACTGTCTAAGAACAATAATTGTTGGAAGTGCGTCTTAAGTTGTGGTATGCGTTTTTAAATGAAACGATTTTTTTGCCTATTACTTGGTGTGCATAAATTCTATAGATGATATACAAGGTAGTATAAAACATATCGACTACATTTTCGTTCATTAACGGAAATTGCTGAAGGAGAATTTACTTTTGTGCTATGTGTTTCCTAACTGAACTAAATAGCACAATGTTACGCAGAGTACTTTATTTAGATGTAGTGTACTGTTACTTATAGTACATACTTATATGTAGTATATATACAAATCTATAGATCATATACATGGCTGCACAGAGAAATTCGGATATTTATCAGACTATAGATGATAATTCCTGAAACTGGGCTTTCAAATTGTTTACTTAGACATCATCTTTGTCCTTATTAAACTGTGAAGTATTGTTAAATTTTTCTGGAAGTGTTGGAAAGTGTTTCATAACCTATGCTTGACGTATGATTTTTCGTTCTTGTTTAAAAATAAATGGGAGAAGAAAGTTACGGTCGGTAAATAAAGTTACTAAAATTTGAAAAAAAAAATCATCGAATGCTTTCAATTGTATGCGCTTCTTTATTTCTTATCTTCGATAAAAATAGGCTAAGAAAAAAACCTTTTAAAATTAATAAATGTTTGAATGAAACTTTAAAACTGCATTCTAAACAAGAAACGAAGTTTTTCAAAGGTTGATATTGTTTTCTTTTATATACATTTTTCTTATATCGTGCTGATGCTTTTGCTATGCATGGGCTTTTAGTGAGACTACATAAAATCTAACGAAAAACTAATAAAGCTTTTTGTGGCATTTAAAAGAATTATCATGTCTAGACATTTGTTTTAATTTTGTTATACAATGCATTCGTGGTGAAGCGATTTTCTTTTATCGTTATATAAGCAATAATAATAATAAACTAACAAATAAACCAACAGTTTACTATTTTTAAAAAATATGAAAAACTAAAACAATTACATAACTCAAGCATTTATAATAAAAGCCGAGAGAACAGAAAAGAAACTTTTTTTACGAATTGCAAATCTTAATATGCATAACAAAATATTCTTTTTACTCCACACAACGATAGTTTCGAGAGAAAATAATTATTATCGGATCTCTTCATCAGGTGATTAGTAGCAGAGAGTCGTTAACACCTACAACTGGAAAATAAATTCTGGGAGGAAATTTTTAATTCTTTGATCCATGCAAAGAGTAATACACTATATGGCCAATAATGACCGGTCATTTGCGATTTTAGACGTTTTATTAAATATCTAGAAAAATACATAAGGAATTATCCTGAAACTTCAGGCGTGTAAACAGCATAGTTGACGTCATGTATTTCAACTAAGATTTTATCCCGAAACCCCACAGGGGGCCGTCAATAAATTGCAGAAAACGAATATTTTTTTTATAACCGTGTAAAAACTAATATCGCAAAATCGTTGAAACGGTAGCCCATGCTTAGGAGGCTTCTTTTAATAAACTGTGTCCATTTTTATGAGGATAGCATGTATACTCGTGGGGAAATTAAGATTTTTATAAAAACAATCCCAAATTTCACCAAGTGTTTTGCTTATAATATTCAGAGTTCTTAATATAAAAGAATGTTCCTTTCAGGAACGACGACACACAACATTATATATAATACCCTGCAATCAGAATTACAAAATAATAAATATTGGATGAAAAATGAGCAGGCTTACTAAATATTTTTTTCACTGCGCATGCGCCAATTCAATCAAATTATACTGTGCATAATATATTAGCTAAATGTATGGACCAACTTTTGTGAAAGGCTCAAAAACATAGCTTGAAAATTCTAATAGTAATCGTCGATAGAATAAGCTCGAAATTCGCTGTTCCCAAAAGGAAGCAAAAAGATGAGAGGTTGTATCAAATATACAATGAGAGAACCTTCATTCTTATTATATCAACTTTCATAAGCTAGTATATTTGGATACAACCCCTCATCTTTTTGCTTCCTTTTGGGAACAGCGAATTTCGAGCTTATTCTATCGACGATTACTATCAGAATTTTCAAGCTATGTTTTTGAGCCTTTCGCAAAAGTTGGTCCATACATTTAGCTAATATATTATGCACAGTATAATTTGTTTGAATTGGCGCATGCGCAGTGAAAGAATATTTGTAAACCTGCTCATTTTTCATCCAATATTTATTATTTTGTAATTCCGATTGCAGGGTATTATATATAATGTTGTATGTCGTCGTTCCTGAAAAGAGCATTATTTTATATTAAGAACTCTGATTATTATAAGCAAAACACTTAGTGAAATTTGGGATTGTTTTTATAAAAACTTTAATTTCTCCACGAGTATACGTTATATCCTCATAAAAATGAGCATAGTTTATTAAAAGAAGCCTCCTAAGCATGTGCTACCGTTTCAACGCGTTTGCAATATTAGTTTTTGCAGGGTTATAAAAAAAATATTCGTTTTTCTTCAATTTGTTGACGGCCCCTTATGGGGTTTCAGAAAAAAATCTTCGTGGAAATATATGACGTCTATCATGTTATTTACACTCCTGGAGTTTCAGGATAATTCCTCATGTATCTTTTCAGATATGTAACAAAACATCTAAAATCGCAAGTGACCGGTCATCATTGGCCATATAGTGTACCAATAGAAAGAGTAGAGATACCGAAGAAAAAATTTTAGGTCATTGACCCGATCGAAATATCGATGAATAGATATAAAAGGGTATAAAGTGGTAAAAATCGTGTTAAATTAATAAAGACCATGATCAAAATAACTACTGAAATATAAGAAAAATTATTAATTATTGACAGAAGAAGAATATAGCAAAGAAACAAAAATGTATTCTATTAATGATAACATTAGAAACTAAATAAGATATTCTGAAGTACCAGACAAAAAAAACATAGTTTAAATAGTAAAATAATAATATCAAAATCAGACCAATTGTCTCAAATACTGGAAGTGTCACTTATCCACTTGAAAAAAATCTGGCTTCTTCTTTCTCTGATCCCTGTGAATTGTAAAAAATTCATGACTTTGTTAACAGAATCAAAAATATTTCACCTGAAAACTGCCATATACACTCCCTTGATTCTTTATTTAGAAACGTACTGTAGAAGGAGTTCTAAATTGTCTGGAAGGACATCCTTTCAATCACTAGATTATGTGTCAAAAAAGAAAAAAAACATCTTTAATGATAAATTTTACAAATAGTCCGAAGGCCTCGTAATGAGCGGGTTATTTCTATGACTCTCTGAGGTATCTACATAAATTATTGTTTAAAATATTTTTTTCTTTTAAGTTTCCCATAAAACCTAAAAATGTATAATCGGATTATTACTTTAAATCCGAATTCCAAACAGAGACTGGATTTTTAAGAATTTGATGTTTTCGTTCATAATTCGAAAGTCGAAACCGCTTTTATGCTTTTACTGCAGATGGGGAATCTCAAATGGCGCAGGATGTTTTAAAAGGTATTACAGAAATTTTCTAAAGAGCTTTATATTTTCTAAGAAGTCTTCCAATTATTTTTTTTCTAATATAATTTTGTTGAAATGATTTTGCATTCATATTCTTCGCTTTGAAGGGTTTTTTTAAACAAGTAATTCATGTTATTTCATCTTTAATCTAAAAAAATGTTGTATAAAGATTTAACAAAGAGAGGCTTGTGTAAACTCTAATAGGCTACTCGTAAAATGACGGAAAAGACCTAAATTTAGTAATGGATTAAAAACTAGTTGCCACTAGCCTCGCTCAAATAATATCGTGAGATTATGTATGTGGATCCGTTTTTATTTGCCAAAATTGTGACGCTTTATACTGTACATTTATTTTGCTCCATCTTTTCATTTCATATTCGTTTCTATTTAGTTATTTTAGGAATAAGGTAGGTGACCCAAAGGTGGCCATAGTTAAGCTTTGAGGATTTATTATAATTTTCTGGTTGGATGTGTGTGGGTGAATTTTTGTTAGTACGCTACCAGTGGACAAGAGTACGCTACATTTGTTTTCTAAATTGGCCACCTTGGAAACATGCGTAATGGTCGCCATTTGCACGACGTAAAAGTATTAATCTGATAAATTTCTTAGAATTGGAGTAAATGTGGTTGAAGAGAAAAAAAATAATCTTTCAGAAAACGTATCATAACTCAAAGTTCTAAGAATTTAAACACATGCAAATTAAAATACCTTCATACCTGGAAATTAGAACGACTACTCCTCAGAAGAAAAATCACTGCATAAAAAAGCAGAGGATCAAGGGGATTTCTTTAAATTCAGCGACGTGCACTGCAGATACATGATTGACAATGCAGTAGCATCATGTTGGGATTTTAAAAAAAATAATTTTACTTTTGAGGGGTGGGCTACCTTAGGAAATCTGGCCACCTTTGGTTCACTCGGCGTATGAAAAGAAAAAGTCCCCAATAGCCTCATTTTAATGTTCAGTTGGGTCACATCAGGGCAATAACATGTATTAATGGGTGTTTTTTCGTCTCTTTTTCATTATTAGTGCTTAGTTGGAAGTCTTTAACTAATATTTATTTTTTCGATTTTCTGTTAATATGTTTTTGTATATCGAAATAAGTAGATGGGTGAACACTGGAATACTTCAGTAATACTCAACTGGAATTAGTAACTAACGTAAGAAAGTTACGGATGTATTCGACAAGGGTTACGCATATATGAAATGATTACGAAAGGGGTGCATGAGAAAGAAAAAGTTGAAAACTGCTGTACTTGATAATAGGCACTGAATGACTCTTCTAAAAAGAAGTGAAAAAAAAATCAATAAACGTTCGAATTGGAAATTAAACAAAATGCATTTGCTAAATATTATGCCAACCTTAAAATTTACAGAGTTAGAAGTGGTCGATTTTTTTTTTTCCGTGCTATTATTTCCAGACAACAATCTTTGTGGATTACAAAAATTTCGAGAGAAATGTAAATCGAAAATTATTGTTTAGAAATAGTGGCACACAAAATAGAGACCCCTTCAACCCCTGAATTTATCACATTTTTTATTTTAGATGTACTATTTTCGAAACTTAGCTTTCAATAAAAGTTCCAATGTAGCATTATTATTCAAATGCGAAATTTTTTGTTAATATCTGCGATGAACAATCTTTAGATTTGCAATATATGATCCGTTTATTCGACTTTTGTACACAGAAGGTATGCATAAACAAAATAATTAATACAAAAATTTCAAGATATTTTGGAAAATATAACTTAGAAGGAAACTCAAAAAGACAATTCTGAAAAATAAATTAAAAAAAACAGAAGATGGATTGGAAGGAAATATTTCTCGTGAAAAAAGAAAAAAAAAACGGTGTAAAATAACATTGTATAAAATATGAAGTTCTCCAAGAATAATAATGCGCATGCATGTATATTTTGAATAACATATATTCATATCGACGTTTTAATATATTTGTTATTCTCAGTAACAAAGATAGAATGTATAATCAGTCAGAATAAGTTGTATGTTTTATTATTTGTGGAAGCGAAACCTTCCTTGAACATAATACAAAATATATCAAATTACATGCAATTTTAGGAAAATTTTCTACTTTCTTTTGAAATTAATTACATATTGAAGTGTTGAAATTCTATGAAGTATCATACTGTTTTGGGAAGAATAAAAAATAATACTTAGTGAAGAACAAAGGTAAAATCAGGGTGAGCACAGTTCTACCACAATTTTTAATAGAATTTTTGGCATTATTTGATCGGATAAAAATATTTTTAATTCAGCGATTCAATATGGTGATTGCAAATGCCAAATTTTATCAAAAAAGAAAATTTTCAACCTGTAGTAGTAGTGCCGGACTCTGTTTTAATTCCAAAGAGTGTGCGTACATATCCTTAGTAGAATTTTTTCGGTGAGGACGGTTTTATCAATTATGCGCACGATCACATTTTTGCTCATATCTTTCTTAATAATTGAGATAACACTTTGAAAAAATTTTCCGTAATTATGCACACTATAAGAATTTAATTTCCGTAAAAAAATAAAATAAAATAAAATAAAATAAATTAATTATTTTTTGAAAGTTGGGAACGTATATAACCTCTTAAGAAACATTTGTACGCGTGGCTAAGTTTTGATCACGCTAGACGATTGCGGACACAGTCGGTGTGGCCATTAGACCATTAAATATCGGAGAACCTTGCTTAAAATTTTACTCGCACTGAAGAAATGAATAACATACTTTCAGGGAAAAACGAGCATAATTTTTAATGACAAATGTTTTATATTTCAAAATTATAATTTATACTCAAGCTTGCAGTTGATAAGCTACTGTTTAAACTAACTGAAAATCATTAAATGATAACAATGGAAGAAAAATAACTATAAAAGATAGAAATTAAGGTTATGATTTTTTTTTTTTTAATAATTTTCCGTTTTGCGATATTTTGTGTTTCAAGCAGACACAAGACCCAATAATATTAAACATTTTACTGTAATGTCCCTCTCCTATTTTTTATCAATTTTCCCTTTACCATTTGATCGTGTTATTTACTTGGAATATTTTAAAAATTTCACTACATTTAGAGGAAGTAATTAAAGAATTCTTAAATACAGAAGTTCTGCTTGAATGGATAATATCTTTCTTTTTTATTGCATTAATGTAGCTCATAAAATTCAATTGAATTCTGGTTTTAGTTTTATTTCACTCTAAGTAACGTTTCATTTCATGAACTGTCTGCGTAATAACTGAGCTTTGAAAATTCTTTTAAGCACATAAAGTAAAACGTTTTGTGCGAGTGCAATTAAATTTTCTATTAAATAAAATTTGGCTATTTGAATCCGAAAGCTGTGCATTGTAATCACTTATAACTACAGTAATTAAAAGATTCTGAAAAATACATTAGAAGACGCCGGATATTAATTTTCTTTATGATTCGAGGGTTTTTTTATTTTTAATTTTATTTTATTTCTTAAATCCCAGATAAATGTATTTTATTTGGTCATTCAGTAAGATATTTTCTATCTACTAAGAATTAACCCTTTCAGGGGCAAGCAGTTGTGTTCCTGTAACGTCGAATTCACACCGGTATTTACGAAAGAATTTAGTTCAAAATAAGGAAAAGCAATTTTTCAACTTTTTCCCGTCAAAGTTAAAAAAGTAAAATTTTATTAAAAGTTTCTGGTTTGAATCGGATTAAAATTAGGTAAATAATAATATTACGGATGAAAAATACAGATGGTTCATAAAAAAATATTACTGCAAAGAAATCTTAAATGACCTTAAATAATTCTTATAATAAATTTTGTTTATTTAAACTGCATTAAAGATATATTTTCACAATGCATGTATTATGGGTTTTTTTTTTCGATAAACTAGACATTTTCTCTTAAGTAATTTATGGTTGGCGAAAAGTCTGTATAAATTAAAAAATCATAAATAAAGGACAAAAAAATTATGCTGTAAAAAGAGTCCTTTAGACGTCCCACTATATTTATTTTACCAATATTCCAGAAGAACCGGAAATTCTTAAAAATAAATAAACACAAACAACTAAATGCGCTAAATAAACTACTGGACTATTACAACCAACCAGCAAAGAATACTAGAAATAATCGGCTTATTATTCCAAAATATATATCAAAAGTCTCAAATCACTGCTAAGGCAGCCTCAAAATAAACCAGAATAAAAATATTCCTCAGAAGACTCGAAGTCTCATTTAATCGTATTTACTATCGCTTCAATCATCTGATCTAATTCTACTCTACCGCCTCATTCATAACTTGTATTTATACTCTCTATCAATGCACTCGAAACATCTGGAAAAATCTTGACCGGGCGTACGCTAATCAAAAGCGAAACAGTCCTGTCTTTGCAGAGTTCTAACACGCCCACAAATCCCAATTGAACCTCTCGAAATATAAAAATTCCTCTCCGGAGTCAGAACATGCGAGCGGAACCAAAATAATACACTCAATAGAAACTCCGAATTTTGAAACAATACGGAAGGCGGTTTGCACTAAAAAGCATTGCCAACATTCGGGGTGTTTTTTTTACCAGTAAAAATTGTAGTAGTTCAAAAAGTCACCGATACTGGGCGCTAACACAATCACATCTTCCAAAAATACACAAATGAAAGAGTTTACCGTTATGAGAAAATGCGATCGCTGAGTCGACGAGGAACGCAGTGACCAACTATCTGGATCTTATTCATGGTTCGTAATAGACGTTGCAAAGTTCAATAACGGACATCGGAGGTGCCAACAAACCAACTACGACGAAGCAAATTTTTTTCATGTAGTTGATCAGTGAATTTAGATTAATTTAGATTGTGATTTTTTTTTTTTCGTTGGCAAGTCTGCGACGTCCGAAGAGAAATATCTTTTAGAATTTCTTTTGGTGATTTTGGTCGCTTTGCTTCGAAACCTCTGAAGAACAATAAAAAATGTTACGACCGGCCACAGAGTCTTTGGAAAAGAAAGCCCAAAGACTTAATTTATGACTCTTGTCACAGAATTTTTTCTATACACAGCCTGAGACATTTTGCGAAGTCTTGCAAGATTGGCTGCTCATTCAACAGCACTTCAAGAGAATTACACTTCTTGACCATTAACAAAGATACATTCACCGTGTCACGATGTACTTATTTCATTCTGCTGTTGAGTAACTAGTAACTGAATTACAAGAGTGTAAATTTCTTTTTGATTTTTATCCTAACCCACTCATTCGTTGAAACATCATATGAGGTTGTATTTGCAAAACAATCCACAGAGAGCTGTACATATTTTATTTTCATAACTTTATAACATAAATGTAAACATAATATAATATCATATAAACCTCATACAATGTTCAATAAAGCTTGGGAAATACAGCAATAGATAACAGAGCCATTTCCTTTTCGAATATTCAGTTGGAAAATTCGCCTTTGACAAATATGCTTCTGTTCTGTACGAGAGAAGATTTTATCAAAGATTTTTTTGTTCTTGGATAAAAACAAACATAATCATTTTTTTGTTACGTTTTTTTTATTTTTTTATTATTATTATTTTTTTTAACCTTTTATTTTTTATTTTGAGGTAAGCTGTCCAAATTTTAAATTATCAGTAAAAACTATTTAATAACTCTTAAAATATTTTTTTGGGCTGCTAAATGTTACAGGATGGTCATTTTGTAAATATGTAATAAATGTAAGAATTCCCCATTATTTGTTATTAATAATCCATTTTAAATTTATTTTAACCCCTTGAAGGACACCTGTATATTATATATACCACTTAATTTTAATCCCAGAATGCCACAATGACACCAGAATTTTATAATCAAATTTTGAATTTATAAATTACATGAGGAATAACTTTTACTTATTTTTAAAAAAAATCGTTCGTGCATCCTGGTGTCAATCAATCATTTCAATATTTTAGCTGCAAGACTACTTTGCCCATTGTGTTCTTCATTGATTTAAAAATACTTCAAACATGATGGAGTTAAAGAATGTACTTATTATTTTTAGCTTATAAAAGTCTCCAGCTAAACATATATGTATAATACTAATAATTTTATTTACTTAATTTTGGTCGATTGCGTTTCAAAGAAACAAAGCATATAAAAGGTACTTATGTAAACACAAAACTGGATACACAACACTGACTAAAATGGAAACCTTTCTCTTCTGACAGTTTTCTTTAAAATTAAACTAAGCAATATAGAAAAGTCTTGAAATATAAAACAATATATATAAACATTTATTTTCATTCTCCACTGATTTTATTTAACTTCTTCTTCTATTTTTGAATAAATATTAAGAGAGCAAACGGCTGTAACAAAATACTCGATTTAAATATATATATATATATATATATATATAGACGAAGGATCAATATCTCCTGAGTATTTGAAACAAACCACACAAAAATATCCTTAAAATTACGCTAGTTATAACTAAAAATGTGTCAGATGTTCTTTTTGTAAGCAATGATTAAAGGAAAAGATTATGATTGAATAAATGATTAAAAGTGTTTTATCTCAAATTGTAAAAACGTGCTTTTTTTTAATTTTATGCAAGCTTTATCTTAAGAACTACTTAATATTTTAATGAAATCTTCACGATTTTATAGATTATATTTTTATCTTAAGACTTAACCAGAGAAATTTCTATAAAGTAAGTATTCTAAAATACAGTTGAAAGTATTGCATATTTTTCGGATTTTATCTAAGCCGGATTTTATTATTATTATTATTATTATTATTATTATTATTATTATTATTATTATTATTATTATTATTATTATTATTATTATTATTATTATTATGTAGCGCATTTTTAACATTTTGAGATAAACTACTTTAAAATATCCTTTTAATCATTGCTTACATATAGAACACGTGTCGCATTTCTAGTCATACTTAGCGTAATTATAAGAATTTTTTGTGGGATATGTTTTAAAATACTTTAAAAAAATGCTTATTCATGCATACTTGTTTTTAAAAATTAAATTTAAAAAAATTAACAGTTGTATGCCATTTAAAGCGTTCTTTCAGCGATTTTCCCCTATATTAGCATAATGTTGTGAAAATCATTTGGAACAAACTTCTTAATTATCGTGAATTGGAATTTAATTTTAACTGTGAACTCTTGGAGAAAGTCCCCAAACTTCATGCAGATTTAAAAAATATTCTATAAAAATAATCTGTAGCTTAAATAAAGCAGTATTTTTTTCTCCCTTTTTATAATAAATTAATAAGTATAGCAGGCATATTTACTAAGTTCATATTATTCTTTGCCTTTGTATATAATACGTTTTAATTCTATATTTTTATATTTATAATTTTCATGCGATATGATATAAAACAAAGTCCTCATATAACAACTTGAACGACACCAAAATCTCGCATTACTTCAAGTTTTATTTAAAAGTTATTACTAAAATAATTTCCTCACGGAATTATTTCAGAAAACAAAATAATGCCATATATTTCATATCCTTTTATAAAAACAAACTGCAAAACTTCTTCAAAAAAATATATTCGAATCCTTTTACTCTGTTAAAGAATTAATATTGTTTTTCAAATACTAAAACTGGGATAAAGCAATGCAAGGATTAATTTCACGCATGCATATCAGAAAATAAAAGAAATTGTATCAGTGGGGGGAAAAGAGGAAAATTGGCGATTAGAAAAAAAGTCTTCTAAGCCAAAAGATCTTTTCGTTGCGTGTGGAAAAGTTATTTTATAATGGGATTTTTTATCTGTCTTATTCGAGAATTTTTTCATTATTTGTTCTTTTTAAAAAGAAAATCATATGTAAGTTACAAAAAGTTTTAATATGAGAAAAGAAAAATCTGTTTTTATTTTTTTATTTTATTTTATTTTATTTTATTTTTGTAATATTAAACTAGAGAGTAATATTTCAGTTTTCATATATGTTTTTGCACATGCAACATACACGACCACATTAAAGCATGACCACATGGAGCACAGGCCCACGGCAGTCACATTCAGAGGCCCCAAATCTATAGGTAAAACTTTTTAAAAGTGTGATAATATTTAATTATTTATTTAGTTTCATGTTGTACTATAGCAAGATGTGAATACTAGATTATGAAAATAATTTTTCCCTTTCAAAGGCATGATTGTTTCTTGCAAAGCGCTTAGCATATTTCGATTTAATGATACTATCGATGATTATCATTTTAAAAAGCTCACTAAGTATAGAAGCTAAAATGCATTTACTCCAGCTTCGGTGTTATTAATGTAGCCTATCACTGCGTACTTTTACTATTATGCATAAATCTGAAATTCTGTTATTCAGAAAAAAGTTTATTGCCTATATCATTAAAAATATATAATTAATATTATATATAAACTTATATGAAAAAGAAAACGCGAACGATTTTTCTTTTCATGAGGGCCTTATGCAAATCTGTACGCAGAGCCCCAAAAGCCTCTTCCTTGATCAGCTAGGTCTCCTGATTGCTCCCCCATAAAAATACATTTGGGATGTGATGGAAAAGCGATTGAAACTATCCCGGAATGTTGCCGATTTAGCCCGACAGTTGGAGATAATTTCGTAAGAAATCCCGCAGGATACCATCCCGTAACTTTACCAGTCTAAGCCTCGCTGGGTAACAACTCGCATCCAGGCCAATGTTTTATTGATTTCCTCACTTTGTACCGATCAAACTCTGGAATAAATCCTACAGTTGTTCTGAAATTTTAATTGTTCTTACTTTCTTCTATCTTTACAAGAAGAAAAGGTTGGATTCGTGAAAACTTTCTTCCTGTTTCCGACGGATTTATACGTTTTAAAAGGTCCTGAACACGATTTGACTTTGTTTAGAAACTGTCTGTCCGTGAGTCTGTTTGTGTGTCTGTATGTGATATAAATTTTGTGGTCGCTCTAGCTCAAGAATTAATTCATGGAATTTAATCAAACTTCAGAATCAGTTAGATCTTAACATAAATTGGTGCTGATTAGGTTTTGGTGTAAATTGTTTAAGAGATGGCGCTGCTATGTTGCATTTTTTGCGATTTCCGCGATAGCTATATCACAAGAATGAAATTTCCCTAAACTTCACATTCTGTTAGACCTTGACATAAATTTATCCTTATTAGGTTTCGATCTAATACCGCTCAACAAGTGTCGTTTCTGTCCTCTGTTTTGCGATAGCTATATCTCAAGATCGAATAGGTTAACATTTAATTTTGTGTGCGGACGATTGTAATATTTTTCTGTATCTCATATGTTATTTATTAAAATGTGTTAGAATATTACGTGCATAGCTGCAAACTTTCCTATTCTTTTTTAGGGCAGGTTAAACCAGAAATTTTATCAACCCCTTGAAGGGTGGTTGGATAGTATATATTCCACTGAATTTTAATCCCCAAATGCCACAATGGTACCAGAATTTTGGAATAAAATTTTGCTTTTATATGTACGTGAAGAAAAGCTCTTACTTATTTTCAGATAAGTTTGTCCGTAAATCCTGGTGTTACTAATTCATTTCAACATTTTAGCAACAGAAGTACGTTGTCCCTGAAAGGGGTAAATAAAAAATATATGCAGAATGATTATAAAAAACTTTGGTTTAAAGTATTTTGAAGTATACGCTCAAGAATCATATGAAAAACAACAGTTAAATTCTAACACTGGATGACGAAATTTTGAAAATTTCAAATGGCAACAACTATTATTTTTTATTATTATTGGAATGTGATGTTCATAGTGAATAACCATAAAAAGCGTTGGAACGGTACCTGTAGCACGAAAATCGCCGGCGCTAGACAGACTAAGAAGAAACGTGAAAACAACCAATAAAGGACAGAGAAGCAACAGAAAACAAAACATTTTATTGTGTTTCACAAATTTTCCACTTCACACACGATGACACTTAGCATGCGGTAGTTGGCAAATAGCTCTGAACAATAAAATGTTTTGTTTTCTGTTGCTTCTCTGTCCTTTATTGGTTGTTTTCACTTTTCCTCTTAGTCTGTCTAGCGCCGGCGATTTTCGTGCTACAGGTACCGTTCCAACGCTTTTTATGGTTATTCACTATGAATATCACATTCCAATAATAATAAAAAATAATAGTTGTTGCCATTTGAAATTTTCGAAATTTCGTCACTAACTGTTAGAATTTAACTGTTGTCTTCCATATGATTCTTCAGCGCATACCTCAAAATACTTTAAACCAAAATTTCATTCAGTTTCTGTGAACGGTATGATAGTTAGGGGCCCATACATCGGGATAGTTCCTTTTATAATCACCCTGCTTATAATAACCATGTCTTTAAAAAAAGAAACATTTCAATAAACAACATTTCTAGCTCACATTACGTTTATTTGACTTGGAAAAATAAGTTTAGCAGGTATGCCAAAAAGCTTGATTAAAATCTGTCTATAACAGAATCTTATCTTAGGCAGAAAACTTTCATGGTCCCATCGTGAAAAACACAATATATAGACAAATATAGCTGCTAAGATGAAAACCTATCTAAAAGGATTTTTTTCTGGTCCGTATGAAAAATTTCAGTAGGTTTACGAAAATAAAAATGCTTGAAAAGTATGTTTGAAAAATGAAATGCATTTTTCATTTTTTTTTTTTTTTTTTTTTTTTACAATCATCGCCTGAAGCAGCCATTTTGCATAACATTATAAAACTGTTCATGTAGAAAAAAAGTGTAAAATTGCCGTGTGGAAAAATAAATTTTCTCCCTCTTTTTTTTTCTAAAAATACTTCTAAAACTGTTAAAGAATAAAGTATTTTTATTTTTCGAAATGCATTGTTCGAAAGAGCGTTAATACATATGACATGAGTTTGTTTATCTTCATTTTTCTCAAACTCTCATCAAAAATTCAATTTTGACTCCAGGTTATTTGTAAAAAGTTATATATCTGCTTTTCTATTTCCATATGCGCTTTGCTTAGCTGAAAATTTTATCAAAAGCAATTGAAATTCAACGAAACTTTCAAAGTTTTCTTCAGCGGAAAAATACTAGTTGAAAATGCGAGTAAAAAAAAAAAAATGATCATTTTTAATATTTTAATAAAAGTTTTCACTTTGAAGGTATGTGGGCTTTGTTGAACTAGAAATAAATTTATTTTTTGTTTTGCTAAAATATTTTTAATATCCCAAAGCACTTAAAATATATTTTGTATACAGTTTACAAAATGAAATCCAGATTTTAAACTATTCCGTTTTCTATCAGAAGATATAGTATTTGTATCTGTGAAAAAAATATTAGGTGAGACCGGGGATGTTCGACCATACGGGAGGTTCGACCCACACTGCCTTTATTTTATTTAAGGGGTATATCCTATTGGGTTGTTTTACATGTTTACTTAATGTACCTTTTCTAGTAAACCACTCATCCGATCACCACAAAACATTTTTGTATAACTTTATTGAATTTATATTTATCAAATGAATTAGGATTTTTTAAAAGAATAAATGGTACTTCTCCACTGTCCCATCGACCTTTTTCAATAAAGAACAAGAACGAAAAATCATGCGTCAAGCATAGATCATGTAACACTTTCCAACGCTTCCAAAATAATTTTACAAATCATTACCGTTTTATAAGCTGAAAGATAACATCTAAGTAAACAATTTGGAAAACGCATAACATATTTAAAAACGTCATTTCAGGAATTTCCAACATATACAATATTCGGAAAAATATCCGAATACTTTTATTCAACCCTGTATAGGATCTATAGATTTGTATATATACTACATAGGATGCTAAATTTTAGTTTAGTTAGGAAAGCACAGTTTAAAATTCTCCTTCTGGAGTTTCTGTCAATAAACGGAAATGTGTTCGCGAACCTTTGTGCTGCCCTGTATATGAAATACAGAATTTAAACACACCAAGTGATAGACAAAAAGTGAGTTAAATTTAAAATCGCGTTCAGCAACTTAAAACGCACTTCCAGGATTTATTGTTAACAGACAGCAGAGAATTCTTTTGTGTGTCCCTGTAAATGAACGATGACTGCTATACGCACAATATTCTGTAGTAAGCCTCTTGTAATGCACCTTAGTGATATATATAAATTTCAATGCGTTTAAAATAGTGAAACATTATTTAATTAACCCGCAAACGATTTTTTTCCATAGACGTGATGTAACGGAATTCTTTTGACTGTCCCTGTAAAGTAACTATAAGTGCTAAGCACACCCTATTCCATATTAAGCTTCTTGTAATGCCCCTTAGTGATATATATCAATTACAATGTATTTGAAATTGTGTAACATCATTAAAATAAACCGCAAATGATTTTTCCCCATAGACCGTAATGTAACGGAATACTTTTATCTGTCCCTGTGAAACAAACTATAAGTGCTACACACTTCAGTTGAAATAGAAAACATGCTATAGATAGCGACAATAACATATAAAAATTGCAGGTCAATCCGAGCATATTTACGTGAGTTAGAGCACGGTAGACGGCCAGACGGCCATACGGCAGACGGCCAGACAAACCGAAGTCATAACCACTTTTCAACTAGGTTGGAAAGTGTTAAAAACTATCGCCAAACTATATGATTTAACGCCAAAACTGCATGATCGTGGCGTCACATTCACTTGACATCAGATGCCTTACACGTGTTTGTTATCTGATCAAATGATTTTTAATTCGGCGTCTATCCTATATATTATTTCTGTTGTCAACATCCCTTTTTCAAAGAAAATACAAAACGCAGAACGATAAATAAGATACCATATGTGAAATGGAATAAATAGATACCATATTTATTTGAAACATATACCTGAGATCTTTTGATATCTCAGATTCCGTCGTGTTAACACTTTTACTTTTACTGTTTGTAAATTAGACAGACTTCAGTGACATACTGCTCAAGCTCTGCTTCTCTCAATTAGAAGTACAAACTCTGTCTATCACCGCTAGGCTGCGCTGTGTTTAGTTCTCAGAACACCTACTAGCCGGTATGTGGAAACTTCAGCGGTCCAATATCAAAATTTCCATAAGATTCTACTTTGTAAACCCAAAAAATAGGCGTTTTAAAGTGTATTTTTCTCAATAAAGGATCAAAGAAACGAAACCGGATTTTTTCCCTACTAAACAAATTTATTTTTGTCTATTTTGGCACTTTTTGTGCATAAAAATTTTAAAAACTTGTGACGGAATTCGTATTTTAAAACGCATATGCGCAGCGTGAACAACTTTGTACGGTGCAGGACTGGTGCCTTCTCTGGAGTCATATGAAACAGAAAAAAAAGTTATGGGTCATGAAAGCCAACTAAATTTGAAGGGCGATGAAGCTATTTTTATTGAAATTGACCCTCAGAAGACAAAATGGCTATTGTGTAAAAACGACAACAGATTTCGTTATATTTAAAAGCTGATTTTTTAGCATTAAATAGGTTCATTTTATACGAAAAATAATTATCTTTGAAACTGACTCTTTATATATATATATATGTTATATAAAAATTTTATTTCGCAATATTCCTTTAAATTATTCTAAATTCTGACCTATTCATTACTTCCTTATTTCCTAATAATATTTATTCCTATTTAATGGCCTTTTAAAATTAATAACGCGTAAATTAATAATTATCTTATTCAAAATCTTAATCTAAAACTTTAAGTCCATTCGTAACTTTTATCAACTCTCCAATCTATAATATTCTGAGAGACGCTAGTTTGTCATTTCGAATGTTTTTTTAAAAGCCTTTTTTTATTCCAATATTTCGCTTCGAGCGCTGCGTTTTTCACTTCAATAATCAATGCGCTACTGGGTACAGAGATTATTTCTTGTTAAAACTTCTCCATCGCACGTCATTCGCTTAGCTTAATTTCGCCTCTCACTGATTGGCTCGTGCACGTGTTACGTCGCTTCTGAAACTTTCCGCGTATTGAACAAAAACCAAATGCAAGCGTTCGGAGAGTAGATTTTTGTCGTGTTTTGAAGTGCTGACCAAATTGTTATCTGGTGTTCTGTGACTTAGAATTTCTAACAGCCACTCAAGATCAACTTAACGATGTCGTGATTTATAGTTAAGCCTGAGGGCTTTAGAACACGTCTGTGTCCTGTGGGAACTGTTCCAGCATCTTTCCTGTTCTGAATAAACTAATTATCTGGAAAACTGGCTGAGTATTACTGGAGAAATTCTCATTGGTTTCCTTCATTGCCTTACTTCCTTGCCATGATTCTTAATCGAGCGACTGAAATAATTCATCATCTTTAAACAGCTGCAAGTTTCTCGTGAAAAATTAAATCCTCGTAAAAATCTAACATATATATATAATCGGTTGACCAGTTCGAACACAATGCTGCACCCCATGTTAAAAAACATAATTTTGAGAAAAACACGCAAATAAAAACAAACTATATGCCTTTCTTTCAACAGACGCACACGGTTGGTCCTAACTTTGTAAATAATTTGAACAGTCCAAATTTGTTTTAGGCATGTATTCCATACATGTCAGGGATGCACGAAAAAAAGTGACAAAAAATTGATTTTTTGGACTTAACAAAGTGGAATCTCCTCTTAAGATTGACATAAATAAATAAGCTAAATGTTTAATGCACAGAAAAAAAATTCGGAAAAATCCACTCGTGTTTCCCATTAAAATAAATAATCCCAAAATTATTTATTCTGAACACACCTATCATTTGTTTAACGAGGTTTTTCCGAAGCTTCTTAGCAGGCAATCAGAAGATCCTAAAGATATTGAAGAATCATGTACTGAATAACAATACTTATAGATCAGGAATCCAGTGTCTTTAATGATTTATTTGATCAAAAAAGGAGAAATCGATTGACTTCTAATTACGGAAATTATGCGTTACAGAGAGTAATATAAAATCCTTACTCTCGTATTTAAAATTCTTGAAACTGTACTGAATTTTAAATTTTGCATCCTCTAACGCTTTAATTTTTTGAATTGTGAGATTTGGAAACAACGCTTTAAAAATCACTTTACGTTACTTAACGTCAAACATATAGGTGTGTGTGTGTTTTTTTTTAACCATTTATGTTGATTTAAAAACTAAAAAAGAGCATAAGAGAGCATAAACTACATAACGAATACTTTACAATGTGTGTGCAAGATTTTTTCTACTAAAAATTTAAATTGTGCAATTTTTAATACTTTAAAATATAGCTTATAGCTTCTTATTCATAGTTGAATTATTTATAATTTTATTGAAATACGTGTGACAATATATTCATGATAATTTTTAAAAAGTAGGTTGTTGTTACTTAAATTATCTAAAAACGGTTATAACGTAACCGTGTCAATCAGTTATCGTGGATTATATATATCGTACATGTATTTAACGCTTTTTTTAAAATTAGGATTTTAGGCCATTAAAACTAAATAGCATCCAAACTTGGTCTTATTCTGAGTATGCAGATTTTCACATGACATTTTGGCATTGGTTCATCACTTTTCATCTCATCTCCTGTTGACCACGTTTCGGAGTCTTCCATTCGATATCAAATTTTCTGAAATTAAATGTGTTGTTACTTTGTGATCGATATGAAAACTAAATTCACCCTATTTTAATCAATGAAGAATTGACTGAATTGTAGTTCAGGTAAAAGACAAAATTTCTACCACGGATTAAACCGAATACCATATTAAACTTGATTGATAGGTTTTGATTTAGAAAGTGTTCAAAAAATTCTTTAATAAATGAATAAAATACATTTGAAGAGTCAAAGGGAAAAATGGTGATAGTCCAGTTTTGTGAAAATTGAAATGATAGCGTCACCTGATAGCTTGAACGGGGTACTGTCGTTGTTAACTTTGGATCAAGGAAGAAACGAAGGCCTTTGAAAAACGCAGCTGAAAATAGGTCGATAAAAATTTAAAGATACGACATCCCTGCGTATAAAGGGAGATAACTCAGAATAACTAGTTTGTGATTATCATCATTTTTCATCTTGACCCTTCAATTTTAAACTTTATAGGTCTTTCTATAGGAATTGTTCAAAAATAGCGTTTTAGGATTAAATAAAATACATATTCACTTTATAAAAGTTGGACAAAATTATCTAATGAGTGGGCAAACCTTGTGCAAAACTTCTATGTAATTTGTAAAGCTTAGTTCTTAATGGAGGGTGCCAACTTCACTCGTGGTCAACAAAGATATCTTTGATTTACACCGTTAAAAATGGTGAACAAAATTAAATAATGGTTGGGCAAAACTGGTCAGAACTTGGGCAAAATAATTGCACAATTGTTTATTTAAATTTCGAATTGGGGTGTGCCAGTATGAAAAATGGGTCAACAAATAAAATGTGATTTACAGCGTTATAAAGGGTGGGCAAAACTGGGTAAAACTTTTACGTAATTCATATGTTTTAATTCGTAATGGGGGCTGTCAACTTCACACTTGTCATACGTAAAAAGAAAAAATAAACAAACAGAGTACTACGAAAACGTTATTAAACAACTAACGATTATAATCAAATAATAATTAACAATAAAATTTCATCAAATTTATCAAAAAATTATTAATGAATTATGTAATCTCTATCTATCTAACTTTGCACTCATAATTCATTAACAACTTTTTGATAAATTTGATAAAATTTTAATATTATTTTATTATAATCGTTATTTGATCAATAGCGTTTTGAGTTGCAACTTTACAACTGTGTAACTTTGTTTGTGCTAGTAAAAAAACATTTTGAGTTGTAATTTAGGAATAGGTAATAATATTTTTCGTCATATTCTTACATCAAAAGTTATGATGTAAGGAAACCGGGACAATCATTTATGGACACCTTGTATATAGCTTGCAATAATTTGGACAAAATCTTCCCGTCTGAGCATGCGCAATCGTGTGTATTGCACCACTCTTTTAGAGACACTCAAATGACTACCGCGTAGATTAAATTGAATGTGGTTGTCACTCTTGTGTCTACTCTACTCTCGTTAAAATACGCCAACTGACGTCCAAAAAGTAAATAAAACAAATTGGCATTGTAAATAACATGAGTTTTGTGTACAATTGCGAGCATGTTGATTATTAAGAAATACTCACTTGAAGTCACGGTGTTTTTTTTTTGTTTGTTTTTTTAATTATTTGTTATAATATTAACATGATAAGATAACTTCATGAGCTGGCAACAGATATTTGATTAAAAGTGATACGATGTGGCTAAAAAACAATGTAAGTAACGTAAAGTACACTTTTGAAAATATTCTCAAGCTCAGCATTATCGTCGAAAGCAAGTATACTAGTATGTAACTACTACTTTTGTTACACTATTTAATGTCTCTTTATCAAACCAAGTTGAGACTAGTGTGAGATTTAAATAATTACTAAACTACTTTAACACATAAAATTGCAGACATTAAAAGATAAAATACATTCGCGTTTGTAATCAATTCAACAGAACATGGATTTAAAAATTCGATATCAATTAACATTATTTTAAAGTATCATATACTTAATTATTCAGAGAATTCATTTTTTCCCTTTAATTTATTTTACCCATTGTTTGCTTGGATGTTATTTCACTACATTAATTTTAATTAAAGATATCGAAAGTTGTTTATGTTGTTTAATGAAGGAAAGATTTTAATTAATCACAATAATAGAAATAATAATTTTAAAAGCAACATACCGCAAAATATTCTATCCTTTTTAATTAAATATATTCGGTTACCAAAGAAAGTTATGCAAGCCTATTCATATGAAAGCTAAGTGCATCATGTTTCAAAAAATTGTAATGCAAAACTTTAATTAAATAACATAAAAGAGAAAAAGAAAAATATTCTTTTTAATAGTTACTATGTAAAAAAAAATAATAATAATAATAATATTTTATAACAAAAAATAATATCTTTATGAAGGAATTAATTTTATCGAGATTTTTTTTTTTAAATCATTGACTTTTTATTAATGAGAAATTTTATTGTAGAGTTTTAAAGGATTACTTATTGTTTAAACCTAAAACTCAATTTGATGCTATTTGCGACCAATGCTATTCTTTTGTTAACGGTAATTTTCCATTTTGATTTCAAAATTGTAAATAATGAAGTAAAAATGTGAAATTACATTTTAAGCGCAATATTAATTACCATAATCTACCGCAATATTAAACTGCCGCTACTCCCGGAACAGTCGACGCGCGCGCTCGGGGATGGGGGGGGGGGGGGGGGGGCTCCGATTAGTGTTGTTTTCCTTCAGCACTAACCGGAGCAGTAGTAGGCCCGATCACGGAAGATTTCACCTGAAAATTTTAGAAGCCTAATTCAATAAGTTTAACACGTCGACCTGCGGGTCTGGTCTGTAAACTTTATTATCTGTATTACAAATTTCATTAATACTATTCTAAAAAATTTCTACTCTCCTAAACCTTGGAAAACTTCTGTTATTTCACCTATTCCTAAACCTGAAACTAATCTTCAAGATCCTATTAATTTTCGTCCCATCTCCCTTCTTCTTTCTCTTAGTAAAGTAATTGAACGTGTCATCAAGTACCAGCTACACGACATTTTAGACAAAAATAACATACTTCTTCCTGAACAATTTAGCTTCAGAACTAAACACTCCACCCAACACGTCACCCAAATCCTTAACTATAGTTTATTTTATGTAATAATTTAATTTGCTTCTGGGATCGTTTTGAAATAAGCTACAATTGTTTTCGAAAATTACGATTTTTTTTTTCTGAGTCGTGCAAAATATTTTATTACATATATATAAAATAAGAATTAAAAAGTATTTTATAAACAAATGTTCAGTTATTTTTATTTTTTTCCTAGACTTCTTAGTCTTAGCTTTAAAATTATAATAATACTTAGCAATTTTCTAAATTTCAAAGAAATATCTAAGTAAGTCAAATGCTTGGTTTAGTAATATTTCTGATACTTTTATCATTTGAATTTACAAATTAAAAAAATATATATATATTGTCAAAATTAAATATAGAATAATTAATTGAGCTTTAGTACAAATTCGATTAAATGAGCAGGCACATTGATTATCCACATCACGTAAACGAATTAACGAAACTATGCATTTGTCTTTACTCATCTTTATTGTCTTTATTAATGTTTTCTATTGTAATTATTCAAACATAATCTAAATTTTAGAACAAATTTAATTTCACTTATTAAGCTGGAAAACAATCTAAATTTTAATATAGCGAAAAAGGAAATTGTATAAATTTAGTAGTTAATTTAATTAATTATTCATTTTTAATATTTTTCGCATAAATGTTTAAAAGTATTTTTTTTTTCTAATTTTTAATTTTTAATTATTTATTTCTAATTTATTAGTAATTTACAAAATCCTTATTTCGCGTTCAATATTATCTAAATAATCAGATAGTTAAATTTATACACAGATAGCTTCAATTAGATTTAAAGATCTTGTTACGTATTACTAATATTTTCCATGGCGCAAATGAATATATCTGTAATGTTCTATTATTTTTTAATACATTAATGAAGAAATATCTTTCAGATAAACAGTTATATTGTGTTCTGCAGCATTAAAATTCTATAAGCTACTTTAATTTAGAAATTCTGAATTCATACCAGACATTTTGAATAGTATTTTTTTTTAATTCACGTAATGTCTATCACTATATAAGATAAAAATAACTGTTCAAAGTTTCTAGAAATAATTTAGAGTTTCTGAATAAAAAAATCCACCAGATTTGGCAACGCTGCGAGTTATGTTCCTTAGCTAAGGTATTACTGTATAGCGTTTCATTAATATAAAAAGCTAATTCACATACAAATGTGGTATAGATGTTGCTTAAATATAGTTTTCAAGTTTCATTAAAGTCCTGATTTTTTTGTTTGTTTGTTGTTGTTTTTTTGTTGTTTTTTTCTGGGGTGGGAGGGGGGTTGTCTGTTTTTTAATGACAAATTTATACTTATGATTTTAAATATGTGTATACTTTGTTTAAATAAAAGCGATTCTAGGATTAATGCAATGGTATTTAAATTTATTTACCTTGATTTTTTTTTCCATCTAAAAAACAGAGAGAGAGGGGGAAAAATCAAAATGTAAGAGTTTGTATTAACTAGTTAAAATAAATTACTTTTTTTTTTTTTTTTTTTTTTTTTTTTTTTTTTTTTTGCAAATTCAATCTGGTTATACAATTCCAATGTTTCTTTTTTTTTCTGCTTCAAGTTATCATCATGAACATGGGAAATTTGATATTTCTGATATTCAAAAGTCCACGTACAAAAATACATAATTGGAAACATGTAAGAAAATTAAATATTTACAAGTGCATTTCATGATGTTGATTTGAATTTATTAAATATTAATACAAAGCGAAAAATATGAACATTTTTCTCGACTTTAATCAAAATTTATAAATTTATGTTTTCATATTCCTGAAAGGTTTATTATTTTCCACATAAAAAAAAAAAAAACATTAGCAAAAAAATTTAAAACTTGATATGTTATAAAGTTCCTTTTCATTTTTTTTTTTTTTCATTTCTGGATTTCACGTTTTCTAATTTGATATTATAATAATTTCTTCAAACTAGATTCTTATTTTTTTTTTTTTCAGATTGTTTGATCGCTTGTTAAGGCGTATGATATAGTTATTATTAACCCTTTCAGGGGCAAAGTACTTTCAGTACTAAAATGTTGAAATACGTGACTGGCACCGGAATTTATGAACAGATTTATTTGGACATAAGAAAAAGACTATATTTCACATACATATTAAATGGAAAAGATTTTAGCAAAATTCTGGTGCGAATGTGGCGTTTGTGAATTAAAATTAAGTGGTTTCATAAACATACCACTGCCCCTGAAAGGGTTTTAAATGAAATAAATAATTATATGATAAAATTATACTTTTACATATGCAATATATATATTATATATATACAGTTATAATATTCTAAAACATAATGATGCTTAGAATAATCTTTAAAATAAATAATTACAAATACTATAATAAAATCACTTGCTAACTTTAAATTAAAGTCTAATTACTGCTTAAAGTGATCAAAACATAACACAAAAGGCTTAAAAATACCTTTTAATATATAGATTACATATGTTTCATGCGCTCAAACGGCGACTTCTTCAAGATCGAAATGATAAATAAACTATTCTCGCAAAGTTTTTGAAAATGATAAACATAAATCACAAGATCATATATCCAATGTAAGCAGGTGCTTAAATTGGTCTAACTGGAAAACGCGAAGATTTTTATTTTTATTGCTTTTAGGTAGATTTCGTAAGAAATACTACCTATTACATTCTCACCTAAGTTGGAAATTTTGAAAAAATTTATATATATATATATATGTCACTTTTTTTCTGACCACGATAACTGGAAAAATTCTGCATAAATCTCTTCCAAACTTATACATAAAATCAAGGGGCATAAAATCTCGGTCAAGTTCGTTAATGGGCAAAATCGAACCAAGGGGGGGGGGAATGGGGGGGCTTTTTGTGAAAACAGAAAAAAACCCATAATTTCTTAATTATTATACGTATCGAATCCGTTTAAAGTTATTATTACTTCTAGGAAAAGGGCCGAAAATTTATGTATGACAGATCTTTGATATAAATAAAAATGGCCCCAAGGGGAGGAAAAAGGGGGGTTTTTAGAAGAAAAAAAATCATAGCTTCGTCAATTCACAAGATATCAAATCCGCGTAAATTTATCATTAATCCTCTTAATATTATCTAAAACTTTTATATTGACAAGTTTTTTATAGGACCAACCGTTATAGCAAAAAAAATTAAAAACAAAAAAAATCCCTGCCGGCTCCGCCTGCAAACAAGTTATTTTTCGAAGTAGGCGGCTCCAACTCCCGCATCTTTTCGAAACTGATACATAAAATCAAGGGGCATAAAATCTCGGTCGAGTTCGTTAATGGGCAAAATCGAACCAAGGGGGGGGGATGGGGGGGATGGGGGGGGGCTTTTTGTGAAAACAGAAAAAAACCTATAATTTCTTAATTATGATACGTATCGAATCCGTTTGATTCCGATTTT